>JAMJFZ010003875.1:4600000-5200000 GCA_026225945.1 Cricetomys ansorgei
TTTCCTCGTTAGGTACATAAAAATTAAGTCTAACACTTCCTGACTTCCTTGGATCTAATTTCCTGAAAAATATGAATCACTGCACCTGGAAGGTGAAGTACCTGTTCTGAAAAACACTGTGTGACCAAGATCAAGGCCGCTCTGGTGTGGCTGGGAGGACTGTTGTCGCCTCGGACCACACCCTACAGGCCATCCTTCCTACAGTTGCAGGGACACCTGTGCCAGGAAAAGGAACCCGGGACTGAGGAAAGCAGTCTCCTGTCTCCTCCTTCCCCAACTCTGGTTAGATATGTGTTGACAGTCCTCTCCATGGAACAGCATCCCACCCCCCCACCCCCGACTCCACTGCTTTGGGAGATCTCATGAAGTGGCCTCTGGCATTCCTGATACTCTCTTTCCTTGTCCCAGACTCCAAGCAGGTGTCCTCGGGGACTATGTCTAGACCCTCTCTCTGGAACGTCCCAGCCACCATTCTTCCAGCTCTTCCCATATCACTGTAAGCCCTAATTTCCATATTAAATCCCTTATTCCTGTAAAGCCTGCCGTGGCTCAAACTGATCCCAGAGAACACAGCAGGCGAGTACAAACACCAGCCTCATGAAAGAGCCACTTATTAATCTAAGCCAAGCCAGCAAGTGGGGTCAAGACATTTACATTCAGCCACTTCCTGGTGATTGATTCCAACTAGAGCGATGAGTTGTTAAAGGAGTTTATGTTGCACTCACAAGGTGTGTGTGTGTGGGTGAGTGGGGCATGAATCTCCTTTCTATAATTTCTGTTACTCTTTTTCCTTGTTGAGTAAGGGGTCATGAAGTGGAAAAATCACTCACTAGCTCCAAAAACAAAATCTGTGGTCCTATACCCCTCAAGTTGTGAGGCACATTCACATGCTCTTAGTGTCTCACAGAGTCATCTCAATGGACCGGCAGAAGGAAGAGCTGAGGAAGAGACAGGCCAGGCAGTGCATATGGCGGGACCTGGAAGATGTACACACATCTCACCATAGCCACACCTACCTGCCATGCAGATCAGCTGGGTGATCAACACAGTTATAAGATGATAACCGTCTAAAGTTACACTGCACAAACAGTCACACTGCATGCAGGGTCAGGAAGGCATGTGTTCAGGGGTCACGTAAATTCTTGGCATTTGTTCCTCACACTTGAGCAATACAATTTGTAATTCTAAGATTTTTCTCGAGTTGACTCACCTGAACACACAGTACATAAGAACAAAGCTCCCAGCACACATCCCCTACATTCCTGTATACAACTTGGACCTAGGAATCACTCTGATCATTTGAGTTGTATTTATATTTTATCAAGAATGGATCCTGGTACTTAACTCTTCAAGAGTCTCAAGTCTCAAGGACGTCGATAGCAAGATTCCAAGTGGATTCATTTCCAACTGGGGAAGGATATTCTGGGTATCCAGAGAAGGGTGTTCCAGCAGAAGATATGGCAAAAACAAAAGGCCCTTGGCTTGGAATATGCTTTGTGGGTTCAAGAGTTGGCAAGGTGACCAACACAATTGGAGCAGAGTAAAAGGAGAATAGAAGGCAAGGGTGGATGAGTCACAAGGGAGCCAAATGGCTTAAGGTCCTGTAGAACACCATTCTGATGTCTATCCTGGGTGAAGTGAACGTTATTCAGTGATTTTGAGAATAGCCAAAGGGAGTTAATCCAGATGAGATGATGAGAGCCGTGTGGGGTTGAGAAATGCTCTTCCCAGAGGAGCCAGGTCTAGACCTCACATAAAATTCTCACTTGATCACAGCTTCTGAATTTCATCACTCTGAATGGAGGATGTTCTCTTGGGATAGAGGGTGATTGTATTTTGCATATGAAAAGAAGCATCCAAACCTATTTTGTGATTAGCGCCCCAGTCCTGATCTGCATGGCAGGTAGGTGTGGCTATGGTGAGGGAACGCTAGGCAGTGTGATGGGAGAGATGTGTGTGCATCTTCCAGGTCCCGCCATACACGCTGCCTGGCCTGTCTCTTCCTCAGCTCTTCCTTCTGCTGGTCCATTGAGATGACTCAGTCGAGTGAAAGTGAGAGGCATAAAAAGGAAATGCAAAGTGGTATTGGAATGTCAAAGTGAATTATCCTTGTTCAGACCACAGACCCAGCCCAAAGGAGGCAACAGTCATATTTAAAGGAACATGCTTCCACTGACACCACACCTTTGTCCTGCATGGCCATGTCTTTAAGCTCCACATCTGGCAATAATTTACCCCTCAGCTCAGGTGGCACCAACTGTCCCAGAATTTCAAAGGGGTAGTGTCCTAGGTGTCGATGAACCCTTGCCCTCCAGCATAGATAAAATGGTTAACCACAGGAAGCCTAGTTAACACCACCCATACTTGAGCCTTGGGGACTTACCAAGAAAATGGGAACATATTTCTGACTCATCACTTTTGAAACACTACAGGTTGGGGCAGGGGAAGACTCGTGTGGGATAGTGATACTATCTCAGCACTTCCAGTGGTTTGAGGTTATTTCTGGGGTTTGGGAGTAACTTTTGTCTATTCAGAGAGTACATTTCCTCCCATATTCATGTCTGCATGGCCAACCCAGATGAACATCTCATGAAAGCGCACATGGTACCAGCTGCAAATGCATCATCTTACATTTTCTTGCCCCTGGGTTTAGAGAACAGCTTGTTGATTCTTCTACAATGTTCACTGGCATTGCCTCTGAGCTTTGCAAAACATTTAATGCCTGTAACTCTATTGCCTAAAACCTGTTATTTACTTACGTGTATTAAAATCTGGTCTAGCCAGTTGTGAACCTTTCCAATAGATACACTGAAGTTTTGACTGCTTCTAGAACCTCTCATAGAGGAATTGACAGTTTTCTAGTTCATATAATTTTGGTGGTGCTGTCAATCAAGGGATTGAGTCCCATCCACAGTAATAGCTACATGACCAAGGATGTCCAACCGTGAGTTAGATTAAAAGAACTGTCTATAAAGTCTAGGGGGAGTTTCTTCATTCCCATGAAGCCAATACTGAGCCAAACAGGGCTGAGAAACTAAGGAAGGAAAATTAAGTGCGTATGCATATATTGTGTGTGTGAATGCAGGTGTTCACATGCCACGGTGCACAGGTGGACATCAGAAGACAGCCTTGGGTTTCGGTCCTTGCCTTTCATTTTCTTTGAAACAGGCCTTTCCCATTTTTCCACAAGTGTGCTAGGCTAGTCGGTCTATCTCTGCCTCCTATCTCCCTGCAGAAGTGCTGGGATTACAGGTGCTTAAACTATGTGTCTAGCTTTCATGTGGGTTCTGGGGATTTGAACTCATGCTTGCATAGTGAATGAGTCTGTCTGCTGAGTCATCTCCTCAGGCCCAGAAGCAAATTCCTTTTTTTAAAAAGAAGTGACAATCCTATACACAAGTAGCATGACCTGTGATTTTGCAATCCTATTCTCCTCTCATTACCTCTCTTATCCCGTTCCAATTGACTCCCTTCTTTCTTATGCTTTTTTTTTTTTTTGGTGAAAGACTTGTTCATGCAGATATCCATATTTTCTTTATGTTTTTGATTGCAAAAGCCACGCCATACATAGAGAAGAGCATCTAACAGCACCCTGCTCCATCCTCCAGCTCTTACAATCACTCCAGCTACTTTCGCATGGTGTCCCCAAAATCTTGGAGGAGGTGAAATAGGTGTCATATTTAGGACTCAGCTTTCAGTAGTCATTTATTCTCAGTACTCAGGGACTGGTTGTAAGTCTCTCTGTATTATTCCTCAACCTCCACAAAAAGCAGTTGCTCTGACCCAGGTGAAAGCAGCATTGGTCTCTCAATATAAAATAAAATGTTTAGGAGATGATTTGCCTACAATGTCCATTTGAACAACAGTAGTACATTCTCCTCCAGGCCCTGTGGCCTTCAGAGCCATAGGCTTTTGATAAGGTGTATAGTACAAGGCAAATATTTCCCCTTGTGGAGTGTGTCTCAATCTAGCTGGGAGGTTGTTACTTAGCCCCTAACCAGTCTTGGTGGGCAGGTTGGTATTACGGTACCCAGTCTGTAGCTGAGAACAACTGTGGTTATCTCCCTCCACCCTGTTTCTAGGACCAAGAACACTAGCAAGCAGGGGAAACTATCATCTCAGTTTTAGGTTGATTTCTCTGTGTCTTATATCCAACATGTATGGTATCCTCAGCAATAGGGTCATACCACCCAGTACTCGTGGACAATAGCCTCTTTTGCTTTGGGACCTCCTTGGAAATAAACTATTAATGACAGTTGTTTACTGACTGGATCCATCCAGGCCTGAAGACTTGTTTGTACAGACAATACTCATTTTAAATGAGTGAGTCTTCAATACTTATAATGGGGGTTCTCAGTTAGGTCTTATGAACTTGCTGGATTACAAGGCATTAAAGGAATCAGATTTTCTCACTAACCTTTCTTCTGAGTCTCAGTGGGTGTGTAGCTTTTTCTTTTCTTACACATACGAATACTAGATACCCTTTCTTTGCCCCAATCTAATGCTTTGCATTCAGTCAACTCTTTGAGTAGACTTACGCTGCTTGTGGGTTGTAAGCTAAATGGTGGTGAACAATATTTTTCAGGTCACATACCAACAATGCACTTTCTTAAATAGAGACATTGTCTAAGTTTATGATCTTGAGGGATTCTCAGTGGTACCAGATTTAAACAAACAAACAACAACAACAAAAAACTAAGCTGTGTCTGTTCAACCTGTCTTGGAATCTCATTAAGAAAGCCTCTGCTAATCTTATTATTTTCTTATTCACGGGAAAGGTCCCCTATATCAGGAGTCTACAGGTCAAAACTAGCCAGCTCCCTATTTTCATAAACTTTTACTGGAACATAGCTGTACCCGATCATTACATATTATCTATGAGTTCTCTGTAGCTGCTACAGAGCTAAACATACTATCTGGTCCTTTACAGAAAGGTTGTCCACATCTGCTCTAGATTAGATCATTATAATTATTTCCTTATCTTGGGAATCAATAAAAATAGGATTCATAAGGCACCTTGAGAGATGAAAGAATGATTATACAAACAAACCCTTGGGGCATTTGCTTTATAGCACTCTGAGCAGGAAGTGACACGGAGTTCTTGTGATGCCCTTGCCTGACAGCTCCATCTTTTAGGAGCAGGGGAACAACACGAGATCCAAATCCTTGCCTGAAGGTTTGTGTTTAAATTTTCATACGGATTTCCACCAAGAGTGGAGTCACTTCCCTTGGCTGTAGGTGATGGGGCCCTACTGGGCATCCAGACTTCCTATGCACTTTCCCTGCTGCGTCAGTCAACACATGGGTCTAAAGCAGGCTTAAAAGAACATGAAGATGCTCCCTTGGTGGGATTCATGTCAGCTCTTGGTGGTTTGAACAAAATTACTAGCATACCAACATAAGGGCTATGCTCTACCTTGGAATGTGTGGTAAGACTCTGCAATAGTTATTGCAGTTACTTGGTTTTTCCTTGAACAATGAATGCTGTAAGAAAGACTCACTTTCCAGGGCCATTGCACTAACTGGTGTGTGTAGTTTCTCCCCATTATCCCAATCACACCTCTTGTAGAAGCCCAAATACCCACCATATTTTCACCAATATGTCCTTCCTTTACATTATATATTTATATATTTTATATATTTAATATAAACACACACACACACATTGGGGAAGCTAAGCCAGAAATGGTCGTCCTCTTTTTATGTTGTTAGAGGGCAGAGAAGTGGGTCAAGAACCATTCACAGCACAGCAGAAAGAATGAAACTGCAAGTTTATTTGAGAGTATAAAAATTTTAAAAAAAGCCTAATCAAAAAAACCAAAAAGCAATCACATACAACCTTCCAGTTTACATTAACTTTGAATA
The DNA here is from genome assembly GCA_026225945.1 of Cricetomys ansorgei. Taxonomy (NCBI): domain Eukaryota; kingdom Metazoa; phylum Chordata; class Mammalia; order Rodentia; family Nesomyidae; genus Cricetomys; species Cricetomys ansorgei. Next base: position 4,605,866 of record JAMJFZ010003875.1, read on the forward strand.
TCACACACTATTTATTAACAACTTAGTTGCATTTCAAAAAAATTGTCAATTACAAGGCAGAGGGAGTTAAGTTAGGCAGTGAGTTTCCAACCACAGTGAATCTAGTGTAGTGTCAAAATGAAGCGCTGATCTCACCGCAGAAGAGATAGTGGAGATCGTTTTTCCGGTTGATGTAGAATTAGGCAGTACGGTATTTAAAAACTCCTGGCTTGAATGAATTTAAAAGTATTGCTAGCCACTTACTTGGTATCTTGGAAAAAGGGGAGAAAAAACCCCAAGTCCCAGAGCTTTGCTATCTTATTTATTAATTAAAAAAAAAAAATCCATTAAAAACCAAATCTGTAGTAAAAATATCCCTGTGTTTTTTTGGGAAAAAAAAAAAACAAAACAAAACCAAAAACAACAACATTAATAGGCTCTCCTTATCTACTGACACCATTTGCTTTTCCTAAAATGCCTGGAAGCAGAGAAGCTCACGGGATTAGCTCACTGCACAATTAATTAAAATTAGAATCTTTTCCTCCAGACAACTTTCAGAGCACCAAGAGGAAGCAGGGACCCATCAGAGGGAGGAAAGAGCCACGCTGACTCACTGGGAAAAGATGTGCAGCCAGAGGTGCTCCGCCTGCCACCCAAGTTCTTTCTTCATTGGGTTACTCAAAAATAACTGATATTTAAAAAATGAAAGACACAAATCTGACTAGGCTTATTTATGCAAAATAAAAACAAACAAACAAACAAATCGGCCAAGTGGCTAGCTTTTTCTGCAGTCTAGTCTGGATTTGGTTAAAAAGGAAAGTCAATGGAACAGCATCACTGAAGGCCACTTCATCCCTGCTTCCTGCAGGCTCCGTTTTAATTACCATCGAACAGTTTATTGAAACTTTCTTCAGCTGTGGAAAAAATGCTTTGAACGGGTGGCAGCTGCCTGAGGTGGTGCCACATGATTCCAGTTCTGTCCCTGGTTAGTATGGTTTACCCATTACTGCCTGGTTGGCGAGGGGCGGGGCGAGGCACACACTAGGGCTGGCTGGGCATCAAAAAGAAGAAAGGTAGTTGAGACATACAGACAATGGGGGGCTTGTCGCTCTGCATTTTTCAGGAACTCAATAAGTAATGACTTCAAGATGCTGCAATGTAGAAGCTTCGCATGTACGTGAGTCTGAGGTGACATTACGGGACAGGGCTGGGAAAAGGCAGCATTTCCTTTTGCATCTTTCTTTGGATCTCACTAAGAGAGAAACAAAAACAAAACCAAACAAAGAGATAGCTTTCCTATACACATATAAATAGTCCCTTAACTAGAAGGGAAAAAAACCAAACACACTGTTTTAAATGCATTTCTAAAAGAATTAAAAAAAAAAATCCAATGGGAAATCTTGACTCCAAGTTATCTACTTCTCTCAGAGGAGAAACGGCCAGGATGTCTGGCGGGGCCTGACCCTCACTCTAACCCTAACCTTGACTCGGTGTATTGTTCCTGGCGTTGTGTGTGCAGCACAGGGACCTGAGAGTTCTCACAGGAGGTGCTGGATGTGGTTCTCATGTTAGTTACAAACCCATGTCCTCAAGTCCAAATGCACGTGGTAAAAGACCCTCAGGTGTTCAGGGAACTTAGGAGGCTACTGGTGAAGCTGCATGGGCGAGCATGTCAGCCTGGGGTAAAGGGTGTGACGGGGTGCTGGCCGACTCACATTGTGTCCACATCCTTAGCTACACCAGGTCATCTCAGAAGGGGACAAGCCAGGCCCAGCTCTGGTAACCTTCACATTAGGAGCTGAGAACTCATGGCAGGATTTTCCTCCTTATTCAAGGATGCTGCCGCTGATCTGATTGAGAGAGAGCCTCAAAGTGAGGATTGTTAGGCAAACTTACAAGGCCAGGTAGATGGTTTCTGAATCGTTCACAAAACCAAATGAGAGTACTGAGAGCCACAGGCTATTGCTCATGACAGAATTTTCCTTTGGCCTCTGCTGAAATAAGAACAATGCATAGGACAGTACAAGGCAAGAGTTGACGTTCACCTGGACACGTTTTGGAGTGGCCATCCAATGATAGCCTTCTGGCAGACTCCTCCAAACCCAAGTCTCCAAAATGTAGCTATAAGGCAGCAGACAGTAGAGACTCTGGTCTAGTGTCTTCTGACCTCCTGAATGTGCAACACGACCCCAGAACTAAGACTACTTACATACGACTTCATCCTGCTGCCTGCCCAGTCACACGCCTACTGGGATGGACCCACAGTAGCAGTCATTTGAAACATGAGACTGTAATCACAGTCCCCGAAGGAACAGTGACTTCACAGAAAAGATGACAATACATCATGTCAACTAAGAGGCCAGAGGAGGAGTGCCAGGTCATGCCAAAGAACATCCCTGAAATCTGGAAGAGGAGAAGGTGATGGAGAGGCAGTCAGCACCTCAAACTTCAACTTGAGACATCCTTAAAAGGAGCTCAAAGAGTGTCCCATGAGCACAGGCAGTTAGAATGTAACAAGTTGGAGCAGATTGTTCCATATGGACTTTGGAATCACTGTTTTATACTTCTTCAGTGCCCTGACTGGGCACAGAGTCTCTGGGCTCAGCAGTGTCTTCTGGAAGACCAGGCTGCTCTGGGCTATGGCTGCTGTCTTCCACACTCAGGAGGCTGCTGGCTGCCTGGGAGCTGGCACTGTAGGCACTTCCTGACCGTGAGCGGTAAGGAGGCAGGTCAGCCTGGTTCAGAGACTCGGTGTCTGACGAATAGGGTGGTGGAGGAAGGTCATACCACGCAGGTCTGCAATGGAGAAGGAAGGAGGGCAGCAGAGGGGAGAGAACACATTGGAATCAAGATGAGGCAGGTGATGCAGACCCAGCTCTAACAGACCATTTCTGAGCAGATGCCTACGAGAGGAATAAGGCTTTACTGCCAAGGCGATTCTAAGACCAGCAAAACCAGTAGTTTGAAACATGACAGAACAGTAAGGTCAGTGTGCTCTGGCTGTTCTTATGCACTGGGTAGTGTCAGTACTGTATCTGCCCTAAACAATACCCCCAGATCACCTTGGGTGTTCTGGGCTGAATGAACTATGGCTAAGAGTCCGAAGGTTGGAATTGTGACCAGTCTTTGATAAGGCATGGATCCCAGGTCCTTACTAAATCTAATTCTTCCTGCGGCTGTGGATGAGAAGTCACCCTCTCATGCCCCATCTCCTCTGTACCTTGCTTACAACAAAACTATGTAACAGAAAAGATCGCATGTTTTCCTCGCCCATTGCCATGAGTCAGGCACTTCTCTGTGTACCTCTCATTTGTCACCTTTACTGCTTACAACGACCCTTGAGGTAGGGCATAACTTTTATGTCCACTGTCCTGGTGAGGGAACGGAGGCCCATGACCACAGGTTAGTAAGTAGCAATGCAGGGACTGGAACCCCAAATTCTATCCCCAGGTCCATCAGTTTTTAATCCTTGCTCTATCTGGTTGGTCCAAATGCAAAGGTTACGAGTGGGAGGCTCATCGGGTGAGCGAGGTCCCAAATCCTCAAGCAGCAGCCCCCACCCCACTTCCTGAAGTATTGTTTGCTGTGATGAGGAGGGAAAATGACTATGAACAGGATGCCTCTGGGAAGGGTCTGAGGAGCCCAGCCACCCTGGAGGCACATCTTCAAAATGCCTGATGCGACCGACATACATTAAGTCCTGGGCTCTGAGGAAAAGGAAACACTGAGCAGGGGACCTGAAGGCAGGGCATGGGAGGTTAGAATCTAAGGAGACTCCAATAGCTGGCTGCAATGCAGGACTTCCAAGATGGTTACCTGGAGTATGTGTGAGGGGGAATGTGCTTAGTGCGTGTGAGGCTTTGATCTCAATCTCTAACACATCACACATGCATGCACACATGCAAGGAGCCTGGGATATCATTAAGGTCATGAAAGAAAGGGATGGAGAAGCTGAAGCGGCTGATTTAGGCCCTCCACTCTAGCTATAAAATGCTGGTCTGGGCCTTCTATATTGGGGTTCATGCACAATGCCATCTGTGATGAGCATTCCATTGCTTAGTAAAGCTTGGGTGCTCTATGCCATTCCTTTCTCTTCATAAATGAAGCCAGGCAAGGTGAAGGCTTATCTATTCTCTCCTCCAGTCAAAAAAATTAACCAAACATCCCATGATACTTTTCTGTAGTAGCAGATAAGGCCGAGAGATGGTCAATGGCCTGAATGTGTGACACTGTAGCTTAACCAAGGAGGAACGAGGATCCTTTCTCTAGGTCCTCAGACAAGAAACTTAAAACTGCAGGACCTCAGTAACCTCCGTCAGACAAGCGTCCAGAGGATCGGAGTAGATTACATGCAATATTCTGTAAGGAGTTGGCAAATGTCAATCTATTGCTGCCTACAGCTACTGAGCTGTAGGTCTTGGCAAGACTTAGGTAGCCTCATGTATGTATATGTGTCTCTCCCATGTTAGTCCCCCTCCTCCACAATCTCTCACCTTTGGTCCAGCAGGGCCTCTGAGTAGGAGGGTGGAGAGCCTACTTCTGAGGCGTTTTGTTCGGCCTGGCTGGCCACATACTGAACACCATTATTGACATTGTAGGTGACATTGCAGTGATGGGGGTGGTCCAGGACCACCAGCCGAGACAGCAGTACGGGGTGCTGAAGCCTGTGCACGGGTAGAGTCATGAGGTTGTTCCGTTTTCGCTGGTGGTGCAGGACCAGTGCCAGCAGGGCCACCACCAGAACGAAGATGACTGAGCTGCCAATGATGGCGTAGGTTATACTGGGGTAGTAGACGAGCTGGTTCTCTGAGGTCACAAACACCTGTCCACTGCCTGGTTCTGGGAAAACCAGGAGGAGAGAGATGAAGAGAGAGTATTACAAGTGGGCTTTCCTAAGCTTTTGAAAACCAACTCCAGATCGGACTTGCTAATTAGCATAGCAGGGCTATTTACAGCCACCATAAAGGACGATCCCCAAATATTCATCGACTCTGAGTGGATAGCCAGACTGTGGTATATCCACACAATGAACTCTCACCCAGTCTCAAATGTAAAGACGGATAACATGCTATGAGTGTGAACTTCAGAAATGTGCAGAGAAATAGGCCACACCCCCAACATCCCAGATTGTAGACTGCTTGTATGATGCATCTGAAAGGTCAGCTCACAGAGATGGCAAGTGCAGTGGTCCCTGGTCCAGTGGTCTGCATGCAAGTGGGCATGAGGAGTCCTGCTGGGTCACTGACAAGGTTCTCCTAGCAGAGTATGGTGATGTCATGACGACGCATGGAGAGTAAACTAAAACGCACTGAATTGCACAGTTAATATGAGTGAATTTTATGTTCTATAAAATGAGTCTTCAATAAAGTTAGTTAAAAAGTCAGATGTGGGAAATATAACACCCAGGGGCAAGAGTGAGGGGTCCCAGAAATCAGTTCACTGGAAACAGATGAAGCACGCACCAGGAAGGTAGGCACCTGCATCTAGGGCTCAAAGTAGCTGCAGCGCGTCTGTTTTGCACCAGGCCCTGGGCTGATCTTTCCAGCCACAGGGACAGACTCACAGGTTCTGCAAAATGCTTTCTGTGTATGTGCCCTTTGGAAAGTGCCAGGCTGCACAGTGGGTTAGACAGTCTGTGAAGTATGGCATAGACAATAATCAAGTATTCAGAACAGCAGCTAGCACTTTGTGCTACATATAGATTATGTTTGTTATGTACAGTATACAATATTGAGCATAATAATTTTGCTTTAAAAAAAACCATTTTCTATTCAGGGTCTCATGTATCCCCCTGGCTGGTCTGGAATTCACTATATAGCTGAGGATGGCTTTGGATTTCTAATTCTCCTGCTGATTTCAGACATGTGTCACCACCACCCGTTTGTGCAGTATGGGGATGGAATCCAGGACTTCACGAATGCTAGGAAAGCACTCTATCAACTAAGCCAAGGCACTATTTTTAAGATGAGCACAAGTGGGTCCTGGTGAGGTTGGAGGGAAGGACCCTGCATGAGCTACCACCTGATACTTTGCTCTATGAGCCCCCAAGAAGACTCACTAGACAAATTGAAGGCATGTCTTCAGGTCTCAGGGTGAGGGTCTGGGTCACACCTTATTGTTGGGGAAATTTACTTTTAGTTGTGTTTAAAATAATTGTCTTTGTGCACTGTTGGAAAAAGGGATGCATAGGCCTTGGTGTTCTGTATTGTTTGCAGGTAATTTCTGTGGGAGTTGTTTAATTGGTAATGATCTGTATGTGGTATCAACAGAACATCTAAGAAGTTCTGAATCAATAAAAACACCTGAGCTCAGAGCTCAGGGTTCCACTGTCGAGTCTGGCATTGGCCCTGACAGTGGTCCCCTCTGCCGAGGTCTGGCAGAGTTAAGAGTCTCCTTGTCTCTCTTGGTGAGCTGCCACAACAGTACTCCTACACCCTATCTCCGCTGATTACCAATACCTTCCTCTCACATGTGCTAATGAGCCACACATTGGTGCTCAAGTGACTGGCTTCCAGCCAGCAGGACACAGCTGACAGCTACCTTTCCCAACAGAAATCTGGGGACCTCTTCTCGATGCCAAAAACTAAAACAACCCAATGCTGTGCCCAGTGGAAGTATTCTGGTTTCAGTCTCAAGAGGGTCAGTTTGGGACCACAGCCCCATGCTTCTTTCATCTGAGACTCAAGAGGAGGTTTCTGTGGATCCCACAGAGGTCAACATTTGTTAACCTGAGGTAGCAGCAGAGGCGGAACTAAGTTATTCCTTCCTTCCTTTAACCTCACCTTTGTTTATCATTACAGTCCTAAAGTGGAGGATGAGACCTGGTAGACAATAGGCACTCGATAAATGCACAGAACTCAACAATAATAAAAATCTATTTATTCACACTCTATGGTAAACAGTAAGTGCTATTATTATTTTTATTTAAACTCAGAGAGGTGGATGGTCACAGAAGGAGCCTGGTATCCAGGTGCCTTCCTTCTAAGGCCTGTGTGCTGTAGAACACACAATCTCTGCCTTCTTGATTAAAAAAAAAAAAAATCATTCCGATCCACTCTCTCCCTGTTAAGTTTTATCTCTAGCCACACCCAAACTTGGACTAAAAGCTTAGGAGATTCTCCACATTCTGACAGTCACCATTCTAATGTACCCTGTATATTTGAGCTGCACAGAAAGAAGCAAATATGAGCCCTTTGAACGGTGGAGTTTGAAAAGTAAAGTTACAGGAGGAAAGAGGCTTTGGACTTTTCTGGAGACAAATAGCTGTCACTCAGTTCTCAGCTTAGGTAATTAAACGCAGGGTGGGGGACATGGTGTGTGTGTGTGTGTGTGTGAGAGAGAGAGAGAGAGAGAGAGAGAGAGAGAGAAAAGAGAAAGGGAGAGAGAGAGAGAGAGACAGACAGACAGACAGAGAGCACATAAGCACATATGTACACACTTCTGTGTGTTTCAGAATTCAGGATTAAAATGCTGTCCCTGTTTATTTCCTGCACAGACCCTCAAGATTACAGTCAAGGTTTCAGAGCTCTGGGGTAGATCCTGCAGCCATCACTTCGAGGTGCCTGAGCCCAGGCAAGGGATTTAACTTTCATTAAATCTTAAGCAATAGCAGGGCAGAGAGAGTTAACAGCACCCATCTCCCCAGGTCATCAGAAAGACATGCCAATGTGAGTGTTGAGCACAGTGTCTGGCAAGGGTTTGCACTCGGCAATGCTAGTTCTTTTAAAAAGAAATAAAACTTCAAATGGCCATGATGAAATGTGCATACTACAAACAGCATTTTAAGTGTATAGCTGGGTAGCATTAAGCGAATTCAGGTTGTTGTGCAATCACCACTGCTGTCCGTTTCCAGGACCCCTGGGCTCTAACCAGTTAATGCCACTTCTCAGCATGAGTGTTCTTGATATCCTCACAAGCCGTCTCTGCACAAGTGGTGGAGAACCAACTTTGGGGGAATGAATGGGATTTTCACATGGAAAGTGAATGTGTCTAGAGATTCCGAAACCCTGATGTCTGTGTAATCACTGGCAGCATTACAAATACAAGAGGGAGAGCTCTTTAATGAGTGGAAAGCGAGGGCTTTTGTACCCTAAGGATCTCGCTGCCGTCTCCGAAAGCCGGGTCCCCTCAGACCTGCCATTTGGCAGTCGAGAAGCAGCGATCACATCCACTCAAGGAGTTATGACGCCACATAACTCAGAGCTGCCTGGGCTCGTTTTTGCTCTGTGTGTAAAATGTCATCTCGCATTAATTCATTAACTAGGCCCACTTTTCTTAAGAGCTTAATGAGCCTGCTAGCCAAATTACTAACATCAGAGTTGCCTGGGACCTGAGTTCCAAGTGTGTGATCCACGGATAATGAAGTTTCCATTTATTCTGGCTGTCCCTCAAGCGAATGCCCTCCTGCTCCACTGTCAAGCATCTTAAATTCCTACCCCGGATCTGCTCTTGTGCCGTATTAATTCCAGGCCTTCTGCTGCTACCAGAGAGCTCCAGACTCTCAAAGCTGAGAGTGCCCCACAGTGGCTGGCGCAGGGGCAAGCTGGGTGCTCTGCCCCTGAGATGGCAATCTGAACACTTAAGGATGATAGCTCTCTAGCAGAAGGCCAGTGTCCTGAGAGAAACAACTTTGACTAACTCAGAGCTGCCATCCAGACTGGTGCAGGGACCACAGCAGCTGAGAGCTGAGATTTAGTGTTCCTTCCCATCTATAAATCTCATTCTTACAAATGAAGATCGAATTTCCTCCAGGAGACTGGCATTTTGTCCATTGGCTTGGCCAAAGGCTGAGTTTCACTTATATTCTGATGGGTGAGTCTTGGGAAAACATGTATATTCGTGCATGGGGTTTATTCAGGCACAGTTAGTGGGAGAGTAAGTGGGTACAAATATGGGGTAGCAGGGAAGATTAGCAACATACAGCAGCTTGGGTCCACATCTGTTAGTTCTGCACCCCTGGATTTCAGAAATGATGGGTTTCATATATTCATCCTTTCTGAATATGTACAGAGAATTTTGGGTCATTATTCTCTAAACAACCCAGAGTAAGAACTAGTTACAGACCACTCACATTGTAGCAGGTAAAGGTGACTAAAATACACAGGAAATTACGTGTAAGTTCTATGCAAATATTATAGTATTTTATGCAAGAGACTCAAACAGCTGTGGATTTTGATATCATGGAACCAATTCATCACAGACACAGACAGACAAACGTATATTAAAAAATATAATTATTTTTGACACAGTAAAAATGAGCAATATTTTTTCCTTTGCATGGCTGAGGTTCAAACCCAGAGCACTGAGCATGCTAGGCAAGCACTTTACCACCGTGCTATGGCCCCGGTCCAGAAATTACATTTTAGTACCAATATTCATGAAAGCATTGTTTGTAATAGTAAGTATAGCAGGCAAAATGTAAATGCTTGCCATCACAGCTTGGTTTCATAAACTATGTATTTCTGAGTAGTATTACTATTATTTTAAAATTTAGACGACATATACTGCTGTGGAAATATTTGGAAGATGTATTGATTAGTAAAAGAAATACAAAGTTCACGAGACAGCTGCTATGGTTTACATATTGCCTTCAAGTTTGTCACCCCAAGTTCTCATGAGTTAGAATTTCACCACCTCCCATTTTGCAGTATTATGAGGGTGAAAGTTTCCCTAACTACGTGTCTAGGAGTGGGGCCTTTAGGAGGTGATCAGGATTAGGTAAGGTCACGGGGCAGAAAACCCATGATAGAATTATGGGGGCTTTATAAGAAGAGAGAGAGAGCTGGGGAGGTAATTCAGTCATGTGAGCTGCTTGCCTTGAAAGCATGAGGACCGGAGTCCAAAACCCCAGAACTAATTAAATTGGAATCCTGACTCACACTTGCAATCTCAGCACTGGGGAAGCAAAGATAGGTGGGCCCTTGGGGCTTACTTCCCAGTTATCTATACCTACTTAGCCAGCCCCAGGCCAGCGAGAGGCCCTGCCTCAAACTAAAAAAAAGACAACTAAGAAACGACAACCGAGATTATCTTCTGACTTCCATATGCACAGCCATATGCCTCCTGACACAGAGACGCAGGGATGAACACTTTCTCCTCACTCCATCCCGCTGTCTCTCCCTCTCTCCCCTTCCCTTGTCTCAGACTGTGCAGCATCTTGCACCCCCTTAGTAAGTCCTCGATAAAGATGGACCCTTGACTCTCTAGAACTTTGAGCAAAATAAACCTTTTTTCCCCTTTATAAAGCTACCAAAGTTCAAGTATTCCATTACAATAGTGTAAAATGGGCTAAATCAAAGAATGTACCGCACGGTCCTGGAAGATGAGCAGGCTGTGACGCTCTATGGGAGCGATGCCGGTGGACAGAGATGAAAGGGAGACAGCCTTCACACTGTTCACTCATGTCCACACTGCTATTTGTACACTGTTCTGAATTTAAAGCCAGAAACACACTGCCATCTTCTTTCAGCGTTCCATGACTGATGCCTGTCTGGTTACCACTTCCCATCCTTTCCCCACAGACGAGAGTGGCCTCAGGGCTCACACCTCACCGTCCATCTTCCCGGGACACCGCATAGCAAGGACGCATAGTCTAAAGATGGCTCCTAAGCCCCAGGCCTGACCTCCTGAGTCTCGAATTCCTGTGTCTGGAACATTTGGTATGCCTCAAACCGACTCCTCATTCTTTTAAAAAATCAACTCTCACATGCCTTTTATTTCTTCGGACTGAATACTTTAACAAATCAAGTTTATTGAGGTGTAATTTATGCACAATAAAAATGTCCTCTTTATGTGTACAGGTTTGACAAAGCAAACACAATTATCCTTACAATGAAGATCTGGAACCTTCCATGCTCTCCTAGTCTATTCTTGTGAGATGGTTCAGTGGGTAAAGGTACTTATCATCCAGCCTCACAGCCAGAGTTCAATCCCTGCGACCTACATGGCACAATAATGGGAGAGCCGACTCCCATAAACTTCTCCTGACCTCACTTTTGGCTGGTGGCACACACATTCAAACACAAGTACACATGGACAAGAAACAAAGTAAAATACAATGCAGTAAAACCGGATCGCTTGGCTTATTACTATTGAGTAAGAATATTTCAGACATTCTGGGACACAGATGTTTATCTCATTGTGTTTTACAAATATTCTTCCAAGCTGTGGTTTCTTTTTTCATTTCCTTTATGATGTCTTTGTTTGAGAGGAGCATGTCTTTTTCTTTCTGAATTTAATGAAGCCCATTGCAGCAATTCTGCCTTAACGGTTTGTGCTTTCTGTATACTACCCAAGGAATCCTCACCTGAATTTTTACCCAGAAGGAACGATATAGCTTTAGTGCTTCCATTTACATCAGTGATGTACTGCTAGTTAATTACTGTTTATGGAACAAGATGAAGGTCAAGGTGATTTTTACTAGTCCATGCAGACAGCCAGCTTCCTGGGCACCGTTTGTTGGATGCCTGTCCTTTCTTATCGAATTACTTTGGCACCTCTGCTGCAAACCAACTTGCTATACAAGCCTGGGCTCACCTGATTCTGTTTGACCGAGGTAGGTATTTGCCTTAGTACCTACTACTTCCAAATTGTGCTGGATTCCTATTATTAAAGGTCTATGTTAAGTATTAAGGCTAAAGCATTGGCACAATGTTAGTTGCAGACAAAATGCTTCCTCCCTCCTGCAAACATACTAGAGCTCTACTAGGTAAAAAGTGTGTTTTATACTGGTATAGACTAGGGATGGCAGGATTTTTCTGTCAAGGAGTAGAGAATAAATATTGTATGCTTTATATACTATCCAGTGTTAGTCATAGCTACCTAACTCTGCCTTTTGAGAATAAACATATTGGGAGTGGCCTCTGGCAGAGTGAGCACTCACCACACTGGTCTATTGTAAATAGCTATCACTGCAGGACTTTCCAGAGCCTTTACTAGGCAAATGTTCCTGTGACGATCCCATAAGTCTGAGGAAATTTCATGAGCCTCACTGCTATATGGAGATGGGATAGAATGAACATCATTTTCCAACAGACTACTTTCCCTTCGTTCTGGAGGTTGTCTTTCAATAAACCAGAGGGAGCATCCCTGGCCTTTGGACATATGCTGGAGAAAGTTCTGTGGCTTCAGCTGCCAGCTACAAGGATATAAGCTGATGTGACTATCTCATCTTATTCTGTTCCTGCAGCAGCTGCAAGTCCCAGCTGCCTGGCCACAGCAGTTGAAGTTCAGGGTCACTGTTACTGATAGGAACCTACCAAGCATTGGAGCCTGCAACTGTGTACCTGATCCTTAGAGGAATGAGTGATGTCATGGGAAGGGCCCTGTGCCACCCAGTGCCTCCCATACTTGACAAGACTGAGCAGTAGGAGCTGATCCTGTTTAAATTCTCAGGGAGTCCAAGGCTGCTCTTGTGCGTTTACCACATACGAGAGCTGCTCAAAGCTCCGTCAGTAATCAGATCATCAGAGTCACTTCTGCCCGCAAAACCTTATTACCCAGGGAAATGCTGAGTGCGCACACTAGCAGCTATGAGTGCAGAAAACTATCTGAATAATTCAAGGAATGGGCTGGGGATGGAAGCATTCCGCCCAGGGCTCCCGAGGGGGAGTCTTATTAGCCATGAGCAAATTCACTGCTTCTTGAGATTCCTAATGTGAACAGTATGACCCAGTGCCCTGGTATCCTGAAGGGCAGGGCTTTTTTTTTTTTTTTGTTCTGGTCCCAGGGCCAGCAGGACAAGGATGCTTGACATGGAACCTGAGGTCAATCAGGATCCTGCATGATGGCCCTGCTGTCTCAGCGCTAGAGCCCCTGCCTCAGAGCCTCCCCACCCACTGGCTGACACTGCATCTTGCCTCCAACTTCTGCTCTCTAGTCCCACTTCCAAATGGTGACAGGATGCTCCTTCTAAGACATAAATTCACTTGCTACAGTCAGTCCTCAGCTCAAAACCCTCAGTGGCTTCCCTAGTGCTCAGCCCAAAGCAGGAGTCGTCACTTGGCCTCTAGGCCTGACATCATCTTGTCCCCGTGGTCACTCTGACCTTCAACATTGCCTCTCTCTGCCTCCTGCTGCTTCAGACCCGCTGGCTTCCCTGTGGTGTTCCAGGAGACTAAGTGTCTCTCTGCAGCACCCACTCTCAGCTGCTCCCAAGCTGGGCAGGTGAGTAAATTTCCAGGCCCTTGTCACTACTCATTGCTATCTACCGTATCAACTGCCCCTCTTTTCTACTGCAATGTAACCCTGCCACGGCAGTGTATTCTGCATGCTCATCCCTGTATAACATCTAATGGCTCAAATAGTAACACTTCCTGGGGGAGGGTGGCAGAGTCTCTAACAGAGGTCATATGATGTCTTGGAATGCTTATCCTTCACATGAAACCAAGCACTTCTGATGAGATGGGCTCCTCAGTGAGGCTTCATTTAGGCTCACAGGTAAGAAGCCTGTCCCTGGTCACATGGCCCAGAAGTGATGGAGCTGAAACTGGTGCACAGGTCCATGTGGCTCACACCCAGGAAAACAAGCAGTATAAAGACAGGTTTCACTGAACAAACTTGTGAAGAGTGTTGTTACTGAACACGGAAAACCAGGGCTGGGCGCTTTAGAGTGCTAAACCAGCAATGTGTGAGGCCCTAGGTTCAATCCTCTGTATCAGAAAAAAAAAATCGATGAAAAACTATTCCATGGCTGAATCAGCTCAGGGTTATAGAGAAGATGGGCATATCAGAACACAGTCCCATTCTTCTAAAATATTCCTCTTATGTGTTTGGTGTGGACAATGACCATGTACACATAGGCCAGGAGTGTGAAGGTGGCACATAGTCTCCTCCCCAATGGACTAAGATGCTGACTTGACATGAGGACCTGTAGCCTGGGCCTGGCTCTGCTGCCTCCTCAGCCTTTCTAGAATTTTTTAATCCTCTAGGGTGGAAAGCCAGCTTTTTACTGTGGCACTCAGGCTCCAAGTGTCCCTAGTCTTTCCCAATGCTGTCTGTATTAGTCAAGAGCACAGTACTCAAGGTCCTTCAGGTACACTTGTTACCATCCAGTTCTTGAGTCCTGCAAATGCTGGGTCCCATAACCTCCCAGATTAGAACATTAGTTTCCTAAAGAGATGGCAGGAAGCTGGTACCAGCCTAGGCTTGAAGGGCTGATGATATAGATTCTAGAATCTCCCAGCACCTGAGAGACCTAACAGGTCTCTGGCTGGGTATTTGGTGAGGAAACAAGCATCAGCAAGTGCACATTCTGACCCTTTGGTGTTTCTACCCTCCAACCTTCTGCTGATGCTTCCACTGGACTAAGCTATGGGAAGCCGGCTATGGCCGCCTGGGAAGTCAGTGCTACATGGGGAGGGAGACATATATAGACTGAGAGTAGAGGGTTCAGACTAGCATCTAGCAGAGCTCCCTCTCCTCTGTGGGAACCCCTTGCTGCTTCTCCACTAGACCAGACACGTCCTGTCCACCCTCTTGGTGCCATTGTGTTTGTGAAACTGTCCACTGCCTCCTCTGTTGGAATTAAGTGGATACTTTCTATGCCTTCTTTATGTGTCACATTTTCACTGTTTTTATACTAGCATCTATCAGCGTGCAGGAGACCAGGGCTTCATGTATGTGTGTTTGGAGGTGGGGGTGGGGGGGTGGCGCCACGAGCAGGGCATGACGCAGGAAGCACCTTCCTTCAGAGCTGTGAAGACTGCTCAAATAAGAATAGCAAGAGAATTAGCCACTGTCCACTGTGCTCTGGCAGAGCAAGCTGAAGGCAGAGAATGCCTACCGGAGGTAAGGGACAGCTTTGGTGTGTGTGTGTGTGTGTGTGTGTACTGGAGTGGTGTTTGCTGGTGCAGAGAGGCTGAGGCTCCCAGTGACATGGGGAGTCCTATGCAATCAATTAAGGGAACAAGTCTGCCTTCAACTTGCTCCTTAATTGGAAGCAGAGACCCAAGCGAGGCATGCTGTCAGTCACTAATCATGCCCTTGCTGATTTGGGCCCATTGTTACTGGGATTATCTTCAGCTTCCTGGATTGTTTCAGAGACAGCAGTCTGCCTCCATCTGTCCAATAGCAGGCCTCAGTAAGCTGCTTTCCTGGGATGGCTGCAGCAGGCTGTGGGGCAGAGTGTATTTTCACGAAAGGTTTGTTTATTCCTTCTCTTTCGAACAATCCAAGCCATGTGCCCAAATGTCCCAAATCCCACATCTGCTTCTGAGTCCCCTGCATAACCCGGCTTAGTCCAGTGTTCAGTTTTCCCACCTGTAATCACAGTGACTGTAAGGATCAGGGCGCTGAATGTAAGGACAGGAGTATCTAGTTAAAAGGAGGCAGGGTGCCCAGTGGTTAGTCCAGGTCTGGGAGTTTTTTTGGGCAGACTTAGCATCCTGTCCTGTTTGCCAGGAATCAGATGGACGATTTAGGGCCACTGACCCTGTCCTTCTGAACTCATCTGTAAAACTGTGTTTCAAAGCCTGTAGCCACCGGAGTTGATATAAACATTGAGATTATTATCATTACTTCTTAATCGAGCTGAGTGAATTCATAAGAGCCCACTTGCAGAGGTGCTCAAGGGCTGGAGGTGGCACATCTCCAGCACTCGAGTATGGCCTCTGCTCACAGGTCCTCCCAAGGCCACAAGCCTCAAGGCACTGTTTTGGCCACTGTAAAGCAAGGGCATCCCATCATTCACCCCGACTTTCCTGTTTCAAATAAACATCCTGAGGACTCATCGCCTCTGTGGATCCCTATTCCAAGCACATCTCCTGTCCCAATTTAGATGCGGATTGAAAAGCTTAATCTAAAGGGCAGACCAGCAAATGACTGAATCAAAAGGGAGCCATGAAAACTCCTGTGAACCATTACCATGGCAACTCAAGTTGCTAAAATTAACTGAAAGGGGGTGTGTGTGATGGGAATACTGGGGCTGCAGAGCATCAGACCACAATCAGAATCACCTAGGCCCCCAGCCAGAGGGAGAACTGGGTGCCAAGATGGCTCCAAAGACTGTTGAAGGGGCCCTGAGAGCTAGGAGAACTGGCTCTAAGATTATGTTCACAATGAGAGTGAGGAGAAGGCGGAGGAGGGGAGAGGGACGGAGATGTGGGGGCAAAGAAGAAAGTCCCAGGACTGAAGGCAGACATAGGTCTTAGGCATTTCCCTGGAATTTATCATTCTCATGGTAAAGAGGTTCCAGAGCCTTGCTCCCAACCCCTAACTGTATGTCTACCACTAGGAAAATGGGGCAGGTCTCCCCGAAACCAGGAACTCCACAGAAACTGTCAATGGGTACCCTTCCCCTAACTTCTTTTTTTATTATTTTTTCTTTATTATGATGTGTGCACATGCATGTTTTAAGTGTGTGTGTGTGTGTGAGAGAGAGAGTGGGGGGGAGGGGTGGGGGGAGAACGTGTGTGTTTGTGTGTGCAGGTGTACAAGTGTGCATGTAGAGGCCAGAGGACTTGACTATTCCTCAACTCTGCCCACCTTACATTTTCAAGACAAGGTTTTTCATTGTCCTGGGCCTTGGAAGGCTAGGCTGGCTGACAAACAAGCCCCAGAGAAAGACGGATCCTTCTCTGCCTCTCTAGCACTGGGATTGCAAGCATGCATTACGATCTCTAGCTTTTTAAAAAAAATTTTTGGTTTTTTGAGACAGGATTTCTCTGTTGTAACTCTGGTTGTCCTGGAATTCACTCTGTAGACCAGGCTGGCCTTGAACTCACAGAGATCCGCCTGCATCTGACTCCTGAGTGCTGAGATTAAAGGTGTGGGCTGCCACTGCCCGGCTCACCTCTAGCTTTTTAAATATGGGTCTTGGGGTCCTCATGCCTGCACAGCAAGCGCTTTACCAACTGAGCCACCACCCCAGAGTCCCTTTCACATCAGTTCTAACATGCTCACCCTGAAGACAGTTCCCGAAGATAGTGAACACTTGAGGTGCCCTCCAACTCTGAGCCCCTGGGACTAAGTCAGCTGTGAGGAGGAATGGCCAGAGACAACCCAGGGAGGTGGCTGGCTAATGGCTTTTCAGTCAAGATTCGGGCCCAGGGCAGTTACAGAACTGGCTGGAGGGTAAGGCTTTTAATTGGCTGTTTAAGGTAGGAGAGGACTTTTCTTTTTTTAATGGGAATTCAGATTGCTTCCAAGACTTCATGATGAGGGTAATTGGAAGCCAGGGCCTGGGTGGCCTTTTCAGAACTCTGCTCAATTATGTAATCACTTAAAAAAACATCAAGGGAAGAGTGCTGTGGGCATGGAGAGCTGGAGTCCCTTTCCACATTTGCCACTGCAGGCCACAAAATGGCCTTAAATGAAGTAAGAGCAAACACTAGTGAAAGACAACACAGGAGATGTGTAGACTTGAAATGATTTGATCCATTAGGGGAGTACTCGGAGGGAGGAGTCCCCTCTTCTGAACAAGGTGGAGCTTCAGCAATCCTGGGATTCCTCTCAGGACAATCTCAGCTGCTTCTGCAAGCAATTTAAAATGAATATCCCAGAATTCGCTGAGTAAGGACTGTGCAGAATTACTATTTCTATTGCTTACTGTATCTATTTACCTGGAGTGTTTGGTAGAAGCTGTAAAATTAAATGCTTAGCAGACATTCTTTAAATTCAATGGTCAGTTGGTTTCTGGTCCAGTAATAAGGCTTGCTGAGTTACAATGCAATGGTTTATTGAGCCTTCTGTGACAGCGGCCAGGGCAGAATATGCTAACTCCAGCAGGATTCAGGAGCAGGCTACTTTGATCAGTTGGGGAGTATGGCATAATCACCCACAGATAATACTGCAGGGAAGAGGCTCACCTATAAACTAGGGAGAGAAAAATCTATGTCAGGCTATGTCAATGCAAATAAAATCTCATTAGTGGGGGTGCCGAGAGGACAAATATCTTCCAGTCCTTATGATGATCCTCCAAGAGCACCTCCCGCCAGTCTCTGCAGATGGAGGCTTTGGTAAGAGACTGGGTGAGGGCTTCCCTCTCCATTTATGTTCATCTCAGGGCCATACCTTCCTCAGTTTGCTCCCAATGACCACTGTTGACTACTTGGCAACCACATAAACCCCTTAGCTAGTCCCTCAGCTTCCTGTGTTGTCCTCTACACTGTTTCCACATTTTCACACCGTATCTGGAAAGTTCTTCTCCAGAAGAAAATAAACTCATAGCACATTCCCTGGCCTAGGAGAGCCAATTACTGTATAACAAACTCAAATTCTTAACAGTGGTCAAAAGAGGTATCCAAAATCGTACCCTTTCGTCTTCTACAACCTGAATTTTGGGGCATATGCCTTCCAGCATGCATGCTCTAGCTAGGGATAACTAAAGTCTGGCCTAATACTTGTGGTTTTTTTAAAAATAAAGGTTTACTGATACACCACCATACCCATTCATTTGTAAGTGTTGCCTCTGGCTGTTTTATGCAAAGTATCGTACTTGTGATGGTAACATTAAGACTTATAAAATTCAGAATGATTGTTCTACATATGAGCTAATTCTAAAAAATTAGTCTAGCATGCAGAATATGGGAACCATGACCAGGAGATATATCTACTAGTGTTAAGAAACAGAGACATCAAAGAGAGATCAAATGCATCTCTGCTCCACTGGCTTTTGCTCCTCTCACCCTATTTTGAGACAGAGTCCGTCTACGTAGCCCAGGCTAGCCTTAAACTCATAATCCTCTTGCCTTTGCCTCAAGGGCACTGGGATTACAGATATGCGCCACGACGCCTGGCCAGCTTTTGCTTCTTCTGCTGTCTCAGAAGCAAGCTACTAAAATGTTCCTACAGGAAATAGCAAACTTGGTCTCAGTATTAGCTATGAAGCCCCTGAATGATTAATACATCTGTCTGCTCTCTGCTGCCATGATCTCCCTGGGTGGCTGAGCAGTATTGCCTGCCTGAGCAATCCTGTCTTCTCCTTGGACGTTTCATATTTATGCTTCTTAAGACAAAGGCTTGGTGGAGCGGTGGGGCATTTTAATGTTCTCTAAGACAAGGCACTTCAGGCTTCATTCCAATGCTAGGGGCCTCCTGGGCAGCAGGTCACAGGACCGACTGTTCCATAATAGATGAATAACTACAGGGTCTGGGGCTATGAAGGATTCAGTATTATCTGCTTGATTCTTAAAGGAGGAAATAAGAACGAAGTTTCCCTGGGGCCACTTTACAATCCATGTATCCCCATTGAAAGCCCTCCAGACAACCAAGACAGGCTGTAGTTCAGGCACACATTTTAAACATTAACAGGCTGCATAAAACAAGCAAGTAAAAAATCAAAGCCTTCTGTTGCTGACTGAGGGTCCAGGCTGGCCTTCACAGGAAGAGGGACACAGATCCGCAAGGATCGAGGCAGAAAGAGGATGAACTGTGTGGAGGGCAAACACAGAGCACACTTCTCCACTCGTTAAACATTTACTGCTCACAATCATGGAGTCAAAAGATGCCCAGTCACTGTGACGGGGAGGAGTCATTACAGAACAGACAAGGACACTGGGTAGCTCAGGACTACCCTGGCTAGTTACTTCATTTAAGGTTTTGTTTTCTGGATAGGCTATGTGTGCATGTTTCCAAGACGGAAAGACAAGAAAGAACACAAAGAGACAGCTAAGCTGCTTCTCCCATCTGCCTTCCAGCCACCATCTTCCCTGTAGGCAACCAATAGCTCCTATATTGTTTTGCTCCAGTTCTTTTTTAATATAGCCTACCATAAATAGTCCAGAGATTAGCAAATAAAATATCCGTAATTTTAAACGTACTATACCTTAATGAAGCACAACCATTCTTATTTTGAAGACAGTGCCTTGTCTCTGTTGTGCAGGCTGGCCTGGAACTCATTTCCCTTCTGTAGTTAACTAATTATCTTGAGGGAAAGCCTTTAATATGCAAATATCCTGATTTTGATTCAGCTTTCCCCAACTAATTTTAGCATTCATCAAGGATCTTACCTGAAGTTATTACTGGGTTATTCCTATTGTGATATTGTTTTCAATTTCCTTCATTCATTCGCTTCTGTTTTTCATTCACTGGGAAATTTCTGCCAGGAGTAATGGCCCTTTCTCTTATTTATTTATTTATTTCCTTACTTTTCCACTTGCTATTTCTATCAGACGGACTTGTGCATGTTTATTCTAGTCTATGAGCAACAGCCTAGTATTAATTGTGAGGCCAGTGCTCTGCCACCCGAGCTCCATCCCCAACACTATGCTTCGACTCTATCCCCACAAAATTCAGGGGTGACTAGTCATCAATGTGACAGTATTAAAAGTCAGGACCTTTAAGAGGAGATTAGGCCATGTGGGTCTTCTGCAAGTGTGAATAAGGCCCTTGAAAAAGTTGTTTTATGTCCTGTTTGACAAACATGCCCTACTGCCACGTGAGGACACACGTTCCTCAGTTCTAAAGGACAAAGTGATGGATGCACAGTCATCTCGAATGCAGGGATCAGGCCTCACGGGACATGCAATCCACGGACCCTTCACCTCAGATGTCCAGCCCCCAGAGAATACTTTTCTGTTCTTTATAAATTACCCATTTATGGGCATTTTGTTATAGTCACACAAGACAGAAGAAGACATTATTTATTCTGTTGCTCAAGTCGTTCCAACTTTCATCATGGGGAGTGTATTCAGATTGACTCATGTTACTTTCTTCTACCCTGTCACCCAACTCTGGGTTTGGGTGTTTCTGTTCTTTTTGTGAATATCTTGCTTCCAGAAGATGCTTCATATTCAACTTGGATTTCCAGCCCCAGGCTTAGAATCAGTATAATCGCTCCATAGGGAGTGAGTCTTTTGTGAAATTATGCAATCGTTTATTGAAACAAGACCTCCAGCCAACAGCCAGCCAAGGGGGAGCTGAGGCCTTCATTCCATCAACTCACAAGGACCTGAACTCTGTCAGTGGTTATGTGAGTGGCTTGGTGGTAGAGTCTCTCTCCCAGATGGGCCTTTAAATGAGATTAGAGTCCCTGACAGTGGTTGAACCTCAAACTGAAGACTCTGAGCCAGAAGTAAAATAAAATCATGTTTGAGAAGAGCTGAGAGTGAGGCTGGTCTCACTATCACAGGAGTCTCCAGGTCTGTCTGTCTAAGTCCCTTAAGAGAGGGCTGTTGATCTCTTAGCCTGGTGTATCATTCTCAGCATGGCCCCCCTGCCCACAGGTTGATCAACAGCTGGGACTCAAATGGCCAGTGAGCCACATTTTCTCTGAGATTTCTTATTGACACTTCCCTAAGTTCTCTATTTAGAAGTGAGCATTTGGTGCTTCAGCTTCCACCTTTAGTGCTTCTGATACATATCAAGACACAGCTTGCTTTCCTCGTGGAGTTACTGATGCAGCTGGCTTCCTGTCAAGAAGGCTTTGAATGTCTCAAGGTTTGGATTCTCATCTCAGTCATGGTTATAATCAGTCCCCTCCTACTTCTAAGCACTAAACTAAGATATATATATATATATATATATATATATATATATATATATATATGAAACACTATAATATCTGCAAAGCCAGTCCATAATAGTAAGCCTTAAATTATGGGTTTATTATTACCAGCAGCCCTGACTCTTACTGCACACAGCATCAGTTATTATAAGCACTATTAGCACCACTCAAGATTTTGTGAATGAATGTTCCCCTCGCTAATAAGGATTTAATTTTCTGGACTCCCAAAGAGCTTTCTCTCCCATTTAAGAATCTCCAAGTCAGAGCAAATGAGGAATTACTCCTGACCAAAAGTCAAGGGTCTCTAGCTTAATTCTGTTGTTTTCATATGCCAAGTGTCCCTTGGGGATACTTTTACCCATGGTAACAGCGAGCTACTGCCATTTACACCAACATAAGAAAGATCTACACTGAAGGCCAGGGTGAGGGACTCATGGGCATGGGCATAAACAGGTTTGTGCTAATTGATTCTGTATTCGTGTGTCTGGAATTTGTAAGCACCCCCCTCCCCCTCATCACACACACCGGTTCATCCCAGCAAGACCCCTTCTGCAGCAGTATCTATGTCAGTCCGACTGCACTAATTGAACATACACATGCAGGAGATAAAGGCAGACTCTGCTAATTGCATTTTTCATGGGCTTTAGAGGCGGAAAACACATCATCAGTCATGATTACAGACTTCCCTTGTGATCTCAACAGGACAAACCCAAACCCCAGCTGTTCTGAAGCATCATGTTTGAAGGCAGATAAACAAGCTGCTCACTCTTGTTGATCTACGAAGATTCTGCCAGAGTAAGAGACAACACTGCAAACCTTCCTGCTTCCTTTGCTTCAGAAGAACTAACTTCCTTCCTTCCTTTCTTTTTTGTTCTTTTTGAGACAGGGTCTCTCCTGTTGTAACTCTGGCTGTCCTGGAACTCTCTCCATAGATCAGGTTGGCCTCAAACTCACAGAAATCCATGTTTCTTTGTCTTCTGAGTGCTGGGATTAAAGGCATGCCACCACAGCCTGGCTCAGAACTTTCAATCCTGAGTTTTAATGCAAAAATATAGTTGTCTGTGTCATTGCCACCATCAAAGCTTCTTCTTATGCATTGACGACACCAGTGTAAGGTGCTAAGGGGAGGGCTCTGCTGGGAAAGCGCTTGTCACCCAAGCATGAGGACCATGAGTTTAGTTCCTAGCACCCAATAAAAAGCTGGGCATGGTGGCACACACATCTAAATCCAGAGCTCGGGAAGCAGAGACAAGTAGATCCCAGTGACTCACTGGCCCAGCCAGCCTAGCCTAATCAGGGAGCCCTAGGCCCTAGACTCTCAACAAGATGAAGGTTGGCAAGATGGCTTGGTAGTAAAGATGCCTTTTGCCAAGTCTGAGGACTGGGTTAGATCCCTGGCACCCACACGGTGGAGTGAGAGAACCAACTGTCCCACACCACACGCACACCATGGTGCCTGAGTGACCACACATATACACAAAATAAAAAAAAAACTTTAAATGTAAAAAGGAAAATTTATTAAAAAACAAAAAATCAGGGTGACCAGCACTTGAGACCACACCTGAGACTGATCTCTGGCCTCTCGCCACACTCACAGGTGCACGTACACCCAGTCACACATACATGTACACACAGGTACCCCACCACTACCACCACCACCACGTTGTCTGAATAGCCCTTCAGCATGTTTAACATTTCAGACTGGAACAATCACTTTTCATCAAGCAGAGAGAGGAAGGAGAGGAATCAATGGAACAGAATGCTGAGGTTTTGTCCTAGGAAAAGACTGGCCACAGTTGGCCTGAGGGGTTCATGCTGGGGCCTGAGGACTATGGTGAAACACTGCTGAAGGCAAGTACACCCTACGCTCAGAGAGGCTACAGAAAAGATCAGGGCTTTGTTGCCTTAACGTATCCTAAATCCATGGGTTTTGTTAGAATCAAGAATAAAGCAAATCCCAAACAAACAGAATATTGATCTTGAGTCCCAGTGGAGCTTGGAAAACATACGATATAGATTTGGAAAATTCTGGTCACTTATGAGTGAATAGAGGACAGAGCTGGGGAGCTCGGAAGGAAGGCAATGCTATTCGTGAGGGCTAGGGTGCACAAGAACAGGGTCAACCTGGAGCCTTTATCCCTTAAGGAACTTCTGTAGAGTGCTGTCAGGATGAGCCAGGAGTAGAAATGCCCAAACACTGAACTGACCACCTGGGAAACTTTCCTAAAAGTCAGAACCAGAGGAAAAACCAAACCACAAAAACAAATACCCTCCAAGGAGAGCAAGAAATTCCAACATGGCAAGGTCCAGGGAAGCATGTGTTCAGGAGGGAGGTGAGCAGCTGGCACATGACCGCTGGCTGGCTTCTGTCCGCAGGGAGAAAACTGTTTGCTTCTCTGCATCTCAGCACCCTGTTCTGCTGCCTCCAACACAGCATTTTAGAGATGGTTCGGACCTGATCCACTTGTGACACCAGTTTTATGATGGGGAGACGGACAGGGCACTCTGTGTAAACCCTCTGATTTCCCTCTGACACACTTGTGTACTGTGAACCACTTCTGTCTCACTTCAGTAAGTTTGCTCATCAATACATTCAGCTCCCAAATTGCTTTAATTACAGAACAAGGAAATTGCTTCACTTGGTGAAAGGTTCTCTCCCGTTCTGCTAATGGCAGTCTGGTATGCGTGCCTATGATGAGACTTTTTTTTTTTTCTCTGAAAACCGTTGAGCTTAATGAGAACTGGAGAAGGGCTGAGCAGACAGCACCCACCAAAGCCAAGGCTGGACTCTTTGGTGAACTGTGACTGCCTAACTCACACACTGTTCTAGAAGGTGGCCACTAACCTCAAAGAAAGGGGGCCAAGGTAGAGCAGCCCCTTGGGGCAAGAGCCTCAAAAATGGAAATCTCCAAACAAGACCCCAGACACACAATCCATACAGCTATCATTCTTTCCTATGAGGATTCTAGAAAGTTCTTTGCACTTATCCAACTATCACCTCATATGCAGCCTGGGGCATTTCTTGAAATTTATTATTATTTTTTTAACACTCAGATTTGGGTTCCTAGCACCACAGGTCAAGACTGAAGGCATGCTCTGTTGGGTCATTTTCCCACCTGGAGCAGGTATCCTGTATCCCTGAGGAGGGGCTGCCGACTACGCACTGATGCCCAGCCTTTGGCACAGCTCCTGGATGCTGAGGGACCCAAATGTGGACTTCAACTCATGAGCCTCAGTTTTCAGTAAAATGCTGAATAACAGCATCCGTGTCTGGAAATGTTTGTTAAGAACAGCACAGTGGCTGGCAAACAGTGTATAGGTTCAATAAATACTACCACCTCTGCTGTTATTCTTCACAACTCCTTCTCAGGGCCTGGCTCTGCTGGCTGGGTACCCCTGAGATGCCTGTCTGCAGTAGAAGCACACTTTGGGGAAGAAGGGAGTTGTAAATGCATCTGTCACCTACAGTGGGGACTGAAATGAGTTCCTTCTTTCTCTCAGCTTGGAAAAATAGGAGAGTGAATGACCTGGGTCCAAATCTCCACCTGGCACTTAGTGGGTGAGTAACTGAGCTGAATTTATGTGGAGGATGGTACAATAACATCTCAATGGCAAACACACAGACCAGCCTGCACTAGACGCTCCGTCACGGGATATAGTGCCGTTATTATACAACGGCTGCACGCAGTCTCCATATACCGTATCATAGATAAGGTCGCCCTAAACAAACATCCACTGAAGGAGAGGTCTCTAATAATAGTACGAACCAAGTGGTATGCACAGAAAGGCTGAGCCGATTCTTGTCATAAAAGTCTGTTCCACAGCATTGTAGTTTAGGTTGCACCCTGGACAGCCATGCTTGGCACACCAATGGCTCCAAGAAACTAGAAATCCACAAAATTGATAAAAGAAGAAGACTGGCACATGTGACTTCATTTTTTTGGGGGGGATATTTGTTTGGGCAGACTTCACTAACAGTTTGAAGAGACTACAACACAACACTGCCAGCCAGAAGTTTAATTACACACAATTGCTTGCTGTGAGTTCCTTTCCCAAATGGTCTCATGCATATTCATCATTGTAATTATGGTAGTGAAAAACCCACAACTAATTATTCCATGTTCCCCATCTTTCACATGCCTAGAATTCTGGCATAATTACTGTTGAAATTAATTGCAAGTTAGTTGATTTTATACTTTGTCCTTTCAAAACCTAATTGAAGATTAATTTAAAAGACACAAGAAATAGGGGAGAGGGATCACCAACCACCTACCTACAGCCACCATACAGCCGGCCTATAAGGCGCAAAGATGTGATACAATGAATCTAGGCTGGAGGCAGGGTTTCTCAGGGCAAGCTATAACAGAAACTAGTCCTTTCAGCACCTCTGTCCACATCTGAGGGATAGCAGTGAAGAGGACAGTGGGGAGGCCTGACAGTGGTCAGGCTGGCTTCTGGGTGTGTGCTCATCAGGTGATGGCTAGGGATGTCCATTTCTAGACTCGAAAGAAAACCAGCATGTGGTCTCATTAACCAGCTCCACTTCTACCTTCAAATAGTCCTGTTACTCATTTTTTCAGGCCTAACTGCAACCTGGCACTTAAGAACCATCACCTATATACTCTGGAAAACCAACTAAAAATAGTTCTTTCTCCCAGTTCTGTTACAGAACTACAATTTCTTTATTTGAGTTACTTTTATTCATCTGTGAGGGACTAGGAAGGACACATCTACTGAGTCTATCTTCTTATTTTTTAATTTTAATTTAATTAAAAAATTAAAAAAAATAATTGTTTTTATTTGTGAGGATATGTGTGTGAGTATGTGTATGAATGTGTACACACATATGGATGCCTTAGGAAGTCAGAAGAGGGGATTGGATACCTGGTGCTGGAGTTACAGGTGGTTGTGGGCTGCTGCACGGGTGCTGGGAACTAAACCTGGGTCCTCTGCAAGAGCAGCATGTGCTCTTAACTGTTGAGCCAGCTCTCCCCCCCCCCCCCCGCGTGTCTCGTGTCTCATTTTAGGAAAACACAGATCCTGACATGAGGGTACTACTCCTAAGACTTCATCTAACCTCAGATGCCAAAGGGTCCATCTCAAACACCATCACATAAAGAGGGGGAGGGGGGCTATTCCACATGACTTTTGGGAGAGGATACAAACTATAGTCCATAGTAAAGTCCAAACCAGGCCTCCTCTTCAAAATATGACAGAGTCACCAACACCACGATCTCCAATTCTCTGAATGTTTTAGGTGTTTATCTTCCTGGGGCTTTTGGCATGACACATATCAGTATCCAGGGTGTGGGCTCACTCTATACCCAGCTTCAAACATAGGCATGAATTTAACTTAATTTATCTACTGAACACAGTGCCTGTCACCAGACACACAAACAATGGATCCAGTTATTTCTTCACTGATTGAGAGAAGAACACTAGCTGTAAACTTTTGGGGTGAGCATTAGAACCCTACTTTGACAGAGAAGGACAGGCAAATTGACAGACAGCAAGAACGCTCTTCAAATTCACATTTAGTGGTTGAGTTGGCAAGTAATGCCAAATGTTCTCTTTCCACAACACCATGATCCCTCTCCATCATCCCACCTGCCACTATCCTGCCAGTTCAGGTGATATCTTCTGCCAGCCAGTCCCTTGGTGATACGTTCTTCTTAATCCTCAGTCCCAAGAACTGCTTGCTATGGACTTAAGTGTTTGAATCATCCTCAGATTCAGATGCCAATGCTCTGATGGTTATGTAGCAGGGCTTTTGGGAGGTGATACAGGTTAGAGGAAGCGAGAAGGGGATTAGCATTCTCAGAAGAGACACTCAAGAGCTGTTCTCTCCTCCCATTGAGGATACAGAGAGAAAGTGGCTGTCTACAAACCAACTAAATCTTCACCAAGGACCGAACTGGAAAATACCATCCAGCTTCCAGATCTGTGAGAAATGACCTTCTGATGCTCAAGCCACAGTCTATGCTATTTGATAAAGCCCTGGGAACAGACTGAGATCGCTTTCCACAGCTTAGCTAAATGACCTTAGCTGTCACCTCATACATCTTGGGCTGACTCAAGGTCAATCTCTGAGAGTGGAAAGGATAGCCAAGTAGAAACCAAGTCAAGATGGAGAAGACACTTTGTGGAGGAGCTACCGGTAAAAGGCTAAGACTTAGTATACACTCAGCATCTGCTGCAAAGCGGCCAGAGCGAGCCAGAAAGTGGCCGTGTAAGAGGAGCCAAAGCATCCACCAGCCTTAACAGTATGCTAATGGGGCCCTCACTGAGAGAGCAGAGATGCTGTCAATCAGATCATACACACAGCTAAAGAATGAATCTGCCAGTTACTGAGTCACTGAGGAGAGCAAGCTGCAAAGCAATTCACACAGCAAAAAATCACTGATTTTCTTTTCTTTCCCGTTTTGAGTCCATAAAAATATCTCCTTTAAAGGTGACTTTAGTGATCAGAGGCTTCCAAAATACAAGGACAAACAAACCATCTTCCAAGAAGCTTTTGAAATGTGAGGGTCGTTGTGATCCTTGGAGCATATCCTTTAACAGGGCTCCTTCAGTGCTCAGGTAACAGAAACATGAGAGATATTTTAAGAAGTAAGGTGATATGCCTGTGTATTTAATGTTCCTCCTATGTATAAACATGGGCTTCCAATCCAGATAAGTTCCACAGATGTGTATCACAAACCCAAATTAGGGGTTCAGACACAGCCATAGAGCTTCTGAGGACCAGTGCCCAAGATGAGAACATCCTGCCAGGAGCCCGGATGCTGGAAAGCAGCTTTGCAGACAGACAGACCAACAGTCTCGTTACAAGCCACATGACAAAGTTGCCAGGTGGGAGTCCCAACGGTCTGCCTCTGGGGGCAGAAGCATCCTGACTCACCGCAGCAGGAGTGATGGCAGACAAGCACAAAGGACACAAGAGCTTTAAGACTCAGCTGGTCTCAGCTCTCAGGAAGTTGGTCCTGACTTCTGATCCAGGAAAACGTCAGCAGTGTACTGCTTGGTAAAAGAGCTCACACTAGTGAAGAATATATATTTTTGTGAAAGCAGGATGCCATTTCTGTAGATGAGAAAAATGTGTGTGCACATTTCTTTTGTTATTGGGAGATACTGGAAGGCTACATATTAAAATGATAATGGTGGCAGCCATGGGATGGCTGAACAAGAGGCACTTCCTGTATTAATTACTTTATAATGAATCAATGTCTCTCCTTCCCTCCATCTCCAATCTATCATCTGCTCACAGGAAGCATTTCCTGACATTCCTGATGAGGAAAATGCCCAATATCTGTCTCCACTGAGAGCTAGCTCTCTTTCCTCATAGCACACTATCCTCTCCCTACAATCTTCTATATAGTGCCTCCCTCCCACAGGACAGGGACCACGGTCTACCGGTATGGTTTTCTTTTGAGCAACAAGTTTGTTCTATAGTAATAATGACAACAGCAGTGGCCTCAACTATTGCAGCAGTAACAAAGATAGCAGTAGGGGTGGCTAACGTATTTGAAAAGCCCCAGATACGAAGGCTCCGGATACAGTAAGAAGGCTGTGATGTCCATGTCTCTGAAGGGAAAATTCTCACACACAGAGGCTGTATCTTCAGCACAGTCCACACAGACACTAGACACAGGAAGCCAAGACTGGTGCCCAGGTAGAGGAGCTCCTGAGTTCACACTCACCAGTAGGGTGATGTACTGCCTACTTCTCCAGCATGTAACTTAGCACACAGGGATGCTTGAGAAATACTTGTTGAGTAAAAGACTGTCCATGAATTGTTTGTTGTTTTTTTTTTTTTTTTTTTTATAGTCCTGAAAAGGTTATCTGCATTTTGGATTGTGGGAAATAAAAAAAAAAAAAAAAAAAAAAAATCACTCCCTGAGGAATAAAATCAAATTTTTAGGGAAAAGATATTCTAATACAGTCAACAGTACCTCCCCTATAGGACAAAAAGCCACATTCATTCACGTCCCCATGTTTTAATTTTCCCAAGTGCCAAATGCTGCAAAGACAGGCAGGGTTCAAGGCCATTCTCTTTGGAGCTCATATTCCATAGCTGGATACAGACAGGGTTTCTGGTTCCACATAAATAGCTAACCAAAGAGAAAGACAATTCTTCACATGAAAAGCATTCTGATCTTACATCAAGAGAGCCGGGCCCCCGAGACCAGAGGGGTAATGACTGAAAAGGTTAAGAGGCACCAGGTACTTTGTGTGCTGCGTGAGGGATTTGGGTACAATCATGCAGAATGGGACATCATCAGTTCTGCCTTTAAAAAAAACAGAAACAAACACAAACAGACAGAAGTGGCTCTATTTGCATGGTTTTAGCTAAAGGGCCCCACGTGCATTGTTATCTGGAAATATTTAATGGATTAGGACTGTATGCACCGGCAGACAGACCCGATTGAAGTTTTTCACATGATATGAATCCTCCCAGGGTCAAACTCAACATGCTGGCACCGTGCCAGGTTAAAGCAGGAGATGGAACTGGCCTAATTCAGGCCTCTCCATTCATTTCCAACCAAGAAAGCAAGCAGCCTCTCCTTACAGCTTATTGTTTCAGGATTAGCGGATGTAGTGTGGTGGCAGGCTGAATACTGATGAGATGGGCCTCACTTCATTATGCGTTTGATGTGGTTAAACTGCCACCCCATTTCAAAGCCTACAGAAGCCACTGTACACCGTCAGATTGGCCTACAAATGGAATACAAAAGAGTACTTTTGGTGAGGAACTGTGATCCCTTTCCTGCATTTTAAAACCAGGAAGGAATCCCAATGCTCTTGTGTCTTAGAGCAAGAAAAGAACGTATTTCCTATCATTTCCACCATTCTTGGCTCATGCCAATGATATTAAATATGTCAGTGAAGCCAGATGCATCTATCCCTGCCAGAGCCTCCACGCAGATCCAGCTACCAGGCAGCTGTGAAACAGCCCGGCCATCTGTCAGGATTTAATTAGGCCAGCTTTTCGGATGGGGTGTGCTCCCCGCCCCACCTTGGGATGGACACTTCTGCAAAAGGCTGGGATGGGCTGGCAGTGGCATAGAGTATCCTGGATGCTGGTGTCATCTGACTGGCAGTGGAAGGGAGTGGTTCCCTTTTCTTTATTAGACCAACCCTAAAGCCAGGGTTCAGATATAGACACACAAGAGTAACTTTTAAGCACAGATGGTAAATTAACAGAACTGCGTCCTTGGCCTCCATGTCCAGTTCTTCATCTCACTGTCCAGGTGACTGAGGTGGGAGGGTACAGAGGGATTTGAATATATTTTCCTTTAAGAACAGTAATTAAGGCTGGGGAGATGGTTAGTTGGTAACATACATGCTAGGGAGTATGAGGACCTGAATTTAACCTCCATAACACACATGAAAAAGCCAGGTGTGGTGGTGTGTGTTTGCAATCCTAGGGCTGGGGAAGCAGAGACAGGCAGATCCCTGAGGCTCACTGGCTAGCTAGCCTAGCCTACTTGCTGAGTTCCAGTCCGGTGAGAGACTCTGTATGAAACAGCAACATGGACAGCTCATGAGGAATGCCATCCAAGGTAGACCTTTGACATCCTCATGCACGTGAATATGTGAGTGTTGTAACCCCTCCACCACAAAACCCCAGTGACCCTAGATCTGGACCTTAATGCATCACACCTGCAAGCGTTTTGCTGTTCTTCAGTCTGGCTTTCAGACTCATTTGTCATTTTCTCTCTGCTTGACAAAGTTCACTGTCTATTCAGTTATCCTTCCTAGACTCTGAGCCTTCATAATGAAAAGCTCCTTGAATGTTCGAAGGGGATTAGAGGCGGTGACTTCAGGGGACAGCAATAGAGGATCAGTGGGAACAACACAAATGGCCAATAACAAGGGATTAGTCAGACCCTGCACAGTGACAAACAGTGGCCAGGTGTGACTGGAATTGGCAGTCTTCATGGGGTGCCCCGAGTCCACAGGAGTAGGCTTTCCTGGACTAATGTACAACACAAACAATCCATTTTAATAAGACTTCTGTAGGGAAATATGTAACTGTCCCCGTAGCTCACTCTAAAACCTACTGTATTGTGAATGTAGGTAATAATGGCGATGTTGCAATTGTAGCTGACATGGGCTTTCTACATGTTAACCCATTCTTAATTGCTTTATATGGGTCATCTGTCTTACTTCCTCATTCTAATAATCCTATTACAGAATTAGAATTGTTCCTACTTTGCAGGAGGTAAGACTGAGGCAAAGAGTGTGTGGGGAACTTGCTCGAGACTGCCAGGAAGTGACACAAACTCAGCTGTGTGCTCTAATCTAAACTCCATACTCCATCACTTCAGTTTTCTGCCTTCCCTGTCTAATGATTCTGAGCATGTAGGGTTCATGTCTGCCTCGGTTGCCATGTATTGTAAGCGAAATGAAGCTCACTACACACAAAATCTTGACAAGCACATTATCTGTCGAGTGAACGAATTCATGCATCCCTACATCAACAATGATACCTGGAGAGCAGAAGACACACAAGCTATGACAGGCTAAAGTGTCCTTTCTTTGTTCTTCTGCCTTAAGGGTATGGCTGAGTCTGGAGACAGAGTGGGCCATGCTAGATCTCTGGCCAAGGTGATGGGCAGCAATGAGGGAACCATGTCTGTAATCACCGAAACTCCAAACATGTGAGAGAGAATGAGAGCACAAGACACTACACAGTGACGCCTGGTTGCAAAGTGCTACCTGCAGGCACAAAGCCACTTGTGAGAACAGTTGACAAATGTCTCTGAATCTGTCTCTTTGCAGACACCCTATAGAATTAGACTTTCCTGTGCCACTATAGGGTGGCTGTGTATGTGTTTGGCTTGTGAAAGAACTGTGAGTGGCTCTGTTCCCTGGGTAACTAAGACAAGAAGGGATTACCCTACTAATTCATAATTGAATTGCAGGTTAAGAAATCCACCTTTTTTTTTCCCCTAAAAGTTATTGAGTCTTGAGCCTATTTGTTACCATAGCATGACCTGACATATACTGACTGACACAGAAAGGTAAGGCTCATACCTAAGGGGTTTATAATGTCACGATGCAGCAAGCTACACACAGGAAATCAATAGAGGGGAAGAGGAATAATATTTAAGCAGCTAAAAGCTAGATGTGATACTTAGTGATATATGTAAATTATTTTTTAAAGCCAGCTGGACTCTTTATTTTTGTCATTTTATTATATGGGAGTTTTGTTTGCATATATGCCTGTGTATCACACACGTATGCCTGATGTTCCCAAAAGCCAAAAAAGAGTACAGGATCCCCTGGAACTGCAGTTATAGACAGTTTTGAACTGCCATGTGGGTCCTGGGAATTGAACTCAGGTACTCTGGATGAGGAGCCAGTGCTCTTAACTGCTGAGCCATCTCTCCATTCCCATATGTGCATTAATTTATACTAATATCTAGCATTATTTCTTGACAACATTCACAGTTTACAATTTCCCCTCCTACAGGTGAATTACAACACTGAGCAAGAAATACCATTCACGGGATCTCTTAGCTGGGAAGTTGCAGAAGTAGGAGTTGAGTCTAAGTCCATCAGTTCTCCAAATCCTGAAAGGCCTTTCCCACAGACACAGGGGCTTTGCTGGCCAGGAAACTGATGCCAAACTGCAAGAGGCCTGAGCTGACTGCAGTGTGAGGGGCCATCAAGACACAGAAGGCTGATCAGGGTGCACATGTCATGGCAAGCTTTTGAAGAAAGTGAGTTTGATTTTAATACAATTCTTAAGCGAGACTTTTAAGAGGGAACCTGGGGGAGGGGACTGTGACAATGAACAGCAGGCAGAGGCAGCAGCCACAAAGGTGGAAGAGGAAAGAGGTTCCCACTTGAACAGTAGAGGAAAGGCAAGAGGCAGTGGTACAACGTCTTAAATAACAGGCTACAGAGTTTTGTTCTAGAACCACAGGGTGCTCCCCAGCAGGGCTGGGCAGTGATAAAAACAGTATTTGGAGGAAAACCCTCTGATGTCGCAATATGAGATGAGCTACAGCAGAAAAGAGAGTGAGTGGCCAGGCAGGAAAGTAGCAGACCTAGAAGGGGACGCAGGCCATGTAGTTTTAAGGCAAGAAAGTAGCAATTATCTGCGGGAACCACCTGCCACTGGGTGCAGATGCTGCGTATGCGTGTATATCAGTCATGGGATGGTTGCCACACCCCAGGGATGCAGCCTCATCCCCATTTTACAGAAGAGAGAAAGGAAGTCACACGCTCTCAGCCATGCCCACCTGGGAAGCAGCAGGTTGGGCACATGAACACAGTTTGGTTTGGCTGTACAACCCAGGCTCAGGACCACCACTGAGAAGTGCCAGCAGCTCTGAAGATTTGGTAGCTGGCCACATGCCTGTGACCTCATCGCCATGGCTGTTTCACCACAGGGTGCCAGGCAGCTGGCTTAGGAAACACTGCCTGCATTGGCAGTTTGTAGAGCATGGTGTTATCATCCACCCCTGGATTGAATCCCAGCCGCCTGGGAGAGCAGGAGAAAAGAGAATCAATCCTATCTGGCTCCTCAGATAGGCACCATGCGGCTTCGCTTTGAAGACTGGACTGCATTATAATGTAGCCCACAAAGGGGCCTTGTGATGCCTGCGTGTGACCCCAACCCATTTGGATGGCACTTCTGCCACCCCCTCAGCTTTGTGGTTGACCAAAATGTTCAGAATTAGATTTTTCAATAAATGGCTCATCCCACACTTATCCTGCAGAGAAGAAAGTCAGGTCACTGGCTTCTGAAATGTCACCCCTGCATCTGTGATTCCATCACCGCAGAGGCTCCAAAGCTGAGAGACGGCTACAGAGAGGTTCTGTATGCCCAGCCCATCTGTTCCAGGGCCGAAAATACCTGAAAGAGCCTTTCCTCCAGTTTTAAAGTGCGGGAGTGGCTTCGGCTCTCAGCCCTGGCTCTCACCAGCACGTCCTTGGAATTTCACTTATTTATTTTTCAACAAGTCACGTGCATTCACAATTTAAAGAGTCCAGCAGCTGTGTGGAGCTTGATGAAAGCGCATTCTCCGACCTTCACTCCCAGAAGTGATCGATGTTAGGGAGGTCCTCGGATATCTCTAAGTACCTAGCTTATATTACTGCCTCTTGATTTGCCCTTGTTAGGAATTACCCACTGTCTTCCCACTCGGGAAGAGGAAAGTTTAGCTGTCACCGCCATTCTGCCCTCATCATGCAATGCTTCTTTCAAGCTCCCAACAAGATGTACCTTCAGATAGCCACTGCTTTCGTTATCTCCATCAAGGACGCATTATGAGACGGATCACATAGTCTAGTGTAGCTTAAACACTTCTGGGAAAACGTTTTGGTTTTGCTGGAGTTCACATAGCACTCCCCCTTGTTTGTTTAGCATCCAATATATTTCTCATGAATCCAAATGCAAAATCGTCTCCAGCTTTGTCAATCTCCTCTCCATGTATTTTAGGCCATTATATATCCATCAACTGAAATTCCCAGAAAAAAGCTGTACCTACACAAAACATTCTATAAGGCTGACTGATTAGAACTTCAATGATCATGGAGACCTATTACAACGGTCTCCCAGGTTGTTGTAACTGCCTACTGGATGTTCCACCAATGTATTTAAAAGGTGTCTTGAGAGGCTGGAGAGATGGATCAGTGGTTAGGAGCCCTGGCTGCTCTTCTGGAGAACTATAGTTCAATTCCCAGCACCCACACGGTGGCACACAGAAGCCATTGACACTTGTTCCAAAGAATCTGGTGCTCCCTTCTGGCCTCCAGGAGCACCACAAACACATATATATACAGCCAAAGCATGCATACATGTAAAATAAAAATTTAAGTGTTTTGAATTATGATTATTCTCTGACTATAAAGTCTCCATGAAAGTGCTATTATGTTGGAATGTGGTATTGGGTGTGGGGAGCTTGGATTTGTGTTCCCGGGCCATGTCACCCATATCTGACTAAAGAATAAGCTGCTATTCATTTTGATGTGAGAGGTGTGGTAGGTGTGCATGTATCCCATCAACTGCTTTACACAGGAAGCTCTCCCTAGCCATGGAATCACTCTAGTCTGGACCTAGGGTTCCACAGTACTGCTGCACAGGAGCCACCCTGTAATACTCTGCATCGCAACCCTGGCTGTTCCAGTTCACTCTCACATAGGTTGGACCCTCAGTTTCCCACGCCTACTGCCTTTATCTTCATTTATCCCTTTAGTTTTAGTAGCTCTTTAGAAGGACTATAAGGAAATAGCCTTCTCATTATTTCAGAGTTTTTGATGGTATAGAGTCTAAGATGTAAGTCTTTGCTTGGAGGTTGTCTTATGTTCAGTGTTGTTAAAATGCATGATATGAATTTTGTACTCTTCTATAAGACCTATTTTTCTATTTTTACTTATGCTTTCATTTTTTAATTCCCTCTCTAGACACTTTTTGGATCTCTTTGTTCCCGTCAGTGCTCTGAAGTTTCATGATGATGCGCTTAGCATGGTTTATGGTCATTCACTGATGAAATCTCACGAGCCTCTTTCTATATAAAAAGCACTGTTCTTTTAGTTCACAGGAAACTGCTTTCAATTTCTTTCTAGAATTTCCCATTATTTGGATGTAAATTTCCTAACAGGTCCATGGTTTCTCTTATATTTCTGTCTTATTTTCTATTCCTTTGTGATCTTGTACTTTCTGGGACATAATCTCAAATTGATCCCCAGA
Source organism: Cricetomys ansorgei (assembly GCA_026225945.1). Classification (NCBI taxonomy): domain Eukaryota; kingdom Metazoa; phylum Chordata; class Mammalia; order Rodentia; family Nesomyidae; genus Cricetomys; species Cricetomys ansorgei. The sequence continues at coordinate 4,641,991 of JAMJFZ010003875.1, forward strand.
ACTTTTAGTATGTTAAAATGTCTGAGTTAAAAAGGAAGAGAATATCCTGCTTTTATTTCAAATGCAACTTCCGTAGTTATCTCTCAGGGCTCTAGTGCTTTAAACTTTTGTGCCCTAATGTGGTCTGTATCCTCCCAAATGCTATTCTTTTTAGATGTGCTTGCATGTGTGTGCGCTCATGTGTGTAGTATGTATGTGCAGGTCTTTCATACAAGTGTCTGATAATCCTTGGTGGGTTGATAATTTTTAAAAATAATTTATTTCATAAAAAATTGTGTGTGTGTGTGTATGTGTGTACATGAGTGCAAGTGCCTGCAGAGGCCAGACTCTGGCTGAGTTCCCTGGAGCTGGAGGTACAGATGGTTGTGAGCTACCCAAAGTGGGTGCTGGGAACTGAACTTGGGTTCTCTGCACTATGGACCCTTAACCACTGTGCCATCTCTCCAGGCCATGGGCCTATCAGTTTGAACTGTGGGGTCCTCAAAAGTTCTTATTGTGACTTGTTAACTGTGGGCTTTCTAATCAGGTGAATCAGTTGGAGATATTTGGTCCTTAAACTGATGAATATCCCCACAAATCTTTCCCTAAACCATGTTCTGGAAACTGATTTAAGAAAAAAAGACTAGTAGTTCCAAGTTCTTGTTGCTAACGTGTGTCAAATCCCTGTTTCAGAAAGCTGTCCCCTGCCTAAGCTACATGTCAAGTAGTCTGCACACATTTGCTCTCCCTTCTTAAGTGTGCCAGCTCTGGCTTCCAGCCCAGTGCAGGATGGGTAACTGCAAGTATGAAGACTTGTTCAGGAGATTTCAACCAGTCTTCCTGCTTTTTGGACCTCTGTTTCTAGAGTTATTCCAGGCTACAATTTCTAGACCTTCTGGAAGGAAACCTGGTGGCTTCTCGGTTCCCATAAACGCCAGCTGAGGTGCTGCTTCCCGAGTCTAACGCCAGTTACTGCCTTTCTTCTTATTTTCTAGCTTCCACATTTTTGCTGCTATTTTTCCTTCTAGCAGATTTACTCTTTGAAAAGCCATCTTACTTAATGTCTAGGAGGAAACAGAGGGGAATGTGTGTGTTCAAGCTGCCATCTTAAATGCGTAGTCTCAGAGGCAGGCTGTCTCGACATCCTGCCATTTACCTCTCTTGTCAGGGGCACCTGGCTTTGCAGCAATGACATTAAGTGGATTCTGTCCATCTTGTGTACTGGCCACCAGTTTCTACCAGGTGTGGTATGCTTTCCATTAAGAAAAGCACTTGAGGCTTGGATAGAAAAACAGGGGTTAATTCCAGCTGATCACTACTCGTCAAGATACTCAGTCTCATCTGTAGCCTCCAGATAATAAACTGCAGCCCTACACACTTTCAGGGTTCTTAGCAGGATCAAACAGGATAATGGCTGTGAAAGCCCTTCAGAAAGCACAAAGTAGCAGAGAAACACAAGGCTTTGCTTTTACTTAAAACCTCACTTTCATCTCTTGGAATTCAACCTAAAGTTATTCGGGTCTTTGGGAGAGAGGCTGATCTCCAGGAATCACACAATCTTCCTACGGCACTCATCAGTCTCACTGACAAGTGACACGGGGCAGTGCTTCTGACCCCACTGATGGCATTTGATGAGGCCAGTCGGGTTCCATGGCATTCACAGCAAATATACCCAGATTCCAAGATAGGGTCTTCTTTAGGGAGCCCACTCCACAATGAATCTGTTTCTCAGCTGAACTATCTGCCATCTTGATTGAGGTCAGCAACACTGGAAAAGCGAGTAAATCTATCTTAACAGTGGACATATTCCAGTCATTTCAAAAGAATGGAATAGTAGCAGCAAAGGTAATTCCATAAATGATGATGTCCAATGTTTATCAAGCAATAAACACGAGATTCAGAACCATCAGTATGTTCCCATTCCTACCACAAGACCATCAAACCCTGTGTATATGTAGGCATTTATACATCAACATGTCTGTATTGCATATACAAATATATGTACATACAAAGGACTGCCACCTAACCGCAGTACAGTGGCCACTTCTGAGAAAGGGGCTGGGGGGATACGCTGACTAGAGACATTTTACTTTATCCAGTTCAGAGCTGTCTAGGATGCACATGTTATTTCCGTTTATAAAAATGAAAAGATCAAACATCTAAGAAAACATGAAAAAGAAAAATGAAACCTGAGGAAGTCTCCATCTATTTTTCAAGTGTAGGTAAAAAGCAGCTAGGGAAAGATGGACCAGATGTGAAGGAAGGGTTCCCGACCAATTTGCTGGAGCTGTGTCATGTAACACACTTGTCTTAGCGAGGGTAAGCAGGTGGACTCCCTTCCAGCTTGTAACCACTGATGCGTGCCCCTTTGATCATGACAACCTCTTATCTTCTGCTCAAGTTCCACTACAAACATACGAGGGAGAGTAATTCATTTTTAAAAGTGATATAATTCTCACATTTTGCATATACAGTTCAATGACTCCTGAAAATACATGTACCCAGGTAACCCAAACATGGAACTAAGCTTCTACCAAATTCCCCAGCTGTGTGCAGATGAGCATATATGTGGGGATGAGCCCACTCCACCCACGGTCAAGTGCATGAATGTGTGCTTGGCATAAGCTCCATAGACCATATTAATTAATCATTAATCCTGAATGAAGACCTGCCTCATGGTATCCAGTCTTATACCTGCATTTCCCAGGGACTTCCTGATTCTGTGTACTCCTATCCTGGTTGTCTCCTGGTTTGCTGGCTCATAGGTGTCTTGGCAAGGAACAGGAAGATCCTAGACCATGCATGCAATCAGTCTGGCAACATTATTCAGTGTTGTAAAGCATTTTGGAGGTGAACCAACTCTCTAAAACAAGCCCCTTTCCAAATGGGACTGTTAGCTCCTGTGACTCACTGAACAGGGGAACATTTTGCAGACACTGCCAGTACCTGCATACAGTCTCTCTGTGCTAGCATAATCATCCTAATAGCTCATCTGTGTGAGTGCTTACTGTACTAGAAGCATGTCAAATGATCTACCTTTACAACACCACTTGGTGCTACTTTTACCTTTATTTCACCGATGAAGAACTCAGGCACAGAGATGTGCGGAACAGGCACAAGGGGATAAAATTAAGTGGGAGGTCTGGACTCTAGAATCTTCTCATGTCTATAAAGTTGTACTTCCACCCAGAGAGGGTCAGGCACACCAAAGTCCATGTCCCCCTCTGACTTCTTGACTATTGCTTTCTCTGCTAGACTTTGTAGCCTCTGCCTAATCCATAAAAACGTCAAGTCCATCTTTCTTATCAAGAAGTAAATACACAGCCATTTCTAGGTATTGCTAGGGCCACAAAGGAGTCTCTTAGCTCTGTCTAGACACAAAACCAACAGAGCATAGTGCGTAACCATACTTTATAGCCAGAGGTTTTTATCTTGTTTCTTCTCAGGGGAATTGGCTGATAAATCTGGCATTGCAGGTAGAAAGAATGTGTGTTTCCAGAGTGACTTTCAGGGGCAGAGTGAAAGGCATATACTAACTTGGCAGAGAAAGGCATCCTTCAGGACTGGTCACAATCCCCTCTCAAGAGGCCAATTAATTCATTTGAAGGAATAATAAAAACAAGAGTGATGGCAACCAGGCACAAGCTGACTACCCACTTTTCAATGAAGGAAACCAGACTTCTTTATTTCACCTTGCATTAGTTTCTGTGATGCACACAGGCCACTCTGAGCCACTGCATTAATCAAACTGTATTTAGCACCCAGAGCAACAGGAGGATTGAGACAGTGGAGATCAGCCTGGGCTGATCAGTGGTGGGTCCTACTTGCCAAATATCCAGCATCTCAGGCCTCTCATCCTTTATGGATCCTCTTTGTCTCCTTCTAAAAGCACAGTTTGACCTTTTCTTTATTATACTAAACTAATTGTTGCTGTGAGCCCCAGGCTATCTTAGCTGAGATCCTAACGGCCACCCTGAGATAGCAGAGGGTTATACAGTGTTCTCTGCTACAGCAGGCCACGACAGAACTTCTGTTCTGGCCTTCCAATCCCAAGGCTGGAATGGACTGACCAGACCAGTTCTGATACTATGCAGGGTGACACATTCAAAAACAACTCACCTAACTAGGGAAAACAAGAACAACAACAAAAGTTCCAGAAGAAAAAAAAAATCTGTAGTAAAATATTTTTAGAAGTATCTTAGTATCACCGAGGAAGTAACAAAAGGAAAAGAAAAGTAAGTGTTGACCTGGACAACTGAAGCCACTTCTCTCACATGAGAATAAAAGCTGAGTTTAAATGAAACTTGAGTTTTCATTTTGCTAATGACAAAGGAACACAAGTCAAGATGCTCACCTAAAGCAGAGTCTAAAAGGAGGCTGCCCTTTGTGCTTGGACTCCACAGAGCTAACTCTTTGGTGGAAGAAAAACTCAGAAGCAAACGTCTTCTTCCCAGTCAGGGCACGGTAGGGAAGCTGTGTTTATAAGAAGTACAAGGAAGATAAGGAAGAATTTATCATTATGGGTGGCTGGATCATAGATTATACACCTTGGGCTTATACTTTTTGGAGGCGAAGGGAGCTTCTCAAACTCAGTTTGATGTGGTCCTGATCTAGCAAGCCTCCTGGGCACCTAGCAGAAGCCAACCTAGATCTCTCTAGAGGAAGTCACATTTCAAACACTCCAAAATCACTAGAAATGATCTGTCAAGCACAATGAGTAATGCATTGTCAGAAATACCTACAACTCAGAATCAAAGTTTACAAGTTGATCAGATGAAGACAGTAGACATCAGAAACATACATATTTCAGGGACAAACTGTCAGAGCAAATCATATGTAGGTGGCTATGCTTTTAAGACATGAAAGAAAAGCTAGAATATATCCATTTGCCAGGAAAAAAACAGTAGGCTCTTTTCTTTCATTCTTTCTTTTTTTAAAAGGGTGAAATAGACCTGAAAAAGAACCAAATAGAATGCATCGAAATGAAAAACACTATAACTAAAATGAAAAAAAAGTCAATGGAGCAGTTTAATGGTAGATTAGAAATAGATGAAAAGAGAATAAATGAACTGAAAGATGTGCAGGAGGAATTACTTAGGAAGTAGCAGAGGGAGTCATCAAAATATAAAAATTCTAGACATTAGGTTAACAGAGGTTAATCTAATAAGAGGTGCAGCAGGGTACAAGACATTCAGATGATTGTATGGAAATGGGTTACCTATGGTGCTTTTAAAATACAGATTCTAGGGTGCTAATCATACCTATTTGATTCTTCAAGACTAAGTATGGTCTCAGGAATGTGTAACAGGTATGGAGGTCATTCACACCCTGACAAACAGTGAAATTGTGGGAACCTCGGGTGCTAAACTTTTCCTTTTGTCCAAACTAAATTTAGTGCTTCCTCTCAGTGACTAGGCATTTCTTCTCCACAGTGGCAGGGCAGGATGTGCAGCATTCTTCTCTACATCCCGGTCCACATATTTAATTTTAACCTGATAGGAATTTAAACAGAAAAGTCACCATGTTTTTGTTGTGGCTTAAATGTAAAACACAGTCTTATGTGTCTGAACACTTGGTCCTTACCTGGTGGTGCTGTGTGGCAAGGCTGTGGAAAGTTGTAAAGGCAAATCCTCACAGGAAGGAGTGGGTCACTGTGTGTGGGCCTTGTGGGTATAGCCTGGTATAGGTTCCTGTTCACTTTTGCCACAATGCCTTCCCTGTCATGTCTTTCCCACCATAATGGACTATATCCTTCCAACTGTAAACCAAAACAACTCCATTCTTCTTTAAGTTGCTTTAGTCAGGACGTTTTATCATAACAACAAGAGTGAAGCTAAGACAGTTTTGAATGCTTTCAAAGCAAATGATCTTTGGACAAGCAAGCAAATACCTGTACTTTTTGCTTTGAGTCTGAGGAAATTTAGCATCACTGCTTAACCTGGCTTTTTATAAAAGTAACTGCTGCTTGTCTTTCCACTCACAGTAGCCTGCAAAGAATGTTATCTCAAGTTTGTTGATTACTTCTGTGTCTCTAGGCTAGATCTCTTAACTTCTGAGATTTGAGATTGCCTCAAATGCTCAGTGTCTTTTCTGATACACTTAAGTGTTGAAAACTGGAAGCCATTATTAATGAATGATGACTCCATCTCTCGATTCCATCCCAACGTGATCCATTCTGTTTTCTATCCCTCCGAATACCTGGTGTTTCTGCAAAGATGGCTAACACCTGATAACCTCCTGATGGCATGCCTCTTAGCTTGGCTCTATGCTTAATGCTTAATAATGTCAAGCTATTCTTAATTGTTAACAAAAACTAAAGGCTGTCGTGGCTAAATGGTGATACATGGCCCCTTGTCACTCCAAGAATTCCTTCCCAAAGACATAGAAGATGGCAGATGAAGGGGAAGGTGTGGCTCACCATGAAGGCTTGCTTACTTACAGAATGGTGTCGTGTTACATCGAAGTCTGTAGGAGCTTCAGCAGAGAGCTGAAGACAGCTGGCCAAGACTGAGTGAACAAAAGCTTATGCAACTTTTGATGGTGAGTGGAGCCAGTGTCTCAGGACCATTCTAAAAATCAGGCAACACTGCTCAACTGGAAGCTTGCTCCCTGTCTTCTTGAAAGGGAGCGGCTTGGGGTGAAAGTGAATAGGAAAGAAAATCTTGATGCTAAATTTTGAGCCCAAAGGGTCAAATTCAGATTACTCCAAGCTACTGTACCAATACCAATATTTTTCTACTTCCTCTCACTGTATGTTAACCTGCAGATATATGCAAGTGTGAGTGTAAGTTTGAGTGTGAGTGTATGTGAATCTTCAAAGGACCAGGTCACAGTGACAACCTCACACAGCACTCCCCCATGAAGTCCTTTCCAAGCAGGAGGATTTTGGAGCCACCTCCTATGTAGAGCTGATACATTTTTCTTCCCTAGTTATCAGAGGCAACAATATGTGCTAAGCTGTTTCTACTGCTCCCATCTACATCCTTTCTGTTACATGCAGCCTGGGTCAGTGTCAGGGCCAGAGGCAGGAAGGAAGGGAACTGCAATAAGGTGTTTCCCAGCAGGTAAGCTCAGTGAGGCTGACATCCCATTTCTGATACTTTAGGGCACTCCCTGGGCTAAGGAAATGTATGAGAATACTTGACAGTGTGTGTGTGTGTGGGGGGCTGAGGTGGGGTGGAGAGACAACTGGTTCCCATCCTCCCAACAAGACTATCTGATTAACAATTTAATGACACTTTACACTTTAAAGTATTATCCAACCATTAATAATTGAGCAACTTTCCAAAACAATATTCAGCTGCCTTCTCGGGAAAGAAAGCTGTAATTAGAAATATGGCAGGCTATTCAAATAGGTCATGTTTAATCAGTCCATTTTCATTTAATTTAGGTAGGATCTTCAGAAAACAGCTTATAAAGAAGATGCCAGGATGTTTCTTAGATTTCCTCAGGAAGCCTAGGGTACTGGCTCCTCAGACACTGGAGACCAAAAGTCTAAGGACCTGTGTTGTGTCTGTGCCCTCCCCAGCTCGGGGCCTGGCAAAGGCATTTCCCTTGATTCTATTTACTCATCTGCAAACTGTGGAGAATAGGTTACCTACATCTCAAAGGTTCATAAGCCGATTACCGTGAAGCGATGCTTATCCAGCAGTTAATAACGCAGAGCCCAGCATATATCACACACGGTAAAACGGTGGCTGCGGAAACCCCCAAACCAATTTTAACAACGATTACCCCAGGGGAGCACGAAGGCAAGGAAGGCTTCTTTTTTCTCCTTAGTCTTATAAATCTCATTTTTTTAGCTTTGAGCACTCATTACTTTAATAGTTAAGGAAAACTAGTTATTCTTTTAAACTAACCATAGAGTTTAAGAGACATCAGAAGTGAATATATTTTATTAAAAGATTTAGGCTAGAGGTGAGGCACACAAGCACAGGGAATAGCTTATCAACATAACATGGGGCTCTGCTTGGATTTGGTTATGAATAACTCCATCTTCTAATAAAGCACTTGGCCTCCTAGAACTTTCACCACTAAGTTCTATGCACACACACTCCCCTCCAAACAACGCACCTAGCAACCGTGGACCCCATCTGCATCAGGCTACATACATACTCCTATCTGAAAACTGGGATAAGTTTTCCTTGCCCTAAGGAGCATCAAACCTAGACAGATTCTATTCAAATACATTCCCAGTTACGTCCAGGTACAGGAGAGTGATAGAGGATGATCTGGCCTGAAGTGTTCTAGATGCTCATGCAATAAGGCAAAATTGTGTCCTCCAGGGAATTTTTAGGGAAAATTCTGTATATCCCTATGCATAATCCCTATGCACAAGAATAAAATTAGATACATTATGTAAAAGTATATACAAAAAAGAAAAGTGATTAAATGACCTAATCTGCCAACCAAAACAAAGAACCATCCTTACTCTATCCCTTAGTAAACAAACTCTTCCTTCTCTCCATTCCATAAAAGGAAGCCCCCAAACAATAACTGAAGCCCTTGAATATTTCCACCCATGTGTCCACTGTTCCCTTGCGGTGTACCACAGTCCAATTTTATTGCTTTGCTTTAAATAAAGTTTCCTCGGCTGCTCTGCAACCTCTGGCCTTTTATTTCACTACTGAATAAAATACCAAGAACCTGAAAACACCCAGTTCAGACAGTAACCCCAATCACTGGTAACAGAGGGTCTTGATTTCACTAAAACGCTGAACTAAAAATGATGAACTACGAATGGGGGTGGGTGTTGTGAATCTGTCCTGGAGATCAGCCATCGAAGGGCACATGGGCGAAACAATGTGTCCTGGCTGAGTTACTAATCCTTTCCGTTTGGAATGTGTCCCTTCCCTGTCTCTTATGGGTGGCTCCACTTTTCCATTTTTCCTTTTTTTAGTCCACAAACCTTGGCAGCATCCTTGATACGTCTCACACCTTTCATCAATTCCACAAGCAATTCCCATGTACTCTACTTTCAAAGCACAGCCCACATCAAGCACTTCTCACCACTTCCCTTTCCACCCTGCCCTGGCTACCACACTCTGATGCATGGATTCCCGGAAGAGCCCCTGACTGGGTCTTCCACTGTCCTATTCCCCGACCAGAAGCTGGAGTTCCTACTACAGCGCATGACCACATCACCGTTCTGATGGTTCCACCTCATCCAGAACTGAAGCCAGGGTTCCTTCTGGCCAGCGGGCTCCCATCTCCTGTCTGTCTGTCTACAGCCCATACCATTCCTGTTCCCACTCTGCTTGAGCCTGTAGAATGCCCTTGCATCTCCTCCTACATATACAGCCTACATGTAAAGCCAGTCCAGTCAGGAAGTCCATTGAAGACAGAGATTCCTGCCCACCTAGAGCAGATACTCAGTGTGCAGCCACTGGTACCGACAAATAAGAATTCCATGTCAAAATATCTGAGAAAGTCAATTTAAAGGATGGAAGGGTTAACTTGGATTCTGGTTTTGAATCCATTGGGAAGCCTGTGGTAGAGCAGAGCCACTCAGCTAAGGTTAGCTAAGAAGCAGAAGAGAAACAGGATGATGTCAAGGATAAAGACATGCCCAGTGACCTATTTACTCCACTTGGGAGCCACTTCTTAGTATCCATCATCTCCCCAAACTCTGATGAGCTATGAATAGCTGATGGGTTAACCTATTGGTGAGGCCAGGGCCCTTATAACACAATCACTTCTCACAGGTCTTACTGGAAGCCTGTGGAGAGCATTTCAAGTCCACACTGAACACACAAGTGACCTTGATGACCTACCTGTGGTTATGTGGCATTCGACTGTATTTCTCTTTGCAACCACACTTCAACCCAGATGTCAAAATTCTTTCCCAAGTGTCCTTTGCAAGCTCAGAGAACATGTGGTTAGGTACTGTCTGAAGTCCACCCTCAGACGCTTGTGAGAGTCACCTTAATTAGATGCCTTCTACAGTTGAAAAAGATCACAATGATGGGAAATGTGATTTCCCCATGACATGCCTGTTAAGAGGGTATCAGCTTTTGCAAGGTTATTTTGTTTCCTGACCACCAATTTGATTGGTGTTTGTGACTAAATCTGATGTCACAAGCTTCAGGTGTGTGCTTCCATATACGCACCCCCCAACTTACAACTGTTACTGAAAAGCAAAATGAGTGACATTTACAGCTTTGCTTTCCTGATGGAGACCCTATTGATCACAACTGACATTTACTTAAACATTCCCTAGCAGAAAAATACCTCCTGATTCTATCTCCTTCTGAAAATGCCAACAAATGTGCCTTAGGCAGTGGGAGGTGGGGAGGGACAGGAGAAAAATCATCTATTCACTCCCCTACAACCGCGTTGCTTTGCTAATATAATAACTTTAATTATTTCTCCTGTTCTTGACAGCCCATGTTGTTAGTCTAACCCTCACCCGGTATTGATTCACCCCTGCTAAAAACAAGCATCAGCTGGGCACCAAAAATTGCCTGCTCAAGCTCCCTGCTCGGCTGGCAGCTTATATCATGCATATTAAATCTGGACAGCATTTAGGCTACAGCAATCGTAACTTTATGATCGTGTTGGTTTTTAAAGCAAATGTTAATGAAATATGCATTACTTATGGCAAATGACAATCCCAGTGGGGCACATTTTAATTAGTGTAGTTTGTTCAAAGAAAAGCAAATTTAACTCCTCCTCATCTGTCACCAGACTGCCCTGCAACCTGAAGGCAAGGCGAGAGGTGACAGGAAAGGAGACAGATAAGCCCTCCCAGGGCCCCGTGAGACTAGAAAGAGGAGCAAGGGAGTGACTGATTCATTTGCAGCCACTGTAGCTCTGAGTTGCTTTTTTTTTTTTTTTTTTTTTTTTTAAACAGTGACACATTTGGATTGGTGACTTTCTGGATTCTGGGCCCATCTTTCAAGGCAGCAGACCCCGGAGAGTCCAGCATTGTGGCTTTCAGAGTGATGTTCTGAAATCTGCTCATTGCCTGTTATTAGAGCACTGTGTTAGTTTCTTTGCACTGTTGTGACTAAGTCCAAACGTGGGCTGGGGAGAGAGCTTAGTCAGTAAAGTGCTTGCTGTGCAAGCCTGAGGACCTGGCTTGAGCCCCAGAAACCTTGTCAAAGAGCCTGGCATGCTGAGACACACTTAAAATCCCAGCACTGGAGAGGCAGAGAAAGAAGGACCTCCGGCCACACAGCCAAGCTGAGTCAGTGAGCTAAGCCCAGGGAAAGATCCCCATCTCAACAAACAAGGTGGGCAAAGCCTGAGCAATGACACCTGAGATTGTCCTCTGGCATCCACACGCATGTACTGCATGCTCATCTGCGCACACACACACACACACACACACACACACAGTAAGTGCCACAAACAGTAGAATGTAGTTTAAAACAACAATATATTTGCTCACAGTTCCCAAAGTCAGTTTTGCTCTGCCTCTTTCTACCTCTGGTGGCTGCCAGCAATCCTTGGCTTTCATGTGCAATACACCAACCATTCTCCGTCGTCATGTGTCCTGGGTGTCTATGTCTTTGCGTGTACGTTTCTTTCTTTTTCCTTTTTATCTGCATATTAATCATGTTGGACTTAGGGCCCATCTGGACATGGTATGACCTCACTGTGGTGGTTAATTTTCTGTGTCAACTTGGTCAATCTGTAGGGCTCCTCTTTTAGTCAAACTCTCAGTCCAGTTGGTGCTGTGAAGGAATTACATTCAATCTGAGAAACTTCTAAACTGGTACACTGAGTGAAGCAGAGAACGTGGCTGGGTCTCATCTAATCGGTCAAAACCATGAGGAGAAATGACCCAGGTTCTTGCATGAAAAAGCAATCCTGCTTTCTGACTCACGACTGCAGCATCAGTTCTTCCTTGTGTCTGGCATGTTGGCATGCCCAGCAGATTTGAAACTAGTACAAGCCAATTCCCTAAGTGAATGAATGAATGAATGAATGAGTCTCCTACTGCTGGTTTCTTCGATAACTGACTACACTCAACTTCACTTCATTCGCAGAGACCTTATTCACGAATGGTCACATGATATTCACAGACCCTAGGTGAGCTTGGCTTTCAACCCAGCACAGACATGATGGGTACCAGAGTCTTGATTTTCAAAGCCTGTTGCCTGGATCTTGCAGTGGAATCTCCTGGGAGTCTGGCAGAGATGCAGAGATGCAGCCTCCCCAGCTCCTCCTGGACCTGCTGGATCAGAACATTCATTTTAACAGATCCAGACAATTTATGTGCGCATTACAGTTCGTGAAGCACTGGGCTGGATAATCATGTTTCCAAGCAGTGATGGTGTTTATAATGAAAGGGCTAGAGTCTAGACACTAAAAGTCGGAGGACTTGAAAGGAACAGGTCAAGGAAGCAGAAGTTAAGAAAACAAGCAGAAAGAGTGGTGACATTCAATGTAAGTCAGCACTTATAGTTAATTGACACACACCTTACCAATAGTTGAGACTGCATACACTTTTGATAACTGAGTAAAGTGGGCTCTAATCAACTGCTTCTGCTTCCCCTTCTGGTCTCATGGAATGGCACTGCTGTGACGATGTCACTGCCGGGTGACAGTGCGGCACTCAAATGGCCAGGTCCTGCTCTAGGCTCCCACTGTAACTCATGTTGACATGAAGAAATATTTCATTTTCAGATCCATATGTATGAATTTTTAATGAACGGTGTCAAAGAAATCAAATATTTCCCCCTCTATCCCACTCGGCAGAATCAGATTTTGACCCTCTGCCAAACAACCATAAATCATGTTCAGCAGAGAAAGGGGCAGGACCCAGGGGGCTCCACATGTGGATTAGCCAGTTAATTTCCTGCTGTCAGAACTTCACCTGAGCTGAGGCAGGATGCAGAGGAGGGAGGGGAGCAGGGGAGAGGGCAGAAGGAGGAGAGAAGAAAGGGAGGAAGAGGGAATCAAACTTTGAGGACTACAAATAGAAAGTGTCCAATGGTCACTGCCTAAAAGTTATAGGTCAGAAAATAAAAAATAGAGTTATTACTATTATTATTATTATTATTATTATTACTTTTATTATTTTGCCTGAAAATGGAGGAATAATCTCAGTCACTGACTGTCAATAACGCTAATTCCCCAGCCCTTAGTTGGGGTGGTGTTGGTCGTTACTGTCAACATCTTCATCAATGTGACTGGACTCAGAATCATCATGGAAATACACTTCTAGGTATGTCTATGAGTGTGTTTTAAGATAGGAAACTAAGGAGGGAAGACCCATCCCAGATGTGGGGGTACTGTGGCTGGGGACCCACACTGAATCAGAAGGAGAAAGTGAACTAGAAGCATCAGTCACGCCTGTTTCCTGACTTCTGGTACAGTGTGGCCCAGCCTCATCTCTCCTGCCTTCACACATTCTTATCATGAAGGACTGTACCTTAAAACTGTGAGCCAAAATAAACTCTCAACTCCTTAAGTTGCTTCTGTTAGGCATTTGGTCACAACAATGAGAAATACGTTGTTATGTGTGGGTAGTAAAAGTATAAACCAAGAACTTCTTGTTTCAAGAGCTCATTTCTAGAAGTTTCATGAACAACAAAAAAACACAGCAGTAAAAACAGATACCATGTCTTATTTTGAAAAGCTGGAAGGACATTTTAAGCAGTAATAGCGCATGTTGTCAAAGACACAACAAAAAAGGGGTCAATTCAATTGCTTATAGGGGATGTAAACAAGTGAGCCCTTAGAGTGTTTGTAGCTGGTATAAACCTAAGAAAGACTGGCCTAAACACGTAATTCAAGCTGGGTGGTGGTGGTGGTGGTGGTACACACCTTTAATCCCAGCACTTGGGAGGCAGAGGCAGGTGCACCTCTGAGTTCTAGGCCCATCCTGGTCTAAATAGTGAGTTCCAGGATAGCCAGGGCTACAGAGAGAAACCTGTCTTGAAAAAAAAAACAAAGAATAAAACAATATACAAAAAAACACAAAAAGGAAGTAATCCAAAATATGAAAATTTATAAAGCTATAAAGTCTGTTATGGGGCTAAAGAGGTGGCTCAGTGGGTAAATCATGTGCCTAGAACCCACATAATTGCCAGGTGGGTGTGCCAATCCAGCCACGATCCCAGCACTCAGGAGGCAGAGACAGGGCATTCCCAGAGCAAGCTAGACAGCTAGATTAGCTGAATCAGAGAGCTCTGGATTCAAGTGAGAGACCCCACTACAATATGGTAGAAAGAGACTGAGGAAGACACTGATGTCAACCTCTGGCCTCCACATGCATGTACATACACATGCACATGCATCTGCACCCCCTACAAACATACACCCACATGCTTGCACACCGAATACACATGCAAAAAAGAGAGACTGTTACTTAGCTCTGTAAATAACAACTTATTAGCAAAACCTAAGCATGCACTAGCAGTCATGTGAGTAACGAAAATAAGGTGTATCCATTTGAAAGAACATCACATAACCATTAAGGACGCTGAGTAAAAGTTTACAACATGGAGAAGTACTTAATGTAAAGGGGTAAAATAGGATGCAAAGCAGTAAATACCCTAATTGCAAGAACCAAAAGACTCCATTACCTTTACACAGAAAAAAAAGATGGAAAGGAAAAAACCAATTATTTATTTATGGAAGCAGGAAGAATAGGTTTACCTTCCCCCTTGATATTCTTGAAATATCCTGTAATTAGAGTGCATACTTTCATAATGGAAGCAAGACTTTATTGTGTTTCTGAAATGCAAATCAGTTGTATAGGATTTAAAAAAGATGTCCTTTCCCACAAACAGTAACAATTGAACCCTGGCTAATTCAAGGTGAAGCCCATTTGTAACACTGAATTTTTTAACATTGCATCCAGATCTGGGACATAGAATCTGGCCGGCTGCTTTTCTACAAAGCATCTACCTCTGTTCTAAATGCTTTGCTTGGGAAGTTAAAGGAGTCAGGGCTGTTAGCTATAAACCATTTGCCTTTGGGAAGAGTCTCACATGGTTACCTTGTTTGCTGAATTTCATTACTTGGAAGGGATCTGCTGTATGGTGCAAATAACAGGCGGATGGATGGACAGTTAGGGACAGATTGGACACTACTCCTTGCCAATGGTCAGCCCCAACAACAGCATCTTCCTTCCATGAAAAATCAGTACACTTGAAATCTATCATCTCTAGCTTGTTTTTTTTTCCCCTCCATTCAAGCAAAGATTTTTTTGAAGCAGGCCATCTGTTTCTGGAAATGAGGAGCAATTTAAGGACAGATGTAAGGTGCAGGGACAAGGGAACGATTTCATCTGAGCAATGAGTTTATTGATATACTCTCTAAGTGGCTGACTCATTCAAGTTTAAATAAAGTGACACTTGAGTGGATCTAAACAGGGAGCAGCAGCAGTAGGAGGAGAAGGAAGAGGAGGAGGAGAGAGATGAAAAGGAGGAAAAGGAGGAGGACACTACTGATGAGCAGGCTGCCCTAAGGCTTATGTACCTAAAGTAAGGCATCTTCACAGTTTTAATCTTCTTGAAAGCTCAGCTGAGAAGCCCGGAGACGGATAGTGGCTGATCTCCATAGACTCAATCACAATGTCATCTCTTGTGTAACTGGAAGTCTCACTAGGGGTAGTGGCAAGGAGCTATGTCTTAATTCAGTCCTGTCACTGATATCTCTCTTCTCCCAGAAGCTCTAGGTGTTTATTTTTGTAAGCCAGTGAAGCAGGACCTGGACAAGGGCAGTGAGGTGTGCAGCCACTACTGACCCAACGGAAAGAGCCATGTGTGGAGTCTACATGTCTCACCCACTGCCCTACATCTACAATCTTAGCAGTCGATAGTTTGTAGATACTATCTTAACATATGCACATTGATTTATACTGCAAACACCATTATGTACTGTGAAGTTCTGAGCAAATTTTAAAAGTGTATGTGTGTGTGTGTGTGTGTGGGGGTGTGCACCCCCCCCACACACACACGTGAAGGTCAGAGAACAACTTTCTGGATTCAGTTCTCTCTTTTCACCTTTAAATGGGTCCTAGGGATTAAATTTAGGTTGACAGGCTTCAGAGCAAGCACCTTTACCTGCTGAACCATCTCTACAGCCCTTCCTCCTCCTCCTCCTCTTCTTTTTTTTTTAGGGGAAAAAAAACTCACCTACTTGAAGCTTATCACCTTACATACATCACTCTTTAGGAGCCACTATTAGTACTCAAGGAGGTGGTCAAGTGGGCACGGCAGCATATAGACCGGAAAGGAAGAAATCAGATGGAAATGATATTTAAAAGGGACCAATCTGTAATTGTTAGGTGTCTCATAGCCACATCTCCCCAAATCCACCTGTCCACACTGTGTACTGTACTACAGCCTGTCACATATCCTAGGCAAGGAAGTCAGGGCAAGCATTTTAATATGGATCGCAGGAGCTAATTCAAACCAGGCTGGGCTCTGATCTGCCTCTGTGCTGAGGATTAAGAGATGGGGTCTGCTGAGCAGTCAGAATGAGGAA
This sequence comes from Cricetomys ansorgei, assembly GCA_026225945.1. Classification (NCBI taxonomy): domain Eukaryota; kingdom Metazoa; phylum Chordata; class Mammalia; order Rodentia; family Nesomyidae; genus Cricetomys; species Cricetomys ansorgei. The sequence goes on from JAMJFZ010003875.1 coordinate 4,658,416, forward strand.
TAAGGGGAGATGTTTAATTGCTGGAAGGGAATAGATTCTTTTCAGGCTCCATTTCCATCCACACAATCCATCTACCAATTACAAGCAAGTTCTTATCCAGACATTAAAGCAGGCAACTGCCCGTGCTGGCATCCAACCAAAACTGCTTATCTTCAGGCTTCCATCATTCTAGACCCCTTTCCTGATCCCAAGTCATTGGCTTCCTGCCTAATGCATTTGCTTTGCTTTTTCTGCCCCTGGATTTAGCTCCTGGAGTTTTCTGCTGATATCAAACACCCCTGCAGACACACACAGGCCAGGCAGTGAGCTGGTCTTTGTTTCATCTGCCTGGGGAGGAAGAAGCTGTTTGGCCTCTTGGGTCTGTATCTGTCCTGCTAAATATCACAACTGCTGAGACCTGTGGCTAGGATCCAGTTCTAAGGGCAAGTCTGCTTCATCCCTCACATTTGAAATAGTCCAGAGAGGAAACTTGTGAGAAGGGGCTGGCTGGGGAACTGCTGCAAAATTTGCCAATGCATTCTTAACACTCCATGCCAAACTGAATTTCCATTGCAAATCAAGCATTCACCCAGTCTACCATTAGCTAAGCTCATATCCCTGGCTAATTAAGTCAGTCTCCGATTGGGAACATAGATTTAAGGGCCTTCATCAGCTCCGTCTGAGGTGCTCACAGCTGAGGCTATGCTTCATTCTTCATGCAATGTGGAGCAAATCAAAGCTAATGCCGGAACAGGGCCACAGCTGACTGGGCCCCCCTCTGATGTGCTCCTGAGACCCAAGATGTCACTGGCTCACATGTCATTACTCTGCATTAACATTCTGTCTGGGTTCTTGCTTCACACTCAACAAGTCTATGCAAGTTATAAATAAGGAGGTGAAGGACAGGGAAGTATGCCAAGAGAGCTCACAGGGCTCACAGGGGCGACAAAAGCCATATTAATAATGTGATCTGAAGAGACTCGAGGAATATTGGACCTGCTGTCATTTCTCCTTTGATGAAGCATCCTGCCATTGGGGGTGATTGATATTCCGATTCTTCAAACCGCATCTTTCTAAAAATGTAGATTAACTTTCTCAAATAGCTCTGATGCTCCTCCAACTCCCCTTCCCCAGCACCCTGTCCCTCCCCATGGGGATTAAAAATACCATGCTAGGATTTATATTTGGTTCAAATTTGCTTAGCACACCAAGGCTAAATACAGCTTATGCACCACTCATGCTTCTAAAACCATTACTTGGAAACGTATGAAACAGTAATGGAATGATTTATAGTTTTCTTTTAGCTCTTTCATTGCTGATTTACGGAGCTCTCTCCAGGGGTGATTATTTTTGGATATTTCAAAATCTGTAGACTGCCCAACTCTTGATAGATGTTAATGTATTCTCAGACAGCCTCATGTTAACTGACACATTTCATTCATTTAAACATTTAATGAGTACCTATGATACATTACATATAGTGAGCTATAAAAAGCTAGGTAAAGCATGGTCTTGTGTCCTCAAATAACTTACACTTGTCCTCAGTCCTCTGTTTCTTCAGTCAAGGGATGTGTTGCCACAGTGACTATACTTAACTGGCAAAATAAAATTTCCTTGGTCTGAAGCCCAGTTGGATGCATCTACTAAGGTATCCATCTTAACTCTTCACCAAGAGGAGCCAGTAAGTCCTGTAATGGAAATGGAGTTGGTCCCTGGGATTGTTAGACTCCATCCACCCATCCATCCATCCATCTATCCATCCATCCAACCAACCAACCACTCAACATCCTTTGCTTCACAGGGATCTTGGGAAGAGGGTACTCAGTGTATTACACCCAAATAGCTCTTGGAAAATGCCAAATATCACCTCTGCCCCTAGTAAAAGAAGAAAACAGAAATATATGCCTTTACTGTATAGGAAAGAGAAGCAAGCATTCTGGAGGTCCATGAGCTGGCTTTCATTGTGGGTTCTTATTACATAATTGTATGACATTCAAGGGGTCACTAATGGATTTTAAACTCTAATCCTTCCATTTCTACTTTAAAAAAAACAATACAGAAGGGTCAACTATGACTACAAAAGGAATCAATCATCACTTTATTCAGAGATTCTCTCTCTCTCTCTCTCTCTCTGCGCGCGTGTGTGTTCACCTTTGTGAACATGTGTGGCATACAGAGAATCAATGTCAAGCGTCTTTTTTTGTTGCTATCCATCTTATTATTTTTTGAGGCGGGGTTTCTTCCTGAACCTTCAGCTCACTGTTTTGGCAAGGCTGGCTGGCTGGCTGGCAAGTTCAGGGGATTTCCCTATCTCCCCCGTCCCTTGTGCTGCAGTTGCAGAAACCATGACTGCTCTTTCACATGATTGGTGGGGATCCAAACTCGGGTCCTCACGCTTGGAAACGCATGCTTCACCTTTTGATCCATCATCCAGTGCCATCAAAGGGCCAATCCTTTGACAGGCAGAGTTCCTAGCTTAAATCAGAGACTAATACAAACATTTTAAAGGAAAAAACTGACCTCTGAGAAACTAATGGAAAGAATTAACTTTCTGTTGTTGCTGCTACAAGGTAACATAGATGGAGAGAAGAGAGAGCACTGCTGTGGGTATAATTAAATCTTTCGAGGAGGGCCTGGCTCAACTGCCATGCTAATGGGAAATCACACTCCCTTGGGCCTTACCTACACTGACAGGAAGATCACAGATTTCCTGTGGACTGGAAAGCATAGATCTTCTGGTTATGGTTGCAAAGGCCCTGAAGGCTGGTCTGCGTGGACCAAAGAAAAGTCTAAGAACAAACCTTAACAGGCTTGCAGTATAGCCCACAAAGTGGCCTCTTGGAGTTCCATCATTTCCACATCCCTAGAATGCCCATTCAAGCATAGGGGCAGGTTGATTCTGTTTCAGCCACAAAGCAGGAGTGGGAGGGAGAGAGCTGCTTTTTATTGCTGTTAGAGCTCTGCTTATCTGCCTCATGCACAGCCAGAGAGGATTTAGAAATTCTCTGCTACTGTCTTATCAGCTCTGGGTAACGCTCAGGGTCTGGAATGGAGGCTTTTGGAAGGTGGGGCACTGTTGAGATGCTGCAGGGCCAGCACCGGGCACTCTGGGCAGACTCAGGCCTGGGACAGAGGAATATGACAGAATCATGCCTGGCCTGCTGTCATGTGGATGTTGTTCTTATGGTTGTCAGTGTGTCTCCTTCCTCCCTGGGACCGTCACCATACACTACCAACACCTTTAGCTCAACTCTTCCTCATCCATTTAATTTCTATTTTATTCCAAGTGAGGCTTCTACCCTTCCTTTGATTTCTTCAATTCAAGAAAGCCACAGTAAGTCACTCACTCCACAAAGCTCCCATTGAGCGAGCATCTGCAGCAGGCACTCTGAATGACAGGGAACACATCCACATTCAGAACAAAGGACCTCATGACCTTACATTGCAGGTGAGAGCTTACATCATAAGCTAATAATAGCCTATATTGTTTGTAGTAGACAGTTAAGTGGCAAAACCAAACACTAGGGCTGAGGAGATAGCTTAGTAGGCAAAGTGCTTGCTGTGCAAGCATGAGGACCAAAGTTCAATTCCCAACACCCATGTTAAAAGCTGAGTATGCTGGCAATCTGTGGGGGAGTGGAAATGAGTGGATCCCAGAGGCTCGCTGGCTAGCCTTCCACCCTAGCCTAGAGAGACCTTATCTCAAGAAAGCAAGGTAACTGGTGTGTGTGCGTGAAACGAGTGAGTGCACGTGTGAACGCAGACAGACAGATAGACAGACAGACAGACAGACAGACACACACACACACCATGACCAAAATATCTCAGAATCATGATAAACAGGCATGAAGAGTGAGCAAGGGCAAGGCAGGAAATGGGTTGCAGTTTTAACAAAGGCAGAAGTGTGGAGGCATTTCCACTGAGAAGGCTGTGCCAGAAAGAGATCTGAACACAGACTGTTGGACATTTGGAACACAGATGTTCTACCTGGAAGGAACAACCTAACCAAAGAGGAGAATCAACCTGGGACTGTGATACTCTTGGAAATCCAGCTGTGCTGACACCGCCCTTGTAGAGTGGTTTTGGAATACCAGGTCTCCACCAAATAGTAAAATGAAAGACTACCATAGCCTGTCAGGGTAAGCTGAAAAATTAAGAGATACAAAGTAACTTAAAGACATCAGAGCACTGTACGAAGAACACATTCCTCTCTGTATAGTTATTCCTTACCCTCTGGGATTAGATACAGGATACAAAGGATATCTGCACACAACTAGTGCATATCCTCCTGTGTACAGAGTCTGATCATCTTAAGATAATACCTAGTGCAGTGCTCCAAAGTTATACTGTGTTGTTTACAGAATTACAAGAAGAAAAACACGCCCAAGCATGTTCAATGGAATGCATTTTTTTTTCTTTTGCGTATCTTCAATTGGCATAGGAGAAAGAGACTCACCCTAATTTTTGTGATTTTAAAAGGAGTCCTTGTGGGCTGGGGTCAAAATAGCTTGAACACTTCTGAATCACAGGAGACCTCCTGTACCCTCCCTGCCAGCACCCATGGTACAAGACCTTCTACTTCAGCACCTGAAGCACACAGACCAAAGAGTTTGAGACTCCCTGTCACCTAGATGGCTCCCAGAGTGGAGGATGCCTCTGCACTCCCCAGATGCCACCTGGGTCAAGAGCAAGGACATGGAGACTTTCCCTTCAGAGGGCAGGTCTCTGTGCCCTGCCCACTGGGTACGCAGTTCTCATAGTGTTCCCAGGATCCTGCTTTTAGAGCTGCTAGGCTCACCATGTGGGACATGAAAAGGTCAGGAGATCGCAGTGTCCTAGCCCTGTCCCTCATCAGCTCCTGGGTAGTATGTCAAGAAAGAGTTCCCCGGCTGCAACCACTGTCATCTGCTCTCCTGGTCCAGAGTCCACGACTTATCCAAGGCTTTAAAACCTAACAACTAAATGAAAAGAAACACGTTTAAACCAACAAGAGTGAAACAATTGCTCACAGATTACAATGTGGGAAACTCTTCAGTCAGAACCCCTCTCTCTTATTTCTCCTGACAAACAGTTTGTCCAACAGCCCACAGGAGTCTGGCTTTATCTAGAGGAGCCATTCCTCTTCTTGCAATATACAAAAACCTAAACAGGAAGTATTATTAATGCTTCCATTTAAAGGCATGGAGGGGAGCAGAGTGGAGGCCAGGGCCCTGTGTGATGACTTTGGGTGTGTAGGATGCCAAGCTTCCAGACTCTGTCAGCCCCTTGCAGGTTACCAGGAGCATTTGAAAGGGGTCCTGTCATTCTGCAGAAGACCAACAGACTGCCCTTAATAGAATTTTTTAAATTGCCTAAAATTGCTGCTTCTATTCTCAGCTCAAAATCACAGGCCTCGCTCTCTTTCCCGCCCTCCCCCCACAGTGACTTCATGCCCCTGAGGAGATCTGTGCCAACAACATCATCAACAGGATTTGAATGTATTCCTGAGGAAGAAAACATTTGCGGCAGTTCAATTGGCTCCAAGGAGGCTGTGACTGACACAGTTTCCCCTGTGGCTTCAGAGGCAACTTGTTTTTGTTTTTCAGAAGATGACAAAAGAGGGGGAAAAATCAACCTGATTTATGTTATGTTCTGTGAAAACGTTACACATCAAATCCTAGAAATCTCTAAAACTTTACGGTACTGAAGATGATGAATGCTGCCCTTCCTACTTTGTCATTTCCCTCCAGTTGTGATCAGGAGTCCATCATTCCAAACGGTGCCACATAGGGGAATGTTTTTCCTAGTCTTATCTGTGTGAGTGTGCCCTACCTCAGGAAAGACTCTGTGAGCAAACAAACACATTGGAAGAAGTGGGTCTTCCAAAGGTGATGTTGCCTGCTGGACCCCATTTCTTTCAGCCCAGGGTCATCATAACAAGCGACTCTCCGCGAACTTTCTGCCAGGACACCTGATCCAACACAGGGTCTTGCTGGGCAGAGCTAGCCATATGAACAAACTCGGGCTTTGAGAGTGCCACTGTCCATACAAGCTGCTTTTAAAGTGGGATGCGGTCGCCCCATAGGGACAGCTAACTGATTCCATTCAACCTTGAAGCCTCAACCACTGCAGTGCTCCCCTCCCCCGAGCTTTCCTCCCTCCAGCCCTTAGTTCTTCACTGAAGCAAAGCACTTGGCTCACCAAGCCCCAGAGCATCGCAACTGTAACATCCAGTCAGGAGAACTGCTAAGGGAGTGAGAGGCATCTGGGAACACTCGGTTCAGAACTCTCATCCCCACTGGCCTCTGTAGGTGCAGCCTTGGTTCCTAAGGCAGGCCAGGATTTGAGTCAGGAGGAAGACAGGCTGGGACTTTTGAGGGCCCAGTGTAGTCTCACAAGTTCTGTGAGCCAGGCACTCAGTGATCGAGAATTCCCCGCCATCTCCTGGGGTAACAGGAACCTGTGCTCAGGGGCTGTGCTAAGGACTTTGAGTTTTAATTCTCTCACAATTCTTTACATCAACCCGAGAGGAAGGTATTAATGGGCACTTTTGTAGAGGGAGAAACTGAGGCTCAGAAACATGAAGCAGTTCATCCAAGGTCACACAGCTAAGTGATATAAGTTGACTGTTCTGACGCTGGAGCCAGACTGGAGAGGAAACGGATAGCAATAAAGGAAGCACCAAGCACAGGCATAAGTCAAAATAATCGCTGCCGAAGCAGATTGTCTCAGAATAAAGTCTATAGTGACAATTCTTTAAACAAAAGAGGAAGACAATCAAATAATTTAGAATTCTTGATGACATTTTGGGGCAGAGCTTCAAAGATCCCCCCGTATAAGTAATGAATGACATTAAAAGGACACAGTGAACGGCTGAATCACAGGCTTGGGTGCCAAGAATGAGCTGAGAAAAGGAGACACTTGACAGTGTGCTCTTCGGGTTGTTAACAGCATCTGAAAATCTCTCTAAATCAGCACATTTCCTAGACAGTTGCAATCCAGGGAGCCTGTCTGCCACCGATTAATTTCTGATCAATGAGAAAGCAAATGACAGCAAATAAACCAGGAAGGGTGTGGGCCTGGGGTCAAATCAAAGCCTTACCCTTTCCCAGCAGAGTTCAAATTGAAACTGTGAGCTAAAGAAACTGGTTTCTTTATAAAGTACCCCATCTCAGGTATTTTATTACAGCAACAAAAAAAGGGCAAATACAGGGTCCAAAGAAAGAAGAGAGAGAAAAAAGTTGATGGGCTGAGCCTGAAGGTAGGAATGGGCCCCTGAAGCAGGACTTGTCTTAGCAAGCCAGGGGACAGCTGCTTGGGGGTCACCTAGTGATGGATGTTGCTCTGTCATAACTGTGAGAAACTGAACCAAGAGGCAATGAATGGTGTCTCGGAGCAGAGTGTGAAACTGAGTGACTAGCTGACTGCAGCCTATTGCCTGGCTTTGCACAGTAGGGCAAAGGCCGCGTGGAAATGGAAGAAATGATTCAATTATACTTAGAAAACACAGGTTTATTTTTAGTAGGACATCTCTGGTCCTCTGTTATGATTTCTAATTGTGGGACAATGTCTCCCAAATTCATGTGACCAATGACCACTTAGATATTTACAGATACAAGGGAGGGCTTCTGGGGAAGGTGTTTGGGTGAAAGGCAGTAGTAGGGTCTAAGAACGCCAAGATCGTGACCTGTTGGGTCTAGTAGTTCCTTGGTCACCAACGGTGGGTCACCAAGCAGTTCCAAGCAGTGCTTAAAAATCCAGGAAGGGCTAGGGAGATGGCTCAGTTGGGAGAGTGCCTATTGAACAAGCATGAGAACCTGAGTTCAGGTAAAAAGCAGGTGTGGAGCCTGTGTCTGATCCCAGCACCTAGGAGGCAGGGATGTGAGCCCTCTCAAGCTCACTGGCTATCTCAATCAGTGAGCTTCTCAATCAGTGAGCTCTACAATCAGTGAGAGACCTTGTCTCACAAAAGAAAAGTGGAGGGACTGGGGGAATGGCTCAGTGGTCAAGAGTACTTATTCTTCTTGCTGATGGCCCAATTTGGTTCCCAGTATCCATGTTGAGCAGCTCACAACTGCTTATGACTCTAGCTTAGCAGGTTCAACACCCTCTTCCAGCTATGGTGAGCAACGGCATACAAACACATACATGTGTACTTACCCACAAACAAATACATACATGTGCACTTGTCTACATACAAACACAAACACATACATACACAAACACATAATACATGTGCACCTACCCACAATTAAAATATGATAGATATTAAACAAACAAAATGGAAATGTCCAGGAAGGCATCTGATGTTGACTTTTGGCTTCCACATACACATTGTGCACCCTTCCACATATATGAACACATAGGCAAATGCAAATACACCCACATGCATGTAAAACACACACACACACACACACACACACACACACACAACTTTAGAAAGAACAGTGTCCTCAGGCTGTGGGAGAGGCCATAAATCCTACTTTTGCATGGCTCGCTGGCCTCTTGTTGGTCTGTTGTGACATTATTTATCCTGTAAAGGAAACATTAACAAGCAAAGTGAGACAGAGAGACCCCAAGGTGGGAAGGAAAATCGTTGCCCACCACCGGAGCAAACAAATATACACATAGCTGTTTCACTTGCTTCTCTTTTGTTCAGGGAGTGCCGGCGCTGGGGGAGGGCAGAGCATTTGGGAAATGAGTCACTGGGTTATAAAGAGGTGTCCCACTTAGCCATTCCAAAAGTGGTTTGCTAATTAGATCAAGCACCAGTAATGGTCTACATGTACAATGACATTACAGCTGCATCTTAAAATAACCCAAGGCAATCAGACAAACCTTGGTGTCCTACAGAACTGAGGGGCACGCTTAAGTCTGAGCCAGGACCACCAGCAGAGGTCAGGGTGAAGGACAGATGCCCACAGTGTTCAATGGAAGGCTCTCTCCCATTGCAACCAGCTGCAGGCTTATACTTGCAGATGGAAACTCATGGAATTTACCCAACTCACTCTACAACAACCTCCATTCCCCCCTCCCCCCAAACTGTGTGCTTTCTAAAGCAATGCCGTGTGGCATTTACCTACTCTCGGAGTATAAATTCAACCAATATTGACCATGGGCCAACTATGCGCCAGGAGGCCCTTGTGCTCAGAAGCGCAGCACAGCACTGATAACACAGAGTGTGCTCCTGGAGCGCACACCGGGCATATACACCCACTATGCTGGCAGCTCTGGAGTCCTGAAAGAGCCCAAACCATTGGGCATTGCTTTTCCATTACTAGGGATTACTAGAGAAGCGAAACAGCTTGCCCCAGACACAGGATATGTAGTACAGTCTGGACTCAACATGGGTGATAGGATTCCAGTGTCTTCATTTTTAAGCCCCCGTCACCCTTTGCTCATGTAATAAGAGTCGTTTTCTAGATTGACCAACAGGTCCACTTAATCCTTGCCCCTGTGACAGTTGATACCACCATAGAATGTTAAGTACCAGCAAGCTTCATTGGCAGCTTCATGTGTAGGATTTTATTGCTGGTCACATTGGTCACACTCTCTTCCAGTGCATGCCAGCTATCCAGATCCCCAAAGGAAAGCGGGTGTACAGCACAAACCGCATCAACTCTGCAAACAAATCAAAAGCATTCTGGGAGCTCTCCCCAAACCCATGTTCCATGTGCCAGCCAGGGTTAGCCTCACAGACCCACATCCTGAGGATCACCAGCCCCAGGGCTACTGGATTAACTTTCTTTTGTACACCTTTCTGCTACCAGAGGGACAGTCCAGCACAAACAGCCTAAGGAAGTGGGAACAAGCAGAAACAGAGATTTAGATGAAACCTTCTCTGATATATGGAGAGTCACGAAGCACAGTGTATTGATGAATGTGAGTGTGGGTAACACCTGGACCGGAAGTATACCAGCACATGGAGAAGGCTAATTTTGTTATAGAAGAACACTGGAGATAGTACTGGCCATTGGTACTGGCCTCAGACGACTCAAGGTCAATTCCGGTCACTAATGAGATATAGGATCTTGGTCAAGTCCTTTACAATTCTGGTTTTCCCAGCTGTAAAGTGAGAGGAGGCTACTGAACTCAACTGAACTCAACAACTTCCATAATTCTTTCTGCCCCTAACGGTGTCTGGTTGTGTGACTGACTAGAGACTTCTCTTACACAGAGAAATTCCCTGTGCATACAGAATATGATTCAAGTTCTACCCAGCTGTCAGGAACACGTGATCACAAAGCCAGACTCACCTGTGGATTCCCGAGTTGAGGTCAGGGGCTGAAGGAGGGTTGGCCTAGTTGTGGTTTGAGTTCCCTGCAGAGGCTCTTGGGCTCTCCCAATTTTGCACCTCTCCAAGAACAGGGGCTTTGGATAGGCTGGTATGGGAAGAGAGGCGATAGCCACAGAGGTCTCTGCAGACACCTTGGGTCAATTTCTCAGGGTCACCAGCTGTAAGCAGTGGGCTCAAGTCTAAGAACCCCCGAGGTATTTTCTGTATACCATCCAGCCTTTACTCACTGCAGAGTTGAGAAACACTGACTCTGAAACCTACCCGACTCAGCTGCACACCCATTAACGCCAGTCTTCACTGCAGCCAGACACTGGCCTGAAAATGCCAACAAACAGGGCTAGTGATTTTCCCCAACATACATTCTAAGTTCACTGGAAACCGAGGGCAGTTGAAAATGAATTCAATCAGGTGTGGGACCCTGACCTCCTAGAGAGGTAGCAGAGCAGGAAGGAAACAGGGCCTGGGCTCACTACTGCCCAGCTCCATCATGTACTGGTTATGTGGTCTTGGGCAGGAAAATTACTACCTGTAGTCTGAATTTCCTTATCTATAAAATGGAAGCAAAAGCACCTACCTACAGGGACTGAGATCATCTGAGTAGAAGGCTTGGCACCTTGCCTAGAAGTGTCTTTGTCTATTCTTTGATGTGACTGGCGCCCCCAAAACTGTACAATATGGCAGCCCCAGTCATCAACATGGAACAAGTGCTCAAGGCACAGTGGCTGCTAGTATGGTCAGAGGTGTGTTTGTGTACTGAAGATCCTCTGAGAACATGATGTGTCAGAGCTGGGAGGAGCTGAGAATCATGCCATTATGATGTCTATAAATCAGAAATTTGAGTACAAGCATTTGCCAGGCTGAGTCCAGGGATAGCATTCTAGAAAGTAAGGAAAGAATGGTGGAGAAAACGATGAACAGTCAAATCAGATAGCCTTCAATGTCCAGGAAGAACCTCGGCTATCAGCTGCTGGCAGGGAGAAGCGTGTGTGTGTGTGTGTGTGTGTGTGTGTGTGTGTGTGTGTGTATGTGTGTACGCACACACACGAGTGTAGAGGGCAGAGGTCAATCCTGGGTGTCGTTCTTCAGGTGCCATCTACCTTTTCTTGAGACAGGGTCTCTCACTGGCCTAGAGATAGCAAATTGGGTAGGATGGCCCCAGGGATCTGAACACTCCCACCTCTCCAGGGCTAGGATTACAACCGTGCCCAAACGTGGCTGCCAGGAACTGAATTCCACTCCCCATACTCACAGGGCCCCCACTTTACCAGCTGAGCTGTCTCCTGAGCTCTCACTTTGTTTTTGAGTAGAATTTGCTCTGAAGAGAGGTACTCGAGGCTGGGAGACTAGGGGCAGGGAGCCTCCTAAAGATGCCCCTGAAAAGGCAGGAGGTAAAGGAGACAGTAGCTAGAGCACAGATGCTCGGCTTCCCAGGGTGCTTCAGGAGGAACCATTAAAGCTGCATCCATGTAACAAATGGCCACCTTGGCTCTGAGTTGTGTGGGGTCAGATGTGGACACTCTGACCAGCAGGAATACTGTTCTTCCCATGGGACGCACACCACACAGCTGTGGCAGGACACCCACCTACTGTGTGGAGATATTCTGAGAAAGCTGGTTCTGGGAATGAAAAGGTACCCCAATATGCTGCCTCACCCTGCTGAACTTCTCTGAGCCATTGTCCACTTTGCCTTGACTCCTGGGCAGAAGAAAAATAGTATGAAGATGCAATCTCAATCAATCAATCTCTCTCTCTCTCTCTCTCTCTCTCTCTCTTTCACACACACACACACACACACACACACACACACACACACACACACACACACTGAGCACCAATGGGGTCACAGGGAAACAGGCCAGGAGCCTCAGTCAGACCCCTGCCTTCCAGAAGCGCCCCCACTGCTGTCTTCCCTCACCACTCTGCTGAGCCCCCAAGTGACAGTTTTCTTCCCAATTATCATCTGATACAAATGAAGGGGAGCTGGAGGTACTATCAACAGCAGACTCCCGGCCACTAGCACACAATGAATGGGTAGCTTGTCCACTTTTAACAAGCAGGAAAGGGGTCAGACTCAAACTCCCTCTAATCCTTCTCTCTCACCAGCCAGGGGGCATGGCTCTGCAAGGTCAGCATCTCAGACAGTGTCTCTTAGATCATTTGTCTTTTCTAGCACCTTCCATTTTGGTTCATTTTGTCTCATCTATCCTACTGACTGCAGGTGGATGCTTTCATTCCTATTTTCTCTTACTTGCTGCCAACCTTTTTTATCGAAGGCTGTCTTTGTATCTGCTGCCACCACAGACATTTGTGCATTTGACTAGAGATTTCCTCTCCTCCAAAGCCACCTCCCCTAGCTCTACCATGTGTGGTTAAACCTGAGAGAACACACCAGTGGGCAATGAGTATACACTTCTTCATAAACTTTGAGTTTTGGGACACTTGTGCGTGTAGTCCCAGCATGCATCATAGGGCCTGCTTTGTAGTAGGTACCAATGAGAATGGACAAAGTTGCTGGGTGTGGTAGCACAAGTCTTTAATCTTAGCACTCTAGAAGCAGAGGCAGAGGGGAGTGGACCTGTGTGAGATCCAGGCCCACCTGGTCTATGTAGCAAGTTTAGGTCAGTCAGGGCTCCATAGTGAGACCCTGTCTCAAAAGAAAAAAAAAAAGTCTCTAAATGGGGCTCCAGTTCACTAATTCCATTTGCCTCTCCTAGAGCAGAGAATACCAAAATCTTTCACAAAGGCTTCAAAACCAAATATTACTTCAATTTCATTTTTTTTTAAACCAACTCTTTCTGCCTACCCAAGTCTGAGAATATCTTTGTCAGGGATTTGGCAATATACAGTCAAATAGCAGATGATGGGAGCTACATGTGTTTCGCGTCTTACTGATATGGGTCAAGTTCCCAGAGTCCTATGCAAAAAGCCCCAAAAGCGGCTCCTCTTTTTTCCTCTCTTCTTGTCTACCACTCAGACCCCCAGCAAAGTCTTCTCCAAGCCTTTGAGTTGTGCTCTCCAGCTGCAGCTGCTGCCAGCCAGCAATCCTCCATTTTGGTTCTACTGGCAAATACAAAGGCCATAAGGATTTCCCAGAAGCAAGCAGGAAGAGAAGCATAACAAAGGCAGCCAGTCCCTGTTAAATCAGAAAGCTGGATCTACCATAAAATGAACCCATATATCCTCTAACACACCAGAGAAGATCAGCCTGTGTCCATCAACAAAGTACCTCAAAATCCTCTGCTAAGAGTCAGATACTTCCTTCTGGCTCCAGGGGAAAAACAACTCAGTGGCAATGAGCAAAGATAGTGGGATCACCAGGTCTTTTCTTCTTGAGGAGGTTTTTTGTTTTAATTACTTGAAAATCTTACACCAATTATATGTCTGAGGGGGGAAATGCAGCAAAGAACATTTTCTTTGGAACAAAAGAGAAAGAAAGAAATGAGCAGGTTCTGGAGACACAGGCTGGAGTCACTGTTGTATCCCCACAGGGTATGCAGAGAGCCAGGTCCTGCTTGCAGTGACAGCAGAGGTCAGAATTGCAGGCAGCAAGTGGAGGGCAGCCATTAATCAGTGGCTCCATAGCCACATGATGGGCTAATTTGAAACATTTACTGTTTTAGGCATTTTAAATGGCTTGAGAAAGTGCATGGCACTGTGCACAGTGGATTGAACTGTGACCCCTGGTTATGTCTCAAGTCCTGGCTCCTGGGACCTTAGAGTATAACCTTGATTGGGAAAGGAGTCTTTGGAGACGGAATGAGTTAAGGAGCTTCTGGAGAGGTTACCGAGTGAGCCTTATAACCACTGACTGGTGTTTCCACATGGTAAAGAGACAGTGGGACACACAGACATGTAGGGAGAGGCCACAGAAAGGTATTTGGAGTGATGTATCAATGAGCCAAGAAACACTAAGGGCTGCTGAAGCACAGGAGGCAGGGCTAGAGGAAGAGGAGGCACCCTCTCTCAGAAGCCCTGGAGAACCAACCCTGTAGTCACTTTGACTGTAGACTCCTGTCCTCCAGAACAGCGGCTCAGAACACTTCTGTTATATTAAACCAGTCTGTGGCCACTTAAGGCAGCCCTGGGAAACCAGTACCCTGCAAGAAGAAGCAGCGATGTGACCACTGAAGGGACATATTCAAGCACTTCATAAAGATGAATGCAGTCGGTTTAGCCTCTAAAGAGGGAAGGAATTGGAAAGACATACCCAGCCCACCACGTTGCTGTGGCCATGAGCAGCTGGCACGCTGCTGTTCTCACGTTCACCAGACATTTGAGTTTCCTGAAAATAATTTGGAGAGGTGAGAGCACAGGGAACATTATTCTGATTTTACAGATGAGCAACTTGAGCTGAAATGTGATCAGGACTCAGAGCTAGCGGCTGGGTTTGAATATGAATTTGCTTCTCTAAGGACTGGCTCATCAGCCTTCATCCACATGGCTGTGGATTTAGGATCTTAGGCTGCATTGAGCCTGTCTCCAAAGTCACACGGTGAAGTCCTAACCCCAATGTGGCATGAGATAACCATACTGGTTGGGAAGGACTCCAAATAGATGACTGAATGTATAAAATGGTGTGTTTTTTTGGGGAGGCCGCTAATCCACACTTTGCCCTTAAAGGGTCTCCTTATTCTAAGAGTCTTCCTGTGTGGGGACCCAGGCAGAAGGTGGTCTCAGGAGAAACCAGTCCCAGTGACATCTGTATCTTGGACACTTAACCTGAGGACTGTGAGAAGATAACTTTCTGTCATTTAAGCTGTGGCACCTGTAGTATTTGGTTATAGCAGCTTGGACTGAGAAAAGTCTTTAATGTCTGTGCCTGCGTCTCCTTTCCCTGTGGCACTTTCCTTAGTTCAAACAGGAAGTAAATATACATGTAAAATTCCCAGTGCAGCCTTCTCCTGCCCAGTGGGTCTATTGTGGTTATGGCAACACCACCTTCTGGAGAAGATCTGTCCACATATTGTGCCAGCACCAGGAGGGAGGGAGGGAGGGAGAGGGAGAGGGAGAGGGAGAGGGAGAGAGAGAGAGAGAGAGAGAGAGAGAGAGAGAGAGAGAGAGAGAGAGAGAGAGAGAGAGAGAGGTGTATGGGACCAGGGCTAGGTTTCCTTTTGGGCCAGAGGATTCTCTGAGACTTTAACATAGGGATGGATGTTGCTGGAAGGTGTGGGGTATGCCTGGGGCACAGGCTCTGGGAGACAACTGGGTTTAGACCCTGGATCTGATCCCCAGGGAACAACTGCTTTCTTCTCCTCCACTTGGTCCCTGCACCTGTAGCATGAAGCTGACACCATCTCCCACACTCCAGGAAGCATTTGCAATGACAAACTGGTAGACAGTGCCTGCACTTGGCAGGCAGTCAGTAAGTTCCTGTGTGTATAAGGAAATGCAGTATCCATTCTCTGCACAAACCCCACTGCAGCACTTTTGGACCTAGCATAATGTATATTTGGAAATTTAATTTTGTATGGGTACATAAGAGTTTAAGATTTTGAAGTTGAGAGTGATGGCTCATGTCAGTAATCCTGGCACTGTGGGTGGTTGAGGCAGGAGGACAGCAAGTTCAAGGTCAGCTTGGGCCACATAGTGAGACCCACTCAAAACAAACAAACAAAATCAAAATGAAAAAAGCTTTAGTCCCACCACCACCATACACATTTAAGTCAAGAGCTTTCACAGAGCAATCCCAAACTATGGTTCCTTTGGATAAAAAGGAAGACTTGGTAGTATAGGTGTACTCCCCCACAGTAGGGTTGCAGGTGAGTCAGGGGTTTCCCCATATGCAACAATGGGCATGGTCTCACCAGGAACTGACACCTCTACCCACCCACTGGCTTTTAGACATTTCTCAGTGCTCGAATGGCATGCAGGAGCCACAGGATCCAGACAGTTCATTTAGCATGTAACCACTTCTCATCAGCACTTGGGAGGGCTGAGATGGTTCGAAGATCCTTAACACACATTAGTAATGAGCTGCACTGAAGGTGGGCAGGTGAGCAGAATGTTCTGTTAAGGATTCCACTTAAGACCTCATCAGTAATGAAGTTGAATATGATTTCAGTCACCAACAGAAAGCAGAATGGAACCACAGAACAGATGTGAGTCTGAGGTAGGCAAGCATAGGGAATGCTTTAGCATCCCGGGACTCTACTTGGCTTGGGCTAAGCATATACCTTCTTCTAATAATGCCTATGGCAGCCTGAGACCCTTACCTGTATATACTAAGCACATGCACCATCCCCAACAAGGCACTCACTGGAATAAATCCAGCCCACAGCCAGTCTAGGTGGCTATCCATCCTTGGAGGAGTAAAAACGCCAGAGAGAAGCTACAAGGGAGAGTAGGTCCCAGGGTGCTTTTATGCTAAATGCAGGGACTTTCTATGAGGAAACCACAGTCACTGCTGGGTGGTTTCTTCCTCCAGCCAAAGTGAAGATGTGGAGGCTGGGGAAAAAGACAGCACTTATAGTTTTTTGAGAAAATGAAACAATTTCACCTCTACATATCTGGAGTGAGAGTCGGGGAAAAGTCACAATGGTGTGGTTTAAAAAAATATCCAAAACCCTTGATACTCCAATTTCACAGAGTAGATCAATATTTCAGCTTACATGAGATTTATTGCCTTCAGAAATGCAGATAAGGCTGTGCTGTTTCAACTTGCTCTCTACCCAGAGACCCCAGAAAGGGTCTTCCCAGCCTTTCTGTCTCCTGACAACACCAGCTTGGCAGTGGAGCAGGGGGCATCATCTCCCTGGAAAGTGAAGGAGACAGCACCTTGTCAAGCAAGTCTGCCTTCTCCCACTGGGGGCACCTGATTCAGTGCACATGTTGTCACAGAGAGCACTATTTAAACATGCCCTTCCTCCATCCAGGTTAACAGACAGTCCATCCTCCCCACCCTAGTCTCTGTTTATTGCCTGACTTCCTTCCTTTCCCCTCCTAAATTCTCCTATCCAGCCAGGCACCCTCTGCACCATGGCCCCACAAGCACGTGCTGAGGTTATAGACCTGCTGCACAAAACGTGACTGTCGGGAAGATCAAACCCCAGACCTGAGGACACGGACAGGGCTGTGGCTCCCATTCTGACAGCTGTCTCCGTTCTCCTGGAGGGAGCATCCGCTCCCACATCCTCTCCAGACTTCCAAGGCACACATAAAAATTCAATCCCTGCTTTCTCTTTACTTTTATCTCTGCTGTGTGCTCTGGGGAGTTTTTACAAAACAAACGAACATGAACTTCAAGGTATGAGGAGTGTAAATCACTGCAAATTCTCCAGGCCTCCAAATGCTACAAACACTGCTTAGCCAAGGACCAAAGAAAAGCCCGGTAGGTGATTATTCTTATTAAATAAATGCCATTCTGTTTTTGGATCGCATCCTGGTCGACAGAGCCTTTTCACAGATATTACAGCTGCATGAAGGGTTGAGCGAGTACATGCATGTCTTGCTTTAGGGGGGAAATACTTAAGAAAGAGTATGTACAACACTAATAAATTACATATGTGTGGTGCATGTATATTATACACATATGTTTAATCACTCCCAGAATTAAAACCAGCTAGGATTCTACCCTATTTCCAGTAACTTTTGTTTGTTTGAGACAGGTCTCACTACGGAGGCCAGGCTTCCCTGAACTTTTGGTGGTCCTCTGTTGCCGAATCTTTTGAGATTGCAGACCTGAGCCATCATTCCCAGCTAAAAGTGTTCTGTTTTGTTGTTTCATTTCCACTCGTTTCAGCATCAAGCATTAAACCTAGAGCTTTACATATTGCTAGGTAAGCATTCTACCACTGAGCTATAACTACAACTACTACAACTCCAGATAATTTTTTCATGCTACTATTTTTCAGGTGAGACAAGCAAAGTCTCCTCACTCACCTCAATCGCCTGGTCTACTCCAGCCCTCACACCCACTGACTCAAAGTCATCATTTTCTTCAGGTTACTTCTAAAAAAGACTTTATTTCTGTCTCTGGGCATGTGTCTGTGTATGTGTGCACACTTGCATTCTGGTGCCTGTAGAAGTTACAAGGGGCACTGTTCTCTGGATTACATGGGTTGCTACAGGTGGTGGGGAGCTGCCTGATGTGGGTGCTGGGAACCAAAAACTGGTCCTCCACCAGAACAGTATACTCTGAACTGCTGAGCCATCTGTCCATCCCCCAGTTTTTGTTGGTTTGTTTGTTTGTTTCTGTGTGTGTGTGTGTGTGTATTTTTTGGGGGGATAACTTTAAGTTCATTTAAGACATTTTTACACACACAGGATTTATTTTCCTAACCAATATTAATATTGTTTTGCATGTGCTTCTCAAGTGCACACAGGTCATACTATCATCAAAGTGTCAGTCTTGTTCTTTTGTGAACTGTGGGACCTGCATGAAAATCTCTAACTCTCAAATACATGGCAGCATTGTCTTGAGTTTGTCCAACACTACCAATAGCAGAGATAATAATTTCCTCGGACAGCCACCTACACATGCCACGATTTTCTCTGTCATGAGAGTCCTTACTGCCTTCGCTTCTGTTGTCCTGTCTGTGAGGAAGGATGAGTATTTCTTTGTAGGCTTCTAGTGTATAGCCTCTCTTTTTCTGTCAGCTGCCCAGGTCAGTGTTCAAGGATAACCAAGCTGTACCTGGAAGTGACAGTCCAGCTTTCCAGGTACAATAAACATCCCACCCCCTCTGCTCACCTCCACTGACTGCCCTTTTCACATCTGCCAAGGGGAACACTCTTTCCCCCTGGGCATGATGCTAAGCGTATAAGGAACATGTCATTTTCCAGAGCATGCTCAAGGATGTCAGGTGGCCCCTGTGGACCACAGCCTTCAGGGTTATAGCACAGTCAACCAGCATAACTGTGTAATTCTGGACAGCCACTTCCACTGGCTTCCTGCCCCTGAGGGAACAGAGGTTCCCACCTGTGCTTTGCATATCAGCTCTTCCCAATGTGCATCCTCAAAGGGCACACCAAGATCTCCTTCATCCTCATCTCCTAGAGACAATTTAAACACTGGCTACAAACATCTCCTAAGACCTGGACAGACAGAGATATCAGCTGCCTTCTTGATCCCCTCCCTGAACTGGTAGGGGAGGGTGAGGTGGCTCAGTGGGTACAGGTTTGCACTTATCGTGTGACTGAGGGTTAAACAACATCTTGGAGCCTCAGATTCCTGTTGAGATGAAGTTGTTGAGTGTATCAAATACAATGTCCATGAAGTGACTGGAATGTGTTGGCTACTTGATTCACAGTAAGTGACAGCAAGCCAAGGGGTCCCAGAAGGATCTGCTCTCTCTTCACATTCGGCTTTAGTTAAGGCCAAAAGATGAGAGATGGTGGGTGGATGGGGCAGGTAGGGTGTGTGCATTAATAATAAATAAATGAACTGGTGAACCTCAAGAAATAAAACACATGGATGAGCGATGGCTACAGGGTCTGCCTCCCCACTGGCTCACAAAGCCATGGTCTTCAGACATGCTGGATTGCAAAACCATCTGGATCAAGGGTCCCCAGTCTTCTATCACCTATCATTACAAACCCTCTCTCTTGTCCATCCATCCCCTAACTGCCCAATGATCATGTGCTCTGACAATTAGCATCTTCTAAACCAGAAGTATTTTCCAAGGAAAATGTGTCAGGGAAGTCTGCCTGCAACATCTGCCACCAAAATGCAATTATTAAGCCTAATTAATCTCATTCCCACTTTTATTAATCACCAACAAATGTCATTGCTGAGCCAAGCCCCTGATCAGCACGAGATAATGGCTGTTGCTATGAAGCTGGAATGAGGCCAGGCCAAAGATATTGAGAGTTTCTAATTAAGACTGAGCTAGCCTGCAAACCACCTCACGTTGGTATGTCTGTGAAACCCCATGAAGCTGAAGACACAGGTTTGTGGAATCTCTGATTTGTTTCCATTACGTTATTTTACAAAAGATTATCCTACCATCACTCCTATATAGAGTCTAGCATTGCCCCACATTCTACACCAGGCACCGTGCTAAGCGCTCCACATACATCTCATTTAATCTCCCCGAACACCTTCATTCCCACCTTCAAAATCACAAAGTGAAGAAAGAAAATCTCAACTGTGGTCTCTCTGGTTCCAAGGGTCTATGTTTTTCTACACGGTGATGGACAGATGGTCCAATGCAATGGACAGCCAACTGCAGTCACTGCCAGCTTGGATCCAACCCCCAGTCTGCAGGTGAACCCTCAGGCTGAGAGTGCAAAAGCAATAGATTCAAGGGGAAAGACTATAGGTCCCTGAGTTATGCACAGCCCTGTGAATTTCACATTCAGGCAGTAGTCTAACAAAAACAATTTATTTTCTCTCTGTTTTCTAACCTTAAAAAATAATGAGCACAAAGGAGCTTGAGAAGTCTATGAACACAGACAAACATTTCCAAGTGAATCAATATGCAAATGGCCATCTCTGCCCTGGCTCCCTTGGCCTTCCTCTCTGTAGCAGGATAGAGCTGGTATGAGGGGTATTTTTCAAGAAGTGGTTTAGGATTACAAGGCGGAATTATTATTTATCTTTTCAAAATAGGAGGCTAGCTAATTAGGTCATAATGGTCCTCGTTTATCATCACACCGAGAGCATGTGTTCTATTGATCTACAGGGCTGTTCATGGGCACAAGGCTCTTACTAATACCAGCTTAGCTCTACCCAACTGTTCCCATGAACCTTAAACCCCGGAAACTCACTTGAGTGATGCAGGCTTACAGAGAGGGAGGAGGGTGCTCTTGCGTCCTGTCCATCAGGGTTGCAGGGCCTGGGGGCTTTGTTCTCACAATCTTTCCCAAATTATCTAGGATCTGATAGTCCCAGCAAGTGAAGTCAGAGGTAAATGAGCTCTTGTGTCATCAGCAGCTGAGTGGAAGAAACTGCACCAATAAGTATGCGAATCAAACTTTTAATTTTAGAAAGAACTCAGATAGCTAAAAAACAAAGGAGTCCTTGCTACAGGACTAGGAGGTCAGGACCCTTATACACACTCACTAATAGCAACAGAATGGTCTTATCTCCAGTTTCCTTTTGCTAGTTAAGTTCAAGCCATGGCCAATGAAAAACAAGGCTGAGTATGGCTGCCTTTCCTAAGATTTATGATGAACTCTGGCCACACTGCTTGCTGATTACAGGGCTTTAGGTAGCCCATGTTATACCTCTCTACTTCATGGGCTTCTCTGTGAAGCAGAAGGAGAAATCTGCCTTATGGGCTTACCAGGAAGTCTCCAGTTCTCGTGAAACACTCAGTGCATAGCAGGTACTTTCGTGACACAACTCTATCTTTATCCTCTGAGACAGGTCAACTTGCTCACCATAACATACCATCGCAAGGGCAAAGCAGCGCAGAACAGTTACTGGATGTGAGATGCAAGGTACAGAGGCTAGAACAGGGTTATGTGGCAGGAGTATCCAATCCAGAAAGAATGGCACCAGCAAGCCCCTGGGAGCCAGATTGCTGGTAGCACTGATCCATCAGATTAACTCAAAGAAATGCCTTTTATTGTTGGGAAAGCCAGACTCCCCTCATTGGGGATTTCTAGTGCACTCAAGGCTCACAACAGTGCCTCAGAAGAGAAATGCATATCACTTCGTTTTGCCAGTCTTTTCTGTATATCTTCAGAACTGTTTGGGAAGGGGTCTGGGAGAAGGCACGCAAAGGTTCCTCTTCTAAATGTTCAAATAAACGAAAAGACTTAGGATGGGAACAGAAAAGAGGAAGAGGAATGAGTCAGACATGCTGCCTCCCCATAGGGCCTATGGGTCAGAAAAGTCAAGTCTCTGTTATTTCCCCAAACACTGCACTGGTAAAGGTGCTGTGCCAGCAATGAATCTTGCAGGAATCCGATGGCACTAAGTCAGAACGCAGAGGTACAACTTTCCCCCAGCCATTTCTCAACCTGGCTTTGACCAGAAATGGCTAGCTAGCTACAGAGATAAACCACGGCAAAAACTCTAATTAAATCTCGTGTTTAAATAATTCACGTGGAGAAGTAGAGAGGCCTCTCTGGGCTGAAGAGTTCAAGAAGGTGGATGCTCAGGTAGCCGCAGATCCACCTAAAGTCACCTCATTACTTTCTGCATTTACAGTGGTAAGGCAGAGAAACAGGGAGTGCGAGGAAAGGAAGATGGCAGTCAAAACAAAAGGGATGGTGGGGCGGGGGCACTGGTGTCTGGAGATATACCAGGCAAGGAGAAAACAAGGGACCAGAGAGGGGTTGGGGGAGGAAATGACGGGTCCTTTTCTCATCATTGACATCCTCTTGGTGCTGGGCAGAGGGTGCCCATGGGAGTCCTGGAAAGCACACATTACCCACTACCATACTGCCAAGTCTGAGCAAGTCTTGATCCAGATCAAATGGCTGATTTTCAGCAAGACATGGGGTTCCCAGGAACAGTTCAGGATGCCTGTAGTGGCTTAGACCCAAGAGGGATTAGATGAGTCCATTGCTCAGTGAGGTCATTAGCAGATGCTCTGCCTTCTGCTGAAAGAAAGTCTGGGCTCCTGCTTGCAAACACGCCTGGCTGCCTCCTCCATCACACGCTCAGGAGGCCCAGGAGAGCTCCCTGAGCAGAGTCCAATACTCATTTCCTATTGCACAGGGGGAGATAATATGCAAAACTCCCTCCAGAGCATCATACCTGCGGATTAAGAAATCACTTCCCTCAGACATGCAAATACTGAGGACCCCCTGGAGTGAGAATCTATGATTAAGCCAAGAGAAAAAGCCTGATTTGGAGAACTCCATCTTTACAAGAACTGATGATCAGCTTGTTAATAGGGTTAGTGCTCTTAGCAACAACACCTGCCGCATGTTAAGAGGACCATCAGTGACACCTTACACATCTTAAATTGCAGTAACAGGGGCTGAATAATGCGTGCAATTTATTACCTCTGCTCACTGGAATTTCCTCAGGGTCTCCCTCCTCATGGTTTCTATGGACTGCTGACTGTATCATTTTGTCTTGTAGGGGAGAACATACATGCTAATCTTTTTTTATTTTCCCTTTCTGTGTCTGTTTGTCCATTCAAATGTCTGATGCCCTGCTGTCATCACCATTCTTCTTGCTCTTAAAAATATTTTGTTTTTAGATTAAAAAAAATTTTCATGTGTATGGATGTTTCTCCTGTTAAGTATAGATCAGAAGAACACACTTGATCACCTATGACTGGAGTTACAGATGTTTGTGAGCTACCACGAGGATGATGGGAATTGAACCTGAGTCCTTTGCAAGAGCAACATGTACTCTCTTAACAACTGAGCCATCTCTCCAGCCCCATTCCTCTTATTCTTGATTAAAAATTATCCAGGTGGCAACTCACTCGGTAAGGTGTTTGTCATGCAGTCATGAAAGATCATTAGCACCCATATTAAAAAGTTGGGTGCGGTAGCACTTGAGTATAATCCCAGTATCGGGAGAGGGGCAATATGTGATCGATGCCTAGGACTGGCTGACCAGTCAGCTCAGCCAAATTGCTGTACTCCAGATACCAGTGAGACTCTATATTGGAAAACAATGGAGCAGGGTATGGTGGCACACACCTTTAGTATCAGCACTCTGGAGGCAGAGGCAGGTGGACCTCTGTACATTTGAGGCCAGCCTGTCTACATACTAAGCTCCAGGCCAACCAAGGTCTGAAAAAGCAAACAAATAGACAAAATCCACACTAAAACAAGAGAAAAAGGAGGTGGATAGTGCTCGAAGAGGAACCACACCCGAGGCTGCCACTGGCTTCCAGGTGTACCCGCAAACACATAGAAAAGCACGTGTGTCTGTGCACACAAACACATAAAGTAAAAAAAAAATCAGTGTGGTCATATGTCCAGGCCAATATGCATGCGGTTGTGTGCACATATATATACATTACAGGAATTTGAATAGGAAGAGATTTAGCCCAAGTTCCTCAGCTCTCAGTTTTACCAACCAGAATCAACCATGTCTACCCAAGTTGGATCATCCTACTTTCCAAAGTAGAATGTGGGCTGAGGCCCTCTCAGCCCATGGGCAAATGTATGGGTACAACTCAGGGTGCCTGTGAGTTCAGATGGTGACCTCTGGTGAATTTAACTTTCCAGATTCTAAGTAAATAGTGGTAACTTAACAAGCACGTGCCATGTGCCAGACTTGGACAAGGTGTTACTATAATCATTACCTTGCTCATCCTCTCAAAAGAGAGCAAAGAACACAAAATCATCATGCTACTAAAGTCATCGTATTATCCTAAAGGGAACGGCTCTGAGGCTACAGGGAGGAAGTTACTTGTCCAGGTACAGGGCAGGGAAGCCACAGAGCTGAGGACAGAGCTGAGATCTGCCATCCCTGAGCTGCCTTTCTTTCCTCCTTCACACAACCTTTCACAGCCTGTGATTCAGGAACTCAAAACAGAGATGCCAACAACCCACGGAGCATATACTTTCCCATTCACTGAACAAGCATACATGACATTTCTACACTTGAGGTGGGTACTGAAGGTTAGACATGACATACAGCTGTGACAAGCCTTCAGCTGCAGGAGGAAACTCCAAGGGACAAAGGACAGCAGGAGCCAACACTATCACCTGGACAGAATATTTACAGCGGGCTTTCGACCTGTGGTAAAATCCTTGACCATTCTGTGCCTCTGTTCTCTCATCTGTAAACTGTGGAATAAAAACACTCCTCTTGGACTGCTGTATGGATCAAACACAAAGCATTGCATACTTGAGACATTCTTGGGCACATGGCACTGTATCACAGATGAGCTATGATGAATACTTAATTATTTACTACTCTACAACAATGACAGCTCATTACAAGAACTGCATTGTTAGGTGACTTTGTCACGTGGCCATGATACTGTGTCTTTGCACAAACACAGATGGTGGAGTCCTCTTGCATCTGGGCTGCATGGCATTAATATGTGGCACAGCCTCTTACTTCTATAGCCACAATGAATATACTAAGAAATTAAATTAAGCACAGGAGAAAATGATGCATTCAAGAGACGTGGTATATACACGCTGTATGAGGCTGCTGCTGGCCCAACAGCATACTGCTTTACAATAAACTTTGTAAATAGCAGGAATACACCCTGAAACAGAAGTATAGCAAACACAGAAGCCAGTAGCAGTTGCTTATCTTTGTCATCAACTGTTACTCACCACACACTATTGTACAGTGCTCCAGTTTTCTATATCTGGCAGTGCTGGAAGTGTGTTCATATCAGTATCCCCACAAGCATGTGAACAATGCATTATGCTGTGTGACACTGGGTTGGCTGCATCTTCACCCGATGGCAGGAGTCCTTCAGTTCCTTTACAGTTGTTTAACAGCAAGGCTGTAATCTACAGTCCAGTTTGACTGGGGCACCATTTTGGGGCAGTGGCTATATCAGAGTAAGTGTGTGTCATCAAAGACTGCTCAGCCCACACCCCCACACACCCACCCGACACATGCACACCCACCCACACACTTCTCTCTAACACAGAGACTGGTTACTGAGTCACATCTTCCAGAAGAGAGAGTGGATTTGGCAGATGAGCCTCTTAATGTAGCTTTCTTTATTTTCTGTCTCCAGCTCTTTTATAAATAGGTTTGCCAAATTGATGCTTAATAGCTTAATATTGGGTTCATATTAATCTCACCCTGTCTGAGCTTCAAAAGGGACAAACTGTTCTGACTGTTAATGAAACAAATTTCAGTTGCAAATTTCCCTGGGATCAGAGCTGGGGAAAGAAAAAAAATCCAAATGATCTAAAAAGACAAACATCTCCCTGGTGCGCTTTTCAAGCCGCTGGGTTTTTATGGAGCCTCCTCCCAAAGCTGGAGAAATCCAGCTGCCTCGGTGCAGCTGGATTAAGGCCTCATGGACACTAGATGGTGCTAGAACATGCTCCAAACCACAAAGATTGGCCTGCTGCCCTTCACCCCATCCCACCCGGGGCCCAGGTCTGTTCACTGAGACAAGATGTGTGGGTCTAACAGCACAAGCTCGAATAAACGTTCCAGGTGCTATAGCCAAAGGCAGTTGACATGGAAGTTGTAAGATCTCCTTCTGTCTCCCTCTCTGACTCAATACATCTGGGCATTCTCTTCTGGATTCAAAATGTGAATCAGTGAACACAGTGATAATACTTAATGCTGCCGAGCTGCACGCTCAAAACCACTTAAGATGGTAGATTTCATGTGCTGTGTATTTTACCACAGTCTTTTTGAAAGAGCAGATTGTCCCCAATAATGGCAACAGTATTTTTATTCATAAAAGCTAAGCATAAAAACACATGTTAATGCTGCTTCTTGGTTTGGTATATTGTCCTCTGGCCCCAAAGCAATCAAAGAAGTATTTATTTTGCTGCAGGCAAGTTCCAAGTTGCAGACAGTATCAGCGTGATAAAAGCTTCCTCTTACAGAGAAATGTCAACCCTGCCCTCTCTGAGGCCAGAGGCAAGGCATCCCAGAGAAAAAAGGCCCCCACCCAAAACTAGCTCACCAGCTGCCTCTCATCGTACTGTCTGCAATTCCCTGTGTAAAATGTAAGCATTCCTTGTCCAAGCATGATTAGAGGCCCAGCCTCCCATCCTGTCAGCATGCTGAGATCCATGGGATCCAAATGTAGTGTGTGTGTGTGTGTGTGTGGGGTGTCAGAAGAGGACATCCTGAGAGAACCAGTGGGACTGTTCCCTCTGCCTAGCAAACTCTTCCCTCTTCTTAGACCCCTGCTTATCCTCAGATCTCCACTGACCGCTTAGAGGGGTCTTCCTGGCCCCTTCTGTCACTTGTTTACTGTCTCCACCCTCTGCAGTGAACTAAATGAACATAGCATGTGGACTGACAGGAGGCTGAACCACCGTTACTCTGTCAACAAACATGGCTCCACACTGCAAAGGGAATGATGTCATTTGGCAGAAGGTGGTCGGGGAAGAGTTCACCAAGCAAAGACTCAAAGGAGGCAAGAAAACTTAGAGTGGGGAATACCAGAGGCAGGGGTGAGGATCTGCAAGGAGGCCTGGTGTTCCTGCCGCAAAGCCTTCTTTCACAGTCTCGAACTGCCTCATGGTGATGGGAACATGTCAAGCCTCTGTGCCTCAGATGCTGTCCTTGGCAAATCCCCCAGCCTCAGCTTATGCCCACCCACAAGGGCTGGCAGAGCTTGCAAAATTTGGGAAGGGAACTGGGAAAAAGGATATCTATAGGATATGAGCCCAGAAGCCCTTGCTGTGGGCCCACAGCAAGTCCGGCTGGATGCCAACTCATGTTCTCAGCTTGGCTGCTGCAAACGGACCGACCCTTCCTGGCTCCGTGTTACTCTCCTGGCCTGAGCTTAGGTGTGCTGGATGTGAGGATCAAGGGTGTGTCTGACAGAAAATCCTAGACTGCATGTCTCTGGCCATGTCAGAAGCAGTGAGACACCAGCCCTTGCTAAGAGCAGCCTCAGTTACCATCTTTGCAAGTCAGACTTCCTGGTTTTGATGCAGTGAGAAGGAGGGGCATACAGAAGGAGTTACTATCCTCAGAACTGGACAGAGAACACTGTGCACTGTGAACTTCACCTTTCCCTGATGGTGACCAGCACATTGGTACCTGGGAAGGCCCCTCCAATCTCTAGCTGAAGACAGGCGCTCCCTTCATACTTTTACTTCTCTGTTCCTCCAAATCAGATCAGTGAGTACCCTTGTGTGAAATCTCAAATCTGCCCATTTGGCTCCATATTACTAGGCAGATGCCCCCCAGACTCCTCACTTGTCTATAAAGGCAGCCTCCCACTGGGATCTCTTAGGGTCGATCTCGGCCTCTGCCCACCACTGCCCATTATACCTGAAGTCATTCTTTATATGCAAATCTGATCATGCCTGTCTATGTGCTGCTGCTGCCCTTAGCACTGAATCATTTCTGTGGCACTGCTAACCCCCAGGCCTAGCCACTCTGTGCAGTGACTTGGCAATCTTCATTTGTCAAGCACCTGTCGCAGAGCAGGGCAGAGCAAGTCAATGTTAACTGTGTAAGATGGACAGGTGTCCTCCAGTGGAGGCAGACGGGCCTGCACCTACAGGGCTGAGCCCTATGGGGTGGATGTTGATACAAGTGCTGATTAACTGTTTGCCTAGACACCATATCACAAACAAACAGGAAATTAATTCTCCATCTTTCAATTCCCTTTCTGAGTTTAATTGCAAGCCATATAATTGGTCTCAATTTCCTTTAAGGGAGAAAAAAAATCTCCGCTATCAATATGTAACAGCGAGGAACCTCTAGCTACCTGCTCCCTCAGATATGGAGACTGGCTCTTCTTTTCTCAAATGCACATCCATCAGGAGGTAGTTAGTCTCTGCTTTGGAAAAAACAGCTGGACACATTCTAAAACACCTTTTCAGGGCATTAAAACACCCAATCCCAGGACTTTGAGTTAGGGAAAGCAAGGTAACCATGTGCTTTAGATACCTGCAGGCACAAATATAAAATGCAAGCGAACAGTGTTTTTGAGCACGGGCTTTGGAATCAGGAAAAGTTTGACAAGCTGTGTGATTTTGGGCAGGTTGTCTGACCTCTCTCAACCTCTGCACCCTAATCTGTAAAGTGAAGGCAAGTAATATGGAAAGATAAAAGACAGACAAGGAGCAAGTGGGTGACCTTATTAAGAGTTGAGCATGGTGGCTCGGATGTGGTAAGAAGTCGAGGCACCTTAACCAATTTATTATAATATGCTGCTGCTGTTGCTGCTGCTCCTACTTCTGATAGGAGGGCAAAGAGCATACCCAATGCCTAAACATCACAAGGCAAATGAAGAGGTGGCCAACATGTATGGCGTGATTCTGTGCTCTAGCCTTGTTCTTGAATTCGGATGGTTAAGCCTCTCATCCTCAGAGTAACTGAGGCTAGCTCACTATACCCTTATACATGGAGAAATTAAGGTACAGAGAGATGAAAAGGAACTCTTCAGGGATTAAAGAATATGTTCTGTATAAATTTAAACTTATCAGTGAAAACCCCCTTTCTCCCCAGTGCTATTTTATTTTCTGTGATTTTCAAAATAAATTATTCACAACTGACCGTCTTTCAAACCTCCGCTCAACCATCCCAAATCCATAGGCAAGCTTGCAGTCTTATAAATGTTTAATGAATACAAATAAATCATAAAATAAAGATATTCCTTAAGACCTATATATTTAGCTCCTAATGGCTGTTTGTGTCTTCTCTGTTCAGATCAGAATACCAAATGTTCAGCAATATGGTATTTATTTATTTGTTTGTTTGTTTGTTTGTCTTTGAGCTAGGGTATCATACGAACTCACTATGTAGCCAAGGTTGACCTTGAATTCCTGATCCTCCTGCCTCCATATCCTGGGTGCTGGGTTGACAGTTGTAGGCCTGGTTTATGCAAGCAGTTGAACAAACCCAGGGCTTTGTGCTACGCAAGCACTCTACCGACTGGACTACATCTCCGGGCTCTGGCTTTATTATTTAATATATATCTTTCTTCCAAAACACAAAAGTACTCTGCTCTGTATTATGGAATAAAATTAGACATAAAATTCTCCAGCAATCACCACCAGGGATGATCACCACCTACATTCTAGTGTTTTGTTTTTTTTCCCTCTGGCTGGCCCCATAAAATTCAGTTTGCAGAAGAATGCTCCCAGGACACATTTCCTCAGCATTAGGTCAAACTATGGAATGGTCACAAGTGTCCAAATGATCTTAACCATCCTCTTCCCCCACTGTGGGCTCTTTGCAGACTGTGACTACACAGAGTTCTTTCTTCTTTTCAGGAGAAATTAAAAAGGAAATGAAAGCCATAGACATGTCACCTAGAACACTGGAGTCATAGAGATTAAAACCCAAATAGCAACTGAGTACCCATCCCCTGCATCTCATCACTGCAACTGTGGATGCAGCGCCAGGCAAGGTTGAAAGTCTGGCTAGATGACACAGGCATCAGACTTTGCTGCCCAAGTTTGACCCAGTCCACAGCCAGCTCCTCTGGAGACAGATGCTCATCCCCCAGACCCCACATTCCTGTACTGGGACATGCTGGGAAAGGCTGAGATGACACAGGCTGATGTGTCTTTCACACCGCTTGTCTTCTAGTCTTCAGGGACAGATCCTGCCCACTGTGTGGCCCCACTGGATTATAGCGCAGCCCTGCTCTCACTGGGTGTCAGCCTTGATTTAAGAACAAGAAGCAGGGTGGCCAGGGCCAAACGAGCCCATGAGGAGATCCATACCCTCAGGAACAAAGTGTCAGTGCTCCTTGAGACCAGCACAGGAAGGGTGGCAGGACAGGAGCAGAGGGGAAAGGAGGGCAGTGGTGGAGATCCACGGCTTCCTAGAGAACTTGTGAGGTAATCAGAGGGTTAGGTCCCATAGGGCCCTGTGTGCGAGGCTGTGGAGAGGCACTGTGTGTGACCACAGGGGCGCACTCACTGAGTTCCACAACACTCTAAGCGACCTTGTTTGTCCCTGGTTGGCCACAACATAAGCTATGGCTTCTCTATCTGTTCCAAAAGAGAAGTGAACTTCTATCATAGACTGACTTGGGACTACTGGAGAAGACAGAACAGGACCATGAAGCCATTAGCCACAGGTTCTGTGATACTAGGGATCACCTGGCCCAGTAAGAAAACACCATCCTGTACCCACAGCACACCTCCCTGAGCCCTAGAGGGGGTCACAAAGAGTGGCTTCCCACACTTGCTTACTTCATATACTGGAAGAGGGAACAATCCAGTGCTTTCTGTGTCACAGAAGGCGCAGGGTTGCACTGAGCAGGGTCCTGGGTGCACAGCTTACACACTCCCCATTGGCCAGCTGAAGACTCTGTTTCCCCTTTTACAGAAGCTGATTTGTCTGCCTCTTCTATAGTTGGTGACTACCCAATCTGGGCTAACAATAATAATCTTATTAACGATGACAGTAATAGCAATTACCATCTGCTCAGGGCTCACTGTGTGTCACACTGTGTGGAGAGTACTTTCATGTATTAGTTAATTCACTGCTTAGCAACCTTGTGCTTATCTCTATTCTACAGATGGAGAATGGAGGACAGAAAGAGGAAGTCTCCTGCCTTGGGTCCCACAGTCAACATAAGCAGCAGAGCTGGGATCTGAGCATAGGCTCCAGCAGTACAAGCACTGAGCTCTCTGCTGCCTTTGTCTTGGGGTCTGGGACACACCAGTGAGTAAAACAGGGAGGACCACAGCTGCAAATGCAGAAGGTTCAGGGTGAGGGAGGACAGCCTGTGTGGCCTGGGTGCACAGGGCAGGGGTTAAGGGTACCCAGAGGGGACCCTGAGGCAAGAGATTGGCATGTGTAATAAACAGAAAGGAGATTTTGATGCTGAAGAGAGGAGGTCAAATGTGGCTGAAGGCTCTTGGGCAGCGAGACAGCAACAGGATTGTGCAGTTCACAGTAAAGAGTGCAGACACATAGCTGGGGTGTGGCTCAGCCTTGCAAGCATGATGATCTGAGTTTGGTCTCCAGGACCTGTATGAAAAGAGCTGGGTGTGATGGTGCACGTCTATAATGGGGAGGTGGAGACAGGAGGGGTCTTGGGGCTTGCTGGCCAGCCAGCCTCACCTAATGGGTAAACTCTAGGCTAAAGGTAGATGGGGTTCCTGAGAAAAGACTCTTAAGGTCTTCACATGCGTGTGTGTGTGTGTGTGTGTATGTGTGTGTGTGTGTGAGAGAGAGAGAGAGAGAGAGAGAGAAGATATGTTAAAAATAAAAGAGCGCAGATTCTGTGGCGTGTACTGAAATATCTCAAGGCACCACCTTGCAGAGCCCAATCAGTAATGGTTACTGCTATCCCTACCTGGGTGGCTTTCATCAAGTTACTTAACCTCTCTGGGCCTCATCTGCAAAACAGCAATCCATAAGGTTGTCATATTAGAAAAGTTAGTTATGAACTTAAGACCTCTTAGGATAGTGCCAGACTCACAGTAAGAGCTTGCTTCTATGCCACCTGGTAGACAGATTGCCCCCCTAAACTCCTGGTTTCTCCTAATATTCATTTGGTTGTCTATTTGAGGGAGGAAGGTAAAACTGGTAAGGGTAGAGCCAGGAAACAGGGGGAATGAGGCAAAATTAATCTATGATCAATACTGCTTGTGACCATTACGATGACAGGCAGCGGATAAACACATAAATAGAACCGAAGACTAAAGCTTCCCCTGCCAGCTGTTGCCATCAGCCACTTTGCCCAATTACACAGGCTGCCACACAACCTCCTATCATTAGGCACTCCCTGACATTTTATTTGTGGCTGTCTTCCTCCCTCCCTATTGTATTTAGTCAGCTTTCAGCTGTGAAGGTCTAGCTAGCCTCACTTGAGACTCTGGCTTGCAGTAATTTAGAGTTAAGCATTATTTTACAGTCTATGTAAATAATGAGTTAGAGGCAGGCTGGATAAAAGGCAGTGCAAAGGCTGGCTGGCTGGCACAGACTCTCTCTCAGTCAGGTGTCTGAACGCTGGGCTTCAACATAGCTGGTCTCCTGGAAGATAGTACAGCAGTTAAGCAATAGGCCAGTGTTTCTAGCTAAGGGCTCCCCCCAACCCCAATTCTACTAAAATCCTGCTCCCAATGCTACATCCTATCTTGTATCTGCAAGCTTGGCCATGCCACCTTGCAGTTTTCCTCATTAGAAATGGATCTTATTTCCATACACCCCTGGGCTAGGGCTTGTCCAAGGGTTCAGTAGAATATGGTATGAGCAGAAACTTAAAATATTCTTGAGCCTGTTAGACCCCGAAGATGGAGAGTGATACAAAGTGGAAGCAAAGGCAGTGGTTAAGCCCACAACGGACTGAGGTCAACAGGCTGACACTACACACTACAAAACATACACTGGGGCTAGGAGTCCAGCGTGTAGAGCATTTGCCTATTCTGTGCAAAGCCCTGAGTTCCACCTCCAGCAACCATATCCTTGCCTAAAAAAGTAAAGATAACAGAAATGGAGAGCATATGCCAAGTGGTATGTGCTGAGTACATGCTGTCTACCCACTTGCTACGGGGTGGGGTGTATGGAAAAGCAGGCAAGCAGCTGGGCAGGAAGTGCTTGCTTATCTGTCTCTCTCACTAGATTATGGATGACCCTGGCTGGGCTGGGCCACCTGCATCGAAGATGCTTCTTGCCTAATAATAATATTTGACAATAGCAGCAACCATATTGCAATGAATGACTGCAACAATGTTACAAAACATTCTCCATGGCCTGAACAATCTCCTTACCCTTATTTCAACAGAGAGTCACAATCAAAGACAGGACAGGGCTTGCTCCCATTTTTAAGAGAGAGAGAGAGATTGAAGCAAGAGACTGTTCGTCTATGAATTATGAACACAGTAATAGTGTGAGGCCTTTCCATCCGCCAGTCCCCATGAAGAGCATCACTGCCTTCATACTGAGTGGATTTTGTGAACTGTTCAAACCCTAACTCTTACCTACCCTTTCCTGTGTGTGCCCTTCCCACTCAAACCAGGCTGCAAGATGCTAGTGTGCAAGGCTGGTACCTTGTAGAGCAGTGGCTGAGAGCTTGGCTGAGATCACAGAGTAACATTTTAATCCTGGCTCTGCCATTTGCCTAATGGCTTTACACAAGTCCCATCATGTCCCCAAGGCTCATTTTCTTGCTCTATAAATAGAGAAGCCTTAGTGATAAGAATGGGTTCCTTAGAGGCTTACAGCATGTATGTGAAAGGAGGGCTCAGGGACATCTATAATCCTTTCCTCTTTGATGGGCTACAAGTTGCAGGAGGTGAAGTTTTAAGGGAGATGGTCTCATGGCTTCTGCTCTTCTGCCCTGCTCAGTCTTGAAGAGGAGGCGGCCAACTGTTCTCACTGTGAGCGAGGCCCAGATGCAGAACATTCCCAAATAGAGGCTGCAAATAGAGACTGTCTATTCCTAAGATTAACAGTGTAAACTGCCTCTGACAGTCTACCAAGCTCTCCTTGCTTACAGTTATCTGCTGCTATCCAAATCCCTTCTTTTAACTTCTGGATTCCTCCATATTTTTTAAATTTAAATAATAATAATTTACTAAATATGCCAAATCCTTTTGGCAGAGGCCCTGCAGCATGCCCCTTTCATGCTGGGTTGACACCCTCTGGTCTATACATCTATATGCCGAAGTTTGTCTTCAATTGCACCGACCACTGTCAGGCAGAAAAGCAAGCTTATGAGCCTCCATTTATATTCCAGCCTCAGGGCCGCCTCCCCCACTCCTTGCTCCCACTCTCTGCTCCCATGTTAAGCAATCCCTCTCCCCAGTGCCCCTGGCTGCCGTCATCACTCTCACTTAGGCAAACTCTATCTATGGATTTCATTCCTCTAATTTTCTCCCATAAATCAACCCTCCTTCCCCTTGGCTACTGCTGTTCTGTCTGGATTGCTCCTCCAGTCAGTTGTTCATTTCATCCAATTGTGTATTCAATGAAGGGTGATCAAGTGCCAACTGCACACACAGTACTAGGGAGAGAATAGTGAGGTAGGCAGCCCGTGTCCTAGTTGAGGCCACTAGAAAGAAACAGTATAAACCGTGTGGATTATAAACAACAAAGACCCATTTTTCACAGGCCTGGATGCTGGGAAGTCCAAGATCAAGGCTCTGGTGACCAATGGTCTGGTGAAGACCTTCTGGTTCATCAAAGGCACATCCTTGCTCTATGCTTACAAGATGAAAAAGGGACTCAGGCCTTTTTTTGTAAAGGTAATAATCTTATTTCCCAGTACCCACTCTCATGACATAATCAGTTCCAAAGGCCTAGCCCCTAATAAAATATTTGGGTGTTTTAGTTCCTTTTCTTCACTGCTTTGATAAAATACCCAAATGAAAGCAATTTAAGGAACAAAGGGTTTATTTCGGCTCACAGTTCAAGGATACAATCCATCATAATGAGGAGTCCTGGTGGCAGGAACTTGGTGCAGTGAATGCCTGTATTCGGCTCCCTTCCTCCTTTAATTCAGGCCAAGCCTAGGGAATGGTGCTGCCCACTTTTAGGGTTGGTCTTCCAGCCTCAACCACCCTAATAAGATTCCCTCTCACAGGCATGCTCAGAGCTAACCTAATCTAAATAATTTCTTACAGGTGTGCTTAGAAGGCTTGGTTCCCAGGTGAGTCCAAATCCTACCAAGCTGACAATCAATATTAGCTATCACATGGGTTAAGATTTCAACTTTTGAAACTGAGGTGGGGGCCTAGACACATTCAGCTCCCTGCTGGGAGTTTAGAGTCATTATTTTACAGCAGAGCTAGCCCCTAGAGCTGATAAATTCAAAACAAATTACTAATAACTAACATGTCTTGGCTTTATTTTCTCCATGGGTAAAATGGGTAACAGTAACTGTCCCATGAGGTGCTGGGTGTTTGCAATGAAGGAAAGTTCCAAAACATGGCACACACAATGGTTTCCAATTATCATCCCCAATGCCCACCTAATACTGCCTGCTGGGTGGCACATGTGACTTTCCCAGTGAAGAAGGTCGACACTGGCTCTCCACAGGACAGTGGTGGGCATCCTAAGGCCAAGTGATGAGGAAGGATCTGAGCATTGGGAAGAAGAATATCTTTTCTCTACCACACAGTCCAGGCTGCCTTAGAATTTGCTTCCCGTTTATCCTAACTGTATAAATCCCCAGGAGGAAGGGACTGCAGATACAACTAGTTTGTCTCCAGACTGGAAATATCATTGAGGGAGTCTGTGCAGTGCATTTTTAAAGACAAAGATGACAAGAATGCCAGGACAGCTCAGGGACAGAGGAGAATAGTACCCACAGCCGCAAAAGGATGCTTCTTGCTTCACACCATACATAAAAATGAGCTCAAGATGGCTCAGACACCTAAATGTTAGAGCAGAAACAAAGCTTTTATTTTATCTTTTTAGAACATGTTGGGACCTGTCTGCCATGTACTCGGACGACACTCATATCCCTATCGTTCCCTTTTGTCTCTCAGCAGTGTCCTGCTGGTCCCTCTTCTACATATATGTCTTAGATCCTTTTCAAAATCTAGACTCTGTGTGAAATAAGACATGTACTATTTCCCTGAGTAAAGTGATAATATCTTAAAAAGAATATAGAGTTTTAAGTCTTCCATACCTTGTATTAGGATTAGGTTAGACACTAAAAGTATAAGCAACAAAAGAAAAATTTACAAACTGAGTTTGTCAAAATTAAAATTTTTTACTGCAAGTGATAACTGTTAAGAAAGTGGAACAACAAACAACTTATGTGACAGAAAAAAAAATATTTTAAAGTCATATCCTTGATAAAAGACTTACTTGGATACTTAAGAAGTATAAGTATAAGAAGACAAATAACTTACTGTAAAAATGGGTACAGGATTTGAATAGATATTTCTCAAAAGAAACTAGGTTTGTACAAGCCTGTAATCCCAGCACTTGAGAACTGGAGGCAGGAAGATCAGGATTTCAAAGCAAATCTGAGTACATAGCTAGTTCAAGGCCAGCATGTGCCACATGAGATCCTGTCTCAAATATAAAAGAAATAAAGCATATAAACGGCCAATAAGCATGCAAGAGGATGATCAACTACTGAACAACACCAGCCACCAAGAAAAAAACAAAACAAAACAAAAAACAAAAACACCAATGAGATGCTATTTACAGCATGGGGTTGGCTGCATTAAACAAGCAAGCAAACAACCAAAGTCCCCAAACAGGCATTCACATCTGTGGGCAAGGAAATGGAGAAATCGAAGCTCTTGACACACTGATGCTAGGAGATGTTGCTCGTTTGGATAACAGGTTGGTAATTCTTCAGAACACACACTTACTTATGGTTCAGCAATTCCGCCCCTAGGTTTATTCCTGAGAGAACTGAACACTTATAATCTCCATATATGAGCTGTACACCTGTGGTCACAGCAGTATTGTTTCAATGGTTTAAAGAGTAGAATAAGTCAATGTCATTCGACTGATGGGCATTGGCAAAAGCGGAGTAGCCACAGAATGGAATATTTCTTGGCAATTAAAAGAAAGTGAGGCACACAGGAGCTTAGCTGAAGCTTGCAAACACTGCAACAAGCAAAAGTCACAAGCACTACACAGAATAGAAAGAAGTCATAATTGTTTCCCCTACACCATCCAACAAATGCCAGTCTCCAGCCCTAACACAGCAGTTAGAATCTTACCAGTAAAATCCCAAAATACTCGTACCCCTCCCCCAATTTAGTCTCAAGCTAACTTGCCAGGTACCAAACACTCCTGAGAGCTGACCATGCTGCCCTTTTCTTTACAAATGTTGCCTCCGCAAACTCTGATTACATCATTTTAGAGTCTTTCCCAAAAGGACACAAACAAACGTCTTGTAGAACCATCTGAATTTGGCCAGAAGATCAGGAGCTGCAAGGTCGACAGAGAAGAAGTCAAGGTATTTCTGCTCACACCAGAAACTGCCCTTGGGATGGTGCATCTACACTGCCTAGGTGGATTGACAGCCACCTAGGAGGCTCAGGAAGTGTCTGTGAAGATTTCCAGAGACTGTTGGATCATGAGGGCTCCTGACCTAATGAAAGAATTCAACCTTGAAGGTTCCAAAATGGATGGAACTACTGGAAGTGGACCTTGGTGGAGAAAACAGTCAGTGTGATGCTATGTCCTTGTCCTTATATCTTCATTTCTCTCTGGTTTCTGTCTGCTAGGAGGTGAACAGCTCTCCTTGGCCACAGGCACCCTCTGCCACAATGGCAAATGGCCAAGTAATCATGGACTGCACTCTGAGACAGTGAATCAACATAAATCTTTCGTCCCTTCAGATGTCAGTCTGTCGGTCACAGTGACTGGAAGATAGCCAACACACCCCTGGACAGAAACACGCCCAGCACGGGAGAACTCAGCCACACACAGCCACGGCCTCTACTCATCAGGATGAGTGGGAAGTGGGGACTCGGACAACTGCTACTTAGGTCTCAGATCTTTTGGAGTGCTGAAAGCTTAAAAACGACAAAGACGGAACCAAGATTAGTTTAGAATTTAGAAATTTAGTCTAGTTCACTTTGTGCTTCAGTTAACATCCCAGTTTAAATATAGTATGTATTAATATGATGTGAAGTCATATTTTAACACCTCCCAACTGTGAGGACTTTGCAATTCTAATAGAAAACGCGCTATAAATTAGCCCGAGGTGACGCGTGCTTCCACGTGTCTCAGAATGTGATTGTCTGGAGTGGATCAGGATTCTGGGGACTTTTCCCCCATTCCTTTTCTTTCAAGATCCTTGTGGCTTTTACTCTAACATATTACTGTCAAATCAAAATGCAAACTCTTCTCCTCCTGAATAAAGGAGCTTCCTCCAAGCTAATCAATCAGGTAGCACCTGTTCCACATGATGGAGGAGGGAGTCTATCCTGTTCAGTGGTAAGTCCAAGAGCTGAACTCTTAATAAGACCTGCTGAGTGGATGACGCACTGGCTTGAGATGCACCTGCTATTATCAGCAACACAGGACACATCTGGAGCAATTACCATGGCCACCCCCATCCCGCTCATTCCATCTCTAGCTGCAGCTGATGGTCACATCCTAGGATAGTCCATGGTCATTTGTGCTTTCATAAACAAGGCCAGGAGGCAAGATGCCAGATGAAACCAAGTTGATCCAGGATCCTTGCTGGGAAGCAGGACAGAAGAAAGTTTTGTTGCCCACCCAAGGCAGAGTCCTCAGACCTCCCCATCTCGTTTTGAATTTGATGTTTCTATAAATACACGACATTTAGGCTGGAGCTCAATAGTACTTGGTTACACAGGAGACCTGGTGGCTCACGGGAATGACACCCACAGTTTGAAGTGACTGCTAAGTGCCCTACAGCCTTATCTCACGTTTCCTCTCAGCAACCGTGGAGGCAGATAATAGTTGTCTTGTGTTAAAGAGGCTCAGAATGGTTGAGTAACTTCAACAGCGTTCTTTTCTGCCTAGAGTGGGGCTATCATGAAGAATAAACTTCAGTCTCATGCCAACAGTGCATGAGTTAGCTGTTATGCCTCAGCTCCTGTCAGAAACACCATGGGAGAAAGGATTTGGAACCATTTAGGGAATGCGACCAGAAGAGCTTTGTGTGAAGAGACAGGACAGGAGCAGGATCTGAGGGCAGCCTTCCTGGCCTGGGTGTCCAAGCCTCACCCTCTTGGAGAGAGCTTGGCAATGCAAGGGCTGAGGAAACCAGTGGGAAGTGAGGGACTGGGAAGGGCTGTCTGTGGAGGAAGTAAAATGCCAGGGTTGGGTTCTACCTGCTCCTCTACCCAGGCAAATACAGCAGTGGTCTAGGGACATAACTTTCTGATGGACTGTGATGTCTTCTATATGACAGAGCACTCTCAAATTGAAGGGCTTATAACACTGACATATGAACTCTTACAGTTTCTATGGTTTAAGAATTCTAGACAGTAATGCCCATTCTTGTTTGGGGCCTCACACTTTGGTACAGATAAGAAGTGGCTCAAGTTGAAGTGCCATTGGCTATACAAGCATCTCTCTCTCCTCTCTTTGTGTAACTCTTGTGGTCTCTTTGTAAAGACTGGTTTGGGCTTCCTCACAGTATGGCAGCTTTGTCCGCCATATTTACATGACACCTGACACATGACAAAAGCATATTCCAGACAGGGAGAAGCCCTGGGGCCTTTTGTAGTCAATGAGTGGGTGTCATGAAGGATCAGTGTGACACACTTTGCACACTTTGCAGTCACAAAGGTTGAGCGGGTTTCCAGAAGAGGGGACACAGCTCCAACTCCCAAAGAGAGAGGTGCCAAACAATTTGTGAACATACTTTAAGACTGCCAGGCTGAGGCTGGAATAAAGACAGAAGTGAAGGGACAGTGGGCAGGGTAGGGGGCTTGTACTGGGATGAGGGATACATGAGGGATACACCCCAGCCATTTCCTCCCAAACCACATGTTCCTCAAGGGAAGCAGGCAGGCACTGGCACACCAAGTGAGCTTGAGGGAAAATCTATAAAAGGTTCTGAGCCACCTGGGAAAGAGCTGCTTCACAGATCAGCTAATGAGGACAAAGCATCTGTCCTTGGAGATTTCCTTCAGATGCAAATCGACCTAAATTGGAAGCCAGCTGACCTCTGTGAGGGAAAAAAAAAAAAAAAAAAAAAAAAAAAAAAAAAAAAAAAGGCACAACCAGAGTCAGGTTTCTGTTATCTAAAGATTACTAAAACTTTGGTCCCACTCCAAAATCAAGATAAAAGCATGGCTTTTCAAGGGTCACCATGGCTTTAGAACAAATGAGCTTATGAAGGAAAAAACAAACAAATATGTGAACCCCTCAAGTTGACATAGGGAGTGACTGAAGGGGGCAGCCAGCACAGGGCCTGTCTGCAGCGCTGCCAGGTGCAACCTGTTGGCTGCAGAGTGTTCCAGTTCTGCCCTAAGAGGCTTGTGTGAGCCCTCAGAGAGAAAAAAAAAGCATAACAGGGTTGCCTCTTAGGCTGCTGTGGACAGATGCCTGTCAGAGCAGCAACACTTCTCTCCAGGTGTCTGTGAACATGTTGTTTCCCCAAACTATTGGCTCAGGTTAATATCATGTGTAGCAGATTCTGGGGCTAAATACTTTCCATTATTTACCCTTTCCCACTTTCCCTAATTTCTGCCTTTTAGTAATATAAATTACTGAGTTTGAGAAGATTTTCCTGTCTCCCTTGAAACTTAGGTGTGGTCATATGACTAAGTTCAGGTCACTAAAATTATTGTATGCCACCTTTTGGTCACCTCCTTCAAGATGAACTGGCCTACCTGGTCTCCCCCTCCTGTCTTTTGGTCTGATGTGTGGGAAATGGGAACTATGGAGCACATTGGGGGCTCTGATGAGGACAGGCTGCCTCAATGGCAGCCATACCAAGCTTCTTATATGAGTGCTGATATTCGAACTTGGGTCCTCAAGCTTGCAGACCAAGAGCTCTTACCCACAGAGCCATCTCCTCAGCCCTACAAGCTTTGTCTTTGGAAATGTTCTTCCCTTTGTCTAGAAGCCCAGCCTCTTGTATGTACCTAAGCCCATTTTTATTTATCCTAACTGACTAGGCAAAGATTTCATTTCTTAGAAGCCTCACCATACCCCGCCAGGAAATCCTGCCATCCTTTGCCTGCCCCCTGCCTTCCCAGAGGCCTGTTCATTCCTCTATTACAACATTAATCACACTTAAGGGTAATTATCAGGAGGGGGATTATGTTTCTCCCTTGCAAAACTGTGAGCATCTTTGATCAGATCTGGCTTTGAATTTCTTCCAGTGCTGGGAGGGACTGGGCAGTCTTAGACACTGCAAATAGTGTCTGTAGGAATGAGTGGAGGAAGGGTCAACAGAGGAAGGGGTGTGGATGGAGTCATGAAGTTGAGGGTCACAGTCAGTCCGTGGATGAAGGATTGTCCCTGCATTCTCTAGTAACACAACTCAGCTGCCCTGGGTTGTGAGAACATGCAGCGTAGACTCGCTGTGCACAACCCCACTGTCCTGGTCTGTCCCCCTCAGGGAAGGCACACTCGGCAAGTGTCTAGACTAGTCTCTCCCATTCCCCAGGGACCAGGAGAGGAAGAGAAGTCCTGGCTTGCAGGTAGACATGGAGAGACTACAGTGGCAACTGGCAGATTATCACTGTGCGTAAGAAACCAGGAAGCAATTACTACCACGAGTGCAGAATTGGTCTGATTTGCTTGTAAATGAGGAGTGTCTCAGAAATCTTCAAACTCCTGCTGCAATGGTTAAAGGGAAGGATGTTTCAGATGCAAACACTCAATTACCAGGAAGAAAAGCCCACGGTATAGAAAGGCAGCAATCAGTAGCTCCCGGCCTCCTTCTGTTTCTTCCAATGAAGTCAGCATTTCTGTCTTTCCCAGCCCAGCTGGGATTTCAAACTCTTAAATTAAAAGCAGAAAAGAAGAAAAAAAAAGCTTTCTTATTCCTCCTGCTAAGTGGACCTCTGGGCAGTTTTATTCTAACTAAAGCTAAATGAATTCTTTACGGGGGATGACTTTTTCTTAGGACCCCTTGAAGGAAGTTCGGACATCACTGGATGGCCACAGGTCTTAGGATAAATAATATCCACCCATCAAATTCTAGGTTGCATGACACTAGACTTTTCTTTTTTTCATAGATAGCT
The DNA here is from genome assembly GCA_026225945.1 of Cricetomys ansorgei. NCBI lineage: Eukaryota > Metazoa > Chordata > Mammalia > Rodentia > Nesomyidae > Cricetomys > Cricetomys ansorgei. Next base: position 4,700,765 of record JAMJFZ010003875.1, read on the forward strand.
CTTTGTTACCCCTGCTTGGAAGAACTGGACTAAAATGAGCACATCTCCCATCCCAAGCCCTCTACAACATCTTTGGGAATTATCTCTAGTGGCTTGGATCTGTTTAGTGACAGACAGCAAAGGTCTTCCAAGACCATAAGTGCCTTTTACTCTCAATGATGCAGGCGAGTGTTGTGGGGTGGGGGCACGCTTGAGGCCTTGAAGCAGAATAACGAGCACATCTGCCAGATCTAACAGAGTCTCCAGTCCACCAAACTAGTCCCTGCAGTAGCCTGCACAGCCTACTCCCCTCCCATGATGCCCTCCTCCAGTTTGTCACTATGCCTTGGTGATTCTAGCCTAACTTCCTCCCTGGAAGTCGGCCCAGGTATTCCCATTGTTAGCAACGTCACACGATGGTAAATCTTGACTACCAACCTGACTGGATAAGGGACAGTGAGAGAGTTCCCACAGCACACCTCCGGACATGTCTATGAGGGCATCCCTGGAGACAATTAGATCATGGCTCCGTTCTGTTCTAAACAGTTTGAACAATGAAACTGTGGTGGTGGAGATGGGATGGGGTGCAGGTGGGGGTTAATTGGAGAACGTGTGCCTCCAGCAGTATACCTGTGAATGGTGTAACTTAGTTCTTCTGTTCTGTTTCCTGCTGCTGTCAAGTGAGCAGTCTCTGCTACATGCTTCCACTATGGTAATACTCTGCCCCGCCTCAGGCCATCACATGCTTCCACCATGGTGATAGACTTTGTCCTGTCTCAGGCCCACACAGCTACTCACTCAGTGTTTTCACTATATAGGGGAGCCTAAGTAATCTGGAGACCATTGAAACGCAAGGGACCCTGCACCTGAGCAAGCACACCCACCTGCCTTGGGTCTCCTAATGTCAGTCAACGTTCCACTGGTCAAAATAACTCTGGGGCCCAGGAGCAGAGGCATTTTCTTTGGCCACTCTGCCAGTGAAGAAGGTCTTAGAGACCAAAGAACTGAGAATGATAACCTGATCTATCACAGGAGGTACAGCAGAGGTGGCCCATGGGAGAAACACCAAGCTCTAAATGTCAGCCTTAGCTAAATGACAATTCTTTCAATGATCCATAAATAATATACCCTGGTCACAATGTGTGAAAGGTACAGAATCTAGAGTTAGCAGTGGTGACTGGAGATGGTGACCAGATGCCACATCTCTTTGGTTCCACCAACTAGCCACAAACATTTTCCCTATAAGCACAGGCTCCAGTAATGTATCAGGCTAACTACTGGCTAAAATAGATTGACTAAGGCACTGTCAACTTGACAGAGCCTACACATAGCCTGCAGTGGAAAGCTTTGGTTGAGGAATTATCTAGATCATAATGGCCTGTGGGCATGTCTGTGGGGATTGTCTTAATTGTTAATTGATACAGGAGAGCTCAACCCACCGTGGGTGGCATAATCCCTAGGCAGGTCTAGTCCTAGGCTGTATAAGAAAGCTAGTTAAGCATGAGCCAGAGAACAAGCCAATCCTGCCCTGACTTCCCTCAGTGATGGGCCTGTGTAAGACAAAATAAACCTTTTCTTCCTCTAAGTTGTGTTTATCACAAGAACAGAAAAGAAAGTAGAGCAGGCCTAGAGGGTAGGAAACAAGCCCAGTGTCCCAGGCATCTGGGAAATAGGTGGGTAGCCTTGTGTAGAAGTTCTGCCTTCACCAACTCCAGTTCTAGAGCCACTGTGGGGACGGAGCTAAAGAACTAGGAGCCAAGGGGGACACAGATACAGGAAACGAGGCCCTTGAAATAGATTGGGAGGTGTCCCTCAAGCTCAGCATGGTCCCATCACTCCCACATAGAAGCAGACCAGCTCTCTCCCCAGAGGCCTTTTTTCAGGAACCCCAGGCCCTTCCCTATCTCCCCTGGATCAATGGCCTGTCCACTTTGATGATTCCCCAGCCCCTCACATCTCTGTTACTATTTCTGGTGTCCCACCAAAGGTGTGGCTGTGCCTCAGTTTGGGGCCACTGCTTGGGGTCCTCAGTAGTTGGGTAGGATTGCCGTAACAGTGGGGTGTTCCACAGTGGAAATCTATTGTTGCACAATATGTGAGACTAGAAGTCAAGATTAAGGTGCTGGCAGAGGGGCGCCCTCTGAAGACTGTGGGGACAGTTTGTCCCATGTCCCTCTCCTGGCTTCTGGTTTCTTGGCCATCTCTACTGCAAGCATCCCCCTCTTATGTCACACAATGTTCTCCCTGTGTGTATCTGAGACCCAAATTCCCTTACTGTAAGGACACTGGTGATATCAGAGGTCCACCCTACCCTACTGGGACCTCATCTAACTAATTCAACAAGACAGCAAGATCCTGTTCTTAAATATGGTCATATTTTGTGGAACTGGAGGAGGGTCTGGATTTTGATAAATGAATTTTGAGAAGGAAAAATCACAATCCAACATAGAGAGCAAAATCACAGCATGTACACAGCCTGGAACCTTGCAGGTTCTCCATCAGGCATCTACTGAGAGAAACGTTCAAGCTGAGAAATGCTAATGCTCGTTTTCCAAGTTCCAATTCTCTCTTTATCTCTTTTCTCCTTACCTTTCCCTAAGTGTGCAAGTACACACGTGACCCAAATATGAATGTACACACACACCCACACACACCCACACACATGCGCACTTTTGTAGAGCATACACTTCTGCAGAGGAAGCAGGACAAAGCTGTCTCTGCTGGCTTCTGATGAGGTGCCAAACCTCACACAGCCTTCCATTTTCCTGAAGCCTTATCACTGGGGCACAGAGAGAAAAATAAAGATGCTCTGCCAGGTGTCAAACTCCCCCACCAACTCCCTGTTGGGTGGATCCCTTGGCAAAACTCACCTCGAAAAATGCTCTAGGGGGCACGAAGCCCAGTAGTGTGGTACCCTTCTTTAGCGAGCAGGTGTGTGAGCACCAAGAGGAGGGACCTTCGTGTTTCACAGGTCCTGTCCCCTTTTGCTCACTGCACCTGAGCCACACTGCTTCCTGGAGTTCCAGAGCACAGACTGTGGAGGTGGGCAGGGTGGTATGGACACGGCTGGGAGAGGGAGCATTGCTAGAGCTCAAGTTTACAACTCAGCTCCATATTTGCCTGATGTATGCATTTAGCCTAAACATTCTTTAATTCTTCATCCAGAAAATAGAGCAAGAAGAGCACAGGCTCCTGGGGTGAGGGTGGGGTTGTTGTAACAGAGCAGGAAAGAGCAAGTGGCATGTGGACAGAGGGTCCTGGAACCAAGTTTGAACTCCAGCATGGGCTGTTGCTATAAAGTCCTATACTTTATAGGTCCCTTTCCAAAGGCCTGGCTGATCACCAAAACCTGGGATTAGAACACTAATCACTAGAGCCCCCTTGAGAGGATATCACTGTACAGTTATCTAATGTCGTCCTGGTTTGGGGTCTCCTGCAAGGCTACAGCTGAGGTTACAGCTGTGGGTTTCACAGGGAAGCATCTCCAACCCTAAGCCTTACCTCTTCAGCTGCTGGCAGGCCTCAGTTCCTTCAGGTTAGAGTCCTCCCTCAGCTCCCTGCTACAGGAGCTTCTGCAGCGCACAGCTTACAACATGGAAAGTGACTTCCATCAGAAAAAGTAAGACAGAGAAGAGGGAAGGGTGCTGGGGCGTTTATAACCTAATCCCGGAAATGACATCCCATCATGTTTGCTGCATTTCTTTTGTCAAAATCAAGTTAAAATTTGTACATCTGTCCACACAGCATTATTCACAATAGTTAAAAGGTGGGAGTGGCCAAACTGCTTACTGATGGAGAAATCAAATGTAGTATATCAATAAAAAGGAATATTACTTGGCCTTTAAAAGGAAATTGCTATCCATGCTAGAAGATAGATGAATCTTGATGACATGCTAAATGAACTAGCACTTTACAAAAAAGACAAGTATTATATGATTCTATTTATTCAAGTACCCCAAACTACCAAATTAATCAAGACAGAAAGTAGAAAGGTAGTCACCAGCCTTATGGGGCAGAGTAGAGAGATTTTTTTTTCCTTTTTTTTTTTTTTAATGAATTCAGTTTCAAGACGTAAAAGTTCTAGCAATTTGTTGCATAATGGAAAAATAAATTATGCCCTGAACTTTAAAGTTTCAAAAGTTAAGACAGTCAATTTTATGCATTTTTCCAGAGAGAGAACACTAGCATTTTTCCAGAGAGAGAACACTAGTCAGGCAATACAGATCACATACAAAGGGGTTGGATTTATACAAAGGCATGAGTGTCAGGAGGTGTCATCACCAGACTCCAATGCTACACTCAGGTAGCATGTTTAAGGTTGTCAGAATGCTGTTGACACCCAGGATATGCATGAAAGCTGCTGCTACATCTGAGATACACATCAACCTAGTTCCAACACTAGGAAAGCACAGTGAGGCTGCGCCAAAGCTGTCCTCTGAAAGTATCTTATAGCAGGCAATTCTTCAATCAGTGAAGCCCTGGTAAAATCTGACCCAACCACAAGTCTTTAATATATCCTGTACGGCCTGTGTATTGCTTTGATAGTCTCTTCTAGCTCCCAGATCCTCACACAGTCTTAATGCTTTCCGAAAAGATTCTCAGTGGAATGGAGGTTGGTTTCAGCCTACTCAGATCAGGAGAAAAGCATTCTGGACAACCTATGTCCTTGCCCTGGAGTCAGTTTTATTCATTTCTTCCAAATAAGCATTGTGAAATATCATTTTCTTTTCCCACATCAACTCAAAGCAAGGGGTTTTTCAAAGGCTTGGAAACCTAGAGGGTGAGTACACATACAGAGACACAGAGCAGAATGCCTCATGCACTCTAACTTCTGGTAAGTCCATAAGGCATGAGCACACTGTCTAGTCAAGATATCTCTGAGATGCTCCAGGAGAACACTGCACGGAGCCCTGTCTCTCAACAGCCCAGCACAGGGAAGACTTCCCACAGGACTGGCATTGTCATGAAAATAAGGTCAGCAAGCAGTTCACATTTAGAGGCTACAGAGTGGACCCTTGAATACTACACTCTTACTTGATGCAGGGAGAGACAGACACCCTAGCAGGGATGCAGAAACACAGGCTGGCCAAGGAAACGCACATCCAAGATTCATATCTTATGCTTACTTTGGGACATGCTCCCATAGAGGGAATGGCTGAAACTTCTCTATTGAACACATCATAACAGTACTTCTCATTGCTTTAATAAGCTGTGTTTCACATGCTGAAACAAAGACGTGCTGTGATACAACCACAACAGAGATTTTTTTTCCCATTTGTCAGCACTTACAGAGCCCATTATGGGCAAGGCACTGGGACACTAGGTAGGACCCCTGGGATTAGAGAGGCAAAACTACATACCTTCCATTCCTTGATAGCTAGCAAAGATTCTCAGCACAACGCTCACCTCGCATGGAGGTGTTACTCATCCACTGGTGTTATTTGCATAGTGATGGTAGGAAGCTGAGAGTCAGGGGAAGACACCTCCACATATAGTGTTCCTCAAAATTTAGACCGCGTGTGTATTTGTCTACCACCCAAGCCTTTCCATTCTTTGTCTTTTCTTGTTTTGGGGAAGAAAATTGCATCAATAGAGTTCAAAGTCTTCAGTTTGATACTGGGTGACGTCACACATTACCTGGGGGAGGCGAGTGTCTTAGTTACTTTTCTATTGCTGTGATAAAACACTCAGACCAAAGCTACTTAAGAGAGGAAGAGTTGTTTTGCCTCAAAGTTCCAGAGGGATAGAATCTGTGGTGGTGGACTGACAATCAAAATGAACCACAACAATAATGTCCAGAGACCAAATGCAAAGCCTGAGTGTAGCACCATTTCAAAACCTTTGCACCTGTGGGAGTGGGATAAAGAAAAAAGGAAGCCAAATTCAAAACCACTAACTTCAGCAGCCTACAAAGGCTCCAACCATCCCTCCAAGAGACAACAACAAGCTTGCCAGCAAAATGACACAGGAAACTGGAGAGGGGGTGTGGCAAACTTGACCGCACAGAAGAATGCCAAGCAATGGCCCAAGCAAATCAATACCCCTCACTTTAGGCCTAGACCTGAGTTCTTTTCAAGAAACACCCAGGCACCAGGAGTGAGGCTAAGACACACAGCACACCAGATACTGTGTATGAAACAGTCTTCACAGGAAAATGTCCTCCCTCCTGCCTGCCTCTGCGTTTACTTAGCTCTGTGATTGCCATTCCCTACTGGCAGCATTGGCTCTACCTCAGCCTATGGTTTCATTTATAAAAATCTGACTTTGTAAAGGACAGCCATGCATGGGAGTTTAAATTTTCCTAAGTAAACGGTTAAGATCAAACCCTCTCTAAGGCCAGGGCTAGGTTAGAGCAGTTGCTCTCACACCACCCAGCATGTCATTAAAATGCAGTGCGGAACCTGACCACACAAGTTGACTCATTTGTTCTGCAGTGGGGCCCCAGCCCTGCATTCCCAGAGAGTCCCATACACAGCAGTGGCTGCTGCAGCTCTGTGGAAGATTACATTTACTGAAGCACTGATTAAGAAGACATCTGAGAAGTGAGCTTTCTACAAAAGAACCTTCCAATTCTGCCACCACTCACCTCAGCCCTTTCTGTAGATTCTGGCAAAGCCTATGCTGATACACATTTTCTCTTTCCTGTGTCCCTCAGGCACACGGACTCTAGAGGTCATAATTCCTGTTTGGTCACTGGTGATGTGAGTATGGTCCATTTGCTCATTCATTCGTGCATTTGTAATGATATAATAAACAGCAACCAAAATAAAAGCCAGGACCTAGAAAATAACCTATATTTGCCCTCTCAAAGGCTTGACTTGTGGTTTTATTAAATCTACAAACATGACCATTCAGTAAAACACTGAAAACCAAATGAACTCTACCAAACAAGCAATAATATGGGTGAATCGTAGTCATATAACACTATTAAAGGAAAGAAGTAGAGGTCACATACAAAGAAAATCAAATAAAAACATTATAAATTCATGTTCTTCAGATTGCCTTAAAATAGATGTACATTTAAAAATTTTTGTACTTTGTTGCAATCACAAGAAATACATAGTGGGAGCTGGGGGGTGTGGCTCAGTTAGAGTATTTGCTTAGCATGCATGAAGCCTGGAGTTTCATCCAAGCACTAAGTAAAACCAGGCATAGTGGTTTACACTTTTAATCCCAGCACTAGGGAAGTAGGAGCAGAGAATCAGAAGTTCAAGGTCATTCTCAGATACATAGTAAATTTTGAGGGTAGCTTTGAGATATATATGAAACCTTGTCAGAGACAGAGACACAGAGAGAGAACATGAGCATTCAAGGGAGGGTAAGGGAGGTGAGAGAGGAAAGGGAGGCAGGGAGGAAAGAAGGGAGGAAGGAAGGACAAACAAGATCCTGCGAGTCTTGACAGGGAGGAGAGACCCCATCCTTCAGTGTCCTTCCTCTTCCACCCTCCAGCTGCAGCCTTCAGTTTCCACAAAATAACTCTCAAATCAAGAGCCTTTATATGCACAGACGATTTACACAAGAGGGAACTAAGTAGTAAACAAACATGAGGGGGGCCCAGGGTGTCAGTGCGCCTCATAATCAGATACATGCAAATGACAGCATTTGGAGAGGCTATCATTTCATGACTACTAAGCAAAAATGAGAAGAAAAAAAGCAAAAAGCAGAGCAGCGGTGAATGTGACTGAGTTGTCAGGGTAGAACTGGCAGGCACGGCAGCGGAACTGAAGAAAAAATTCAGCCAGCTGTGCGGTGAATGTGGTCATGACTCGTGCAGGCGCCTCGTTCTGCAGAGTTCATCCTAGAGAGGGGATCCGATGGAGGGGAGTGACTCACGTGACTCCCAACAACCTTGGAAAAGCACAGCAGAGCACTGCAGCAGGCATGTAATGCGACGGAGGAGGACCGCAGGGGAAACGTATATATGGTGTTTAATATATGAACGGTACCAAAGTCAAAATGGTGGGCACAGTGTCAATTGTCATCACATTGCCATCCTACACAGGATGAAGGCAAGTACAAAAATCACTATAGTTGCTATTTGGAGGAGGACGTAGGTGCCTCTCCTCCTTCTTGTGCCTGACTCTGACTACTGTGTCTCATTGGTTTTCTTCCTTCCTTCCTTCCTTCCTTTTTTGTTTTTTGGTAGTGGGGAGCAGCACCTACCTAGAGAACTCTCGCAGCTCTCCTCATCGCTGTTGTCTTGACAGTTATTCTGCCCATCGCAGATGAAGCTCTTGTCAATGCACAGGCCATTCCTGCAGTGGTAGCGGGCAGTGGAGCAGAGCAGGGGGTTTGCTGCTGTGGGGAGAGAACAGAGTGAGTCGTTTGGGAGCCCAGCTTATCCCCTTGAGAACCCAGGAGCCCCCTCCAGTCAGAGAAGCAGCATGGGCAGCTTCATAGCCTATCCCAGAGACTGGGCATCCCATGACCTGGACAAGACAAGCCTTATCCTGCCCACTTCTAGTCACTGCTACTGTGTCCTGGAACCACACCAACACAGTTGGAGGTCAAGGCCTCACTCTAAAATGTTAACCCCAGGCTGCCAGCAGCCTCTTTTGAGTCTGAAACAGAGTTTGGAGCTCAAAAACTTTACCTGGGGTGTCTATGGGGGATGGCTGGTATCAGAGGAAAGAGAATAGCAGTGTCAGGAGTAGTAGCTGAGCTGGGGACCATGAGCCTCTGCCAGCAAGGATGGCGCCAGCTGATCAGACCCGCAAACTATGAATGGTTCTTACAACATCTCTCTCCTTTTAGTGTGTGTGTGTGTGTGTGTGTGTGTGTGTATATCTTTGCTACGTGTGTGTATTTCTATGTATGTGCATGTGGGGACTGGTGTATGTCTGTGGAGTCCAGAGGTTACTATCAGGCATCTTCCTTAGTTGCTTTCCATTTTACTTTTGAGGCATGGTCTCTCACTGGAACTGGAGCTTATTGATTGGCTAGATGGATGAGGAGGCAAATTCGGAAGACTTTCTTATCTCTGCCCTATCCCCCATCCCACAGGGCTGAGCTTATAGATCAGCATCCACATGGATGTGGATCTGAACTCAGGTCCCTACACCCATGTGGAAAACCCTTTGCTAACTAAGTCCTCTCCCCAGCCCCTCTGCTGCCCTCTCTATGTACTACACTCCTCGTTTAATCTTCCAAGTCTAGTACAGCCATGGTCTTCATTTCTTCTTTGCCACTAAGCAGGCCCTGAATTTATCCAGGGACTCTTGTAAGCAGCACCTCCAAAGGGCAACTGTTCATGGCCCTTTCAGGGACCTTTAAAGAAATCACAGTGCTGGGTCCTGCCCTTCAGGAGAGGGGTGCCAACCCAGCAGTATGAGGCAGACACAAAACTAATGAACTGCATGGAAGGAATCTCCCCAGGAAAACAGTGCTTCACCATCTCATGCAGGACAACGGGGACAAGGCCCTGTTTTCAATCAGTGAAATGGCTGAATAGAAATGTCTCTAGTTGCTGTGTGTGATGGTTCACAACTTCAATCCTAATATTTCAGGGACAGAGATACAGATGGATCTCTGTGAGTTCAAGGCCAACAAGTCTACATAAGGAGATCTTATCTAAAAATAAACAGCCACAAATCTCAACCCTGATGCTCAACCACTGCACAAACTTCAGCATACTATGTTATCGTTCCACATCCTGGCTTGTAGGTTGTTTCTTTCCCTCTATTCCCATGGGGTCCTGCTTCCCTTCCAAGCACATGGCTAGGCTTTTAGCCACTTAGCCTAGCCCCCAGGAAGGAAAGCACAGAAGGTGGGTCAACAGATCCAGGCGGGTCCTAGGTCAGGGGAACTAAGAGTTGATGGAGCGCAAAGCATTCTGGAAGAGTGTTGTTAGTGACACATCTCTCAAGTTTAACGCAAGGGCCGTGAGATTTTATGAGGTGCAGGCAGGAGAGGGTCTTTTGGTACTCAGGTATAAAGGCCACTGCTTAAGGCAGGGACCCTGGGATAGGCATATTCCAGGGAACAGGGACTTAGGTAAGCAATTCTGTCAATCACAGCCTGCCTTTTTAAGGGGTAGAATTTTGCTGTGGATTGTGGTCTGTTAGAACAAAGGGGAGGGGCCAAACTTCTGCCAGCCTTTTGGGATGAGCTAGGTAGCAAGTGCCCTCAACCCACAGCTTCTATGTGACCATTTCCACGAGGGCACCACACTGGCTACTTTCTCTATAGCCAGGATCAACTCTACAATCCTGTGAGATCCAGTGGAAAACTGAAATGTGTGGTCTAATAATCAAAAAGTATTATAAACATGCACAAAGATAAGTGTAGAGCATAAAACCGAGTGTAGTGTTCTTCTAGGCTAAACAATGTTGTATGACTACAGCAGTCACAAGCCCATAATGCCCATCCTCCTGCTAACAGCTTTAATCTCAGTGTCAGATGAGATTCACAAGAAAATGTCCAGTGCTGAGTCTGAAATGAGTCAGAGAACACTAGGATTAAAGGTGTGAGCCCCCACACAGAGCAACCAGACACATTTCTACTCAGCCTCTTCACTGATTGAAACAGGGATCTGGGTTGAGTCTTGTCCTCACTGCCCTGCAAGGGACAGGGAAGAGAGACAGGCTGCTAGAGAAGTACCAATTTTCTGTAAGACTGTTCATATGAGGTTCAATAGCTATGTCACCTCTTAGCTTTGTATGTCCTAGACCCCCGGAGTGTGTGGCCTCGAGGAGGGACAGCATTGATGATGAAGGGGTTGTCATGGACCTCTAGTAAGGAACTAAGCCTGCACCTATACTGCATGTGGCAAGAACAGCACCGGGAGTACACACCAGGCCCAGCCCCAAAGGTTCTGCATGGTCAGAGTAGAGTCAGGCCCAGGGTCTCTCCATGGTCCTGGGCAATATGTGCATTTGAGTAGAATCTGTCTGCTCCACTCCTCCCTCAGCTACGACATCATAGCTCTGAGGACTTGGTCAACTTCCACGGTTATCCAAACCTGAAGTATGGTAGGTTATTTTTTTTCCTTTTTACTCAAGGTGGAAAGTTTAATTTGAAAGGTCAGAGGAACTAAGAGGATGGGGCAAGAAAGAGGTCTGGGTTTTAAGGATAAGGGACAAGTGTAAAATCAAACAACAGTCATCCTGCCCGATGATGGAACGGTTAATTATTTCAATCACTGTGGGCCAGAAAATAACTCAACTTCATCAAGTAGGAACCAAGGTCTGATTGCAGCCAAAACCCAAATGGGGACATCCAAAACCACAAATCACATTTGGTTTTCATCCATGGCAACACTTCAAACCCAGCCTTCTGCTCACCAGCATCTCAGCACAGTGGCCATCAGATTCGCTGGATCTTGGCAGGTCATATCTGTGCAACCAAAGCATCAATACCAATCAACTCATTCAAACAGCCTAGAAGGGCAGGCTGAAGTCAACATTTGAGTGGAGACATTGACAGGGTGTCATCCTTTTACTTTGCCTTCAGTCTCAGAGGCTTTCAAACTTTCCAAAGGAAAAATAGTCTGTCTTGTGTGTGACTGACTGATTATCTGTGTGTGCAGGCACACTATAGATCTGCATATGCTTCTATGTGTGTGTTTGAAAAATAAGACACAGGTTGATTTTAATGAACTCAGCCAACAGAACCAGCAGCCAGAGTATACAGAGAACTAACTTTGACAACCAAAAGATAAGTCAGCAAAGGCCAAAAAAGAGACAAAGGACACAGGAAAGCATTTCTCATATAAGGAACTGCTAAATGATCAATAAAATCTTCCTAATGATGTATAATGAAGTATCAGACTGGCCCCACTTAAGGTCCTGAAGTACAGGTTGTTGGAGATCAGTTTATTAATATCTAGTAATTCCACCTCCTGCTTGAAAGAGACCTTTAAACAAACAAAAAAACATGTATGCTGAAGCCACTATCAGGGGAAAAAAAAACTGACCCAAATGGTCACTAATAAGATATCAGATGGAGTTATAAGAATGCAATATTCGACAGCCTGAATTAGGTTTTTCTGTGAAGAGCCACACTTGAGGTTTTGCTACCCATTTGATTTTCATCTGTGTTGTAATGACTTAACTTGGCTGTTGTACTGATCATTTATAAACAAAGGACACAGCTGTCTTTTAATAAAACTTTATTTACAAAAACAAATAGTGGGTCACAGAATGATAACCATTGTTGTACAGCATGAAGAAATAAATATACTGATATCAGGATAGATGCATATCACAAATAGAAGAGCAAATGAGAACAGCAAGTAACTGCAGCATATGTATGGAGCTATATTGTTGCCATGAAGTTACTCCTGCAAAAGAACTCCACTTACTATTACTACGGGATATAAAAATATATGCTGAAGAGTAAAAGCATACACAGCAATGAGTACCGCCAGGTTCAGGGCAACGGGCGCTCTAGAGAGAAGAGAGCAGGGTAGAAGCCCAGAGGGTCACACCAGAGACCCCTACTTTATCTAGCAGCATTGTTTTAAAAATCTGAGGCAAGTGAAGGATGTTTTTGAAACAGAGTAGTGGGAACATAGATATTCACTTTATTTTACTTCTCCTTTTCAGGATGTTTAAAAGATTTCACTAGGAGCTGAGAGGAGAGGCCAGTCAGTGGAGTGCTTGCCTTGCCCTGGAAGCATGATCCCCAACACCCACAGTGGGCATGACAACACATGGCTATAGCTCCAGTACCAGGGAGAGCAGAGGCAAGCGGGTCCTGGAGCTCACTGCTGGCCAATCTAGCAGCATCAGGCAGCTCCACCTTCATTGAGAGACCTTGTCTTAAAAAAAAAAAAAGAATGGCACCTGGGGAAGAACAATACCAGTGTTGTTTGCCTCCATGACCACGTATGTATATACACACAGACACACACACACACACACACACACACACACACATGAATACACACACAAATAGAACAAAATCATAAATGATTTTGACAAAAATTCTTAATCCAGTCTGATAGGAATACTTTTGGCCAATGTCTCCTTTCTTTAGGGTTATGAGGCACAAAACTTTGGCTCATAATGCACAGTTGCTCAGGATCCAAAGACCCACCAATGTCACCTTAGGACCCTCCTATTCCAAAAGTGTTCCCTCTGTTTGCCCACTGTGGCTCTCAGAGCCACATGTGAGCCCTGCAGGGCAGAGAAACAGAGGGGAAGGGTAGTGAAAAGACACACCCCAAAGCCAGCATCAAGCTGAAGTAACATGCCTAGAAAATGCCAGAAGCCTGAAAGGGGCTCTCAAGCTTCCACCTCCCTGGTGTCTCCTGTGTCTCCTGTGTCCTGACAAGCCCTGCCTTCTAGTTCCCAGGGACAGAACAAACTAGAAGGGAGCCAGCAGGAGGCTGTTTGCCCCCATGCAGACAAACTAACAGCAAGCAAGAAAGCCAACATGTACAAGACAGGATGGAAAAAAAAAAGAGGGGAGGGGAAAGGAGAAAATAAAGCTACTCCAAGAATTCCAGATGGAGAAAAATAGTTTCAAAAGAGGCTAGGAAGTCCAAAAATAGAAGTCAAAAGCAATCCCACTACATAGCCTGGCCTAAAAAAATATTCTTCATAATGACCTGAGCTCCTACCCAAAAGAGTAAATGTTGATGAAGCTGAGATGGAATCCAATCTCAGAGACAATGCCTGTCAATGGTGGTACCAAGCAATCACTGTGTAGTCACTAGGCAGACTTGCTTACCCCCAAAGCTCCAGGAAACTCTAGGGTTTTTTATGTGTCTTTGAGGACTCCGCAGCTATTACTGTGTTTGGCACAAATACTGAGCTGCTAGCTCACAGATGGAAAGGGAGACAGTGTGTCCTACAGGATGTTATGTTGTGGTATCTTTGAGTAATACTTAATGCACCCCAAATGTTTACACTGTCTTCATCCTTCTCTAAGGCTTACCAACCATTGAATAGTGTGGGATTTTACTCAGTTAACTACAGAGAGGAATATTGCCTCGTGTGGTATCTATTTCACTGGAGATGGAGAAACAATGTTTGTGGCATCGGCTTAATAGACAGAATTGCCAGCTCAAAAGGTCCTTGGGAATTATTATCATAGCCAGCTTCCTACTCCACAGTACACAGGAAAGGGAATGAGTCTCTGCCAGAGGTGGGGAACAGGTTCAGGAAGGCAGCTAAGTAAACTGGCTGCCCATTTTGGCCACATGAACAGAGTGGACCACAGGAACACTGCAGTCATCCAAAAGCAACTGAATGGCTTCAACACAGGAAATGAGGCCATCTGTCTCCAGCAGGACTTAGGAAGTGTCCTCTTTAATTCACCTAAAGCCTCTCCCACTTAGAAGGGTTCACATGTAAATGGGTAGCTCCTTGTCACGGGCCCCCAGCTCCCATGCTAAGGTGGCTACTACTCACTTCTGAACCATATGAACTTGATATGGACCCTTTCTCTTCAGTCCCAATTTCCTTGTAAAGTTTACAGTTGGGGCAAATGGGGATGAGACTTTCTTCTCTCCAGGATGGGGTCTGTTGTCTCCAGAAACCAGGGATGCTAAATACCATCTTGTGGCAAGTGGTTGCTTTCAGCCTCATACACCATAGCTTGGAATATCCTCACTGCTTTGCCCTTGGCTTGTCTACCAATAACTACAAGCTTTTATGTTCCTTTCCATCTGCTAACAAGGCCTGTCCAGCACCCGGGTTATTGGGCTTTGGCTCAGCAGTCTTCACTCCTGTGCTCTGATAGGACATGGCTATGTTCACCTGCATCCTGGAACCAGAATCTGCAGGGAGAGGACCTGTTATTCCTGGCAAACAAGCAAGTAGCTAAGAATGCTCCATCTTACCTGCTTTCTTTCCACCTCTACAGCTTCAGGGCATTTTAAGTTTTTACCCCATTCTCCCCTCAGGCAGTGTGGTCACAGACAGGTGCAGATGTATGGCTAAAGGTGGTCTGTTTCCTCCTACTTCATAAAGGCTTTCCACTTATGGATGCCTCCTGCCCAGTACTCAATGCCAATCTGTGACTTCAACCTCTACCTTTCTGGGGATAGCTCCCTCAATACCCCTTTCTGGTGATAAGTATCTCTCTCCCAGTGCCTCATGGAGCTCCCTACCTGAATCCTTCCTCACCTCCAACTGCATACCTAACAGTGACATCATTCCCTTGGTACCCCAACCTCTCTCATTCTGTGATGAGTACTTCCATTAAAGATGCCACCAAGTCCCAGTTCCCCAGGCATTAGCCCTGGATGAGCTGTTTCCCCACCCTGCAAGACTCAGTGCAACTGCTCCTCAATGGGCAAAATAATAGAACCCCAAGGTTTTGATTCTCCATCATTTTCCCAGCCTATAAATCCAACCAGACATCTTACTACAGTGATTAAGAGTGAAGAACCCCTGGGCTCAGATTTTAGCCCATCCACTCAATAGCCATATGGCGCTGAGCAAACTATTTAACTTCTCTGTCTCTGAATTTCCTCATCTTACATGAGGACAGAGACAATGCCTGTGTTCTAACTTTGTGAAGATTAAATGAATCAAAGCCTGCAGAGGATGGAGACCAACTTGAAACCCACAGGAAGTGCTTAATGTATGCCCGTTGTAATAATTGCTGATGGGGGATAGTGGGGTAGTAGTTGAGTTCATGCTTGCATTTATACCACCTGAGTTGATATTTCAACTTTTGCCATTTGTCAGTTATATAACCATGACAAGTTATTGACCTTGCCTTGTCTCCATTTAAACCACGAGGGCACCCATGATCTCTCTGTAGTGGTACCATACAAATTAAGGGCTCAGAAATCCTCAACAAAAGCAGTTCATACTTTCTGAAAATAGCATAGCACAGCTTCTGGCCCTCACCTTGAAACAGCCCATGAGACTGTATTATAAGAACTACTTATTCTCTCAGGGTCATCTTTCCCAACAACCTCCATGATGAACCTTGAGAGAAGTGATATTCCCACAGAACTCCAACATCATTCTACGCTGTTATTTGTGTATGAAGATTCTCATCTCCCTTAAGTCAAGGATGCCAGGGTCTGTGGTTGACACATCTCTGCACCCACTGCAGCACCCTGAAGGGTGTCTGGCATAGAGACGAAGAAAGACAATGAGAATCTGAAAGACAGCAGGAATTGGGCTAATGTGCCAGGCAAGACCCGTGGCTACTCTCTGGGAATACATGTGAAAACCCAGAAGGATGAAGACATCCGAATGCTAGGAATTCATTCTGACTGCAGTAGGAGGGACTGCTGTCCATGGCCTCCTGTTTCCTCATTTTGTCCTTAGTTACTTGATTCAGGCATTTGAAAATCACTTTTTGACCGTTGCCTCTGAATAAAGCACTCTGTAAGCACCTAGAACAAACCAACTCAGTTCCTCTTCATAAAGAGAGAACACTAGGTGGATACCAAGTCAATAAAGCATAAGATAAAACCAGAGTCCTGGTCATTACATGCTAAGTTGAGCCGACAGCATGTTTAGCACTGGGAACACAGCTGAGGACCACACAATACCGTGTCCTCTCATGCCTGCCACAGTGAAGCATAGGAAGCAGCACTGAGCATTGAGAAGAGTGTGCAGATGCAGGAAGACGTGAGTTTTCAGTGGAAACGTAGAGCCTACCCCTCTGATGACATGCTATTTGAGGAAGGCCAAGGATAGAGGGGGACAGTGACCCAGCACAGCCTTGACAAGCCAGGCACACTTCCGAGAAAGGAGGTTCTATGTGAGTCTTTTAGGAGACTCAGACATCACTTTGGAGCATTGGTGGGAAAGCTCCCCCACTGTGATCCCTAGCTCCCACAGTCTATATATAGAAAAAGGTCTGGCTCCTCCAGGCTTACTCATGGGCTCCTGGGGAGAAAAAAGGAAAGTCAAGCTGACCTGGATGTAGACAGACAATAGACGCAGGCCAGCTCCACAGGGCTGAGTGGCTCTATGAACAGACACACAGCCTGGCTAACACTCACTGCCTCCCTGCGGGATAGGCAGAAAGCTGTCATTTGTGGGACACATATACTCCAGGATGTGGTGATGTTTTTTAGACCCAATCATCCTGAAAACAGCAGTGGAAGCATACCACAGATACCATTTAGTCTAATCTTTATATACTATAATGTATAGTGCTAAAAGACAGGGATTTAAGGAAAACTGTCATCACTTTTTCAGACTTTAAAAATTAACAATGATGCCTTAATATCATCAAAGATCACATCACAATTCAAGACATCAATTATCTCAAAATTCTTTAAACAATCGTTTTATTTGGAGCCAGGAGAAAACACAGTCTATACACGGTACTGGATTAATTCATCTCGATATTCTCCTTCAGTTCACAAGTTCCCCTTTCCTTCTTGCTTCATGTTAGAATTTATTTGTGGATGAATCGGGCCCTGAAGATTTTCCCACACTCTGGATCTGACAATGATGTCGTGGACATATTCCTCTCTCTCTGAATTTTCTAAAAGCTGAATGGTCATTTAGATGCAGCTGGGCTGGCTTGGGCAGAATGACCTCATTTTTGTGATGTGTGATCCTCTAGTGGCACCATATAGGAAGGCAGGCAGTAACTGGTTGTCTCTTTTACTTTTAAAACCTTAGTAGTTTTTAAAGATTTATTTATCTTTATTTTTACTTTGTGTGCATTAGCCAACATGTATGTCTGTGCACCCACATGCTTGTCTGGTGCTGGCGGAGGCCAGAGAGGGCATCAGATCCCCTGAAACTGGAGTTACAAAAGGTTGAAAGCCACCAACCAAATCTGCACCCTCCGAAAGAGGAACAAGTCCTTTTTCTGAGCCCCTGGGTATCTCTATTGATGCTGCTTAGTTTCACTCATGGCAGGTTCCCGTGACAGGTCAGAAGAGGGAACCATGCACCATGCTGGCTCTCCCACCAAGCACAGCTTTACAGGGTTGGCAGGACATATGTAGCAGCCACTTTAACACTGAAAAGTAATTTGAAAATACCCACTGGGGGGAGAAGACAAGCATTTAAGCTATTTACAAAATGGTGGTGAGTTTAGAATTTCCCCTTTGCCTCTTGGAGTCCTTAGGCCACTGGAAAGAAGCATCCATCATGTTAAAGAGAAACAGAGGGTGTGTCACTCTTCTTAGGTGGATCCCCACACTGCTCATGGATCAGCACCGAAGAGGCTGAGAATGAACTCACACCACTGGGAGGTGCACAGTCTGCAACTTCTACCAGTGGAGCCCATAACTAAGTAGTAGAAACATGCCTATAAGATGGATCATTTGCCTACTAAGGCAAAATGTATGTATTCTCTCCAGAATTTACTTAAGATTCCCAAGTATCAGACATAATAAACAAAATCTGGAATTACTTGTCATATAGAATCAGGAAAATCTCAACACGTGTGAGAAGAGACAGCAACCAGATAGATACTAACATAAAGATGCACAGGTGTTGGAACTGTGTGACAAAAATGCAAAGCATCTTTTACAGTCTAACAAGCTATCACAAATACTTTAGAAACAAATGGAAAAACAGAAAGTCTCAGGAAACAACACATACACACATACACAAACAAATTTTAGAAATGAAAAAAAAAACTATAGTAACAAATTAAAACAAAGCAAAACACAGCAGTTGGTAAGCAGGAAAGCAGATTGGAGACGACAAAAGGAAGAACTGGGCAATTCAAAGACAGATTAATAGAAAGTATCCCATCTGAGCAATAAGGAGCAAAATGACTGATAAGAGGGTAAACAGAGCCTTGGGGACTCGTGAGACAGCGGTTGGAAATCTGACACTCTTGTCACCTGAATCTCAGAAGGAAAGAGGCCAGCACTGGAAAACATTTGAAGAAATGGTAGCCAAAAATGCAGGAAGTATGGCAAAATCAAAAGAGTCAGAAAACTTTTAGCAGGATAAAGTTAAAGAAATCTACCTGCAGGTGCCCGAAGCCAAAATCTAAAGGCTGGAAACTGAAGACAAAACACTCTTACAAGCAGCCAGAGAAAAGAGATGCAGATCTCTAGGGTAACAAATCGAATGACTACTTCTTTCTCATTGGAAACTAGAGGAGCCTGACGGGAGTGGAACATTTAAAGTGCTCAGAGAAAAAGATCTGTCAGCTCCAAATACCACATACCATAAAAATGCTATTAGGAATGAGGAGGAAACAAAGACATCCTTAGATGGGTACAAACTGAGAGCATCGGCCTCCTGCAGCCTGTTTTATACACAGCACTGCTGAGGCTGGAGGGGAAGCTCAGCGGCTACGAGCATATACTTCTCACCCATGATGGGCAGCTCACAATCACCTGTAACTCCAATTCCAGGAGATCTCATTACTTCTTCTTGCCTCCATGGCCACCTGTGTTTATGTACATACATGCACACACACACACTTAAAAATAACATAAAATCTTCTAGACAAGTATCACCGGAGGAAGTTCTTCAGACAGAAGGGGAATGATACCAGAAGAGTCTTAAACACAGGAATGAGGCAAGAGCAGCTGAAGTGCTGCCTATAAGAGTAAAGCATCTTCTTCTCTGGAGCCCTTTAGAGTTGAAAACTTAAAATAAAAATCAAGCACTGTCTTTCAGAAGCTTTAATGACTGAAGAGTAACAATCATCTATAACATGATGAGACCCACAGAACCAGGTTTCTGCATTCCACGTGGAGTGGGGTAATACTCAGGTCCATAAAGACCCACTGGTAGCCTGAGGACTCCTATGGTCTGACCTGTCAGTCACTGGAAAGCTCTGCAACAAATTCTCACCCCAGTGTTTTTGCAGCCACTGGCGATCATTACCTAGATCCACTGAGCAATGAGGGTTCGAGATAGAGAGGTGCACTTTAATTCTCCTATTCTTCCATGAGTTGTATTATTTGATTAAAAAACAACCTCATGGCTCTAAATTACGATGTTACATGTAACATGTAACAAGTGGTGGATAAATTTATGATTCTTTTGTTGTTCCCGTTGACCAATCATCACAGTAGGACACTGGAACATGATTTTTAAATGGTAGATCAGAGGAGAAAATGCTGGCTTAACCTATCCCCTATACAATCTGGAATGGATATCATTTGCTCACTTAGACCATTAAAGACCAATCCGCATGTATAAATATCACAGGGTCTCTAACACGGCAAGTACCAAGGATGGCCCGGTTAAGTTGAATTTGCATCCTAGAATGTGTCATGTGCTTTTTATTGTCACTGAATTAACTGTATATATGTGTACACACACACACAGAAACACACACACATTTCCCCCTTAGGTTATTAGATTCCATGACAGTAGGAAACTTAGTATAAGCTGAAATATATCCACTAAAGGACTAAATGAAATATAAAAAAAAGACCCTCAGAGATTCCAAGTCAAAAGCAGAATCTGCTGCAAAGCCTGACAACATGAATTTGACCTTCTGGTCCCACATGGTAGGAGAAAACCAACTTCTACAAGCTGTCCTCTGACTTTCATAGATAGACAGACACACACACACATTAATGTAATTAATCAAAAAAATAGCTTTCCCTTTAATCACTCACACTTTTGTTCTAAACTAGTGTTTTTTGTTTTTGTTTTTAAAGAATCTGAACATCCAGAAAGCAAGTGCTTTTCTGGTATCATTTCATTTCATTGTCAGGACAAGCCTGGAAGCAAGCCGGTGCACACCAGGTTTAGAGACCAGGGAAGCACCATCCGTGGATGGAGCAACATGGAGGGCTCTGATTTCTCTGGGCAGAACTTAAGTCAAAGCCCAGGCCCTTATTATCTCTTGGTGACATGCACTTTCCCTGCTAAAAAGGCCTTCAGTCTCTCGAGCAGCACTACCACCATCTAGGAGCTGGACCAGATTTCTGCCATGCACAGGGCAACAGAGGAAGGCAGAGGGGAGAGTCACAGATTGTCTGCATCCCTGCCGGGAGGATATGTGGGAATAGCTCCCCAGAAGTACATGACTGAGGAGAAAGTTGCTCTTCTCCTCAATGGCTTAAAGTAAAACCAATAAAGCCAGAGAGTGAGGCATAACGCTATCCAAATAATCATTTGAAACTACTAGTTTGGAAAATATTAATACAGTGAAAAATACAGAGCATCACAATGTGTGTGTGTGTGTGTGTGTGTGCGCACGCGCGTGCCTAAGCATCAATACCAGTTTGTTCCAATTGGTGGGATTTTAAACTGGCTGCTTCTTTCTTTCTATCTTTTTCATACTTTGTAAGCTTTTTACAATAATCAGAAGAGAAAATGTTAATAAAAATACTTAAGCGGGGGTGGTAGGCAGAGAGGGGTGATGGCAGAGGATGCCTAGGGCAGTGACGTGGTACTGTGTGGAACCACGCTGGTGGAGAGGTGTCCTCACAGGTCTGTCCAAACACAGGGAAGACACGCACTGGGAGTGAAACCTAATGTCACCTCAGAGTGAATGAACACTCAGAGTTGTTCCAAATGTACCCTGGCATGGAAGTTGACAGGAGGCCGGGGCCATATGGAAAACCTCCATCCTTCCTTTTAATTTTGTTATGAATCTAAAGCTACTTTTTGAAAGTCTTTAAAAAAATAAATTTGTAAACTTTACATGGTGGTGCATGCCTGTAATTCTAGCACCTGGGAGGCAGCCATGGAAGGACTGAGAAGTCCAGGCCAGCAGGAGCTATAGAGCATAAGTTTCTCAGGGCATGGGTGATAAAGTTAGAATAGTTACAAAATCAGAAGGCAAGAGGGAACAAGGACAAAGGTCAGCAGGTATGAAACATGGGAACCATGGAACAGTATTAGAAGTGGGGAAGCAACTTAACCTGTCCTACACGGACACTTTAGTGTGTGAAGTTACTGTGGCCCCAGAAACATGCGGAAAAAATTCCATGTAATCATGTCAAGGAGGGGTTAGGCCCAACACCAAGACTGCTAGCAGGCATGGTGAGCTAAAGTGAACATGCAAACACATACAAGCATATGTATCTATCTGTAAATTAGTGTTTTGATAGAGAATATTTATAGCAGATTTTAAAAACCACAGTGGCCATAGGTTAGGATAATTTTAACTCTGTATTATCTGGAATTTTTTTCAAGAATATGTTTTCTACAAATATAATTTTTTATGTGTATGAGTGTTTTACCTGCATGTATATAGATGATAACATGCATTCCTGATACCCTTGGAGCTGAGATAAGTGTGTCATGTCCCTTGGGACTGGAATTTGGAATGGTTGTGAAACACTGTGTGGGAGCTGGGAACTGAACATGAGTCCACTGAAAGAGCAACAAGTTCTCTTAACTGCTGGGCCATCTTGCCAACTCTCACAGTATCTAATGAACAAATCAATGTTTTTAAAGCATTCAAAGAAGTGAAGCAAGCAAGCATAAAAATATGGGTATCCAGACAGTCAACAAGATGGGGTATAAAGGAGCTATGTGGCCCCGGAGGAGCTAATGTGCCTCTCTAGCTGAGGCTCTTCATCTGCTCAGTGGGGACAACTCACCTGTGTCTGCAGAGGAACTGGGGAAACTGATTAGATGCAATGGAATTACTATGGCCCTCCATAAACAGTAGCTGAGAATTAGCAGGCACATCCCAGGAAGTGCTAAAGAAAATGATGTGAGTGACGGCAGGGGATGCCCAAGCATGGAGCTGTGAGAAGCACGGCCAGGAGAGTGGCCAGGCAGGACAAGTCCAACCAGCAGGAGAGAGCAAGGACCACTGTGCCCGAGTCCCCAGAACTTACTGCAGTTCTCCTCGTCGCTGCCATCGGGACAGTCCTCAAATCCATTGCAGCGGAAGCGGCCGATGATGCAGTGGATGCCGCTGGCACACGGGAAGAAGGTTGGGCCACATTTTGATTTGGCTTTGGCTGCAGGAGGAAAAGATACACAGAGAGCTATGAGAAGATGAAGTTCTCTGGCCACAGCCTCCTCATCCCCCTCAGTCTGAATGTATGAGTCCTTTCGAGTTTAGCATGAAGTTCCCAAGCAACTGTTACCACCATCACGCATTAAATGCCCGGCCTGCATGGACATCTACATGCAGCACTTTCTCAGGAGTTGCCAATCTGGCTGCTTCAGAGGTCCTTAAAGGGACCTGGGAAGAGGACTCAATCAGTAAAATGCTTGCCACACAAGCATGAGGACCTGAGTTTGATCCCCAAAAACCATGCAAAAAACCTAAGTGTGTTGTCATACAGCCAGAATGTCAGCACTGGGAAAGAACAGATGGGTGAATCCCTGGGGCTCAGAGGCCAGCCAGCCTAACCTAATTGCTGAGCACAAGATCAGTAGAGACTCTGTCTCAAAAACAAGATGGATACCTCTTGAAGAACAACTGAGGTTGACCTTTGACCTCCACACACTCTAGCAAACATACACAGTAAGTACCCACATACACACATAAACACCCTAGCACACATACACACAAAGGCTAGGCACAGACTGCACATGGTAGCAGGTGCTAAGCAGAGGAACAGGTGAATGTGTGAGGGGGTGGATGGTAGACACACACAGAGCTGGCTGTATGACAGCTGCTTCCTCAGAAGCCGAAGAGCCAGTCAAAATGCATTCCCTGGATATCAAAGTAATTGTTGTTGGCATTTAGCGAGTCTTTGCCACACTAGGTAGGGTGCCAAGTACTCTGCATGGATTTTCTCATTTAATTTATGCAGCAGCCACTCAATGGGACAGCATGTAGAAAAGTAAGCATGACACTCTCAAGACTGTACCTTTCCAAAGACCTACTTACAAGGTCATATCTTGCTTGGCTGGAGTTTGGGAATGTGGTTTGCAGAAAGTTTCAGGGTACCCTAGCTGTAAAAGAGTATATGAAAACTGCCCAGTTTAGTTCATGCCAATGTTTGTTTTTCCTTTGAGTCTGGAGTCTGGGAACATAAGAGGCAGAGCGTGCTTGTGATGGTTAATAGTGAGTATTCCCTTAATGGAATCTAGAATCACCTTGGAGACAAGCCGCTGAGCACGCTGTAAAGAATTATCTAGATTAGGCAAGCCTATGGGCATATCTATGAGGGAGCATCTAGGTTAGATTAGCTGAAGTAGGAACACCTACCCTAATTGCAAAAGCAAACACGGATTCTGAACACTGGAAATCATCTCTGTTTGCTGACCGCAGATGTAATATGATCAGCTGCCTCAAACTCCTTCAGCCATGATTGCCCTACCATGAAGGATGGCACCTTCCAACTGTGAGCCAAAACAAGCCCTTTCTTAAGTTGTTTTTGTGAGTTGTTTGTGTTTTTGTATCACAGCAACAGGAAAAGTACCTACGACAGTGCCCAGGTGATCAGCCCTTGATAAAGACTAGGTGCTAAGTCTCAAATGAGCTGGCCTGGTGGCAGCCCTTCACTCGTGCTGCTGAAGTTCAATGCCAGATGATGAGTGGATCCTGTAGGAGTGCTCTATGAGAGAGCTCTGGGAAATCAAGTCTAGGCCTCTTTGGGTACCACTGCCTTCATGTTTTGCCTATTCTGAATTTGTACTGCATCCTTTTGTTGTTATAAGTCCTAGAGATGACCATATGCAGAGTGCCAAGAGGCCTAGGAAATGATGACCCTGGAGGGTCTTGAGGAGTCCTGTCAAAAAGGAGTATGGTGGGTACGGCTTCTATGCTGTGGGATAAAGTGACTTGCTTAAGTTCATACAACTAGGAAATCTAATACTGATGGGCAGCCTAGGCATGGGAGCTCCAGAAGCCATGACCTCAATCAACCTATCGGCATGGTCTCTGCCAAAGGCTGTCACTTCTCCCAACAGAAGCCAGACTCCTGCTCTAGAGAAATTCATTTTGCACACCTGCTGTACAAACAGTTTGAACAGAAACAGTTGTAACTTGGGCTTGATTTACTGTCCTGCTAAGCCCAGCAGCCCGGGGGGTGATGCTCTTTCTAGTTAATGGTGCTGTCTGCTCTGAGTGTCGATTAGGAGGAGCTATAAGATGAGATCTATGGCTAAGTGCAGGTAGCAGCCTCACTGAGCATCCCTCCAGTCTCCGGTCTTAGATGCAGGACCTATACTCCTCCAAGAAGGGAAAGGCTATTTCTTTGCAACAAACAGACAATAAATTACCCACATGTTCCCACTGTCTGTACGATGCCAATTTAGGTGGCAGCTAACTCATATCCTAGAGTGTGTCCAGGTTTTAAAAGTACACACAGTCTTCAGTCACCCTGGACCTTCTATGATGGAGTTTGTGAGGTTTTCACAAAACACAGTGTGAGGAGAGTCCTGGGCTCAAACTCGGTCTCCATTTTGATGACTTTGGACAAGTTTCTGAATATTGCTGAGCTTAAGTTTCTTCATCAGCAAAATGGAGTCAGAGCCTGCTTCCCAGGGGTCACATAAGATGGAAATGGACCATATAAAGCTTGAGCAGAGACAATAGCAATACTTGCTTTTCTTATCATTGTGACAAAGTCTGTGAGAGAAGCTGTCATGTAGCTGTTCCCTGTGGAGGAAAAAGGGACGCTCAAGACCCAGAAAACTAATGAAATTGAAGGTTCAAGAGGATCACAAATTTTACAAGACTCATAAGGCCCCTCCTCAAAGTTACAGAAATAAGTAAACACCTGCTAGGAGAGAGGAGACCCTCCAGTGGAGCTGCCTGCAAATTATGCAAGGAGCTCTATGGATGTGCATCTGTGAGTCCTCACCCATAAAGTGGAGGCAAGGTTTTGAGTCACTCATGTTCCTGTAAGGAACCACAGTAAACACACTGGTCACAAAGCTAGGTTGGAGTGAAATAATTTCTTTGATCATTGGTGCTCTAACTGTCTAGCAAAACAGGGATCAGCAGAACCAAGAGTGAACTGGGGAAAAGCAACTGTGTGGTCCCTGTGATGGGTGATGAGACATGCAACTGAGGCCAACCCATCTGGAAGGATGCCGCCTCAGTCACCACAATTGAGGCAGCTGTGGCAACAGGAAGGCAGCCCCCAGCCAGGGAGCAAACAGCTCTTCATACTGAAGGGTGAGTGCATGCCTGACCTGCATGTTCAGAGTTGTTCTTATTTTCCCATTTTACCAGAAGCCAGTATTACAGATAGGTTATAGATCAGATATGCAGATCTCTGGAAGACCTGTGAGAACTGAGTACTATAGGGTACCAGGAAATGGTGTGTTACCAGTCTGTAAGTCCAGGGCATGTAAGAGGCAGGGTCCACCTAACGCCTAGTGATCAGGTCTCACAGATGTGAATACTCAAGCCTAAATAAGACCTCAAATCTTCCCAAAGTTAGACAGTGCTTGTGGGAGGAGTCTGGTCCCAAGTCTGACTTGCCTGCTCTGGAGTCCAGCCTCTTTCACCTATGCTGTGGTAGGCCATAGGCAGCTCCCACAGGGACACACCTGGCTCAGACATCTCACCAGAGTCAGATTCAATAGAGAACAGAAGCAAGGGAACTGGGAAACAGAAAGCCCTCCTTCCACATGTCAGAATGTTCCAGACCTGGGCTAGAAGGCTCTTCACTAGATTGCAAGCCTGTGACTCTCAATATGCCCAGAAAGATTTTGGGGCTTGTTGTAGATGCTTGTTTTTAGTTGTGTTTAAAATAATTGTTTTGTGCATTTTTGGAAAGGGGGATGCAAAGCCCTGGGTGTTTTGTATTGTCTAAAGGTGTTGGATTTCTGTGGGGGATGTTTGATTGCTTATGATCTGCACCTGAGGAGTTTTGAAGGAATAAAAACATCTGAGCTCAGATGCTAAGGGTTCCACTGTCAAGTATGGCATTGGCCATGATGGTGGTTCTCTCTGCTGAGGTCTGGCAGAGTTTCCACATATGAAAGTGCCTCCTTGTGATCCTTGGTGAGCCACCCAGCAGCGTACTACTACAGGGATTGCCTGTAGAAGTTGCCCTTAGAAGATGATATAGGTTTGTCACCTACAGCTGATGGCCCAGGTCTCCCCAAGTGGCCTCTGCACACAAGGGCTGAGCTAGAAGCCTGGTATGGTGACACATTCCTATAATTCCAGCACCGAAAGGCAGGAGGACAGCAAGTCTAAAGCCAGTTAAAGCGACACAGTGAGATTCTGTCCCAGTCGCCACCCAGTTCAGCCAGAACAGCCATGAAGAACCATCACACCTCTAAGGTATGTCTACAACTCCAGCCCAAACTATGGGTATTTGTGGTGTCCCTCCTTCACTTCTGTGCTTGGCCAAATGACGAACAGTTACTGACCTCCAGCTCCTGCCCTAGGATTCTGCCAGTACAAAGCCAAGACAGGCCAAGTCCAGAAACAGGACTATGATGTTTAAAGATGAGTCCTTTGGGAGATTACTATGATTAAATAAAGTCACCAGAGTGGGGATGCCATGACTAAATCCTGGCTGTATTATAAAGAGAAGGAAAGAGCAATAGATGTACATACTTGTACCTTCCCTGTCTCTTACCATGTGATGTCCTAGGCTATCTCAGGACTCCGCCAGCAAGAAGGTTATCACCATTTCTGCCTCCTCTAGAACCAGAAGTATTTTAAAATAAACATCCTTCCTTCATAAAGTTATCCAGCCTCTGGTATTTTATTACAGTACCACAAACAGACTGATACAATCCTGCTTTGCCAGATTATATTTATGTCTCATGCCCACAGAGCTGATGACCTTATCATTCCTTTCTTCATGGTACTATCACACAACCAGATGCCATTTCAAAAATTACAGCAATGAGGACAGTGTGGGGCCAATTCTGACATTGTTGCAAGTCACATTAACAGTGATGTAAGAGTAACTGTGAGAAGAATGTCTACAAGCAAACTACAGACCACTTGTGAGTTTTCCCCATTTCAATAATGAACAAAATCATTTTTCCCTTATACACAAAAGCAGTAGGCTCATATACAACTGGTTGTTGTCCTAGCAAAAAGGCCCTTTTAGAGACTGAAAAATCTTTATCAGTTTTACCTATTTTGTAAGAATTTACACTTTACCTGTCCATGACATAAAATAGGTGAAAGGGTGAAAATGTGTCCCGTTGTTGGCCAGTAACGAAATATCCCTGAGCCTCCTGCTATTGGTCAGGCAGAGTCAATTGTGTGGTGAACAATGCAGAAGGCAGGCTCTGGGAGGTGAGGACAGAGGTGGATGGATATCTGCAATTCAAGCAGTGTCCTCAAGAGGGAGCTAATCTCAACTGCATGGCAGCTGATGCCAGAAAAGGCTTCTAGGTATGCAGCCTTGGGCTGTGATACTCCACATGTAGTCAACATGGAAACCCACGGGACAGTTATGGTCTGCAGCCTTCCTACTCAGCTTGCATTCCACTCTCGTTGAGGCACAGACTGCTCCACAGTGACATGGGTGAGGATCCATAGGAGACGGGTAGGCCATGTTTGAAATTCTGGTGCTTGTAGAATTAAGGAGTAAAGAATGTTCTAAGGAAATGGAAGCGTGTCCAAGGCCCCAAGGTGCAATGTGGAATCGGAAGAGAATCATGAAGGCCACAGAAGGCCACATGCTGCTCCTAGCAGTAAATGCACTTGCTAACTTTTCCTCAGCTAAAAAACTGTATTTTGGAGCTGGCAGATGGCTTGGTGGACAAAGGCACTTCCATGCAGGTCCAACGAGTTTGAGGCCAGGAAGAAAGGAGAGAGCAGACGCCCAAAAGTTGTCTTCTGACAGCCTATGCTCTTTCTCTCTCTCTCTCATGTTCTCTCACTCTCATTTACTCTCTTGTTTTCTCTCTCTCACACACACACACAGTACACTTATAATAAATGAATAAAATAAAAATATATTGAAGAAAAATAATGTGAACCAGTTGTAATTCCATTCATTGTAGCATTATTGAATGCATAGTACACAGGAGTATAAATTAGAAAGAAACCATATTATAAAATCCACGCAATTCAAATCATTGTGAACACCTCCCAAGGTGAACACACGTTCATCCATCAGCGGCAGAAACTGTGAAAAGCAACAGATCTGAAATTGCCACTAGATTGGGCCCCTAGGCTGGCTTTCTAAAACGCCAAACTGTGGTTCCTTTTCAAAGTCAAAAATGACTTCCTGGTTGGTGGGCACAAAAGCAAAGAAAGAAATACAAAAACAAGGACATTTTAAAAACAACCTGCCTGGGTTCTGTTAGGAGTCTGGGGAAGGGGAGTTTGTCCACTGAGGTCTCAAAAAGGATGACAAACAGAACAGAAAGTCAGATCCACGCTGAGCCTTGAAGCCTGTACAATCATTATTGCCCAAGAAGAAAAAGCCCTCTGTTTGTTGCAAGGACTCAGCGCCACATGAAGGCTGAGTGGACTCCAAGTTTTATCGATCAGATGTGACCATGTATTTATTCCTTTTCCTTAAAATAACATATTGGCTGCTTGAGATCTGGGAGAAAGGGTAGCAGATGCAAGCTAACTGGGATATGAAAAAAAAATATGAAACAGCTTTGCCAGAATCAATAGACACCCCCCCCCAACACACACATATCTCCTCTTATGCCTCAGATACAAGGACCCCTCCTGGGGCTAAGATTGGGGATCAGGGTTCACAAGGA
Source organism: Cricetomys ansorgei (assembly GCA_026225945.1). NCBI lineage: Eukaryota > Metazoa > Chordata > Mammalia > Rodentia > Nesomyidae > Cricetomys > Cricetomys ansorgei. The sequence continues at coordinate 4,730,167 of JAMJFZ010003875.1, forward strand.
GTTTCCATCCCGGCTATATGACACAGTCAGAGACCTAGACAAAGCATTTACTCTCACACACCATCCTCACCCCCAACTGTAAAAGGGGGATAAAGGCACCACAAGCCTCACCATTTGTTTGAAAAGAGACACTGGTGTGTGCCTGATGCCTGGTACAGACTCATGCTCCCTGACACACCTGTGGCTCTGCAAGCTGCTTATCCTGGCAAAGGTGAAGTGGGAGCCCTCATCCTCACCCAGCTCAAGGTTAGCTCCAAGCTTTACTCATACTCATATTCTCTCCCTGCCTCCCTCCCTCCCTCCCTCCTTTCCTCTCCCTCTCTTTCTCTTATATTGAACTCAGAATATGGTAGGCAAGCACTCAACCAATGAGTTATATTCCCAGTATCCTCAGCTTTTTTGTTTTGAATTTTCTTGAGACAGGGCCTCATTAAATTGCCCAGGCTGACCTTGAACTTTTAATCTTCCAGACTCAGCCTTCCAAGTAGCTGGAATTAAGAGTCTGTACCACCAAAGCTGGTTATCATGGTGTCTTTATGTCACATAGGACAAATGTGGGTGTTGCAAGGAAAATGAACCCAGTGACTTTAGAGCAGGAATGTAAGGATGGGTTTGAGTCCCCTGAGCTCAAATCTCATTGGCTGTATGGTGGATGGTATGCTATTTAGCCTCTGTATACCTCAACTTCTACACCAAGACACAGACATATTAACTCACTTCACTGGACTACTATGGGATTTCTGATTTCTTATCTGTCTATTTAAAACATGCCTGCATGTGTTTATACTGAAATGAAGACTCCATATACTGCAAGCAGGAAACACATTTCCATCCTAGCTTCTACAGGGGACTCTTGAGAGGTAAAAATGATCTTTTTCCTCCTTAGAGCTGAAAGGAAGCATTGCGGGACAAGCTCCCTGGATGTTTACCTGGCTCACTCAACATAATCCATGGAGGCAGCAGGACCTGGGAGTCAAGAGTTTGTCCTGGTGATTGTTACTGCAATGCTTGCTGGGAACACAGAAAATGGGCATTGTGGTACCTTCAGGAACAGGAGATTTCATCAAGTCAACAAGCTTGCAACCAGGCAGGGCCTCCCACTGCTCAGAACGACCACCAAAGAGGATATTATTTTGTCTTTATGTAAAGAAAAAATAACTCTTTCAGGAAAACAGGACTTCAAAGCACCACAAATCTAGTTCTGGAAAAGTTTCAATAGGACATCTGTGGTGGTCCGGATAAGAACAAGCCCCATAGGTTCATGAGTTTGAATGCTTGATCCCAGTTAATGGAACTGTTTAGGAAGAATTAGGAGGTATGGCCTTGTTGAAGAAGATGTGTCACAGGGAGTGGGCTTTGAGGTTTCAGAAGTCCTTGACAGGCATAGTCTCTTTCTGGCTGCAACTTGTGGATCAGATGTGAGCTCTCGGTTACTTCTTCAGCATCATGTTTTCTTGCCTGATGCCATACTTCCCACCATGGTGATCATGGACTAATCCTCTGAAACTGTAAACTGTAAGCAAGCTCCCAAATGCTTTTTTTTCTTTTTTTTTTTTTTTTTGCAAGTTGCCTTGGACATGGTGTCTCTTCACAGCAATAGAACAATAATTATGACAGAATCCAAGTTTCTATGGTGCCTTTAACATGAGTCAGTGAGGCCTCAGATAATCCCACTGTGATCTTATCAGCATCTGGGGATGAACTTTAAAAACAGCAATACTGACCTGAAATTTAACAGAGCAGTGATCCTGCTGAACATATGAAAATCTAGGAGGCTTAAGTAGCAATACAAAATTGCCTGGTTATGCACACTTTTAATACTAGCACTCAGGAGGCAGAGGCTGACAGATCTCTCTGTGTCCAAGGCCAGATTGATATACATAGTTCTAGACCAGTTAGGGCTACACTATGAGCCCCTATCTCAAAACAAACAAAAAAAGCAGAGCAAAACAGAAGCAAAACTACCCCAAATCAATATAACTGAAGTGATTATGTTAACATCAGACAATATGGAAAATTAATTTAAAAAAATTACTCCTAGGGACAAAGTAAATTTTAGGAAGATGAATTTATATACCCTAAAGTAAGACATCCAAATATATGGGGCACATTAACAGAAGTCATTGGGAGCACCATACAAAAAAAATAGGGTATAATTTGGTTGGCAATCTAGTATGCAAAGCCCTAGTTCAATCCCCAGGACTTCACAAGCAGGCATGGTGTCTATCATCACACCTGGGGAGGCGAAGCCAGAGCACCATTCTCAGCTACATAGAGAGCTCAAGCACACCCTCAAGCCTGGGCTCCATATGACACACACACAAACACACACACACAGTTTTAGAAAATACTTAAACTCAACAGATGCCTCTAGAAAACAGCATACAACAAGTACAGAACACGTATGTCCGGTGTACAGAAAACATTCTCCAAGATAGACCAAATGCAAGGCCACAAAGGAAACCTCAGTGAATTCTAAAGTACCGGATTATGCAGTATGTGTTCTTCAGCCACAGTGGTAAGGCATTAGAAACCAACAATAGAAGGAAGTTAGTGAAATTCACAAATATGTGCCTATCAGGTAACACACTCATTTAAAATTCATGAGTCAGATAAGAGAGATGAGATAAAATTAGGAAATATTTTGAGATTATAAGTAGAAACGAAAACAAAGCACTACAATGTGAAGAGTACAGATAAGTCAGGGCCGAGAGAGAAATTTACAGCTGTGAATGTCTATATTAAAAATGAAGAGAGACTGCAAATCCATAAACCATAATTAGTACTGAGGAACTAGACCATTAAAGCTGCAGAGTAGAAGATGAACACAGGAGAATCAATTGTATTTCTACACACCCACCATCAAGAATCAAAATCAAAATTAAGAAAACAGCTCCATCTATAATAGCATCAAACCCAGCAAAAATCCTTAGGAATATATTGAACAGAAGACATCTAAGGCTTGTGTGCTGAAAACTGAAAGCCAGCCTTCAAAGAAATGACTCAAATAAACAGAAAAGAATCTATCATGCTTTGAAATGTGACGTGTTGTTCCCCATAGGCTCATGTGTTTGAACACTTGTCCCCAGCAGGTGGCAGTGTTTCAGAAGGTTACAGAAGCCTTAGGATGCTGAGCCGTCCTTCATGTGGATGACTAGGGATAAGGGGAGAGATTGACTTGAAGTTTCATAGCTTCGTCCCACTCTCTGCCTGTACTCTACTTACTATTTGTGGACACAGTGTAATTAATCCTGTCTCCATGTCCTCCCTGACACGAGGAGCTGCATCCCTTCTTAAACCACAATCTAAATTGACCCTTCTTTCTTGATGCTGATTTTGCCAGATATTTTGTCACAGTATTGAGAACATACAACATCTCATGTACGATGTGAGACTTAACATCCGTAAAAGTTAACACTCCACAAAGTGACCTAGAGATCTAACACGATCCCTATAAAATTTTATTTGACTCACCTGCAGAAACTGGCAAGTAGATCCTAACTTCACGCAGAGAATGCAAGGGCCCCAGAGTAGTGAATGTTCTATTAACAAAGAACAAAGTTGGAGGGCTAACGCTTCTTGATCTCCGAGTATTTTGTTTTAGACAAGAATATTCAGGTCTGTGTGGTATTGGAGCAAGAGTATACCAGTGAATAAACAAAATGAAACTGGTAATCTTTTGCAGCTAATCGATGTTTGGCAGGAGTGCCAAGAAAATTCACTGGGATAAAGGACAGTCTGCAACAAAGCCTGAGACAACTAGAGATTCATATGCAAAGGAATGAACTTGGACCCCCACAATCTATATGCTGTAATATTACATAGGAATGAAAGACTGATACATGACATCGTGTATAACCTTGAAAACATTATGCTAGGTGAAAGAAGCTAGGCACAAAAGGATACAAATAATGTTCCCACTTACATGAAATGTCCAGAACAGGCAAATCCTTGGAGAGATGTAGGTTAGTGGTTCCCAGGGAATGGGAGGGAGAAACAGAGAATGACAGCTAATGGGTACAAGCATCTCTTCCTGGGGTGATGAAATGTTCTAAAATTAGTGACATTACTGCACAGCTCTCTGATATAACCAAATAAAGAAACCAAATTTTGTGAGAATTCCTGAGGCCTAGAGAAATGGGTGACATCAGAAATAAAAGAGTGGCTCTTTTTCTAGAAGGTTCTAAATTAGCTGAATTCTTCCCTAGTTCTGGCTTGCTCCCAGGGAACACATGACAGCGCTGGGGTGAAGGGCATGGGAAAGTCCCTGGCAAATGGTGGGTAGCGAGGGATGCTGTTACCCTGTAGTCCACAAAGACTTAGCTGTTGGTCACTTTCAAACTGCAGAAAGGAAGAGATCAATACTCTTCATTTTGTTGTTCTCTCCCCCACCCCCACCCCCTCTATGTTTTTTTCAGGACAGGGTCTCACTATGTAGGTCTGTCTGACCTAGAACTCACTATGTAGACTAGTTGGCCTTGAATTCACAGAGATCTGCCTGCCTCTGCCTCTTGTGTGCTGGGGTTAAAGGAACAGTACCGCTATACCCAGCTTGTTTTTCTAAAATTAAAAAAAAAAGGATCTTTAGTTTATTAATATTATTATTAGCTTTTAAGAATAAGTATTAAGAACCCACAGCCTTGGGTCTAGATTCTGAACTAGCCCCTTGTGAAGCCCTCACAAGTACACTGGGGCTAAATGAGAAGATGCCCGGCTTTGGTAAAGGCCAAGCTGTTTTATTATCATAAGTACTGCTTTCTATTTTTAAAGCTCCCAGTACAACTTAGTACAAAGAAATGGTAGCATGGACCTCTTAATATAGTATTACTTTATCCAGTAACAATTAGTACGTGAACTGGGACATTTTATGAGCTAATAAGCAATTGAGACATAACAGTTGACATTTCTCAGTGCTGCATTATAATCAAGCTAAAGAGGGACTGGCCAAGTACCCAGTTGCCATAGGAACAAAAAGTTTTTGTCAGTCTAATTCATTGTCTTGCTTTCTATTAGCCAGGCTGGGCTCTGTGTCTGAGTCGACTGCACAGCCGTAGAGTCCTTTCTATTTTCTAACCCTTATATTATACTCCAACTCCAAATCAAGATGACAGTCAGTCATCTGTTGTGGGTCTTTGTCCTGGAGCTCACTAGAGCTAGGGGTGATAGAAGTGACTCAGTGAGTTAATCACTGGCCCAGGTACTGATGCAAAGTGCTCTCATCCTCACTGTATGCAAAGAAGAACGAGCCCTGATGCTTGTTAGAGGCTCCTCATGGGCTCTTCTTGGCTTTCCCTATTTATACTGCTCCCAAAGCACAAAAGGGCAAGAACCATTTCCAACACCACACAGAGAATACCAACACAGATTACTAATTTACCCAGGGACACATTTTACATATATAATTATTTCTTATAAATTTATAACATGTTTTCATAAATCTTTTGGGTTGGATTAGGACAACAAAACAGGTAAAAATAAGGAAAAATAGATACTATGGAAAAATAGAAGCAAAGGAAAGAGACAGACAAAATGTTCTATTGTTAAGTTACTCCCATTAGGGATCAGTTTTTATCCTGAGTTTCCCAGGTAGCAAAAACAACAAAGAAAACATAGTCAGTAGTGGGAACACAGAGGGCAAATTCACAGTCTTAAATCCTAACTTTTTTATGAATTGAGAGATTTTTGGTACTCCTCTATAACCTCAATACTCACCACCAGCACCAGCACCACCAGCACCACTGCCACCACCAAACGTGTGTCCATTGAGGATCCTAACTCAGATCAAACTGAATCCCAATCAGTAAAGAGTGTTTTACCATATGCACACTCAAGAGTATAAAGCATGGGCTCAAAACTCACACTCTCCACTTGTTTCCTCAAAAGTGTGGTAGAATAATTTGGAAAACCAACTCTTGGGGTCCTAACACTTAAGTTCAAATCTCAGCTCTGCTACCTTCTAGCCACATGGTCTTCTACAAGATCACAAATCCCAGTGCCTCAGTTTCCTCTTCTGAAAAAATGCAGACAATGAGCCTGATGTCCAGATTCTCCATCTCCATAACCCTGTCATGGAGGTTAAATGTTAAGGCATGTGGTGTAATTCCTAGACTCCACTCTGGGTATAGGCTATTCCCCACACTTTCCTCACTATATATTGATGACTATATGCTGGGCATTGTTCTAAGCATTGTGGACAGAGTCCTGCACAAGGCAAGAAGGGCCTTATTCTCATGCAGCTCTGACAGAAAAGAAAGGAAGGGAGGGAGGAAGGAAGGAAGGGAGGGAGGGAGGGAGACAGGCAAGTAAGGCAGGCCAGCCCAGGTGTTGTAACACCATATGACAGTGACTGTGAAGCTAATCTGGGTGATAAGGACAGGAACATCTGCAGCAGAAGCAGTTACAGTAAGACCTGTAAAAGTGAAAGGCATGAAGATGCCAGCTGAGAAAGAACAGGGTGTGAACAGCTGGGCAAAGATCACCTAAGAACGTATCGGGCAGAAAGAGTAGTGGGAAGGCCAAGCAGGGGGCCCAGCAGTGAGGGCTACAGCATCTCAGGGAGGTAAGTAGGAGCCAGGCCAGGTACCTGGCTAAGGAGTTTTCTGGAATTCCTGCTATGATGGGAAGTCACTGTGGGGGATAGCCTTATTTAATTTGTTTTCTTTAAAAGATCACTCAGCTTCCTAGTGGAGAGGGTATGGAAGCAAAGGAAGCAGAAGCTTGGGAGGAGAAGGAGCCCTAGGGGAGAAGTGCCTTGAGCTGGCGAAACAGCAGGTATTCAGGGTCATTCCACCATTTCTCTACTCACACAATGGACAATGAGTCCCAGCTGTACCCAACGATGGAGACGCCAGCCTGTCTTTAAGGGCATGCAATGTAAAGGAGACACAGTCATGCACATGAAGTACAGAGAGACATGTGCTTCACAAAGACCCCCAAGAACAAGCAGGAGCAGGAAGGGAGACATGACCCTCTGGTCTTGCAGGAAATAAGGGCAATTTGACAGGGGCTCCCTGGCCTTAGAAGAAAGACACTAGCAGAGAGGAAAGGAGCATGTGCAAAGTGCTATGAGATAAGGCAGAGGGATGGAGTCCAGGAGAGGGATGTGCAGCCAATATGAAACTCAGGGCGGACCAAGGAAGTTTTCTAAGACACTTCCAAGTCTCACTAGATTCCATGTGTGATCTGGGAGCTATGGTGGGTTGTTCTTACTCCAAATATGTGAGGACAGCAGCTGATTCAGACATGTGGTATGGAACTTTCTTCAGGATCGAAATACCCAGCAGTACTTGAGTATAGGGATGGATGAGGTCACCCAGAGAGAATGTATTATACAGAAAGGTTGAGCCCATTTCCAGAGGAATAATGATCTAGGGAAGGGGACTAAGAGGGAAGGAGGTAAAAGAAGAGATGGTTGGGTGGAATCCCAGCAAGCCACGGAGGGAAGATGTGGTCGACCTCGCCCAGTCCTGCTTGAAGGACAAGTAAGGATGTCAACACCTACCAATTTGACAGCAGATTCCTGGAGATGTGTGCAGCAAACCCATTACTGAGGCAGATGCAAAAGTGAGGATATGGGTAACAAAGGCACATATTCCAGAATGGCAAAGGAGAAAGAGTGGAGCTGGCAGCAGTTCAGCCCAGGAGAGACCAGAGGGTATGAAGAAGAAACTGCAGCAAGAATTCCCAAGCCTGAGTGTGCAACAGACTCACTCAGGGAAATAGGACACAAATTCTTTCCCCATCTAGATCCATGAGCCAATCTTGTCCAGCCTGTCTTCAGTCCACAAGGGACCCTGGCTATCAGAAAGCATGAAGCAGGGCTGTGGTTGTCAGTGTGGTGCAGAAACTTCCTAAGCCTCATCTAAGTCCCGCTGCTTAAGGAAGGCCTCAGGTTATTCTGATGCAGCCAGTTTAACCCCTAGGAAACAGGGACTCCAGACCCTGAGGCCCAAGGTGTAAACCTCAGACCTTCAGCATCAGCAACTATCTGGGCTGTGGCTGCACAGTCAATCAGCCTTGCCCCAGGCATATTAAGCCAGAATTGTCAATTTACAGAGCCCCCACCCCCAACTCTGCTTCTGAATACTTCTAAAGCTGGAGTTACCAGGGACCACACTTCAGGAAGGGTTTAAGCATTGAGGCCAGTGGTGCTAGGAATCTGCCAGATATCACTAAGTGCACGGTGCCCCGAGACGCACCTGCTATGTTTGTGTGTGTTGAGAGGATGGTGCCTGCATGCACAAAGGTCAGAGAACAACTTTTGTTTGGGACAGGGTCTCTCTTGGCCTGGATTTCAGCATGTGGGCCAGACTAGATGGTGGCCCACCAACCTCCAGGAGTGTACCCATCTCTGTCTGCCACTCACCATCACCAGGATAACAGGTGTGCACGTGTGCACTCCCACATCTGGCTTTTTATGGGAGCAATGAGATCCAAATTCAGGTTTTCATGCTTGCAAAGCAAGCATTTTCCCAAATGAGCCACATTCACAGCTGTTGAATGTTATAGGAAATGGCATCACTAAGGGAAACTCCCATCAAGGTTCGGATGCTTCAAGCCCCTACTAAATCCTCTAGACTGAGAAGCAGTTAGGATTGACTTCAGATGCTAAATATGCAATCTCTCTCCAAACCTCTCCCTCTCCCCTTCTCCCTCCCCTCTCCTACTCCCCCCACCCCCTCTCTCTGCAGACAAAGAGGCAAGGGATTTTGCCTCTTCCTCCCCAAAGACCAGCCATGCCACAAACTCACCTGCAGGGGGCAGCATAACAGTGGTTCAGACTCACTCTCTGTGGAATGTCTATATCTGTATCTTGGCTCCACCTAAGCCAATTCCTGTAAGTTTCAATCCTCTACCTATATAAAGAGGTGTCAGTGGGACTTACTTAGTGGGGCGATTTGAATTCCTAATGACATCAACCATGAAGATCACTGAGCAGACTGCCTACTATACAAAGTTTCAGCAGAATTCACATGGCGGCACTCTGACCCCAGAGTTCCTACATTAAGAGTTTCATCATTTTGCATATGTAAACCATTCAAAATGTATTCCTTCATGTGTGCCCATGTGCCAACAAAACATGGTGCCTTCCCACATGGACAATGAGATGTCTAGTGCTTGGAGATTACCACATCCCTTTAGAGTTGAGAAAAGTAAGACCCAGAAGAGCTAGAGTGCTCACGTACAGCAAGAGTTGTACAAAAATAACAGTAACAACCACAGGCAGGATCCTTAGAGTTTGGGGTTCTCCCCTGCATGTGGGCACCAAGACTGCCTGAGGACTGGATCTTCAGGGCTGGTTGAGCTGTCTGCCACTCCCCCAGAAGCTGTGATACCCACTGTGAGTACCGCTACATGCCTGGAATTAATTATAAAAGCCACTGAAGCTGCCAGGTGCCCACTGTTCCTGGGCACAAAAGCCCCTCATTAGCCTCTGCCCCTGTCTTTAAATCTAAGCAGAACATAAGGATATAATGACAGAGGCTGGGGATAATAGGTATCCATGCAAAAGCTGGAGGGGAAGAGGTGTCCCAGAGTTCACATCCCTTGGGACCCAAACTTTCAGAAAAATGGCTAATTAACAAGAGGAATCAGGGATGAAGCAGTAGAAGGAGACAGGGATGACAGGCTATTAAAGCAAAACAATCAAGTGATCCCTTAAAAAGTCTTGAGAAACATTGAGAGAGAGAGAGAGAGAGAGAGAGAGAGAGAGAGAGAGAGAGAGAGAGAGAGAGAATGAACGCATGTGTACGCGCCCTGCTGGTCATCGAAGGAACTCTATTGCTCCTTAGCAACCCTATCTGGCTACTGGTTAAGAGAACACTAGTTGAGAAAGCAGCCATGAGAAAGGAATACAAGTTGTCCATATCTTTCCAGTCTTTGTTCTTCCATGGATTTACTCCCTGCTCCACCCATCCATCAGTTCAATCAGTCCAACTATCTGTTTAACCACCTATCTATCCACTCAACAACCAACTATCTGTAAATCAATGAATCCATTCATCCAGGTATCCATTCACCCATCTATCCCTCCCTCCCTCCCTCCCTCCTTCCCTCTCTCCCAATGGTCTGCAAATTTACTCATCCATTCATCAATCCAAGCACTGAGTCATTCACATCTATACCCATTCATTCATCAACACAACCATTTACCCAGTCAACTCTCCACATTATTTTGTTTGTTTGGGTTTCGAATGTTTTTAAGGCAGGGCCTCACCAGGGACCCCAAGCTGGTCTGGAACTCACTATGTAGCCCAGGCTAGCCTCTAACTTGCAATTCTCCTGCCTCAGCCTTGGCCGTGTTGGAATTATAAGCATGAACCACCAGGTATGGCCCATACCCAGTGTGTGTAAGTGTTCATGCAGTGCAGGTGCACACATGTATGGGTAGGTATGCATACATGTGTGAAGGCCAGAAGATAACCTCAGCTGTCATTGTTATCATTCCTGAGGTGTTGGCCACATTGCTTTTTAAGAAAGGGTCTCTCACTGTCCTGGAGCTTGCTAAATCGTCTGGGGTGGCCAGAAAATCTCAGGGATCCACTCCTCTCCATCCCCCTAGCGCTAGGCTTACTATACCAGGGTTTCTTTCTCCTTTCTTTTTTTTTAAAATAAGATAAAACAATCCCTCCCCCCAAAAAAATCACAGGTTCAGGGGAGCGGAACTCAGATCTTCATGTGTGCAAGGCAAGCCCTTTACTGAGATATCACCCCAGCCTCTCCCCACATTGTTTCAAAGCAGTTTCTGCTGCTGTTTTACAGTTCTGTACTTAGGCCAGCAGATAATTCAAAGAACTGTGTGATGTCAATCCTGTAAACAATCAGTATTCCTGGGAAGGTGCTGGAGGGCGGGTTTCTACTTAGAATGAAAGGAAAGCTCAGAAAGAAAAAAACCCATGCTAAGTTCCAGGCAGGGTCAAGAACAGCTAGCTGCCTGCTGCCTGCCTGCCTGCCGTGCAACCCCCCACCACTCCCTGCTCCACTTCAGCACATTCCCCCCTAGAATTCATCCAGAGGCATTATGTTGTTTTTTAAATTGTTTGTTTTGTTCTGATTTTACTCAAGTCCTCTGCATTCATTCATAGGGTAAACAGGAAGCTGCTCCTCTGTAATTTTCCTCAAGGCTGTCCTTAAACATGAGACTGTAAGGATGACTGTTGATTGGCAGGAGAAAAAGTCTGGCAGAATTAACAAACTAAGTGATGACACCATCTGCCTTTGTACTGCTCCTGTCTGCAATGGAAAACAAAATACTGAAATGCAGAAGTCGAGGGAGGGGCTGGCACAAGACCAAGGGATATTAACTAGAGAGCCCAGGGACAGTGGGCTTCGCCTATGTATTGTTTTCACAGTTGTTCACATGTGCCAGGGTGAGGTTTGCACCACAGCAGGATTATTCAATCCACAGCTTATGTTTTCTTCTCAAACACGCCACACAGGGTAAAGGGCAGAGCATGAACCTGATGGGCCCTGCGAGAAGCTGGTCCTTCACTTTCTGGGTGGAGCTAACTTTTAGCAATGGAGTGATTCCCCCTAAAAGAGTCATAGCTATTCCTGGGAGCCTTTTGAATTCTGAAAGGCTCAGCCACCTAAAGACACACACTACAAGTTTGGGCAGGGCCAAGAGCACTAAAGAGAACCCCCAGGGAGGGACTGGGGGGTGTTAGTTGGGGGTAGTATGCACACATGTGTATGTGGGTATATGAGTCTGTGCATTCACATATGAAAGGCAGAGCCCAACATCAGCCATCCTACTCTATTGCTCTCCACCCTATTTTTTGAGACAGTCTATGTCTCTCTGTCTCTCTCTTTCTCTCTCACTGAACCCAGAGTTTATCAATTGGCCAGCCTGGCTTTTACATGTATGTTGTGTGGTCGTGGCTATATAGCAAGCATTTTACTGGCAGAGTCACCTTCCAAGCCATGAAGAGAGTTCCTAATGACATCCCAAGCCGTCTGTAATGAGGATGGGCCTGTCTTGAGATCCTCTCTTCCAGGCCTCATGAAGAGGATCCTGGCAGATGTTCACCAGTCCCTCTGACTATCAGCACAATAGCACTGCAGCTGCTGAGGCTGCCGTGCACGCACACTGCTCCGAGCACAGTGCCCACAGCTCATTTCCTGACACAAGTGGAGACACTGACCCAGCCACACTGCCAGAAGGAGCGAGGAGGGACCTGAAGCCGTCAGGAGCAGAACGGTTTCTAATAACAGTAACTCGTCAGCACCTGCGACACCCTACTGCGACTCTGAAAGCAGATTTGGGCTCATTATAGGAACAAATGTCTGAGTACTCCTGTGCTCGGAGAGTTGGGCTTGAGCTCTGTTCCGGAAAAGGACAATCATGGTGCTGTCTTTAGAATCCCAGAAGTTAGGAGGAGATTAAAGAGAAAGAACAAAGGGCTGCTTAGGGAGCCCAGTGAGAATTCATCCTTGGATCTGTTTACCACAGAGCCTTCGGCAGAAACAAAGCAGTGTGCAAAGTCTACTCTTTTTTTTTTTTTAATAGACATGAAGCTGTTTTGTTTAAAACAGGAAAAGGGCCCAAACCCCAAACTCCTGATGCTTTGTGTCGTCACCCCCCCATTGGTGGCTCTCACCCTTAGCACTCCAGAGTCCGAAAAGCAATGACAGGAATTGGAAATGGAGCCCCACCAGAGAGGCTGAACCCCACTTTATCCTGACTATTCTCATTTGTACTTCTGAGATCTGGGCAGCTTTTCTCATTTTCCATTTCTTCATCATCCAAAGACAACCAGTTGCCTTTCCTTAAAGATGATAATGGGCTTATTAATAATGACAAGTGATACTCCTCAGGAGACCAGTCACAGGACCGTGAGATTCTGTTGTAACATAGCCTAAGTATATAACAGGTAAGAATGTATTTAATCTCTACCAGAAACACCCCCCACAGGCTCAAGTTTAAACTCTTGGTCACCAGCTGCCTTGGGCCTGGAGGTGGGGCCTGACTAAGGAAGTGAGTCACCCAGAGTTCCTGTGTGTGTTCCCCCCTTTTCTCCCTCCCTCCCTCCATCCCCTTTCACTGCCCTCCCTGCCCCCCCTTTCCTTTCCCCTCTCCCTCTTTCCTGACTGCAGGTGCAACAATAGCCAGCCATCTTCCTCTTAACACCATGCCTTCTCCGATATGATGGGCTGTATCCCCTTGAGCTTAAGCCAAAATAAACCCTTCCTTCCTTAAATTGCTTCTAGTCAGGAATTTGGTCACAGAACTGAGAAAAGCAACTAATATTAGAGCGAGTCTATTTCATCCTTTGCCCCATTTCATAGATGAGGAAACTGGAAGACCAAGAAATTAAAACATGCTAGGCTTGGGCACACTCACGTACACCACACACCTCCTCCCATGAAAACATAGCAAATAGGTAAATAACAGCAACCCCTGATCCCTCCTCCTAGGGATCCCCAGTGTCCCTGGGATATAACCTTGCTGCCTTTACTCTTGAGCTTTCCAGAAGCTAGGCAGCTCTTGCTGAGAATTTCATTTCTGTACAGATAAAATCATGTTTTCTCACAGGAGAGTACCAGGGATCCATCTGATGTCTTTAGGAGAGAATATGCATGAAGGAAACTTAAAAGCAACACAGAGAGCCGGGCCACACGTGGTGACCTACAGGTCCTAGCACTCTGTTTGCGATGGACTGCTTCTAAGGACACCATCGCTGAGATGCCACTCCAAAGTCTGCACCTGACAGAAACTACAGTGCTCTGGGCTTCCCTTCTGCCTGTGTTATCAAAAGATGCAAGGTTTGTCCAAGATCTGTTCTCATTCATGGAGGCTGTCAATACAGTGGGTGCCCCCAGCTGGCCTATGCTAATGGTCAAGGTGCAGATTCCCAGGCGCCCCATTCGGGAGATTTCATTCAAGCAGGCTTTGAGCTGTTCCTGTGTCTGTATTAACAAGCCAGGCAGGTGTCCTACTGAGTACATGCAGGCTGAGGGCTCTTTCTAACAGCTGCTAGCCCCAGGTGGTAAACAGGTTACACTTTCTTTCACTATTATTCAGGAACAAACTCAACGAAAACTTTTATTTTTCTTATTTTATTTATTTTTTCAAGACATCATGTTGAGTGGCTTCATGCTGAACCGTGGAGATAACTCAACATTATTGCATTCCTCCACAAGATGTATTAGTCATGGCATTGTGGGTAGTGTGGCGACTGTCAGGTGACAGCAGGAAAGCATTTGAAGCTGTTTTACCATGACAATTTCTCAAGAGAATCAGAAGTATGAGGTAATGACAGGAATCTCAACAAGCATTATTGAAGGCTGAGTGACAGGCGTTGCTCTGAAAACATCACAGGGAGTCAGCCTTCTGAAGCCACCAATATAGGAACTACTTTGGTTACAGATGTATAACTGAAGTACAGAGAGGTTAAGTGGCTCACTCAGGGTCACACAGCAAAAACTAATCAAAGATCATTTAGTCCTCTCCTGGGACCCTACAACCCCAACTCTTGACCAGCAACCACACAGCTACATCCCTCCCTTGTCAGTTCCAGGCCTGCACTACCAACTTACCAACTTCCCTAAGCATCCTTAAAACCCTTCCCTCGTCCTCCCTTATCCTTAGGAATCACTTCATGTGGAGCTAAATAGGTGGGATACTTTTTATCCTTAGGGCTTTATTCTGTTTCTCTTTCCATGAACCTCCTTGTATGTTCCCCAAATTTGTGTGCTGAAACCCTAACCTTGACACAAGGGCCTTAGGTGTGCCCTTTAGGAGGTGGTTATGTTTTGAGGATGGAACCCTTGCAGTGAGATTAGTGCCATTCAAAGGGGGTGGCATGGGGTGGCTGGAGTGATCACTGTAGAGAACCCAAGCTCAGTTCTCACACCTGCTCCTAACTGCACTTCCAGGGCATCAGGGCACCCTCTTCTGGCCATTCTGCACACTGTACTCATGTATACATACACCCATATCTGTATAGTAGCTTGGGAAGAGAAAATCTTAACTGTTAAAATGTCCCCAATGAGACTGGCCTGTAGGAAAATTTATGGAACATTTTCTGATTAATGATTGGTTAAAAAAGAAAAGTCCCAGTCAACTGTGGGCAGTGCCACCCACGGGCAGGTGGTCCTGGTTGGTATAAGAAAGCAAGCTGAGCAAGCCATGAGGAGTAAGCCAGTAAGCAGCAGCCTCTGCTTTAGTTCCTGCCTTGCGTTCCTGCCCTGAGTTCCCTCCGTGATGGCGTGTGGCCTATAAGCTGAAATAAACCCTTTCCTTTCCAAGTTGCTTTTGGCCATAACTGCAATAACAAGCCTAACTAAAACAGGGGCAGGGAACTCTGCCTCCCATTTTTGCTTGTGAAGATGTGGTCAAAAGCCAACAACCTGACACTGGGAAGAAAGCCCCCTAAAGTACTACCACACCGGTAACCTGAACCTGACTTCCGCCTCCAGAACTATATATAAAGTATACTCTTCTGCTACTTAAGCAACCTAGACTATGGCACTTTGTCACAGCAGCCTGAGTGGGTTGGACACTGTTTTCTGGTTGCATTCATCCTCTCTCTTCCAGTCCCACTGTAGACAGTTGCCATCGTCAGCATCATTCTCTGCATGGCCCAGGTAAGCTCAGATGTCCTTCTTCTGGGGTCTCCCAGCACTCAGCCTGATTCTAGCCCCACTACAGGTCACTCCCACTGCAGATGCCTGTTCACTAACTTGTCCTTCGATGGACTTAGGCCCCTTGTAAAACAAGGTTTTCTTGTTTAACATTTACCTCTAGTGTCAACAAGTGCCAAGTACACAAGAGGTTTCTTGTAAGTAGTTTTTAAGCAAGGCATGAACACAGCTCCACAGTGGCTGCAATAGCTAGGAAAACATGTTACTCAGATCTGACCACCCAGCTACTGCCACACACACACCAAAGACATTTCCTTTATGGTTGCTCATGTTAAGACTTACGAATCTCTGTGAGGCCCAGACTCTTGAAATGGCATCTATGGATCCAGGATTTCCCATTGGCCTAGGTGAACCATTCTTAAACCCATACTAGTATCCAAGCTTCTTCCTGACTTCGAGAGCCTCCTCGTCCTCTTCCCCTTCCTTCGTCTCCTCCTCCTTTTCTTTGTCCTCTCTTTCTCCTTCCTTGTTCTTCTTCCTCCTCTCTTTCCTCCTTCGCCTCCTCTCTCTCTTTACCAAATGCCCAGCTTACTCCACAGTCTGATTTTCCCAGTCCCCTTTTGCTGCCACCCCGTGATATCTCTTGGACACCAAAAGCATCTTGGTGTCCGTGGTGGCAAAGATTGTATCATAACTGCTGCTCAAAATACATCCACAGAGTTGAGACAGTTAAGACGTTCTAGATCAAGTTACCTCCAGACCCAACACTCTGGCTAACCATGGACTATGAATGTTGTCATGATCACAAAATTCAGATCCTTGCACTTAACCTCAACGTAACTATGAGATGTGAGGATATGTCTTTAAAATATAATACGAATAAAGGAACCTAAAAAGCAAAACAAGGAGCTTTGCCAAGTGTGGTCACCATCATGTTACTTAGCACTATTTTCAGAATGGGTTGCCAACATCCTCATCAGGATACCACTCACCTTCCTGCTCCCGAGAGAAGGGATGATACGCTGGGCATCCCTTCTATATCTTTCACATTGACAGGTTCACTGTGTGATAAGGAGAAAATCTTTATCAATGGGATTGGTATCCTTCTAAGAGGAACATGGTCCCCAATCTATCATGTGACACAGCAAGAAAATGAAGCTGCACAATAAGCCAGGAAGTGGGGCCTCTCTAGACACCAAGTCTAACATACTCAGATTCTGGCCTTCTTGATCTCCAGAGCTGTGAGGAATAAATGTTGACACTACACCTGCTGATGGGTATAGTAGTATATGTGGAGTGAGACCCAGCACACTGGGAAGACTGAGTGGAGAAGCAGAGAAAGAACAGCTCCACCTTCATGTCCATGTCACGAGTGGCTCCAGGTTCAAAGGGCAGGAGGAACGGGGACACAGCATCTAGGCCTTAAATTGGAGCACCCATGACTGCACTGCTGTACTGTATAGAAACACTGTGAACAGCAGGTAATTCCTCTACCCTTGCAGCATCAGGCTTGCCAGTGGTCTGAATTCAGGGAACTAGGAGCAGTTACGCTTTTGGATTTAATGAGGGACACCAAGTGACAGAGACTGGAAAGTTCTGCTTCAAGACTACCTGTTCTCTGTCATCCGGCAGCTTTGCTCACTGCCCTGCATGACCTTGTCCTGTGGGCAGCAGAAAGCACCTGAGCCACAAGCTCAAGAACAAGGTATCACACTGAGATCTAAGGTCACAGATAAAGTAATGGTGGCGGGCATTCATAAGTTTAGGACAGCAGCACATCTACAGGGAGAGCCAGCTGTGGTTCACCTCTCACTGGCTGTTGTGCTTTGAATGTGGACTGTCCTTGTGGGCTTATGATTTTGAACACTTGCTTCCCAGCTGGTGGTGCTGATCAGGAAGGTTGTAGGACCTTTAGAAAGTGGACTTTGTTGGACAAAGAATGTTACTGGGGCCGGGTCTTGAAGCTTTATAATCTGGCCTTACTTCCTACTTACTGTTTCCTGAGTACTGATCCAAAGTGACCAGCCAGCTCTCCCCTCTACTCTCCCCCACCCCCACCCCACTGCTGCCTTGCCTTCCCCACCATGATGGACTATATCCCCCAGGAACTGTGAGTCAAAATAAACCCTCTTCCGTAAGTTATGGTTGTCAGAGTATTTCATCACAGTAACAGGAAGAATAACTAAGACCACGATCAAAGTGTTCAAGATGTCCAAAGGAACTAACAGATCACAGACCCCCTCAGCCTGATCACCTACTTACTACTCCATCAATGTACATTCCAAACATGAATCCCTCCATTTGTTCTGTACAGTTCATGAGGACTCAGCTTCTCTCTCAGATACAGGTCTATTGATCTCACCTCCCTCATGAACCCAGTAAATTCCCTGGGCTGTGTCACCTGATCCCAAAAGCAAAGGCAAAGAACGATTCCACCTGCCAAGAGACATAGCAGCCAAACCAGGCTTCAGCTCCTGCATACTTCAATCCCAAGCAGAATCTGGAACATTGCCTGTCTGCATCCCCACCCTCATCTCCAAAAATAAAGGGCCTGGGTGGCAGAAATAAGCATCTCAAGTACATGCAAATGCCTCACTCCCAAGGAAGGCAGACTACACAGTTTAATTTGGAATTGATATGAAGCTCTACTGTTTCTGTCGCATGGAAATATATATGTGTCACCTGTTTCTATCCTGTTCCTCCCCATCAATCTAGAAAACAAGACAAGCTTTTATGCTTAAGAGACCACTGATATTTTATGGGACTACATCAAGAGTCAAAAGTTCCTGAGCTGCTTCCTGAAGAGGAGTGCAGTTACCTTTTGATATCCAGGTGCTCCACTCCCATCCTCCCCAGTCTAAACCACCAGAAAACTAACCTTCAAGAATTACTACCGCCTCGCCCCCACCCCATGCAGTAAGTCACAGCTGCTATGTGCTCGTAAGCGACAACCATGCCATGCCCAGAAGACAGCATCCACCACACTCCTCATCCCTTGGGTCAGAGTCCTACCAGACTCTCTTCCAGGATGTCCCCTAGGCTTTGTATGGAATGACACAGACGCCCTATTTGGGACCAAGCATTCAGTAGTCACCTATTATCAGCACTTTGACCAGTTACGGGTTCCTGATTGACCTCCGCCCACTGTAGGAAGAGGCTTCTCAGACAAAGGCTAGGAGATGCACTAGTCTACGATCACAAGCAAAATATTTAGAAGACAGTTTTAACTGCATGTCCATTGGCAAAATTCCTCCATAGGGCATGTGATCTCCCTAGCCATAGGCTGTTTGTTTTTAGAAACAGAGTTTATGTAGCTCTGGCTGGCCTGGATGGAAATCACTATGCAGACCAGGCTGACCTTGAACTCACAGAGCTCCTCCTGCCTCTCTGCCTCAGAGTGCCAGGATAAAAAGTATGAGCCACCATGCCAGACTAGTCACAGGCTTTTAATCAGTTCTATAGGTGCCAGGCTGGGACAATCTAATTAGAGCAGGAGAGAAAGGAAAAAGGATTCAAGGGTAGGAGGGGGCTGTTGCAAAGAAGGGAGTTAGTGGGAGGGGAAGGAGGTGAGAGAGCATAGTCGGGGTTGCATGTAATCACCATACACTGTATACAGTTTGACACTGTAAAAATGAATTAGAGACTCTCTAGTCATGTGTCTGCATTATAAGAATGCGCCACAGCCTCTTTTAAAATTATCTTTTTCCTCATCTATTTCCAGATTTAAAAAAAAAAAATTCCATTAAGCAATTGCACATGAGCCATGTCACAGCCGAAAGTATGAGACTGGATTAAAAATAAAAATAAAAACACTATAAGGTCACAACCTCACTCGGATCTGCAAGACTGGTCTGGATGTGCCAGGAAAAAGAATTTTGTTTCTCTGTTCTGTGATTTTTGTAGCCATTTAAATTTTATTAGCAATTACTGACCCTGTTACCACTGACTACATTTTGCAGTTACAGCCAAGTCCTGGCAACTGGGAGCATGCCGGAATGACAAGAGCCCAGGTGAACCTGGGCACACTTATCCAGATGCACTGGAATGGGACCCCCCATCCCCCGCAACACACACATACACTATGAACTGTTTTATTAGGATTTTCTTAGAGGCAGCACCATGCTGATAACAGTGGAGCTTGCTGGAAGGGGGTGGGGGGCTGTGAGAGGGATGAGGCAAATTTAAGTCAAGAAGTTGATTTAAAAGATGTCTATAAGACAACACCACCCGGCTAAGTTCTTGGTTGGTGACTGTTCTGATATTTAAATTGGAAGTTTCATGACAAGTCACAAAGGACAGCTTCTACCTAGAAGAGATGCAGAAAGCTGGGAGAATCTTGGTCAGATCTAGTACACTGTGCCCAAAGGCTCTACTATCATCACCCCAGAATAGGGCTAGAAGGGCATGGGAAGGGATATAGGACAAGAAACTTTAATATCATCATATCATCATCATCATCATCATCAACAACAACACCTATGCACAAATGAGGATGTTCTGTGACTAAGGAGTTGGTCTTCTCAGGATGACACCGAATGGTGTGTCTCCTGGTTTTCTCTTTAAGCTCATGGAAGTCTTAATTTCACAGACTCGGCTCCTCTTCTTCCCTGTCCAAAGCCTTGAGCCTTCTGTCCCAACTCCAGGGGAGAGGGAACCAGGGCTCCTGGTAGAGTCATTCTGCTCAGCTGCTGGGAGATGATCCAGTGGGAGCAGAAGAACACTGCCATGGACATGGAGTCCCTCACCTAGGACAGAACTATACCCACCTCTGGGCACTCCATATCACATGTCCAGTTATTCTATCTCCAGCATATGGCTCTGGGAGAGAGAGATACTAATTTTTGTCCCATGTCTCTCTGAACATCCATAGTGACTTTCAAATCAAACAGTTTACCTTCCTTAACTCAGAACCTAAGTAATTATCCAACCTGCCTTTGATGCCTGAAAGAGCACATGGGAACTTGTATTAAGGTCCTCTGGCTGTCCTAGAGATCTCCTCTTATAGAACACACGTATCCCTCGGGAAGGGAGAGATAGGAAGGTCTATCCTGTTAAGTACCAGACAGGTACATGGTGTCCAAACCTTCCCATGTATTCTCGCTCCGTTCCACTCTGATTTCTCAAAGAAGCTGAGGCTCTGAAAAGGGAAGTGGCTAGCCAAAAGCAGATGAGGAATCTATACCATAAATGTGACTCCCCTGCCGGCAATAGTTCAGTTAGTGCTCATGGTAGCCAGCTGCACTTTCTAGTCTTCTTCCGGTCTACCATTCTCCTTTCTGGTCTTCAGGAGTTTATCCTTAGCATTACAGATGGAAGGATGTGAAAGGTTTGAACTCCACTTTCTGTCCCCAAAAGCCCATAGGATTTGAGAGGACACCAAGGCAGTGTCTTGCCCAAGTCCCATAGTTCCACAGGATGGAGCCAGGATTTGACAAAGGCAATGTGAGTACAAGGGCAGGCTCTTCCCACTGTACATGTTAACTCCCATCCTGCCAGCCTAAGGAAGGTATACACACATGATGCATTTATTTGTTGGGAAATGTTCAATAACCTTGATTGAAACATCATATACTACCAATCCAACATGGTGCTGATGGCAGAGCATGCTGCCGTTTTATGTGCAACTAAGCACTAAAACGCTGTGTCAGTGACTCTAGGACCCCATGCTTTCTGACTCCATCAGAAAGTTTGGTGGGGACTATCCACCTTACAACTACAGCCATCTTGAAGGCCTTCACACAAGCAAGAAGCTGAAATGCAGGATAGATGGAGTTGGCAAGTGCAGATTCTAATGTCAAATCTTTTTTCTTTCTTAAAGAAAATCTGATAAGCCCAATCTTTATATGTGAGCTTCTAATTTACAAACATTAGCAGCTAACTCCTATTCTTAGTGTTCTGAGCAAGGCAAACACACTGGACTTAAAAGCCCTGAACTGGCTGGGATATCCAGCTGCAGCCATCCCAGAGTGTAGGCAGAGCTGGCAGGTACGAAGCTGGAGGGTGTGTTTCATCTACAGCACCCTGCCTACTCATGGCTGTGAACAGCACAGCACTGTCAGGCTGCCACTCTCGAGACAAGCTAGTGTGCTGAGTGCCTCCTCATCACAGAAGTGGAGAAGTCAAGACAGCAGACAGAAGAAAGTAATATAACCAATTTAAATATATTCATATTTATTCTATCTTCCACGGAGAGCACACCTGCCTCAACACTCAGACTCTGTACTTCTAGCCTCCAGAACTGTGAAAGGACACATTACTGCTGCTCTATGACATCTAGTTTGTGGTATTGCAGTCTAGAAGTCCTAAGAAACTGATCTGCCCAGGAAGATTGGGAGCACTTTGTCATTTTGTTTCTTTACCTTGTGCAAAATTTCTGGCATTAAAAAAAAAAAAATCTACCAAGAGCTTTTTAGAAAAGTTTGCAAGAGACAAGATTTACGTCAAGCCTGATAACCTGGAATTGTTCATATTTCGGTAACCAGCAGGTCCTAAATGGGAACAAATGATTCTAACATCAGAACTAAGCATCTCTTCTCATTATGGGTTGTATAGGCATGGAATGCACATCTAGTGTAGAAAGAGGGGACTGCTGCAGCAAGTTTTAGGATGGTTTCAAGCCAGTGTGTGAGGTGGAAGGTCCTACATACACAGGTGCTGGAGAAGGTTGCAGGTGACAAAGTGGAACACCACCACCCAAACTCACTTAGGTGTTAGATGGAGTGTGGCCCAGCAGAGCTGAGGACAAGCTGACTGCAGCCATTCTGGTGGTTGGGGACCAACTCCAGGTTCACTGAAGCTGAGACTCTGAGAAGAGTGGCTACCCCCAAACCTTCCTGCCTTCTTAGTCACCCAGTTCACCTAGGGTTTGCAAATACTTGTTTTCTTCTCTCTGGCTCAGCTTGGGTATCTGGCTGGCTCTCTTGAGCTCTCTAAGCTGAAGAACAGTTCAACATTGGCTCATTAAAGACTTCTTAAAAGAAGAGAAGACACTGACCCAGGAAACAAAGTGGGTTTTGCAGTAGAGTCCTTCATAGTGGAGTGTAGGAGAGGGAGGGCCAGGGGCATGTGGAAGCAATGGCTGCCCACACCACGCTGGGCACAAAAGTCACTAGCAAACAGGTAGAAAAGCACCTAGAATTTACTGAGAGCTTCAGTCATGCCATGCACAGTAAGAAACCTCACACACATCTGCTTATTCAGAGGTAGACAGTATAGACAGTACACTACTGTCCCAGGAACAATACCTATTGTATAAGATCAGCTCCTTTCTGAAAGGCACACCATGTAATCAATGTTTTGAACATGCCCTCTGGTGAAGGTGCTGCAATGGTCCCATCTTAGAGATGAGAAAGTAGGTGCGGAGAAAAGTACAGTAGTACCTGGGGTTTCAGAAGCTCTGAACCCAGCATGGTCTAGCCCTAAAGCTCTTGTTCTGAACTATAGGGTCTACAGCTATCACCTCTGAGATGGAATAACTTGAGTGGACATGACTGAGGACTGAGTTACCAAAGATATTTAAAAACAAATACATAACAAAATACTCAAATATGAAAAAACATGAGTCAGCATGAATTTACAACCAGCCTCTGGGCTGCTCCAAGGGCCACTCTGTCGTCAGAGACTTGACTCTTTCAGAAGCCTCTGGAATTCAGTACTCCACGATGGCTAGCTGGAGTCAAGAGCTGCAGAAATAGGGACATTTCACATATGACACTATAGATACTCAAGCAGAAACAGAAGACAGGGCTGTCCCTGAGAGGCTGGGCAAGCATGGCAGGCCAGTAAAAGAAGACCTGTGTCCACTGGTTCCAGGTTGGCCCATAGGAACACTAGTGGCTTTTAGTGGTCCCCTGGGAAGTAAGTCAATGACTTTCCCAGGGCAGCCGTTACAGAGTTCCACAAATGGAGTGGGCTATGGAAAC
Source organism: Cricetomys ansorgei (assembly GCA_026225945.1). Classification (NCBI taxonomy): domain Eukaryota; kingdom Metazoa; phylum Chordata; class Mammalia; order Rodentia; family Nesomyidae; genus Cricetomys; species Cricetomys ansorgei. Next base: position 4,753,674 of record JAMJFZ010003875.1, read on the forward strand.
AAAGAGTATTGTCTGGAGGCTGCACAGCAGGGTCTAGTGGTCACTAGGGCTTCACTCCCCTGAGATTCTGGCTAGATCCCCTTCTTTACTTCCTGGTTTCTAGGGAACACTGTCAACCCTTGGCACTCTCTGGCTGGCAGTTGCATCACTCCAACCTCTAGCCTTGCTGTCAGAAAGTATCCCTCCCTCATTCTTCACATTATCTCCTAGGGAAACCATTCAGATTGCAACAAGGGCTCACCTTACTATGGTGTGACCTCATATTAACTATTCACATCTTCAGTGGCCCCATTTCCAAGTTAGGGCATGTTCTTGGATACTGGGAGTTAAGATTTGAGCATGCTCTTATGTTCAAATTGTTGAGAAGGCAGAAGCTGGTGCCTGTGAAGGCCATGCTTGTCCTACACACGAGTGTAGGACATGTGTGCATCTCTAGGTGACAGCTTAGAACACAACAGTGATGGGTCCATGGCCGTGTTAGTGTACAAGGGTGACTGTAGCGAAGTTCCACAGGCTGAATAGCTTCAACACAACTTATTTTTCCATAATTCTGGAGGACACATGTCCAAAATCAATATATGTGCAGAGCTGATGTTTCTGAGAACCACAGGGACAGATCCAGGCCTCTCACCTTGGCTTGCAGATGGCTTTCTTCTCCCTGTGCCTTTACATCATCTTCTTTCTTTTCATATCTGGGTTCAAATTTGCTCTCTTGGAAGGACTTCAGTTGGGATGGTTTAAGGCCCACTCTGTGATCTCATTTTAATTCAATTATTTCTTTGTGATGCTTAATTGTGACTGTCAACTCTACTAGGTTAAGAAATGCCTGAGAGAGCAATAAAGCACACCGTGGTGTACACCCTGTGAGGGTGTTTCCAGAGAACATTAGATTATGTGTTCTCAGACCTATTCAATGCATTGATCCCACAATGGATTCATAATGAATATGATGCCCTTATTAACAATAGTGAAAGGCAGGAAGTGAGACTTGGCTAGAGGAGGTCATTGGGGATGTGTCTTATGGGTTATATCTTGCCTTGGTTCTTCCTGTATTGTTTCCTGCTTCCTGATCACCATGATGTGAAATGCACTGCTCTACCATACTCTCTCCCTCTCACGATAGCCTAATCCTCTGAAACAGTTAGCAATAAACCCCCCTCCATTTTATGCTTTCTGTCAGGTATTTTATCAGCAAGAAAAGTCACTAATACATTCTGTTAAACTCCACCACCAAACATGGTCGATTTCAACTTTAGAATGTAGCAGGTGTCACAACTTCATTCAAAATATTGGTGGTGTGGCAATTCTTATTTGACACAGCTGAAAGGGAAAACTCCATCCTGCTGAAGCTGCATCCCACAATTCATTGAGAGGGTGCCTGAATTCCCTGGCCACAGCACCCCAATGGTCACCATCCTGAAGCATGGTGAACGCAGCCCGTGAACACACCCTGATTCCCCAATCTTTGTGCATGTGAAGCCACCAGTAGGTACCTTGGGGAAATAGTCAAATTATTGTTCAAGCTCGGAAACTCAAACACCACTTTTCCCCCTCTGCTTGCTCTGTTTCTGAACTAGCTCAGAAGCAGTTGGCTTAAAAGAAAACATTACATGTGGTGCCACCTAGAAGCAGAAGCCTAGGATGGTGACAAAAAAGAAAGGAAGGGCACCCTCACTTCTTATACTTCTGGGGATCAGGGTTCCAAGCTTGCCGCTGAAACTATCTCATCGGCTTCCACCGTCACACCTGAGCAATGCGTAAGCAACAGTTGGGCATGGTGAAGGCAAATGGAATTCAACTTCCAAATCTGCACCTACTTCCCATGTCTCTGGTTTTGCAGATTCATTAAAATGCTTTCAATGGACAAAGCCTTTGGATTCCTCCTCCACGTCCCACCAGATATACATGTACGCACCTGTACACAAGCTAAAGATGATAATGTCTCCATGTATGACCGCAGGCACTTGTCAATGCAATTTTCCCAAGGAGAAATAAGCCACCTTGTGAGGAGGAACTCCAACATTCAAAATCTCTCTCCAATACTGTAGGGCCATGAAGAAACAGCCGAAGTCTGGCACAGAACAGGAAGGTCTCAAGGCATGCGGCTCTAAATATCTGCATCCCTGCCTCATCACTCCGATGGCGCTGTCCTCCTAAGAGAAGGTTTCGGCGGCTCATGGGACTAAAGTTCATTTTAGAAATCATTACTGTAGAAAAACATTATTGATGTTTTGAATTTTTTCCCTATAGTTTGGATCCTGAAAGTCCCCCACGGGCCCAAGTGTATAGCTTAAGTGGTACTATTAGGAGGTGATGGAAACTGAAGAGGTGAGGTCCTGGATTAGTAATATGGCTGGACATTAAGAGCACTCACTGCTCTTCCAGGGGACTGAGTTTGATTGCCAGCATCCATGTTGAGCAGTTCACATCTCCATCCCTCTGGCTGCCACAGGCACCTGCACACATGCAAACACACACACACATACACACACACACACACACACTCACATGTGCACACAAACACATATAATTAAAAATAATAAATCTTTAAGTAGGTAGTCTAGTGGGAGGCCTTCCAGCCACTGGGGGTGTGTCCTTGAAGGGGATAATGCGAACCCAGACACTTCCTCCTCGTTCGCTTTTCTGCTTCCTAGTCAAGAGGTTTTACATCTCTGTGTATTATCCCACAATGATATACTATCTTCCACAGGCAACAGAGCCAACTGTGTCCTGGATTAAAATCTCTAAAACTGTGTGCCAAAACAAACCTACTTTCTTTATAAGCCAACTATCTTCTGTATTAGTTATAACAATTTCTGTTAACTACAAGCACAATACAGGTAACACAGAATCCAAAAGATCTTATTCATCCAGCTAATGGACACCCACAGAAGTAAACAAAAGACCCCTGGGAGACTCTGATGAAAGCTATGGGGTCTTATTTTCTGGGCCAACAGGCAAGCTCTGTGCATTTGCTCTGCCTCTGTGACCACCTTCTCAATAAAGCTTCTGTGACAACCTAACGGGTTAATACAGTATAAAGTGCCTGGTTTAATTTCATCCCCAGGACACTCAGGCATATATTCACTGTGGCTCCCTCACAATGAGTGCTCTCATGGAGAGATTGCATTTTTCTGAAAAGTATCTCTATTCATTTCATAACCACAAAAAACCGGGGAAAGATATGAAAAGTAATTTGAATAAAACGATCACTAAGGGCAAGCCACTAACCAAACTCAGAAATACACTAGAAGCATGCCAAAGCAAGCCCCCCAACCCCCCAGGTCTAGGAGGGAGTCCTCCAGAAGCATTCTGCAGAACAATTAATACTCATCGGGCCCTGGTGAGAATTAAAAACTAGAATTAATATCATCAACAAATACTTCACAAGGAAATACATCTAATAACTAACGCTATAAGCATTCTACCTTGTTAATTTAAAAAAATTAAAAATTTAAAATACATGAACTGCTCTCAACTCTTAAATTAACCAGGAAAAGAGTTTATTTTAAAGATATTGCTCAACACTGCCAAGACTAGAATAAGTCCCAGACTTCACTCATGGCCAGTGAAAGCAAACTGGCGCAGAACTTTAGCAAAACAAGTGGGCAGTCTATGGGCAGAGGCAGGAAGAGGTCCCGCCCTTCAGTAGACACCTCATTTCTGAGAACCCAGCCCAAGGAAATGGGGAGAAAGTCATCTCCACCGTTCTGCTCTCAACGCTGCTCAGAGCAGACATTTACCTGGCAATTGTGAATGAAGCCCTGGGCCCAGTCCCAAATAGTACCACAAAACAAGAGGAAGCAATAGTAGCACAATCGGCAACATGATACCAAATTAAGTGGGTTATTATCTAGGCATTACAAGGATACAGAAACATGGAAAAATCGGAAGATCACAGCATGATACAATTACATGGAAATTCTCGAAATGAAAAATGGAACTTCCGTAGTGATTACAATTGGGAAAAGGCCTGGGTATAGGCCTCCGAGAAGCTGAGGGCATTAAAGAGACAGGCTTTGATGCGATTCTTTTGTCGTCCTCTCCTTCCTCCTGCATTTTTACAATATGTGATTTTTTAACCTTTATGATAGAATTTCTTCTCATTTTCCAAAATGTCTTTTCTCTACTGCAGATATGAAAGCTGATCATAAGACCACATCTCACCATGAACACATCTCCAGTCCCCCACCCCATCCCTGTGCCCTTTAAAAAGGGCAAGGATTCCAATCTCTTTTCTAACATTATCTTCTTAATGCCGAAGCGGCACAGGCCACTTGATGCCATGACTTCTCACAAGTGACAGTGGCCACCGTACTCTCCTTCCCAGAGACAGACAGTGGTCTGTGAAACTCCTCTCCATGAAGATGGAACAGGTTCTCCACTTGCTGCTCCCAGATAGCACTTTGTTCACCTCAGCCCTCAGACCTGTGCCACTGGCTCAGGCCGACCCACTGTGCACTGCCATCACTGGCTCAGGCCGACCCATTGTACATTGAGGTCACCTACGTAGGAAGTTTCTTAAGTGATTCTAAACATGGTGGTGAGCAGAAGCCAAAAAGCAGAACAGGGTAAAGGAGATGGCTCAGTGGTTAAGAGCACTTTCTGCACTTTCAGAGGACCTCAATTTAGTTCCCAGCACCCTGTCAGGTGGTTTAAAACCATTTAACGCCAGTGTCATGGTATCTGATGCCCTCTTGTGGCCTCTGAGGGTAGATACAGTGCACTATATCCACATACAGATACATGCAATTTAAAATAATAAAAAAAATTTTAAAGTTAAAAGGCATGCAATAGAGCATGCTGGGTTATAGTGCATATATTTTCACAATACAACTATTATAAACACACAGAAACACAGCTAATGTTAAATAGAAAAAAGCAAGGCATGGGTCAGGGAGTTGCCTCAGTGGTTAAAGTTCTTGCTATATAAACATGAGGACTGGAGTTCAGATCTCTGCCAGTAAGCCAGCCTTGGAAGGTAGAGATAAGGCTAGCCCAGAGCAAGCTAGCTTACAATACTAGGTATATTGGTACTTTGGGTGCAACTAAGAGAGTCTGCTTCAATGAAGAAGCCAAAAGAGCAGTTGAGGGCAATTCTAACATGAACCTCAGGCCTCCATATGTACACTTACATACAGATGACACACATGAAAATGGAAAAAAAGAAGCCTATGCAATCATACCATTATGACAACTATTCAACATAGTTAGTGCAGACCGCCCAATGTTTACAAGCCATTCGTGGCACATAGACACCATGCTGGTGCTTCCAGCACACATACTAATACATAACCACACTGCTCACAATTAGAAGCCTCAGAACACTTACTAAGACATCACCATGCTGCTCACAATTAGAAGCCTCCCTGTTCCCAACGGGAGAAGACAAGCTGGGGTTCTACAGGATAAACATTTTTAATCCCTTTAGTGGATTCTGTATTTGAATATTCTGGGAACATTTCTAAGATTACATATCCCCCTAAGCATGCAGGAAAGGACCATGTTTGAGTCTGGATGGTCTTCCTCCAAATCTCACATTCAGCTCCTAGACTGAAGAAGATTATGAAAGAAAGTTAAAGTGAAAATTGATTTCTCTTAGAAAAGGGACTTTCCCCTTTCCCTTTATTGTCTAAACTTTCAAGAGTTGTTTTCTCAATTTAAAGCAAAAGCTGGGTGAGTAATGTGTTTGAGATGTAACAAAAAATTTTTAATTATGTGTGGATCAAAAGACTAAGCAAATGCCTGTTGGGTCTCTACTACATTTAGGGTAAAGGGTAGGATGGAGGATAGCCAGGAATGAGCCTTCTCCAAACGAAACCAAATAGCTCCAAGTAGCTGCTGGCACAACCCTTCTTAAAAAAAAAAAAAAAAACCACCTCCTCCCACTTCTTCATGATTTCTATATGCTAGACAGTACCCACAGAAGAGAGGGACCATGAGAGAAGTCAGTAATATCGCACAGCTGCTACTGACAGAGGTGGGGCTGGACGAGCTGCTAACCCTGCATTCCTTTACACACTCATGGGCTGAATATCGCCAGCTAGCTAACGACTGTATCTACTGCTGTTCCAAACAGCGAATGCATATTCTCATAGAGTGTTTAATGCTCCTTAAAGCTGGGCCAATAGCAGGGTTCACATATTCTATCACACTTGAAACTCAATTTAAAAAACTGTTAGATTTGTAGAAGTTTTAAAGTTATGCTAGAAGCAAGGAAATGTTGAAAGAGGTTTAATACTTTAAAAAAAAACAGTTTAGGAAAAAAGGAAAAGAATAATAATGATGATGATGAAAAGAACATATTAGGCCTAACAATATAATGAGAAAAACTACACATAACAAAATTTAATACAGCCTCTGGGTCTCTCTAATTTTCTTCTTCCCAAACCTTCTCTGAAGAGCAGAAGCAGACATGGGGGATACTGTACCCCCATGCAAGGTAAGGAGGCCAGCCTCAGAGTGAACAACATGTCTTCAAGAGAAGTATCTGTCTCCTGTGGGTAGCGCCAAACTCAGTGCTCCTTCCCAGGCATCAACAGACAGAACCTCAAACAGCAGTAACAGCTCTGCTAAAGGTTCAAGTTCCTATCCTCCCAGTGCCTTGTCCTCAGCTGGCTCCCAGAGCCACAGTAGATTTGGAGCCAGAGCAGAGTTCTTCTGACAGAAGTGTCATATGGCCTGGCTCCCAAAGACTGTGTACAAGCTAAGATGTATGGTTCCACAGCCATCTTCCATCAGAAGAGCCAGGGCCATGCCTCCTGATGCTGCCTACCTGCCAGGATGTCAGGAAGAAGACCTAGAGCCAAACTCTCCATGCAGAGACCAACTTAGGGGAAGAAGAAAAGACTCTCCGGGGCAGGGAGGATGACCACTGGACATTCCAACCCCTCCACTGTCTGAGGTGCCTTTTTTTCCTGTAGATTATCCTCAGCTCAGATCTTAGGCATGTTTTGGGAGCACAAAATGGACAGAGAGAATTAGAGAAGGGGGTGGGGTAGAGAGGACCCCAGAAACCATACCATGTTGGTACTCGCTGAAGGGGGAATGCCCCAATAAAGGCTCAGGACATGGCCATAGACAGACAAAAGGAGGTAAGGCAGCATAGGAATATGAGCTGAGCATCCAGTGTTGGTACAAGACACTGACATAATACCAGAGAATCATTGAGATAACTCTACCATTCAACCCCAGATAGTCTCCAGTCCTGGACCAAGGCAGCCAGATACAGCCCTTACTGATTGACAGGAACCACAGAATACAATGCCTGGGATTCTGAAGGTGAGAGTAGCATCAGGGAAGGGATCCTGAGAGCCTGATAAACGCATGCTCTGCTCATCCAAACGAGGGTTCCTCTCTCCCATACCACACTTCTGCCAAGACCACACTGCTCAAAGACAGGGGGAAAGCTGGCCCAGCAGCTCACAGCAAATAGAGGGTGCAAGATCCAAGCCAGATCGGACCTCCTGCTCTCAGGCTGGAATTCCGCCCTCATCCACCCCTGCCCACAACCATGGGCAGCCACTCACGGCATTCCTTCTCGTCACTCTTGTCGAAGCAGTCAGGCAGCCCGTCACACTGCCAGGCACCCGGAATGCACCGCCCGTTGCTGCACATGAAGTTACCTGGGATGTTGCACTCGTTGGTGAAGTTGTTCCCAGGGAGCAGCTGGCTCTCTGCAAGAGAGAGAGAACAGGTAGTCAGAGGGTACAATGACCACAACTAAGGGGCTTGAGCCCTGACATAGCTGGAAAGATTGGCATTCAGCCCAAGTGAGACCTCCACTGGCCATCTTTGCTTTTCCTCACCTATGAGATGTACTTATAACTTTGTCTCCCTCAGTGCAGAGATGCTGGGGAACTAGCTGGAGCAATGCAAAGGAAGTATTAAGTGTCCAGCATTTAACAGATACTCAGCTTTCTCATGAAAGGGGGCTAAAGATAGGGCTCAATTGTTAAGAGCACTTACGGCTCTTCCAGGGGACCAGAGTTTGGTTTCCAGTACCCACACCTGGCAGCTCACAACTGCCTGTAACTCCAGCTTATAACTGCCTGAGACTTTTTCTCCTGACTTCTATGAATATATGCATATAAATAAATAAATAAATGAATGAATGAATGAATGAATGGAAATATTGTTGAGAAAATCCAGCCAGAGCACAGCCCCACAATCACAGAGTTCTTGAATTGAGGCCAAGTTGGCAAGAATACCAGGAGATCATTTCCCTTCAGGAAATAGAATACCTCAATCTACAAATCAATCTGCCTGACATTATGCAGGTAAGAAAGGACAAGATGAAACCTCTGCTTGGGCCTGCTAACCCCCAGGAGGCTACCCTTATTACTACACCATCCAGGAGTTATTAAAGGTTTAGAACTAAGTCCCAAGGTTCAGGTTCAAGTCCACTGAAGGATCATAAATTACCACAGGCCCTACCCAGCACTGCCCTTAGATAGGAAATTAAATGAGACCTAATGATAGCAGGTAAGGAAGGGTATGGAGCTCATCCACCGTGAACCTTGGGGGTAGGTTTTTCAGGGAGCCAAGATCTGATGGTCAGATCAAGTTGAGCCAGTGTGATCAAAGGCTGGGAGATAAGTAGCCATCAAGAAGTAAAATGATCTTAGGGGAAAAATAGGAAAAGACCAGTCTGCCAGCACATGCAGCCCCAACCCTATCTTGAGTCATTCAATAAACATTTACTGGGCATTTATGACTAGACACTTGTGCTATGAAGGATGGACGCAAGGCTAGGGCTTCGTCCTCAGGCTGGAAATGGACACATGCACACTAAACCTTGACTTGCACTAAGGTGGCAGAAGCATGCCTTCTAGAACTGCTTAGGGTAACAAGACAACAAGACTCATGATCTTCCTCCTTCACACACTCCGCCAAAGGAAAGTATCTCCATAATTAATGCTCAGGCCCACCTCACATTCCCTCTCTGTGCCACTAAACTCCTAGGCTTTTTTTTTTTTTTTTTGGCCTAGAACACCCTTCATGCTGCTGCGTCTCCTGGTAAATTGCTGTTCACCTGCTAGCATCAGACCCCTCTGTTACCTTCTCTCTGTGGAGTGTTGCCCAGCTTCTCCGTGTACAAAGAAGCATGGTTGTCTGGTAATGTTATTTTTGAAATAGTACTAAATGTACTTTTATAACTGGAGCAACTAAGAGAGAACCAATGGGAATGGACATAGCCATGGGCTAGCAGTTCCAAACAAGCCCTCGTGTCTCAGATAACCCCTTGGAGATCATACGCTAAATTATCTACGTGCACAAATGTTGCCCTTTAGAAATGAGTTTTCATAGTTTATTCCAAGAGAAGCTACAGTAAAAGGTTTCACTCAGCACAATTACATCACGGCCTGAATCCCTTGCTAGCTCTAGCACCCCTGCACACAGCCAGTTCTTATCTATCACTGCAGCTAGGACTCTAGTCCAAGCAGCTACCATCCCCATGGGATCATCACTGGCTACAACTTCCAACTTGGCCCCCTGCCACACAGCTTATTATCCCAAGTTGTAGTCTCTCTTCTGGCCAGAAGAATCTTCCTAAATAGCACACATTTTCTTACTTTAAAAAGCCAGTGAATGAACTCATGGTGATCGTGTATGCCTTTAATCCCAGCACTCAGGAGACAGAGGCAGGTGGATCTCTGTGAGTTCGAGGCCAGCCTGATCTACAGAGTGAGTTCCAGGACAGCCAAAGTTACAACAGAGGAAACCCTGTCTCAAAAAACAAAACAAACAAAACAAAAAGCCAGTGAATGGGGGTGCTGGGGAGATGTTGGTAAAGAATTTGTCATGCAATCATGAGGACTTGAGTTCAATAATCAGAATCCACATTAAAAAAAGAAAAAAAGCCCAGTGACTGGCACATGATTCTAAGGGATCTGGGGACAATGGATCCCTGAGGCTTTCTGGCAATCCAATCTAACCTACTTGGCAAGTTCCAGTCCAATGAGAGACCCTGTCTTAAAACACAAAGTGAACAAAACTTGAGAAGCAACAGCTAAGTTTGTCCTTAGCTTTGGCTTTCACTTACACATTCATAAACATACATGCATGTAGACATCATACACACATGTACATTCATGTACTTACACAGACAAGGGAACACAAACATTCATTCGTGCACACATATGCGCAGCACGCACACATACACACACTCTCGCACACACAGGCATTGGCTAGCCCCTCAGTGTTTTTTATTTAGAATTCAAGGCAATCAAGAAAGATTCCAAGAAAGAAGTGGCCGTTTCAGTGGAGGCTAATATAATGTAAAGGCCCTGCAGATCAGGAGAACACTGTCAGCAAAGACAAGATGTGGAGCAACACAACCTGGGGCATGGAGGGGTCAGATATAAAAGACATGTCCTTCTGATGGGTAAGAATTGCAAACACACTTTGATACCATCTCTCTCATCCTGCCCCCTAATCAGGAGGCTCTATTCTGCTGAGCACAGACTCATAGGACTTCCTCCAAAGGCAGCTCCATAAGTCACCGCTTAACCCTGAAAAAAATGAGCAGTGACTTCATTACCTCCAGAGAGAAATCCGGATGTTCATGAGAAGGAAAACAGAAAGCAGTCACATGATGGACTCTAGCCAGACACTACATGCTCAGCCCAGAACCCCACACCACTACCCCCCATACACACTCCAGCTGTTCCAGAACAACTGCTCTGGGCATCACCAGCCAGCAGGGAATTCCTTGGGGCTGTGGAATGCAGAGCTGTCAGTCCATTTCCTTTGGAAATCACTTAGACTCGCTTTTGTAGAGCTAACTCCTCAAAGACAAACCCCCTGGAAAAGTCACTACAACTGTGAAATCTTGTTCTGATAAACAGATTTCCAGAACCAGAAAATTGGCCAGATTAGATTCCAAAGAGCTTGCTCCGAGCATCAATAAGGCTGGCAACACATGGGCCTGAAGAATGGCTGGGTGGATGCGGAGACTACTTATCCCATCCCTTACATCCATTACATACAAATGCCCTGCCAGTTCCGGGCTGCCCTGCCTAGTGGGTACAACAGGCACATGCTCTGTGCTCTTCTGAGGCCCCTTTAGCACCCGACGGGCACCCAGCCCAGTGCCTTAGAAAAGTGACATCATCAGAAAAAAACGAAGCAAGAGAAGATCATCCTGTTGATTCTGTCTTTCAAACTTCCCTCAAGCCCAGTCAGCTCCCTCGTTGGCCTAGTAGCTCCCATAGCTCCAGCACCATTATCTCTTGTCCCCTTTTCAACCAGCAGTCTGCACAGGGAAGAATTTTGTGGGAATATAAGTCAGAGGCTGGAGACATTTTCTCTTGTCATGACCAGGGGTAAGGCACGATTGCTAATTAGCCTGTAAAGGCTAGGGATGTAGCTTTGTATGGAAGGATATGGAACTTTAAAAAAAAAAAAAAAAGCTACTTTGACTGTTAGGAATGACAGGTATATTGTGTTACATTTCTCCTATTCTAACACCCATGGAGACACCACAACACAGAACCATCTGGCTTGACATGTCAATAGTGCTGAGACAGAGAAATACCGGTTTAAGCCAAGCTGCTACTTAGCATTTCTCACTCCCTCCAGCTTCTCTTCACACTGAGTGAGCTTTTTAAATGCAGCTAAGTGTTTCTGTGCCCTTCAGACAGATCTGAACTCTTACCATCTGGTTTAGAAAGCCCAGCATGATCCTGCCTCGGAAGCTCCTGAAACTTCCTTTAGAACTAGTGTCTTGATCACATGGGTGTCATTCCTCCCCCAAGGCTTCCAAACATGTGGCTGGCTGACCTAGAAGAGTCTTCAGCTCACCTTCCCCCTGGTGTTTGGAGCTGCATTGTATCCCTCCAAAACTCTATGCTGTAGGCCTAGTTATTAGTATCTCATAATGGAAGTGCAGTTAAAGACAGGGTCTTTAAAGAAGTAATACATTAAAATGAGGCTGTTAGAGTGAGCCCTAATACAACATGACTGGTATCCTCACTAGAAGAGGAAATTAGGGCACAGACACATGCAGAGGAGACAACTTGAAGGCCCAGGGAGAAGGCAGCCATCTTTAAACTAAGCAGTGGGAATTGAGAAGGAACCAATCCTGCTGATAGCTTGATCTCAGACCTCTAGACTTTCTGATATTCAAGCCACACAATCTTACTGGAAATCTAATCCAATAGGATAGTCTCTTCCTGTTCATCCTTGAACCCCATGGTAAACCAATCAAATCTGAAAACCTGTCCCAGACACCCAGCCTGAAGCTGGTCCCTCCATTCATCCCTCTCTCTGCTTATGTCCTGTGCTTCCCTTGATCCCAGCCTGAGCGGGTAGTTGCCTCTAATGTTCCTGCTAGACAGAACCTCACCCCCTCCCACCAGGCACAGGCTCTGTTCTGCATCCCAGGCATCTGCCACTCCCAGCTCTCCCCTAAGTATTTCTGATAACTCCAAGAAGAAAGCCAGGCATGGCATTTGGACCTTAATCCCCATCCCTGAACTTCCGCACCAGCCTTTACCACTTTTCCCTAGCATGTGGGTGGGACCTGTGTGTTTGTAGTTTAAAATAAGGGATTTGAGGATCTGGACCTGAACAAGTAGATCACGACTTTGTCTACCTCAAAGGAGGTTAGAAATCTTTTAGGTCCAACAGCCAGGCTTTCTAGTGGCTGCAATATTTACCGCATCTCAGTGTCTCGGAATGTATTTAAATAAAAAAATGACCCATTAGCATAAAGTTGGCTTTCTCCTCTGCTCTTTTCCTTTTGCATTAAGCCAAAGAATCAAAAGGAGTTGCTTGTTTCCACTGCAGAACATCACTTAACTGAAAATAACTACACCATCTGTACAAGAATGGAAAAATAAAAGCCAAGCCCTTCCTTGTCAGGCAAAAGACAGCAGTTCACTGATACAGCTTCTTCCAATACCCTTGGCACCCACAACTTTCTTCTTGATGTGGGGAACAAAACTGAGGCAAAAAGGAACTCCAGCCAGGGCTATGCTCTGCTGAAAACTTCCAGAACACTCAGCTAGTTACACTGACTTTTCCAGCTGAGAAATGGGAATTTCATTCCAGAAGCTCGAGTCCTTTGGCGTGTCTCCTTGCTCTGCACCCAGCCTCCCCTCCCTAGCATCATCCGTCACAGTGTAGTATGAATGGACATCTGCAAACAATCAGCAGGCTCCATTTTCTTATTTCTGCCCAGTGGCCTTTCATTGTCCTCCTTCATTTTCTGGCAGTCTAGATCTTGGGCCCAATAAACAGAACAAGACTAGAAAATTCATGTGTGTAACACACACACGGCTTAACATTGAGGGTTGCAGATCTCAAGTCTTCCCTATCACTTCTCCAAAAAGCCAAATAGACTTCTTTCATTGCCCAGTGCCAGCAGAGTTCAGGGACCACCGTTTCTCTGTGATTCTCTTCTTGAGTCATGCACACACACCTGCATGTGCATACACACACTCACCTACAGAAGGTTAAGACCACCCAGTGAGCTCTTCTTCAGTGATTTGTTTACCAGCATACCTAGAACATCTCTGAAGAGCCCTTCCACTCTTGACTGTTCCCATGCGGTATGAGCATTAAACACAACCTCAGACATCTGTCCTGTGTGTTTCTTAAAGCCATCTGGTCCTCATCACACAAAGGCTTCCTGTTCAAACTTGGGTATGAGGGCATGTGACTGTCACCAAGAAGGAAGCAATCATACAAGATGTCTAGGTCTGGCCTGGTACCAAGCACCTGACTTTAGCCAGGCCCCCAGCCTTGTTAATCTACTCCCTCTGCCCCATGAGGGTTGCCTCCGTTTATCCATCTGACCGAGGAAGATCACTCAGACACATTGCTGACAAAGTATAAAATCAGCCCATAGTTCACCCTAGGACAGCTGACCCTTTATATTCACAGATATAATATAAACATGGTCTGTGGCCCTGAAGGAAAATCATATGCAGTTTCTCTCGGAACAAGTTAAGGACAGAGAAAGTCAGCAGGATAATGAGTGAGCCCTGTTGTCTGCCCAGCAACTGCCCATCACACAGCTTCAGGGCCTGTTTCTCCTAGGAAGTGTTCCAAGATGATGGATGCTTCATTTCCTTCCTACAAAACAAGCCAAGGAAGAAAGCCAGTGGCTAGCATTCAAGAAGCAAGGGAAGATAACGGGAGGAGGTGTAGGAACTGCTTCCCCAAGGATTCAGCTCTATAAATTATTTTTCTCTGGACTTGTGGCCTCTAGGGCTGAAGCTACTGCTTATATTTCCATGCACATTTCCATTATTATGCATCATTGCATTTCATGAGGAAAATTATGTAGAAATGGTGTTTGCATTGTGAGGAGCTGCAGAGCCATTGGGAGGCTGCCCTTGTGAGGTCCCATGTCTACAGTCTGAGGGCCTGCACCTCGTGATGCCATCCCATGGAGAACCCTGAGCCACATCAGGGCCTTCGTTCATCCCTCCTCCAGCTCCTTTAACAGCCCTGGAGATGTCGAGTGCTATTGGCTTTCCACTAGGGGAAGAACTACCATCTGCAAAGCACTTGAAGGTGGCAGGAGTTTAATAGCCATTCTTCTTTTTATTAGTTCTTAGAGGAACCCTCATGAAACAGGCACTCTGCCCATTTTATAGACGAAGGAATTGACTGAAGACAGGACTCACCCAAGGTCACACAGCTAGAGATGGTCAGATAGTAAATGTTTCAACTGTGCAGCCCATGAAGCAAGGCCAAAGCTATTGTGTATGTACCCATATAAGATAGAGAATAGTAGCCCATAAATTTTTTATTGATAATTTATTAAATCTTCAAAAATCATTAAGAACAATTTTCTGTATTCCAGGTCTACCACAGAGAAGAATGGGTTTCTTTCTGAGCTGGGGGGTGGGATAATGAATTTCTCATGAAACTGAAAGTCAAAGTTAATCAAAATTGATAATAATTGTCTGTGTTTTGCATTTTTCTAACTAAACCCGTAGGTCACAGAATGTCAGACAACAGGTAATAGGCAGGTACAACCACTCATCATAGATCACAACTATGCTATCTGTCCATCCCGACACACTCACCACATGAAAAAGAGGCTGCTTTTACTGCTCCCTTGGCCCCAGAAAACCTCGGCTCTTCTGCTGCCCTGTGTCCCTAGCAACAAGCAAGTGTGAGGCATTCACAGACACCCCACAAATGATTGCTGACAATAGTATGGGACAGAGCCTGCTGGTTCCTATGGATACTTATGTCAGTTCTGACATGAATTTATCAGAACTGTCTTGAACTTTAATTTTGCTTTGCCATGTGTAAAACGGGGGATTAATGACACTAGGCCTGCTTTTCTAAGTTCCCAGGAAGAGAAGCACAGAGTGAAGAGGCACAGGAGTTCTCTTTTCCTCCTATCCATGTCCATCCAAGGGTGGGCTGCATGGCAGATACAGCAAGAACCCAGTACAATACCTGACACCACCCCCAATCTTTTGCTTATGCAGTTTCCAGCAACAGCAACAGGAGGGGGTCAGTAAAGCTGAGCTGAAGGACAGGAGAGGGGTGGCTTTCCCACCAGCTTCATCAGGCTAAGGATAATCTGGGTTTATGATAAAGCTAATCACCACTCACTCAGAGGCTCAGCCAAAGACAGAGGTCAAGAAGAAGAGCTGGGCTTGAGGCCCAAGTTTATCCCCACGCACCCAGAGATCAGTGCAGCCACTTCCACAGTCACTGGGAACCATTCTGAAGCAGACCATCTGCTCACACTAAGCACCCCGACCCTGCAGGCGAGGCTGCATCATAACAATGCCAGTCAGGGAATGAGCCAGAGAAGCAAAATGACCTTCATTCTGGCCCCAAAGCACATCTTGATAATGAAGGATTTCTGAACTAAGACTCAAAACAAGCACAGGCCAGAAAGGAAAAGGCAGCTGAATACAACAGAATTAAAATGTGAAGTTCCATGTCACTGATAAGTACTATAAACACGGTTCAGACATCCTATTCACTAGGAGAAGATGCTCACCATGGGACCACGAAGTGTGGATATGTAGAATTTTCTTGCAAAACGACATAAGAAAACACAAATGATGCAATGCTGGGGGCAGGGCTGGACAAAGCATCAAGAGCAGGTGCTTCTATTGATGAAGGAGTGTTACCAGCCACTTACTGTGCACTCCAACTTACTGTAATCAGAGAGCGATTAATGGAACAAGGAAGCTCTCATCCACACCCATCAGACTTGCAAAAATCTAAAATCTGGCAAGAAATGGAACACCAGGAACCCAGGCAACTCAAAAGGCCCAAGATGATCACCCTAGGCTGCTGACGAATGTGCACAGTGCATGGAGAGACAAGAGACCAACACAAACTGAGGCCAAGTGAGATAGCTGAAGAAGGAAAAGAAGCATTCCTGGGCCTCTGCTGACCTGAGTCCGATCCCTGGAACCTACCAAAATCAACCAAACAGGCTGATGCAGTGGTTCCTATCTGCAGTCTTGGTGTTCCTGCAGCATGATGGGAGGCAGACAGAAGAATCAGCTTGAAGCGCACACAGGCAGTAAAGCAGAAACAGGAGAGACCCTGCCTCAAAAATAAGGTAGAAGGACAGAATCGACTTCAAAAAGTTGTCTTTTAACGTATGCGTGCACTCGAATGTGCGTGTGCACACGCAAGCGCAAAGACACACACACATACACATACACCAAAACAAACAAACAACCATGTTCAGATGGAGAACAAAGGAAAACACGTGCCATTTTCCACAGTGGGCAAGTACCCAGGGTATTCATGGAATGAGCTGGGGTGACGTGAATTCGCATAGAGAATTCTGAGAAACTAACAGAAAGTGACGAAGCAAGCCTCAGCATATCATCCATTCTAAGGCCAGGAACAAGCAATTTTAGGGACACATGTGGGAGGGGTGAATTCCAAGTTCAAGACCATGGTCGCCTCTGGCAGACAAGATCAGAGGGCAGAGGTGGGCATGGGTGTAAGCCATCTTTCTTTAAACAGTCTGGAACAAGCAAAGTGCCAGAACCCAGGGAATCAGGCAGTGAACGAGCACACAGACTCACTCGACGTTTTTCTTGGTAACTTCCTGTGTACTTTAAAAACATTTCATGAGTAAAATTCATCATAAAGGATGAAAGCTACACTACCATTTGAGGAAAACTACAAAAGATAAGGCACCACTTATGGTTGCTACTTTAAACTTCAAAACACCCTCAAATGCAAAGGACTGCGAACTGAAAGGAACAGGTGTCACACTGGAAGAGGCAGCACAAACGCGAGGGTGCCCTTCTAGGAGCTTTGCTCTGTTATGGATTCTTTTCATTTTCTGAAAGGCAGCAACAGTTGCAGGGTAAAAGCCAGTCGTGGAGGGAAAATAAAGTGTATCCCGGCACACAGATTTACCCACCCACATGTTAAACCATGCATTCCAAAGGCAAAAATAACCAAGACTAGCCACCAGGTCAGACACTCTAGACCCGAAGTCAAGATTGTCTCTCTCAGTCCCCTCTGCCTCGCCAGAGGCAAGGAGGGGGCGGGGCAACAGAAGTTGTGATCCCTGACTTTGGCCACCAAGGAGCACAGGAGAGGTGACTGGGATGAGGGGGTATCAAGGAGGAGCCCAGCCTTGGCACCTTGCCCTCCTCCCCCCTTTCCACTGTGAAGAATTGCCAAACCCGGGTTCAACACGGGTTCAAAGTTTTAAAGTTCTGATAACTATAGAAAACTGTGTGACTTCTGACAAGCAAGTTAGCCTTTCTGAGCCTCAATACTCCACCTCTCTGGCAGTATTGCCGGGAGATAGAAGGATGCTAGATGGATAAACAGAGCAAACAGATGGAACGATAAAGTACATACACAGCGGGCAATATGGGGAGTCTGGGAAACAGCACTATTCATTACTCCTCCTTTTCTGCCATTCATTCTCACTGACTCTACTCTGGGACTTCTGTGGTATTTAGAGAATGCCATGTCCCTTTCTGATCCATGCCCTCTAAAATGGGAACCGTCCAGGCAAGGGAATGCCTGCTGAAATTGGGGCTATTTGATTCAGTGTAACTTAGATCTAAAAGCAAACCATGGAGAGAAACTGTTCATGAGGCTGCTACCTTCCCTCACACTATCAGCTCAGCTCAGGAACATCTAAGAAATCAAGAGACCTGGCCCAGGAGATGGCTCCATGGGCAAAGAGCTTGCAGTGCAGACGTGGGGACCTCAGTTCAAGTTTTAAGAATCCACACAATACGCATCTGTAACTTCAATGTTCCCACAACAGGATGGGAGGCAAAGATGGGAGAATCCCTGGGAGTCAAAGGCCAGCTAGCCTGGCTTACGCAGAAGCAAAACAAGGGACCCTGTCCAACTCTATCATCCTCTGACCTCCACAAGAGTACTGCAGCATCTGTGGCTTGCACATGCTCCCAGCACTCACACATAAACACACACACACACACACACACACACACACACACACACACATCCTACACAAGATGCAATGGGGGGGTCTTTGTGACACTCCCAGGAATCCTGAGCTGCAGCCAGACTATATAACATGCCACATGTTCCAAAGAATCTAAAATTGCTTCCTCACCCTGAGTCTCAGTTTCCCCATAAAGCAAGGCACTGGTAGACGGTGTCTGAGTCATTTTTCTATCCTTAACACCCACACCCCTTTGTTTCTGTGGATATGTACCCTAGAGTGGGCAAATGTACATCATCTCCCTATTCCAGATGTATTATTCAGCATTTAAAAGTAAGGTCTGGGCTCACCCTGAGGTCTTCCTACAAGAGGTCCTTCCTCCAGTCTAACACTGAGCAACTGGGAACCAGAGATCAGCAGCCTCTTAAAAGGCAGACCAGACATGGTCAAAGCCAGCTTCCTGGCAACTGGGGAGACTGAGTCCTGGCCTCTGCTGTTAAGAGATGACAAGGTCCATGGTATCCCTACAACCGAAGGCAATCTATCCAAAGGACCAGGGTTCAGATCTGCCTCCCATTCCCTATGGATCCAGGGGCCTCTCCAGTTCACTTCACTTACCCACTGCCTTCCATCATGTCTCAGTAAATGAACAATTGTTTGGCTTATCACTTCCTATTAGGAGAAGAACTCTGCCAGGGAAATTAAAACAGAAACAAAAAAATAAAAAACTCCAGCCTGTTACCACCAAGCAAGGGTGGAACGCGTATTAACCAATGTGTCTTCTTAAATATTCTTAAGTAGCTTAATCCATTAAACTGGTCCATCCCGCTTCTGCAATCTGCTCACGCTGCACCCTCTCTTCCCACTGAGCTGACAGCAGGCCCTTAGTCATGAGGAATTAACTGACATCTTGAATGAATACTGTTGGGATATCTACTGCGTGCTATAGCTAAGCAGTACTTACTGTGGGAGTCCTCAAGGATCCCAGCTCTCAGAGCAATCTACCTGTGCAAGAGACGTGTCAAATCTGATGAGTCAGGGAGTTGAATCCTTGGATGAACCTGTTTGAGCTTTCCAGACTATGAAAGGTGGTTTAGACCACCCTGAAAATAAAATCTAGAAGTAAAGAGGACTGGCTATGAGCATGCCTGTAATCCCTGCACAGAGGTGAAAGAGCCTGAGCTGAAAGCCAGCCTAGGCTACAGAGTGAATTGCTATCTCTAAAGAAAAAACAAAAAACAAAAACTACAACTACGGAGTTATTTTGCTCTAGACACATGAGAGTCCATGAGCCCTAAATGCCAATACCATTCGTCCAATCTCAGGGAACAGCTTCAACACCATGACTCTACAAAAGGGAAACAGACCAAACCCTAACCTATCAAGCTCCATGGGTAATCAAAGGGAAACGGCTGTTTCACTTAAAAAAAAAATTGAATGGAAGCTTCCAGGCTTTCATCCATTTTACAACAACTCACAGACAGAGGCCATAAGATTAACCATGGCTCACTTCTTAAAGGTATTATTATTCACTATTAAAGAGTTACTATTCTATAAAAACTAGGTGTCATGTAGATACATAATATGTCATTTCCCAAGGCATAGCACTATAATGTAACTACAAGATTAGTAATTAGAAGACGGGTGATCCGAACTGCATAGGATTCACCCCACACTGAACACAATAGCACAGTTCCAAGGTGAGATGAGAGCACGGGAGAAGTGAGCTGTTCATTAAGAAATGATTTTTCAATAAATTCAATAACGAGCCTCATAGTGTAGCTCCTGGTCTTCTGGTTACCGCGTTGAACTCTGCTAATGGGGACAGCTCAGAATGAAGGCACTGGCAAGAAGTCAAAAGGCTTGATGAACACTGAGACCATGATTCACTTCCAAGAAGCCTCTCTGTCTTCAACCCCAGCAGTAGCTGGTTCCTGCCCTCATCCATCCTCATGGAGTCACCATTGGCCTCCCAGTCACTGAACTGAAAAATGGTTATTTTTCTATAGTCACCTCAAGCACACTTTTTTCTATTCTTCTTGGGACAGAGTCTCACCATGTGGCCCAAGAAGGCTTCAAACCTCAACCCTCCTGCCTCTCAGCAGGAGAGCAGGGTTTATAAATGTGAGCCACCATGCCTGGTCTATGCGCAAAGTTCTGCTGCAACGGGCCACTTGGATCAGCCCTTCCTTCTAAGGTTACATCTCCTCAGTGACCTATGCCTCCTGTTCCCCTGCCTCCCTCATATGCCCTCGGAAGCAGCTTCCTCCACCACCCCTCAACAGTCTCTGGGTTCTGCTTCCTTTGGCAGAAGCAACACACGGCTTCCCTCAATAAGCCAACTTGTCCACTATTAGCTTTGACCTTCAAGGTGAAACTCTGGCTAAGTTCTTTCTCTTTGAACTCCACCCCAAGCTTCATGGTTCCATCCCCAAAGACCAACTGTGAAACAGAACTCCAGGTTTTTCTAAGCTGGCTCCTCATCCCCATTCACAGCGCTCAGCAGGTGGCATTGCCCACGCATCTTTCCTCTCTATCCTTGCCACCTACAACCCTAGAACAAATTTCCTTATTACCTGCAACCTTACTGGCATTTCTCAGTCTGCAGAAGGCATCCTTCACTGAACTCTAGAACAAAACCTCACCACTTTCATGCTATGTTTGCAACAGTCCCAGGGCTCCATGCCCTGTTGAGTAAGGCTGAAGACCCTGGGGTTGGTGTAGGACTCATGTGTATTGCAGGTGGCCCACCTCTCCAAAGACTCCCCCCCAAGCCCTCCCAGGACAGTTTGCATACCCACCTTGTCCTCTCAACTTACGCAAACCTCTGCCACTTCATATACCACAATGTTCCATAAACTTCTGTTGTTCCCAGCCGCCCCCTCAGCACCACAAGCAGCTTTTATACAACACAAAGGCCTGTGTCCCAGTGTAGCCCTGGACACAGACAGACAATTTAAAGGAATGGGGGTGAGGGGAGCCGGACAGATGAATGTGTGGGTGGATGGATGGATGAAAATACTGCAGTTGCTTCCTTTGCAATGTTATTAAATCATACCACCAAACATCTTATAGATTATTCCCACGAGTTAGGCCAATTTCCACATTTGTACATAGTTTAAGATTTATGGAACTAAGCTGGGTGGTGGAGGTGCATGCCTTTAAATGCCAGCACTTGGGAGGCAAAGGCAGGTGAATCTCTGCGTTTGAATCCAGCTTGGTCTAAAGAGCAAGATCCAGGACAGCCAGGGCTACACATACAGAGAAACCCTGTCTCAAAAAAAAAAAAAAAAAAAAAAGCAAAGCAAACAAAAATTTATGGAGCTAAAAAAAATGCTTCATGTTTAGATATCATAATAATAACTTGATCCAAACTTGCTTACTAAGAAAAATATTCGTATTTTTATTCTATATCCTGAGAAGTTCATGGATCCAGAGATTTTCTACAAAAGTCTCTACCTCTAAATTATCTTAAATGCAAACTAATCGTTCTTCAAGGCTCAAAGAGAAAGGTCAGCCCGACATTAGCAGGTGAGAACCTGCCTCCAGAGCTCCTGGCACAAAGCCTGTATAGAATGATGTGGGCTGTCAGTATTCCCTGACATAGCCATCCATGAGCAAATTCACCCTCCTGTGAACGCCCATCCCCGCAAAGCCAGCTCACAGAAGTCAAGGTCAGCTCCACATGCTGGGAAGAAGAGCCAGGCCCACACACGCCCAGTGAGTGACACAACCCCACGAGTCAACCCTGTTTCCATGAGGCTTGGACTCAGACAGCCCCTCAGCTAACTCTACAAGCCCCAGCCAATAGAGAGGCCAATCTCCTCTCCTCATGAGAAATCCCCAACCATCAGCACCCTATCCTAAGACTTTATTTGTTTCTCTCTGTATCTAGGGAATAGTGACAGCTGCAGCCCAGTGGCATTTGTGGCTGGGACTCTCATCCAGGGCAAAGCAGCAAGCCATGTGCTTGGAGGTGATGAGGGTGGCCTGGCAGAAAGGAAGGTATTAAATCAAGTGCTGGCCTTTGTCGTCTGTGGCTATAGGAGAGCTGGGACTAGGCTCCCGGCTAGCTCAGTTTTTTTCAGCCCTTGCATCCTCTGAACTCAGAAGGAGCCCAGGTTGTTTACCAGTATGGAAGGTGGCAATTCTTCAGATGCTCTAAACATGAAAAGTACTGGTTCTGTACTGCCAAAATTACTGCCAAAGAGAGTTTAGGAACAGCATGGCATGAAGGATGCCAACAGAATGAAGGGACACACTGATCCAGAGCTACATGCAGCCCCAGCACTCTCCCACCTCTCTCCTTGAGTCATCAGTGTGCCTTGATGCTAACCACATGAAGGACCATGGTTTTTAAGGGACTGGATCTCTCTGCACGCTCTCAAGAACCAGCTCCAGCAGGCTCCCGCCCCAGCCTGGCACAGTTCACTTTCCACCTCATGTCACGATCTACCCCGTGCTGCAAGCTGATAATGCATTTACAGACAGCCAGGACTCTGCAGCCAAAAGGAAAAAATTCACCTAATTAAATAAAAACAAAGCAGAAAACCAAAGCCTTCAACTAGTGCCAGATATAAGGGCAACTTGATCTTTTATGGAACTTTCAAGGCAGGAATACCAACGATTTTTTTTTTCCTAAACACATCTTTTAAAACAATCCTCTGTGAGTCTAACTAGAATTCCTTAAAGAATCAATAAGCAAACTGCAAACAAACCAGAAGAAAATGGATAAAGGGAATGAGTGATCAAGGCACTAGTGAGAGATGGCTAATGTGCAAAGGAAAAGGTCTAGAGGACTAGGGAGATGGCTCGGTGGTCAATGTGCTTGCCAGGGAAGGGTGAGGACCCAAGTTTGGATTCCCAGAACCTAAGTTAGTACAAGGTGGACATGGTGGCGTCCCTACAATTTCATTCTTAGAAGGCAGAGACAGGGGAATCTCAGAGCAAGCTGGCTTGCAAGACTGGCCATAGCATTGAACTCTGTTTCATTGAGAGACTGCCTCAATATACAGTGAAAGAGCAATGAAGGATAGATAATTCCTGACATCAACCTTGGGCCTCCACATGCATGTACGTACACACACACACACACACACATGTGGTGGGGTGGGGTGGACTGGGGTGGGGAGGAGGAGGAGAAAAGATCCACGGTCTCATAAACAGTTAAACATTGCCAAGTAAAAATGTCATTCCTTAAACAGTGATTGGCAAGTGTTTAAAGTGATGATTTATAACTCAAGGACTACATGGGTATGAGGAAACTAGTTTTGGTGTACTGCTGGTGGGAATATGACTGGTCAAGCTTCCTGGACCACATAACAAATAAACAAGGATCCAACACCATCCACCAAGTATGTCTCCCTCCAGTTTCACACCTAGAAATCTCTCCCTGGGGACACATTTGTGCAGACAGAAATACGTAGAAGATGGTATTCCTTTTCTTTACAACATTATTTATGAAACTCAAAATTTGTGAAAACTCAAAACCTGTTTATTTACCAAGCTAAAGGTGAACAGTAATTGATCACAAACCAGAACTAACTCAGGGCAGCCTTTAGGAAGAACCCGGAAGCCTGACTGCACTGATTAGGGACAATGTCTATAACATGGTCAGAGAAAAGAAAACAATTTGCAAGACAATATAATTAGCACAGGCCCAGTTTGGTCATCTCTAAATATGTATGCTTTAATTCATGTACCTACTCTGACATTATAGCATCAAGGTCTAGAACACTGACTATGGAGAAGTCCTTGAGGATCCTTTTGGATATGCATATATCCTCAGTTGACATTCAGTTTTCAAAAGCAATTCCTTAACATATCACCATAGGAAATATATCTGGAGGACACATAAGAGCATCCAAGACGATCAAGAGGAGGAGATAAACCGCACGGCTCATAATCAAAACTGGAGGGAGGGAGGTTATCAAGAAACAAAAAGCCAAAAAGGGTAAAAGGTCACCTTATTTATCAAATTACAAAATATTTTTTTAAAACTAAACAATTCTTAAAGTATGAGAAGCTCAACAAGTTAGGAGAAGAGTATTTCATATAGCTACAGAATTCATAATCCCAATATCGGCTTAACCTAAAAGGGGAAGGTAGAGGGCGATCATTTGGTGGAAGCTATAGATGGCTCTTCCTTAATCACTTATGAAAGGGAGAGCTCCTGAACTTCACCTTGGCCTCAGGTGGTCCCACCCCCTGCCAGCTCCACCCCTAACAAGAGCCCCACCCCTTAGTGACTGAGGTAAGGCACCTAGGTGAGTCAGTGAGAAGGAGTGTAGGAACTGTGAGTCTGACTACAACTCATAAATTCAATCTGTCCTGTGTGGGGAATGCAGAACGTCTAAGTCTTCCTGCATCTCTGAAGCCCACAATTACAGCCGGCTATGGAGTCCTGTTTCCAGGGTACTGGATCTTCCAGGTGGCCTCAAGCCATGATTCCTGCTAGAAGACAGAAAAGCTCATTCAAGGGCGCCTGTAGCAAGAAAGCCAGGGGCTGGAGTCCAAGGCTGCTTCCGTGTCTGCCAAGATGGGTTGTCCTCGAGGGTGATCCCACAACTGGCCTCCTGGAACACTGAGTGAAAGGAGGTATTCTTGCCCATTCAATAACAGAAAAAAACTATCTGTGGTGTTGGAAGTTGGAATGGTGGTAGGGTAGGAGCATGGTGTGGGGCTCCCTGGGGTGTTAGGGTATTGGATGACCTATTTCTTGATCTGGGCCCTGGTGTCCCAGGTGTGTTTACTTCATGAAAATGCAGAGTTCTGCATTTGACATCTGTGCACAAGCAATTCTGGTCAAGTTTCTAAAACAATATTTACTTGAGAAAATATAAAGGAACATAGAGACCAGCACAGCTGACTCTCAGGCAAGGTCCCTGTCACTCCTGAATGACTGCCACCTTCCTTACATCTACAGTCTGAGCCACATAGAGTCCACAGTCCAAGTCACACCACGTCCTCTACCACAGATCACAATGTGTGGATCTGGTGGGAACTGGCAGTGGTCAGAGAGGGATGGCATGTTCAGGATTTATTTTTAATTGATTCGTTCATTTTCCCCTAACACTCAGAACAGTCTGACTCTCAACACTCAAAATGGCATCAGCCACACCCTGATAAACCTCTAGCATGCAGACACCCCCAAGCCTGGGGCAAGGCCCCTATTCACTGAAGCAAGCTAAACCAAACTACAGGGAACATTCAGAAAGGTTGGGGCTGGATATGTTCCACTTCATTCCAAAATGAATCCAAATCACAGGCGGGATGGCCCTCTTAGAGCTGAACTCCATCTTCAGTTACAGCCAAGCTCAGTCCTCAAACCCTCATGAGGTAATACTTGGTTGTTCGGAATCTTTTAGGGGCTTCACTGAACTTTTCCATGGGGTGAATTGGGAAGTTCTCCTTTTTCTGTTGAATAAAGTGTTTTGTTGTCTGGCAAACACACACACACACACACACACACACACACACACACACACACACAAATGTAAAGTTTATAGTGGACTACACAGAGAGAAAAACAATCTGGAATGGTTTATAGTCAATGAACACACAGGTTGGGCAAATGAACCCTGATTCTGCCTGAAGCCCAGTCAGAAGTCTAATAGGGCTTGCCCATTCTCTCTTGTCACAATGTCACCTTCAAAAAGGCAGCACCATCACTGCTGCCCAGAGGCACAAGGAGAGGAGCTTCAACTCCAGGAAGAGGCTGAGCTCAGCTAGGCAGCCGGGCTTCCGGATGGGTTGCACTTTCTCAAAGGATGGTCAGAGGAGGAAGACTACCCAAGCAAGGGAGTCTGTGGCATCCCTGCAGGTACCACCCACTTCCCCAGCTACTGCTGCTCCTGGACACACCAGAGGCCATCATTTGCCTTGATGATGTCATAACAGTCCATTAAGGACAGAGTGTGTGTTTACCACCATCCATCATTATTCAGAGGAGAGGCCCCTTACCCTTATCCCAAGGGATGCGTTCACGGACCTCAGGAAAAAGGTCTGTGATCACAGACAGTACCAAGCCCTAAACAAGCTCATGCAGTGCCATAGCAGCAGGTCCAGTAACCCAGATGGCCCAGTGTGGTGGCCTGTGCCTTTAATCCCAGCATGTGGGAAGCAGAGACCAGGCTGGCCCAACATAGAAAGTTCCAGGCCAACTAGGGCCACATTATGAGATCCTGCATCAAACAAACAAAACCTAGATGGCTGGTTACTAAAGTAGGGGCAGGCAGATAGGACACATAGCATGGATCCTGTTGGAGGTTAGAGATGATAGTCTAATTTGAGAGCACCTGGAGAGGTACACGCAAAGAGAAGGACTTTCTCTTACTTTCCTTCATCTGTTAAATCTTCTAGAAAATTCTCAATTATTGTGAATCTCTTCCCCAAGAATCAACCATGGGAGGTGGTTACTCACTCACCAGAGCCTAAAGCAACTTTACCCCAGGCTATCATTTGCCCCTAAGACCCATTCATCTGTTCTTCAAATCATTTATCACTTCCCTAAAATCCCCTGTGTCTCCAGAGCACCTGACTATATGTTAGATAGTTGATATCTCCTAGGCAAGATGGATTTCATTGTGCTGCTTATAACAGCATACCAATACAGATTCAGGAATTGTTTGTTCCTGGAATTTTCCATGTAATTTTCTCAGACCTCAGTTGACTGTAGGTAACTGAAACCACAGAAATTGATGGAAAAGGGGGACTGTCGTAGCACATAGGTCTCTGTCTCATCTCTCTCTGTCTGTCTCTCTGCCTCTGCCGCTGTCTCTCTCTAGCTCTCCTTCCCCCTTTCAAATCAGCTTCTCTGTTCCCACAAAACAAACAGCTTCTGTTCAAACTTCAGCTCAGAGCAACTCAATCTCCATCTGCCTCCCCCATCCCAGTAAAAATCCCAACATGGGTAAACACGGAAAGGCCACTCAAAGCTCAGTTTCCACCAACAGGGAGGCAGCAAGCTGTGGGTGAAAAGAGCACCTCAAACCATACTCCTCTAGCCCCGGAGCCCCAGGGCACTGTTCAGCAGAGTCTCAGATTCACAAAGAACACCAGAAGAGCCTTAAGGGAGGTGCTAGGAAAAGGCTTTTTAAAAATTGTCTTCAATAAGGGTGTGGCAGCTCCCTGCCTCAGCTCCTCTCTCCTGCAATGCCCTTCTACACCATACTACTCCAAATTAGGGAGCAAGCCTCCGGATAAACCCTGTCAGTTAAACAGAAGGAAAAGGGGAATAGATTTAGCAAAACACCATCCGAAGAAACAGACATCCATCCCTCTGTGTCCCTCACATTAATGAGCTGCCAGGAGGCCAAGAGGCCTGGTTAATAGGGAGGATCACAGAAGAATTTGCTTTCACCAAACTCCCACTATGAATTGGTCTCACAACTACTTTAAGGACAAGATAAGAAAGCTCAGAAACACTGGGAAAACAGTATTTTTCAGAATTTCCTTCCAAATAAATAAGAACACCATTTTTCTCTTTAAAGAGACCTGGCGTGGTCATCTTTCGGTAAGCCAATTTATACATAATAACCTTTTTTAAGAATTTCAAAACTAACAAGAACCTTCAGAACTGCAGTGGAGAGATTAGAAAGCTAACATTGCCTGAACTCCCCCTATCCTCTGCCTGCAAGCACCAGGGTTTGTTTTCTTTCTATTTTTTTTTTATCCAGTTTTTGTTTTGTTTTTAGTTTCTAAATCCCCAGAGGTTCACATTTTGAAGCGAAGATATAGCACTTAAGAGTTACTATCCTCTAGCAGTTTGAGAATAGAGAAGGAAGGCAATCTAAGTTGACTAATTAAAATCAATAGTAAGAACTGTGTTCCAGGCAGAAGTCACAAAAAGGCATTATTAAACAGTTTGAATTAAAAACAGCTGTAGCTAATGCCCAAGTTCTTGTACCACAGCTAGGTAGTCAGGCTGTGCCTGTGGTATGAGGCTATAAGGATGCTGATGACAAGCCATCACTATAGAAAGGACACTGACTTGGACCGGCAAGATAGCTCAGCCTCTTGAGGCACCATGGGTGACCCCCTATTTGGCTTTGTTTTAGAGTACACATTCATTCAATGAACTCACTCATTCCCCCTATACAATTTTGAGGCACTTGAGGCTATAGGGAATCCAGGCAGAAGGATGAGGAAAACCTGACTAGGAGAGTCCCAACCAAGCACCAGCAGCCAAGATTCTAAGAGTTGGAAGGTCTAAGTGACACACATACACACAAAAAAAAAGAGAACGAAAAGAAATATAGAGAGAAATACAGAAATTACTA
This sequence comes from Cricetomys ansorgei, assembly GCA_026225945.1. Classification (NCBI taxonomy): domain Eukaryota; kingdom Metazoa; phylum Chordata; class Mammalia; order Rodentia; family Nesomyidae; genus Cricetomys; species Cricetomys ansorgei. Next base: position 4,782,342 of record JAMJFZ010003875.1, read on the forward strand.
AGGGGGAGGTGGGGCTGACATTTATTCCAAGGGATCTAGCAATGAATGTTTCATGGAATAGTTCGCAACCGGACTGGCTTTGTAGGCTGGGTAAAACAGAAATCTACACTCCAGAGGAACCATTGAAGTAAATGGAGACATGACAGCAAATGGTCAAATGGTCCTGATGAGGGATAGCAGGCCAGGAAAGGTTTACAAGAAAGAGGATGGAGTCTGGACCTTTATACGTGATGAGAAATCAACACGTTCATCAGCTCTGCAGCAGGGGTGTACCAAATGAGCAATCCCTCATGTAGATTAATTCAGTTGTCCCACAGAGAGAGAAACTCAGAGGCACACAATAAGCAAATAGAATTGGGAAGCCACTAAAAAAGTTTAGCCATCTATTTGAGAATCAAAGAGTTGGGCGTTACTTTAATCACCCCAACATATATTCCTCTTTTAACAAATATTATGAGGGGCTGGAGAAATGGCTCAGCAGTTAAGAGCATTGGCTGCTCTTCCAGAGGCCCCAGGTTCAATTCCCAGCACCTGCATGGCAGCTCATAACTGTCTGCAGCTCTAGTTTAGGGGATCTGACACACCCACACAGACATGCATGCAGGCAAAACACCAATGCACATAAAAATAAATAAATTATTCTTTAAAAAGAAATATTATGAAAGGCTGGTCAAACTCAAAATAAACGAATATATTTAGTCTGACTATTTATTGAAGGCAGAGACAACTTGAGTCATCAATCTTTGCCTTTGGGAAACAGCAGATGGTATTCTTGGCAGCAGATACACTGCCCTAGTTGTGTTTCGCTCGGACTAGAGCTGCTCTGTCTGCTTCTCTCAGGACCACTGGAGCAAGGGGCGAGCAATCCCAAGGGCCACTGGAGACTCAGAAGCCACCCGGGCTTCAGACTGTGGCAGTTGCATAACCCAGGTTCAACACTAGAGTGGAAGTCCTTCTATCTCCTGGGCAGACAAGATACAAGGCCTGAGAACTCTGCCCAACCTTCTGACTGCTTCCTTGAAATCTTTAAAGCCCAAAAGCAAACAAGAAAGAAGCGAAGGGTAGAATTAGATTTTAGTAAGCGGCTATGTACACAAAGCTAGAAAATTCCTGATGGCCTGTCTTCATTTCTGGAAGATAAGTGGTTGGTTCTTAAGACAAAGAAAATAATCTTTTTGAACACTGTGTTCCTTATATTCTTTTCTGTAGTAATAATAATCCACGATGGTGGTGGTGGTGGTGGTGGTGGTGATAAAAACTCTTGGATAAGGTGAAGTGACTTGTAGCATTTTTTGGCATGGATTAAAAGCCTGAAACTATAAAAATAACAATTATAGGACAGTGCTTGCTTGTGAGCAGCCCCAAGCCATCTTATGAGGCATAACATGGGTGACAGTGGACAGATCCATTCATGGCTAAGGAGTTTAGCTTCATCTTCCTAATTTCATTTAGTCTCATTCAACATAAACCTTTGGCAAGAGTTTTCTCTCTCTCTCTCTTTTCTCTCTCTCTCTCTCTCTCCCTCTCTCCCTCTCTCTCTCTCTCTCTCTTTCTCTCTCTCATGTGTGTGTTTGGCAGTGCACACACACATGAAGGCGAGAGGTAGGGTAGGATCTGCTATCTCCCTCAGTCGCTCTCTCTTCATCTTGCTTTTGAGACAGAGTTCTCGCTGGACTCGGCACTCACTGTTTAGCACACTGGCAGGCCCGCAAGGCCCTGGATCCACATGTTCCCCCTACTCTACTCTTGCTCTTACTTGGAGCTTGGGAGTTCAGATACGTGCTGCTCTGTCTGGCTTTTATGTAGGTGCTGGGGATGTGAACTCAGGCCCTCATGTTCTTGTTTTGTTGTTTTCCTTGGCCTTCTTTTCAGGCAGGCAAACAGCCAGCCAGGGAGGATGATTATCTTGCAGTGCGGATATCTAAAAGCCCTGTCTATGGCTCCCAACCAGTGTCCCCACACAGCAACCCAGCCACACCTGACTTGGTGAGGGAGAAAGGCCTGGCTCACCACAGCAGAGAAGGGAATTCCCAGAGAAATGAACTCCTCCAGAGGCTCTAAGAAAAAGGTAGGCACTTCATATGGGAGCAAGGGAAACCACAGACATATGAACGGTAGAACCCCACTTCTGTGAATACTAGGAAGCCAGGATAAGATCCCTAATTATGTTTAGGACCTTGACCGCAGTGTGCGGAGGGAAAAAAAGTAAGATAATACCTGGTGCTTCCCCATCTGGAGACAAAAGGCAGCTAGGAGAAAAAGCAATTTGAGCAAACAAAAACCCAGTTTATATTATTTTCATAACCAAATTTTTAAGAGAAATCTCTAATCTCCACATGGGTAACTACTATACACATATGTTTGGGTGGTTTTGGTTTGTTTGTTTGTTTATAAATAAGTCCTCAGTGGAAATCCAAGTCCAAGCAGGAAAACTTCTAAGGAAAAAAGGGCTATCCTGCTTCCTTGAACCACACAGCTTCCTGCTGAAGAGTAGCCAACAGGGATGGATTCATTGCTCTAAAAGACAAAGGCCTTGATTCTCTTAAATATGCTGATTAATATTCAGTCAGTGAAACATGGGCCTTTTCCAGTTGCCATCACCAGCCCATAAATATTTACTAGGGGAGATGTAGACATACACGCAGAGAAAATGCCCCTTCTTCTCCAAGCCTCAGACACCCGTGGAATGGGAAACAAATCTGAAAAGCTACACTTGCAACAGGAGCATTTAAAGTAGCACTCAATCATCTCCTGGAAGAATCTCCTGACCCAGATTCTAAAGCCTTCCCTACATTTTCCAACTCTGGAGAAGGCCCCCAAGGCTAAATAAGCAGAGTCTTCCAGAAACCCTGGGGTGGTATGGTAGAGACATTAGCTACCATGCCACTCCCAGCAACAGCCTGGTGTGGATCTAATCTACATTTTCCAGACTCAAATGGATTCTCAAAGAATATAAGACTCCACCCAGTTTAGGGTATGTTTGCCCATTCCGCCTGGTTTGTATAGCCAAGATGTGTTTGTAATTAATGAATATGGTGCCTTCCCCAAATACAAATGGCATTCATGAAATGGACCATTTATTGGGTGTCCTCTGCGTGTCAGGCATCTTTACAAATGCCTCATATTTATAACCAGTTCAATCAAAGAAATCAATACTTCCATTTCACAAATGAAGAAAAGCCATTCACAGGGTTCAATAGTCAACTTAAGGCAGTGGTTCTCAGTCTTCCTGATGCTACAGCCCTTTAATACAGTTCCTCATGCTGTGCTAACCACCAAACATAAAATTATTTTTATTGCTACTTCATAACTGTGATTTTTTTCTACTGTTATGAATCATAATATAAATATCTAAAATGCAGATAGTCTTAGCAACTCCTGTGAAAGGGTTGTTCGATCCCCCAAAGAGGTCATGACCCACAGGTTGAGAACCACTGTCACAGAAAAAAACTGAATCTTCAGAGCTGGGGCTACCTAAGCTTCATTTCATCTTCCACTAGATTCTTTATTGGGCAACCCCAATCACCCCACCCCTGCATACGGTTTGTTTTATTTTGCTTCTGTTTTTGTTTTGAAACAGGGTCTTGCTATGTAGTCCTGTGTGGCCAAGAACTTATAACTCTCCTGCCTCAGCCTCCAGAATGCTAGGTATTCAGGTATGCTCCATGTCCTGGCCCACAGCTTCTTCCCAGCATCCAACAGAACCAGAAAGTTGCACTTCAGCCTGCAAAGATTCTTCGGCAAGATTCTCCAACCAAGAAAATTTACAAGGGTTTCACAGAAGTCATTGAGGTCTGCAGATGCTGCAAAGTGACTTCCAGTTTTAAAAACTAACAAGACACTCCCCAAAGCCAGTGATAAGGACCAATGCAGCTCGTAAAATAGTCCATTAAATCATTTCTGTTAGATTAGCCTCATGTGTTCCTTTCCCAGAGGCTGTCTAAAGGGAAACAGCCCTAGAAATTCCTTCTCAAGCCAAAAGTCCCTCCATACCCGGGAAAGCCTTGGGACTCACACCTTCTCATCTTCCCTTCCCTAGCCCTCATCAGCTCTCAACTTTGCACAAAGGAAACATGATTAACCAGTTTTCCTTCCAGAGGGCCATCTCAGATGGGCCCTGGGGAGCCGCTTATCATTTACTTAAGTGATTGAAATCTCCTCTCTCCCCAGTTACTCAGCCCTGCAACACCAGCCAGCAGATATAATTGTGAAGCAGGTAAATTCGTCTCACTGCTCTGTAGATTCGTTGCCAATGAACATTGCAAATTACAGGGTATAAATTTAGCAGGGTGGGTCTTGACACACATTCCTGCAAATTACATGTTCCCTCACTAGTAGAAAGTGCATTAATTACTTTGGGTGTATGCACAACTTCCATTTACTCAGGGGCTTTCTGGAGAGCATCAAGCAACTTGGAGTAATCTACAAAGATTAAAGCATAAATAAATAATGCCTGCTGAGTGGGTGGGTCTTCCCAGAGCTTCCCAGAGCTCTTGGAATTAGAATTGTTAACTTTCTCCCCATGGGTTGGGAGAGTCAGAGAAGCCCTTTGTGTGTGGTTGAAGACAGAATGACCCAAATCAAGCCCTATTATGGGATGGGCTCAGCACTTCGATTAGGGTGGCAGAATCATCAGAAACTTCTTTCCCTATGAAAGAAGAAGATGTTGCCAGCTGGGGCAAAGCAGATACAGCCAGAAGTGAGATCAGGATCAATGGACTCAGCCTAGCACTGACCACATGATGGGTGCTAAGTATACTAGCTAAGTACAAAGCTAAATACAAAGGAGTCTTCATCAATATTTTCCAAGGGATTCTATCCTACGAGGGAAGAAGGAAAACGGTGCCAAAGTGACCCAGAAGGAAAAGTGACCCAAAAGTTAAATAACTCACCCAAGATCACATAACCAGAGAACCATGAAAGCTGAGTTCTGTGTGACAAGCAGCTTCAGTGTTCACAGAGGAGCAGCTGGCCCCAGATGCCCCACAGGTGGCAAGGGCAGAAAACACCAGGGCACATGCATTCAGCAGCTCCCACTGTCTCTGTTCTGGACACACAGCTGAGGGCTGTCACCGAGGCTGCCCATTTAACATGTGGAACAACTCTGGGAGACATCCTATCTCCTTGGTGGTATCCATGGGAAAACCAAGGCTGGCAAAGGTCAGGATCCTCTAACCAGAAAGCAGCAGGTCCAGGATATTATCCCATTTATACATGTCTCCAAAACTCACAGCTCTTCTCCATAATCTGCGAGTTCCCACATAGAACTCTGATAGCAGGAGCTATGTGATTTAGGGGGAAATAGACTGCTGGGGTCAGACAAGAAATTCCAATGGGATGAATTACAAGGTCCCTAGCTCATATTTGTAGCAGGATGTGGAAAGAGAAGGCCATTTTCAGGTCACATCTAGAGTGGACACAGGGGGTGTGTTTAAATTACTCTGTTTCCATTTCACTTTCTACTTTGTTGGAATTACCTCTATCAATAGTTGTAACAGGATCAGAACCAGGGGTCCTACCCTCTATAGCCAAAGGAAAACTATAAAATGATCCATCTCAAGAGCATGACCCCATAGAATAGGGACAAATGGCACTGAAGCCATTCTTCCCAAGAAACAGTATGTGGCAAGATTCAATAAAATATGGCCAACACGTTCATATGCTCATGCTCTTCCACTCCCCTTCTTCCCTCCCCTGCCTGTCTCTCTCCTTCTTACTCCTCTCCTCTCTCCCCTTCCATCTTCCCTCTCATCTCTTTCTTTCCCCTCTCTTTTCCCTCTCTCCCCTGTCCCTTCTCTTTTTGTTCTTCTCTCCCATCCCTCCCTCTCCATCCTATCCCCATTTCCCCCTGCCCCACCCTCACCTTTCAGAAGCTCCCAGCCCTCCTGAATGAAGAACTTTGAACTTTGGCAAGAAGTCGAGGCTGAGAAAGCACAGATGACATGAAGAAGCACAGCCCAACTCCTCTTTCCACAGCAACCAGTATGTGTACTTCACATTTAAACAGAAACAGGGTCTCAGAACTGAAGCAGACCAATTCCAGAAAGTGACTCAAGTTCACACTGAGGAGATGCCATTCCAGTCCACTCAGATGGGGCGTGGCCAATCAGAAGAATGATCAGTGACTGGTGGGTCACCTTCTCAGAACACCAGATATTGATAGGGTAATTCCTCTTTCTAATCATAATTTGAAGGATTAATTACACTTGGAATTCTTGAGCGTTCAAGGTTATGACCTCAATCCTGACTTCAGGAAATTGCACATTCTTTGTCTTAATTGGAATTGGGTATGGTTTTGCCTAACAAAAATGTAACCTAACAGAGTTGCTCTGCAGCAGAAAACTAATGAATGAAGTGGCACTGTCGTATAGGAAGTCATTGTTCTTAATAAATTTGTGGCATGCCTGTGAACTATGACATAAGTGCCACCTTATAGTTTCAGTGGTTCCTAATTATTTTCTACTAGAATGTTGTATGCACTGGGTTAGGTATGCACTAGGGGGTCCTGACCAGGCCTCAGCATGCCAGGAGCAAGCCAGGATGAAAACCCAATTTAAAGCCATTTGTCTATCTGCCTTCCTTCTTCCCTTCCTTCTTCATTCCATCCTTCCTTCCTTACTTTCTTATTTGTGTGTGTGTATGTATGTGCAAGATACAAGTACTTGTGCATGAGGAGGTTAAAGGACAATCTCCAGGGTCATGCTTAAAAAACATGCCATTTATCTTGTTTTGAGACAGGGTCTCTCATTGACCTGAGGCTTACTCATTAGGCTAGGCTAGCTGGCCAGTAAATTCTAGGGACCTGCCTGTCTCTACCTCCAGAGCAATGGGATTTCAGGCATAAGATACCATGTCTGGGTTTTGTACATGGATTCTGGGGATGAAACTCTGGTCCTCAATCTTACGGGGCACTTTAACAATAGAGCCATCTCTCCAAGGCCCATTTATCTGAATTTCTGACCTCAGACATTGTCCGTGCCAGCTATCCTAAAGAAGGGAAGATACCAATGGGTTCCTCCCCAGTCCAAGCCAAGGGAGGCTGATGAAGACCCAATGAGTCCCTAGATAAACAGAAAAATAAAACACCCAGTGGAGATACAGACCACAGGGTCCACTAGAAGAGCTCCTGCACTCCTCTGGGAGTGGGGGACAGCAACAGCACAGAATCATGGACTACTGACTTCCTTCCAAGACAATGAGGGTACCACAAAGATACACAGGAAGAGGTGACAGGCACAGTGTTCTACAGAACTCAGGGCTGAGAGTGTCTCTGTTCAGAGCCACTTGGTTCTTGGAGCACAGATGGATGTGGGCTTCTGCAATCCCTTTGACTCTGAAGAAATACCTCTATGTGTCCAGCAGCTGTAGCTACAAATGTGCCGCCCGTGGCACTACTCACACAACTAAAACTTGAAAATAAAAGCCCAGATTTGGGGAATGAGTAAATAAATTATAGAAAGTCATGGGATTGAATTCAATATGGTCATTAAAGTTGATTCGGATGAATTGGCAAGGTGCCCCCCAGAAAGAAGGGGAGGCCCACTCAGGACATTCACTGTACTGTGTGGCATGGAAAACTGAATCAGTATTAGAAGAAAGCTGCTGATTGGAAGACACCTGGAAAACCAATTGTTTTCACAATAGAGACTGCAGAAAAGAAACCTGAGAATCACACTGGTCAAGAAAACGGGGGAAAAGTGTGTGTGTGTGTGTGTGTGTGTGTAAATAACTGGGGCTCAATCTAGAGCTTGGTGTCAACTCAGAAATGACTGTACTACTGAGCTACATCACCAGTTACAAATGTTTTCATATATAGAAAAGTGCTCACTGTATGTAAACTGGATAATGAACGTTAGAAACCACACGCTCATTCATACATACATCCAACATGACAAAAAGGGCAGGCTGCCAAACTTACTGAGTGATACAATTACTGGTGACTTTTATTTTCTTCCTGTCTAAATCTATTTTCTAAACAAATAACAATGAGTGCGTAAATAAATGTTATTCTTGCAGAATCTTAATGAAGGTAACAGCCATCACAGAACTGGCACACTGTAACTCAACACAGGCGGGGAATTTAGAAGAAACCATTTTCCCCAATTACTAAATTAAAGGACCATTCACTGAAAGAACTGCCCGGTTGCACCTGTCTAGAGCTCACTGCTGAGAGAATTATTCCCCATGATTTTTCCGAATGTCATCCTCACTTGATACTTAGGAACATGACAGACTTTTCCATGTGGAGAATCCAGACTGCTACCCACTGGTGCTCAGGTCGGGGAAATACCATCCCCTCACATCTTGTTCCAAGCTCTCTTCACTGTAATCTGCTTTCGCAACCTGTTTCCAAATGGGAAGGGTTCCACCAAAGGGCTAGAACACTCAGCCCTCAAGTGCTGGGCAAACTGGTTCCAGCACTTCAAAAGCCAAGCCTCATAGGACCTGAACGAGCCAGTGCTAAGAGCTCATAGGGAGCACAGTCACTCACATTGTGCCTGCTCCACCCAGGGCTTGGTGAATCATCCCTCTTCTGCCAGCCCGTGTCCCCATTCACCTTCCCCATCATCCCAGCAGACAACATCCTAAACAAAGCTCCCTCAACCGCCATCTTGTCCACCTGCATTTACAATGCCCCTTATGGTGTGGACTCAGTTCCAGGCAACTCACTTCATGTCTCTATTCCATAAAGACTGCAGAGTGTGGACAGCAACATCCTGCCATCATCCTCTTAGGCAATACCAAGCACACGTTTTACACACAGGCACCAATCAATGTTTTCTGGTTGAATGAAATCAGTGAGCTCCCTCAGTGCAGAGGGCAGGCTGACTTTGTTTTCATCAGAAATGGGATCTCCACAAAGTGTTGCGTGTAGAGGTGGTCCCCATTTAACAAGTGTTGAATGAAGGACTGTGGTGGACTCATGAGCTAATACATCAGCCTGAACAGCTCTCTCCATGCTGTACCAATGATCAAATTTCAAAGTGGAGGTGACCAGGCCAAAGGATAATTCATCCCCCTAAAGACACTAAGTGTCAGTTAAATTGCTGTATTTAATAGGGCCTGACCGAGAAGAGCCATTCTGAACAAAAGCAATAACTGCTTCAGTAATGAGTCTTCTTTAAACTGCTATGACTACTACTACACAGTGACCAAAGACTCCTACAGTTACCAGACCAAATCCCTATTGGCTATCTGCAGACTCATAAACCATAGAGCCCTCCAGTCTCATTCCTGGCCTCCCTGGACCCCTAAAGTCTTAGTCAAAGTTGATGGTCCTCAGAACCTCATTCTGGGATTGTGCTTCCTTTGTTCTTTTTGTTGTTTTCACATCAGCCTGAACACTAGGCTCTGAGTCATCACACAATCCTGAGAAAAGGGGAATCCTCCATGGCTAGAAGGATACAGGTGATAATCAATCTGGTGCTAAGTGTGCATATTCTGCTGCTTAGGGGCATTGATCCCCCAGGAGCGTTTGCAAGCATCAGAATGGGGAGAGGGAGACTTTATCTGCCATGAGAGATTATAATCTGACACTGAAGATAAAGGGCAAGCACACACAGAAACTGGCTAACTGCAATTTGAACAGGCAGAACAGATGGAGAACATCCCTTTGGCCTCAATCATTCTAGGTTGGGGGATGTGGAAGGCAAAGGACAAGAGCTTGGAGTTCCACACTAACACAGGAAAATGCTAATCCTGGGTCTCAGTCACGAGATAAGCCAACTTCCTTCAAGAAAAAAAACCTGCAAATCCCAAGTGGAAGCCCAGATAGACCTAAGCCCTCAACCTAGTCTCTTCTCTGCAGATGACATCTTCAGCTGTTCTCAGATGATAGGTGAGGAGAGGACAGCCAGCCAGAGTCAAACAGACCTATCTCAAGGCTGGTTCAACACTGTGGCTGCAGACCTCCAGCTAGTGACATAACCTACTTAGATTTCTGACCTGCAAAACGGGAGTAAGTTTCTACCACCTAATCATAGAAATAGCTGTTATTTTTTGAGGATGTGATATTGATCAATTATTATATATGCATTCATGACCTCATTTATAACTGTCTATCATCCCATAGGGCAAGCACATGGCTATAATCATTTGACAGGTGACAGAGCAGGTACTGGTATCCCTACAGTTAGATGGGAGCACATGGAAGAGCAAGGACTTGACCTAAAGGTCAAGAGTGTGTTAAGGGCTCTGCGGATATACTGGGAGTTCGAATACAACTGCACACTTTGATTGGGTCTGCTACTTTTAATCAAACCGTTATTGTTTTAGTCATTAATTGTTTGTATTCACTGCCTGTTATCCTTCAGTGAACTTGTCCCTAGCCCTTTCAATCAGTCAGATGGTAAAGACATCCATCCTTCATCAGAGGAAGAGATCATCACCTGACAGAAAAATTCATGGAATGATTGTCATGACAACCAGGCAATGGTGGCTTTTCCTCATAGTTCTAAAGAAGGCCTTATTACAGGCCAGACCTGTGGAAGAAGCCTAGTCCTTCTCTCTCCATCCCACCTACAACCCTCAGCTCAAACTCCTAACTAAGCAAAGGTATTGGTCCCCGACCTGGGTCCCTTACCAGCACTGCATTCATAATGGAGTCAAGAAAAGAAACACCAAATCCATTGTGGGTCTCTCTTGGTGCAGGAAATGCTTCTGCTAGAGCAGGCAAATACATACTCATAAAACTAACTAACAAGGTGCAGGGTTTTTCCAAATTCCAAATGTGTTAGTTTGCTTTTTATTGCTGTGATAAAGTCCACAACCACACACACTGAGAAAAGTCAGGGCAGGAACTCAAGGTGGGAACCTGGAGTCAGAAACTGAGGCAGAGGCTTCGGAGGAATGCTGCTTACTGGCTTACTCCTCTCGGCTTGCTCAGTTTGCTTTCTTATACATCTCAGGACCACCAGCCCAGGTAGGGAGCTGCCCACAATGGGGCCCGTCCACATCAATCATTAATCAAGTATGTCAAGTTTGCCTATAGGCTAATCTTATGTGGTGTCTTCTCAACTGAGGTTCCCTCTTCTCAGCTGACTGTGTCAAATGTCTTTGATGGAGGGAGAAATAAAAGGACACTAAAGAAAATTTTGTGGGAAAAACAAACAAGCCAGCCTTGGCCATTTGGCCATGAAACAGCCTTTCAGACATTAGAAAGGGGAGCAGAGCTGAACCAGCTTCTAAGTCTTAGGAGCAAATTCTCTTCCTATTCACACCACACACACACACACACAATTGGATAACCCAGAATCTTTTAGGATGCCTCACTCTCTCTGTCCCCAAGAGGCAACCACCACCACCCCCATCCTGTAGTACAGTTAAAATGTTCTTTTCTTTGTATCTCTATCCAGGGTACAATTAGCAGATACCAATTGGAGCTTTAGGCACATACCAACGTCTCTTTTCTCTCTCATTTCCCACATGTATGCTTCCTAATTTTCTATCACCCCACATACCAAATTTTACTTTCGGTGGAAGAGGTAGACACCTGTCATCTAAATAGCAGGCAGTTAGGAATGTTGAATGTTATTACTATAAAATGCTGAGAAAATAGTATCTTTGCTTAAAAAAATACACAAATGCACATCCTTTGTAAGTGGGGTAACATGCTGTGCTACATAGAGCATGGTGCTCAGTGCCAAGCAGAGCCAGCACTTCCGTGTCTGCAACTTCCCTAACCATGCAAGGAGGCTCCTCAATGCCAATACCTTTGCTTTTCTTACGTGTGTATTTATGTAGGACTGTGTGTGTGTGTCTGTGTGTCTGTATGCACGCGTGCCCGTACACACAGGCATGCTCACATGCATGTGGGGCAAGTTGCCAGAGGAAAACCCAGGATGTCATTCCTTAGGTGCTTCCACCTTTTGTAAGAATTTCTCTGTGGCCTTGAGTTTGCCAAGTAGGCCCCTGAGCGCCCTTCTGTCCACTTCTTCCTCTCCAGTACTGGGATCATAAAATGCTCACTACCACTCTAGGTCTGTTTTATATGGAACCTGAAAAATCAAATTCAGGACCTTACTGACAAGCCCTTGCCCTAGCCCTCAGTGCCAGGACCTTTACTAATTCCAACATTTGCCCCATATTTAAGAATTTCCAACCTCCTGGGAGCACAGAGAAATGAGAATCAGAAGGCCCATTGTGCAGTCTCGCTCAACTACTAATAAACTGAGTAGGCTTGCCATCCTGAAGCTCTGGGACTCGAGTTTTCATCTGTAAAAAGTTGAAAATTTTATAAATATGTGGCTTATGGATTCAATATGATGGGTCCCATTCCACAACTTTTAAAGACATGAGTGAGAACAGATTAGAATAAATCTAAATATATTAGAAACAGAAAGAGTATCTTTTAATTCAGTTTTTATATAATATTCTAATCTGCAATTTAAATATAACTTTTAAACAGATTCATTGAGATAAAATTCATACACTATTCAACTCCACAATGTAAGGCAGACAACTCAATGAAACCATCGCCACAACCCATTTTATAATGTTTCAAAAGCCCAGAAGGAAGCCCTATACCACGGTTAGTCACTCCTCATTTCCTTCCACACCCGCATTAGCTCTAGCCACTTCCTTTCTATCTTGATGGGTTTTCCTATTCTGGACATCCCCCATAATGGCATCATAGAAATTCACGGCCGTATGTAACTGACTTCTTTCATTTACCAATGGTCAAAGGACACTCATCTTTAATAAGAATCAGCATTTTGCTCAGTTGTATGACTGAGTAACATTCCATGTATGGATGTACCGCACTGTATTTATCCATTCATACAACTATGGACCTTTCACTTTGGAGCAAGTATGAAGGCTGCTACAAAACATTCACATATGAATTTTTGTGTGAACGTAAAAAAGTGCATATGTGGGTCCCTGTCAGGATGTCTGATGTCTGTGAGCTACAGTGTCACAAGGATTCACTACTCCATTGCGTGTGTGTGTGTGTGAGAGAGAGAGAGACAAAGAGAGAGAGAGACAGACAGACAGACAGACAGAATTCTGTTCATGGATTTTTGCTTTCTGAATGGAATAAAGACCATAAACTCATGCCAGGCTCATGTCAGGGGCTTGTGGCGGGAGCTTGTGGCATACACCTTTAATCCTAGCACATGGGAGGCAGAAGCAGGGGCGACTCTAGGTGTTCAATGCCAACTTGGTCTACATATTGAGTTCCAGGCCAGCAAAAGTTACATAGTCAGACCCTGCCTCAAAAACAAACAAGCAAACAACAATCACAAAAGGCCATGATCTCAAAGCCCTGCTCATGTTCACAGCCCTGGAAATTACAGTAGCTAAAACAGCGTCTCCACATATCTAAGAAGAACTTAAGCTTCTAGTATCTTCACTGTCCAAATAGACTGAGACAGGAGCATTTCCATGTCAAGAGAAGCAGTGGAACTCTTTGGGAAATTGGGTAATGACCTTGCTCCTATTCCAGGATGTAGATTTCTATATCTCAAGATTCAGACAAAGGATGCTCACAAAGACAGTCACACAGAGGCCTTCCTCCTTGAGAGAGCATGTACACAGCGTGCGCGCGCGCACACACACACACACACACACACACACACACACACACCTATTCAATTTATGACTTCTCCATATGGAATATGATTCCAACAATTGCTGCTATCAAAGAACTGATGTAAGGGGAGAGGCTGTCTCAGAAGCAGCTCTCACTGCTAGCAAATCAGCATCAATAATTCAGCTATTAACAGCCATGAAACTAAAGAAGCTTGAGAGAGGCAGCTCTACAGGGGTCTGCAACCCTGGGAACACCTCTATGACTGCCCTCTTCTTGTTCAACACAGACAGACCCCCTTCTCCATTATCCAAAAGAACCTCTCACATGGGAGAAAGGGAACATAACAAATTTGCAGTATCTAAAGAATAAATAGAATTCCTATATGCCTTAAATTTACAGCCCTTACAAAGCCTACGAAATATGATAAACCATTATAGGTTTTTCCTGTCGTCTCTGCCCTGGCCACAATTAATTTTACCATGTTCAACTGTAATATGGAATGGAAAATATGAAGGCAGGAGATTTAGAGGCCTCATTGCTTTGCAGTGAATAAGCTTCTGCAGTATGAGGCCCTGGAGGTAAAAGAAGCAATAACGATAGGCCTCATTTTGAGGAACCATTTGTGTGCGTTTTCTGTTTTGCATCGTTAAGCAAGACAAAAGTGCCCGAAGGAAACCATGACAGCACTGGGCTATAGTCACTTGAAATCCAAATGCTGGGCATATTCTGTAATAGAGATGCATGACAGCTCTCATATATACCCTAGAAGAGCATGCAACCACAGCTAAAAGCTGTGCATCACCAAAGGACAAGAGAAATCGCTCTGGTTTTATTGACACAATAACCTCAGAGGCTTAAAAGGACAGCAAATTTTAGTTCGAAAGTTCTATAAAGGCTTTCCCAAACACTCTCCCCTGAGAAGCAATGGAACTCTCACTTACTAAGGACATACTGTAATGGGAGCACTCTGTTGGTATTTTGCCATGCTTTGGATGTAGTTCCCCAAGAAGATACATTCCAAGCCTAAGCTCCAATGCCTTCAACTGTGACCTGCTTTATAAAGAGTGCCTTTTAGTAAAAGCCTATGTAAAAAGAGGTCATAATGGAATGGGGTGGGTCCTAATCTAATAACTATTATCCCCAGAAGGAGAAGGAAATCTGGGCACACACAGGGTAGAATGTCATGTGAAGGTGAAAGTAGGAAAGCAACTCTAGAAGCCAGGAGAGGCGAGAAAGCCAGGAGAGGGCCTGGAGTCTCTCCAGGAGAGTCAGCCCTGCAAACAACTGATTTTAGACTTTTACTTTCCACAAATGTATTTAAGCCACCCAGTTGTAAGAATTTGTTATAGAACCCTTAGGAAACTAAAATAACCTGATAACCCAGAGAAGGTGGCATCTGCAAGTCTGTACCCCATCCTGCTCTACAAATGGGAATACAGACACTCAAGAAGAATAAGTAGCCAGTTCAAAATCACATAGAGATCCAGATGTGGTGACACACTCCTTTAATATCAGTGATCAAGAGGCAGAGGCAAGCAGATCTCTGTGAGTATGAAGACATCCCTTTAAGAATACAGGGGCATGGGGCTGGAGAGATGGCTCAGAGGTTAAGAGCACTGGTTGCTCTTCCAGAAAACCAGGGTTCAATCCCCAGCATCAACAGGGCAGCTCGCAACTGTCTATAACTCCAGTTCCAGGGGATCTGATATCCTCACACCAATACATATAAAATAAATTATAACAATATATGTTTTACAAAAAGAATATAGGAGCTGTGCTAGTAAAATGTGTGAATCCGTCATAGCTAGTACTTGGTTCTCCCCAGGTGGTATGAACAATCTCTAAGCAGATAACTACATTGTCAAAACCATGGGGTCGCGGGAACTCATTCAGTCAACATCTCATTTGCTAGATGCTAAGAAAGTATGGGACAGTCTGGTGTGAGAGGCACAAGAATCACTTGACAATGAGGAACCCAAACTTCAATCTTTTTACCCAGTTCTTGGCTTAACAATGAGGAGTCACTCTGAAGCTACTCACTAGCAGGGCACTATGCATTATCCGTAACAGAAAGCAGAAACCGACTAGCAATTGGTATATCCTCCTTTCCCAGGTTAGGTTCTGATAAACGGAATGTGGGAGGAAATGATATGTATCACTTACAAGTCAAAGCAAAAGGAAGCAGCATGTAACAGCTCTTACAAACATTTTCCTGCTGTGGCAGTGTTCCAGACAGTGGACCCTCAATCACCTGTGTCAAAGCAACTATGAAGAGAAGCCCCCCGTATACACTAGTCGTTCAATATTCAGGGTCACTGTATGAAGCCAATCCACTCTGACAGAAATGTGTTACTGCAGCTATCGTCTATACGATCCTGACTGAAACATGATCCAACAGACATCCTTACATGAGCCTCTGATCATAAATAAGAGTGGAATTCCAAGATAAAATTGTATCATTCTTTGAGCCTGAACATCAAGAGTATTCTGGTAAAAAGAAGTTTACAACACTATATAATGATGTCTTTAAATCTATAAAAAAAAGGAAGGGAGGGAGGAGGGAAAGGGGGGAGGGATGGCTCTAATAACTTCCTTAAAGCATTGCATATAAGTGTTTCCAGAATTGTGTTCCCTCCTAAAGATACTTGGTACCCTCCAAGTCCACACAGAATGGTCCTTTAAGGAGCAGAGACTGTCTTGTCTGCGTTTCTTTTTCACAAACAAAGATCTGGACCCAGTAGATCTACATGTATGTGAATGTCTCACATGAGTGTGATATTCTCCATAAACTCATCAATACACATCTCCTATCCAGTACCATCCTCCCACACAAGAGATTCAGGACACTGTCCTATGTTACTTTCCTTAGCCACATAATAGTCTAAAATCTGTTCCTTCCTTGCATCATAAAGTGAACTCCACAAAACTATCTTCCACATTTGCCTCTTTCAGGGACCCAAAGTCAAGAACTGTAAGGCCTAGGGACAGAGTTTTAGCTATTACCACGCCAATCTCCAGAAAGTCTCAGGATTGAGCAGAGGCATCTCAAGGGATCTATAGAAATACCCTCTCCCAGAATCCACTCAATGTAAAAAGCTGAAAGCAAGCAAGCAAGAGGAAGGAAGGAGGGAAGGAGGGAAGGAAGGAAGGAAGGAAGGAAGGAAGGAAGGAAGGAAGGAAGGAAGGAAGGAAGGAGGGAGGGAGGGAGGGAGGGAGGGAGGGAGGGAGGGAGGAAAGGAAGGAAGGAAAGAAGGAAGGAGGGAGGGAGGGAAGGAAGGAAGGAAGGAAGGAAGGAAGGAAGAAAGGAAGGAAGGAAGGAGAAAAGCAAAAGAAAAAGGTTAATACCCTTAAAAGGTTAAGGGTACCAAATATCTTTGGGAAGGAACATAATTTTGGAAACACTTATATGCAATGCTTTAAGAACATTATTAGCACCATCCCTCCCTCCCTTCCTTCCTTTTTGTACAGATTTAAAGACATCATTATATAGTGTTGTAAATAATCAATGAAAGCAAGTGAAGGACGATAGCCTTCAAGATGCACTCTGCAGTGATGCTTCGAGGGGCTACAGAGGAGAACCCAGAGATCCCCACTCCATCCAAGCCCCATCTAGGTAAAGCAGACAATGGTTTTACACGCTTAGCATTATGTATGCTAGCCTTGGAGAGAAGGTCCTTTGAT
Source organism: Cricetomys ansorgei (assembly GCA_026225945.1). Classification (NCBI taxonomy): domain Eukaryota; kingdom Metazoa; phylum Chordata; class Mammalia; order Rodentia; family Nesomyidae; genus Cricetomys; species Cricetomys ansorgei. Next base: position 4,799,554 of record JAMJFZ010003875.1, read on the forward strand.
ACTGAAAGTGGCTTGCCTGAATGCCATACAGCTTTCCTGCTTCCTATGCAACCTGGACAAGCTCTCTGCCTCCCAGAGACTCAGACCATCTTTCTATGAAGCAGGGTGATAACTGCACTTTCAGGCCTAGCCTGAGGATTCACCAAAATAATTGTGTAAAAATGCTTGATGTACTCTAGACTGTCAAACAAATGTTCTTCTCTTCTCAGCAAGCAGAAAGACTTCTGGAGTAAGCTTGCTGCGCGTGGGGCTGGAGATGTTTATCTTGTAATTAGTGTGAGGTCAAATTATAAAATTCTTGGTGGGAGCCCAAAATCTCTAGATAAACCAGCATGGCATGCTGTTTCCCCCAAAACGGAGTAATTCAATTTAACAAGTATAATGAATACCAGGAAGACAACAGATCTCTTGTCAAATTTAAAAAAAAAAAAAAAAAAAAAAAAACACCTCTCATAATTAGCACACCATTCCTCTTCTTCCCTTAGCCAACAATACAAATAGAAAGATCAATAAAAACATCTCAAAGACTGTCTTATAACATCCAGTCACCAAACATCTGAAGACTTCCACAGTTGGTAGACACGGGAACACAGATCACCTTCCAAGTCATCGTCACTGCCCTTCCTGCCAAGCAACCCATACACACATCCCACCTGTGGCTTCTGGAACAACAGTTGGCAGGGCAGGGGTCTGTGGTGGCCCTGCCCATTCCTGTTGCCTTCCTCTCACCTGTTCAGAGTTCTCTCTCTGTCCATCAGGTCTGGGGACTCAACTATGTCCCACCTTCCAGGTTTGCCATAACAAATCACTACAAGGTGGGGGACTTAAACAATGGGTGTTTGTACTCTCACTGTTCTAAAGAACAGAAGGAGAAAGTGGAGGTTTGGCAGAGACAAGGTCTTAATGGAAGATCTGAAGGGGTACAGTGCCTTGCCTTTTTCTCTGGTGGTGGCCAGGAACCCTGGTATTAATAGACCACTCCAATCTCTGCCTCTGCCTGCTGGGTGTGCCTGGCCTTCTTAAAGAATGTTTGCAGTGGCTTCATGGATCACCTGGATAATCCAGGAGGAACTTATGTTAACATGTTTTAACTCAATTACTTTCCCCCAAAATGAGTCATAGTCACAGCATTGATGGATATGTCTTTTGAGCAGGCAACCATTTAGTCTACTACATGCCTCTACAGGGGGTTACGTGTCAAATGAAGGACTCTGATAAGCAATACTCAATCCAGCTTCAGCCCTGAGCTAGTCCATGAAGATTTTTCTAGATCAGTGGTTCTCAACCTGGGGTTGAGACCTCTGGGGATTGAACAACCCTCTCACAGGGGTCACCTAAGACCATCTGCATATCAGATATTTATGTTACAATTCATACCAATAGCAACAATGAAGTTCTGAAGTAGCAACAAAAATAATTTTAAGGTTGGGGGTCACCACAACATGAGGAACTGTATTAAAGGCTCACAGCATTAGGAAGGCTGCAAAACACTGTTCTAGATAGACAGAGGAAGAGAGCAGTAACCAAAGCTACTCAACAGAAATACAAAGCAAGCAAATAAATTTAAAGAAAGGCTTCTAGAAGCCATGTTGCCAAAAAACACAAAGAAATGGGTGAATTCATTGTAGCCATCTATTACCCAGTATGCCAGCATAAGCAGATGAGGCAAGGCTCAAACATAGACATGCTCAAGCAAGGTCCCAGGAATAATTCAAAAGGAACAACCAGAGCCAATCACCAACATGAAACACTGACAGACTGGGCAGAGGATCACTGCAATGGCTCCTGCTAGCAGCTAATGACTGGGCAAGGCCAAGGTGCTGTGAGATGCCTATACCCTTGAACTCCCATGGTCTTTTTCCAGGGCATGCTATGTGCACCAGTGGTGGTTCAACAAACTGCAGGCCAACAGGGGGACTTGCAGAAATTGACTTCTCTTTCCTGGGAGGAGTATGAATGTCACAGCATTAGGATCATGTGAGTGGGGCTGGGATGTAGCTAACTTAATAGAGTGTTTGTCTAGCCTGCAGAAAGCCCCACCTTTGGTCTCCAGTGCTGCATAAACTGAGTTTGTTGGTACATGTCTGTAATCCTAGCAAGCAGGAGGATTGGGAGTTCAAAGCCAGCCTTAGCTATGCAGCAAATTTAAGGTCAGCGTAGAACATGTGAAAGCCTATCTCAAAAAAAAGAAAAAGAAAATCTAAGTAAACATGAGAGAATACACTCTTAAAAGTATGAGTATCTATCCTGCTCTGCAGAGTGAGTTCCAGGACAGCCAGAGCTACAACAGAGAAACCCTGTCTTAAAAAACAAACAAACAAACAAACAAACAAGCTAAGCACTCGGGAGGCAGAGGCAGGCAGATTTCTGTAAGTTGGAGGCCAACCTGGTCTAGAGTGAGTTCCAGGACAGCCAGAGTTACAACAGACAAACCCTGTCTCAGAAAACAAGAACAAAAACAAAAACAAACAAACAAAGTATGAGTTCATGGAGCCAGGTGTGTACCTACTATAAAGATGTAAGACCTCTAGCAGCCATTTTCTGCTGTATCAGAAAATGTCTCTGATAAGCTCTTAGTATCAAGAGCTTAGTATTCTGCTTTCTTTTTTAAAACAAAAATTTCATTTAATCCTCAAAACCACCCAATGAGGTAGCTATTGCCTCCAATTCTGCAGATGAAAAACTGAGACCTAAACCTTTATATGAGCAGGAACAAGGTCACACAGCTGAGTAACAGAAGACTTTATTCTGATCCCATGGTGCTCTGCACACAGAGCCTCTTATCTCCCTGTAAAGCCCCATGTCCCTTGTCTCAGCCTCCTTACTGTGCTCTGCATCCCCCAAAGTGTGACCTAATAGCTATGGGCATGGAGGAAAAGGGAACACACAGTGTCAAGTCACAGCTGTAGGTTACCACAGTCCCAGACAGATTTTCACATCTTTTTTTTTCTTGTACTAAGTCCTCTTTCACTTTCCAAGGTTAACTGGAGCCCAATACAGTCTGAGAATATCAGATGGAAAATTCCAGAAGTAAACATCCTTATGTTTTAAATGGTGAGCTTGCTCTGAGTAGCATAATGACCTTGGGCCATCCCACTGTATGTCCTGCCTGGGTCATAAATATCCCTTTGTCCTGTGTTTCCACTTTGTATTACACTACCATCCATCAGTTGCTTGGTTGCTCTCTTACCTGAATGTAAGAATCTGGTATTATTGGCTATTTCAGGGACTCAAGGATCCTACAACATGGCCCTTCAGACAACAGGAATCATTATGTATTAAATGTCCTTCATTAATATGAAAACTAAAATCCACAAAACACTTTCAGTCTCCTGGTGTCTCAGTGGTCACCAGAGAGTCTCAACAGTAGCTTTCAAACTTGGGTTCCCAGACTGTTCAGAACACCAGATATTCTCAAGCAGCAACTGGACCTGTCCATTTGCCTAAATGTCAGGCAACTGACATCTTTGTTCTTGGCTGAATCAAAAACAGGCTTGTGTGGTAACAACTGCTTCCTTCCACTGGAAACTCACAGCTATAAATATCCTCCAGTGTTGTTTTCACAATACGAATTATTATTTAATAACTGCGATTTGGTAACAGGCTCTTTCAAAACATCTGCTTCCTGGGAAGCATACCATAAAAGAAGTCCTTAGCAGGGTTTCAGGGGGAGAAAATAGACCAGGATGTAGCAACACATTTGGAAAACTAGTAAACACCTTGATGGGGCCCCGCAGCAGAACTCAAGTTTATCATTAATAAAATGACATTTTTCATAGTGTCGTTCTCCTAGACTGTTTAACGAAGTTCACATTCATTCATTAACCTTCACAGTGGGGGAGCTTAAGGAGCCAGGATTCCCATTTTATACATATAAAGAGAGACAGAAATCCCATATCTGAAAAGAATAACTCAAACTAAGTGCCTAATTAGCCAGAGGACCAGCTCCCGAACAAGAGCAAGCCCCCTCACCGAGTCAATAGTGGAAACAAAGGGAGAGAGGTGGTCAGTAACTCATCTCCGTGGCTGGATTTTCATGTGTCATTTATTTCTGTATAAAAAGCCTCAATTTCCCTGGCAATGAAATGGGGCACTATCCGCCACCTGGTGATGAAGACACAGCCATAAATGACTTTGAATTGCCTGGATAATCAGCATTATGCAAATCAGTAGTGCCATTAGAGAGCTGCTAAACACAGCTATAAATCTTATAAAAATACTTCAATGGAAATTAAGGCTTAATTAGGAGGCTCCACTTTCAAAAATTTCCATCACCCTGTTATTTTAAAGAGAAGACGGTTAAAAGCTGCTTCTACCAGAGGGTAATGGGGCCTCGGTCTAACATTCTGAATATAGCTGCACATTGACAAAGATGGTCGATAAAAAGGGAAGACAGTGCACCTGACCAGGTTATTGCTGCGAGTCAGGTTGAAAACAGGGTTCTAGAACAGAGAAGAATGAGACAACCACTGTATCATCAAGCCTTTCCCAGGAGGATTTTGGCCACCATTCCTAGATGTGGAGCTACAAAGTCCCAGGGTTCTTACAAGTTCTCTTTCAAGCAAATTGCACAGGCACTAAATTTGACTTGATGTTAACTCTATCAGTTCCAGTACCTCAGGAAGATGCTAGCAAACACCACCAACCCAACACATGGACCAGAAGTTCTGGGTTCAAACTCATTAGAGGTCTTCTAATCTCAGCAGCCCAAATCTAAGAATTACCCAGAATTATCTGCCAGCTCCATTGTGCTCTCTGCCTTAGAGACCAAAGCACCCTGTGCTCAAAGCATCTTGGAGCTAAAAAGAAATTCAATTCTCAAAGTCAGGGAGGTTACATGTTGTCTCTATCCAAACCAGTCAAGACATTAAAGCAACAAGACATTAAGACCTGTGCCCACCTGAATGTTTCCTTACAAGTATCTCCAAAAACATCATTCTGCCTGGGCTAGCCTGGGCTACCCTAGGCTAAATTCTAACTCAGCACTCTGTCCCATCTGGAAGATCAGGTCCTTCTTCTGGGTCACTCAAAGAAGACACCTCATCACCCTGTTCCTGTCACTGGGATTAGTACCCAGGCCAGTTTTTACAGGTTGAGCCTCTTCTGTCTGTCTTTCCTCATCATGGTTGAGAAACCAATCCCCTGGGCAATCACTCCAAACCTGGAGTGGAGAATTCTTCAGTGAGTGAGAAGAACACTGAAAGGAAATACAGTTGAGAACAGGCGGCCTTGCTAAAGAGCCCTCTTCAAACAAGAGGTCCTAGTGGTCATTAATAGCAGAGAAGTGTAAAACCTTTCAAGGAAATTTAAAATGAGCCCAGGGACAGTGGTTCTCAAGCAGCCAATACCCTTGAAGCATGAGTGTAATTTAAGCCACAACACTTTCTGCCACCAACTCCCATGTGACACCCACATAAGTGTTGAAATTCACATGTGCCCAGACATTGATCCTCCAGGACTTTCAAGTCACCTTTTTAATTGTCACCCCACCACCACCCTACTCAATAACCTGCTCTGGCCAAAGCAATGCCTCAGGCTCAGGTGCAGTCACCAGAGTAAGGGACCCAGGCTACTATGCAGAGAGCTCCTCACATCTGGGGTACTAGTGATAACCATGTGTCCAAAATACAACAGAGCTGGGGAGGGGTACTAGTGATAACCATATGTCCAAAATACAACAGAGCTGGGGACGCAAACAGAAAGAAGCCACAGCCCTGTCTTGAAGCAAGGAGCAAGGAAGCAAGGAAGATAGCTGACAAAAGCAAGACATGATTGAAAGGTACATGGCACACAAATGCTACCAACAGAGAATGAGCCTGCTCCTGGACCCTCTGGATAAAGGCTGAGTGTGAGGTTTAGTGGTACAGTCTCAGTTGTCAAACCTTAAGGGAATGAAGCCAGAGGCAGGCAGGATTCCCACTCACAGAGGCCTACAGTTTCCCTACTTCCTTTGATTGACACCACTCATGGTAACTTCTTACTGTATCCTGGGATGCTACAGTGCTATGCCCTTCCCCCTTAGTCTCCTAAAGCACCAGAGCCCTCAGTTGTGTTTTGTTTTTTTAATGTTTTAAGATCTATTTTATTTTATTCTCATTTATTTTATGTGTATGGGTGTTTTGTTTGCATGTGTGTCTGTTACCTGGTATCCTCATGGGACTGGAGTGACAGACTGTTGTGAACTGTCATGTGGGTGCTGGGAATTGAACTCAGGTCTCTGGAAGAGAGGCCAGTGCTATTAATCACCGAGCCATCTCTCCAGCCCCAGCCTTCAGTTATTTTAAAGCATTTGACTTAACTGTACCATTCTGCAGAAACCACAGGCACAGCAACATCACTAAAAAAGACCTCCACGGTGCCTCAGGAGCACACTTCTCAGAACCACTGGCACAAATCAGCATCCTACAAACCAGCATCCACACACCAGAGTATCCGCCATGGTAGCTGTAGAATTTGGAAATCTGGCTTTGAAACTACCATCTTCCTCTAGCCCTCACCATAAGGCCCTGCTACTCACAGAGTGGATGTTCCTTCAAAGCGTGTTGAAATCCCATCCCTAAAGAAATCATGCTGACATGTGGGAGATGACCAGGTCCCGAGGGCTCTAGTGTAACTAGTACCTTATAAATGAGAGACCTAAAGAGCCCTTTCCCCTGCCTCCACATACGGCACAGCAAGAAGTCACTGTCTATAAAGAAGGGGCTTTGCCAGACACCCCACCTGCTGCTGCTGCTGTAGCCGTCCCAGCCTCTGGTCATGAACAATACATACATTTTTACTGTTGATAAAATACCCCATCGATATTAGCTCTTTTGCTTGTTGCTTTCTGTGCTGGTTATTTTTTGTCAGCTTGACACAAGCTAGAGTTATCTAGGGAGAAGCACCTTGAGAAAATGTCTCCATTAGAATGCCTGTAGACAAGTCTATAGTGTATTTTCTTGATTAATGACTGATGTGGGCAGACCCAGCCATGGGAGGCCGTGCCACTCCAGGGAAGGTGGACTTGAGTTGCATAAGAAAGCAGGCTAAGCAAGCCATGAGGAGCAAGCTACACTCCTCCATGGCTTCAGCTCAGATTCCTGCTCTAACTTTCCTTGGTGATGGGCTGTGACCTGAATGTTGTAAGACATAAATGCTTTCCTTTCCAAGTTGTTTTTGGTCATGGTGCTTTATCACAGCAACAGAAACCCTAACTAGGACACTGAGAAGAAGCACCTGAGGGGAGAGGCTCTTATTTTGACTTATATTTCAAGTAACTACAATCCAGGGTGGCAGGAAAGGCAAAGCAGATAAAGCATGGGGCAGCTGGACACACTGTACCCACAGTCAGAAGCAGAGAGAGGGTGATGGGTGGTGGTGCTCACCTGCTTTCTCCTTTTTATTCAGTCCTGGACCACAACCCATGAAATAGCACCACCTACTTTCAGGGTAGGTCCTCCCACATCTATTAACCCACTTCAGACATGCCTAGAAGTTTGTCTCTAAAGTGATTCTAGATCCTGTCAAGGGAACAATATTAACTATCACAATATCCAAGGGTGGCAGTTGGTACAGCCTAAGGCAGAAGCACTGCTGGGTCTCACTCGACCTAGCCTCTATAGGAAACCTTTTCTATTACCCACATCTTCTTCTTATGACACACAATGATGCACATCTTCCTTAATACGCTTGCACCCTCTTAAACAAGTTTCCTTAAAACAAATCAGCACAAGTAAACTTCTGTATTTGGTCAGATTCCATTCATAATTAACCCCTGAATGCACTGTATTTCCTCTTGTAACTACTGAGAATTCCAGTTAGCCATTCTCCCACCTTTACAACAGCCCATAATCATATGCTAACACTTGGCCAATGAGACTAAGTAAAGGTTCTGTGTGAGAATTTCAGAAAGGAAGAAGAGGAATCTCATTCTTCTACTGCCTTTCTTCAATCTGAATTCAGATGACATGGCTGGTACTCAAGCAGTCATCTTAGACTGTAGAGAAACACACAAGAAAGAGAGCCTGGGTTCCTGGTAATGGATGGTAGTGTTCACCTTGCTTTCACCTTTTTATTCAGTCCTGACCACAGTCCATGAAATAGTGCCACTCATATTCAGGGTAGGTCCTCCCATGTCTATTAACCCACTCTAGAAACCCTCACCGAAATGCCTAGAGGTTTGCCTATAACGTGATCCCAGTAGATCCAGGATGCCACCTTGAGCAACTTACTGCTAAGTTGAAATCCAGTTAACATGTAAAACACATGCCCTAGTGCAGTCATTTTCCTGCCTGTACAATGAGTCATAAAATTTAAACTTGAATTTCAATAACACCTGAAGAACATGCTATAAATATGTTCTAAGCATGAATATTTCTAAGACTCTGAGAGAAGCAAAAAGTCAAAGTAACATACATGAGTGCACACACACAACACACACACTCACACCCTGCTAAAGGCATTGTCCACTTTGTCACACAACACGATTTCAACTGAAAGAGACTTTTAGGAAAAGGAATCTCATTTGGTTCAGCACCACAACAAACACTTGTAAGTCTACATCCCTGTATCCACTAAAATAAGTTCCTGGAGAGAAATATTTGACATAGTAAGTTTGATGAGAAATGAAACAAAATGTTCCTGCTGGCCCAGAAGAGAGGAAGGAATGAGTATATACCGGATAGGCTAATATCCCCTTCTTGATGGTAGTTTCCAAAAATCACTCTCGTCCATCCTCCAAAGCCCCACCCCTCTGCTCCTCACAAAGACTTTCAACCCACTAACTTCCGTCACTTGCCATATGGAGCCACTTACTAGCCCCACTACCCTTTAACCCTCTTTTCCCAGTGTGAGATTCCCAGATCTGTGAATCTCAGCAGGCACCAGACACAGAACTATCCCTCCCTCCGTGAGGGACAGGGGATCTCACTGCACACTCCCCAGTCTGGATTCTACCATGAAGCAACTCACCTGCAACAGGGTCAAAGAACCACCTGGCAAGTTTACTGCCAACATTACCTCATCCTAGCCAGGCACTCCCCTACTGTGGGATCAGCCCCTTTCTTCTTTAAGACACAGGTATGGTCACTCTTCCCAGGACCCTCCCTTCCCATTCCCCCATTCCCATATCAGCCAGTTCTTCCCATCTGATATAATCAAGACCCTTCTCGTCACCAACAGCCCAAGGCCTCCTCTTCCATCATGCTGAGCCAGGGTACCTATGGCCCCACCTGCTCTGGAGGTGTTCACCACCTTTAACATTTTAAAGTTAGATTTTAAATCTCTAGGCTGAGCAGACCAATCAGTCCATAATGACTCTGGGGGGAAAGGGGAATGGGCACTTTTTCTTAAGTTTTTGTTTTTTTTAAGCCTTAATCTATGGTTAGCTAAATGGAGTTAGGGAGATGTGGTAAGAACTCATCTTCCAGAGCTCCCATCCTTTCTTTAGAGTTCTGTTCTCTGTGCTCTTGTTCTTTTGGGAGACTGCTGGGCAGGAAACACCACCACCTCAGCCAGGCCACAGCTTATCCTATCAGTGCATTCTTCGGGATGACATGTATGAGTGGCAGTGAACACTGATTTCACTTCTGGGCAGCGGAGCATCTCAAAAGCCATACCTCAATCCCTGGAGGGAGAAGACAGAATTTGCAGACCAAATATATAGAAGCAATGGTGTCAGCTTCTATCACACCCAAGCTCTTCCCAGGTTATCTCAGATTGTGGACATGAAGTCAGCAGGCAGCTTTGGATCAGGTTCAGCCAAAGTATTAACCCAGCTGTCAAAGGGTCCACAGCTGGCCAGGGTGACTCCCAGGCCAGGAGCTGAGAAGAGTGCATCCCTGGCACCACTTCCCATCTCTCAGCAGATTTTTCCTCCCACATGGTGGCTCACACTTGGAACCCCAGCACTGGAAGGCTGTGGCAGAAGGATATTAAGCTTGTGGCCAGTCCAGGCTACAAAGGATGACCCTGTTTCTAAACACAGTAGAGAAAGAAGGAGAAGGAATGGAGACTTACTAATTTCTACAAAGTTGGAGATATGACAGGAAACGTTTCAAATATACAGATTTAAAATTTAAGTAAGGTATCCGTCCAAACAGTCCCTTGAAGCTCTTCCTTGGTCTCCAAGTCCTACTGCTGTGCTCTCTTGCAATTCTGTTCCCTTGGTTGTGGGCGGGATCTGTAGCTTTCCTCTAATCAGCAAGTAATGAAAAAGTAACAGAAGAAGTACCACGTGTTAGAGCTCCTATCACACTAGAATCTTTCTTACTGATTTGGTGAAATGAAACACCATGTTGGGAACCTACAAGCCAAGGAATTGAGAGCAGTCTCCAGAAATGCCTGGTGGGAGTAGGGGCCATCTATCATCCCTGCACTCAGGAACAGTGACAGGTGATCTGCAGAGCAAGCTGGCTAGCAAAACTACACATGCTGGCAATCCTGGGCTTGAGTGAGAGGCCCTGCCTCAGTGGATAAGGTAGAAGAGTGATAGAGGATGACTCCCAACTTCATGGGCCTCCACATACATGCACATACAAGTGCATGTTCATCCCCACACGTGTGCACCCGTACACATGCAAAAACGTGCATACGCATATGTAAAATACAGGCACTTGAAAAAGAACAACAATGAAAGCTGCTGGGAAATGAGCTAACAGCAGCCCAGGAATCTAAAGGTGAATTCTTCAGCTGTCCTGCCTCAGATGAAGCTGAAGCTCAGCCAATGCCCTCATCACAACCTCCCAGAGGATCAAGGGTGTTACCAGACTCCTAACCCAGAAGCCAGGGACAATCACATGTGTTCTTCAAGACACCAAGTCAGTGATCACACTGTGACACTGCAGTAGAAAATAAACACAGGTCAACAGTGAACAGGAATGTTCCAATTAATAAGAGGAACCACAGGGTAGCCCTCTGGGGAAAAGCTCCCTGGTCCCCTTACACATCACACCGATTGTTTTCCTTCAGATGGAGTGGGACCTCTAGTTTTCAGCTCATCAACAGAATAAAGCAAAAGTGACATGAGGTCGTCTATATGTTGAAAGATTTAAATATGAAAAATCAACCCAAAAGAGAAAACACAAGCTTTGTACTATTGTGGGACCTTTGGGGCTGGAGAGCAGTTGAAGCGGCAGAAAGGCGCCTCACCCCTGCTAAGAGGGCTGGTAGGACGCTTTGTGAGCTCCTTCTCTCTCAGTCCTGGAGGGACCCAAGTTGCTCACAGGAGCAAAAAGGAAAATAACCTGGCAGATGTTTGTCCATCCTGTGGTGGATTGGGCACCTTCCTCTGTCTTTGCAAAGACCATGAGGCCAGGTGCCCACCCTGCCCGTATGGTAATGGGTCTTCCCCACCGGGAGTACCGGAACCGCGCCTCCCCAGGGGAAAGATATTTAAACAGGGAAAAGCCTGCCAACAAAGGAGTTCATGATCCATCAGATTCTATTCTCAGGCCGCGGGTGGTCAGCAACCCGCAACCCGGTCCCAGAGCGCTTCCCTGCCACTCAAACCTGGGCCCTTGCACTCCTGGCCAAAGAAGGAGGCCTGGGCCAGCGTGCACGGGGAGACTCAGCCGCTGTGGCAGATCGGCAGTTTGAGTGCGCGGGACCGGGGGAAACCAACATACTATGTGATTTTGGAGGGAAGAAAGCATTCCTATGCCATGAGACAAAGAGTAAGGAATGTGACAAAAGAGGGAAGTATTACCTGTAACTCCTATCACAAAAGGCTAATTTCCTTAATATATAAGTAGTTGCCACAAATCATTAAGAGAAAAAACAGTTAAGATAAATTCCACAACGGAAGGGATATGAATAGTTTGCAGAAAGAAAAAAAAGTGACGGTGGTTCCTAGACATTCTGAAAGGATGCTTGCTCATAAGAACTACAATGAGGCTCCCAGGTAGGATGGAATGTGTTAACACACTGGCTTGGAAGGCAGGGGAGAGGCTGGCACCTTCATCCTCTGCTGCTGGGGAATGGACCCTACAGCTTCTCTAGAGAGCAATTAGGCGGCAGCTGTGAAAATCACGAGTTCTCTTGGCTCCCAGACTCAACAATTCCACTTCTGGGAATACTCACAATGGCGTGTGTATGAGGCCGTCCAACAGTAGAGACATGGACCAACCAACCTACCCAAAAGAGACTGTCTTCATGACCTCTGTAGAGGCTCTGTCTCCTACAGAATCATGTTCCAAAGTATTGATGGTGGTTAAGGCCTCAACAGATGAATTTGGAGGATATATGATTCAGCCCATAAAAATGGCCAAAATCTCATGTTAGTCACCTCAATAAAAGCCTCTTCTGGAGCTGTGGGGTGTAGTCCAGTTGGTAGAGTGCTTTGCCCTAGTGTGCACAAACCCTCTGTTCAGTCCCTAGCACTACATAAAACTGGGCATGGTGACACAGACCTGTAATCTCCACACTCAGGCAGTAGAGACAGGAGGCTCAGGACTTCAGTCACCTTACATAGCAGAATTTAAGGCCAGGTTAGGCTACATGAGGTCCTATCCCCACACCAACACGCATGCACACATGTGAGCACCTGTCTCAGGACTGGGGAGAGGGCTCTTCAGTGAAATGCTTGTAGTGTAAGTGTGAAGGCTGAGTTTAGACCCCTAGAACCCATGTGAAGTGGGACATAGTAGAGTATGATGTGACAGAGGACACCTGTAATTTCTCTTCACCTTAATGAGGTGGGAGGCACAGGCAGGAGAATCTCCAGAGACTCATAGCATGCACAGCTAAACATGTGATATGAGTAAGAGATTCTACCTCAAACAAGTGGAGAGGACTGATACCCAAGAGTGTTCTTGCCGCCTCCCCCTTACACACACACACACACACACACACACACACACACACACACATTTTTAAAGCCTCTACTGGTAATCCAATGTCTTTTTCAAAGTACAAGGCCTACTTTCAACTTGCATTGGGGAAGCAGGGGTGGGGGGGGTGAATTTTCACACCTTTCCCAACTACAGGCTGACTGGGAAGGGCAGTCAGTCTGACTCCACAGAATGGGTTGGCCCTCCATCTTCCCCAGCTGCACTGAAAAGTGGGGCATGGCATCAGTCTCCACCCCATACTTAGACCTGCTGTACAGGAGATACCAGGCTGTGTCCACTTGAAACAAACAAAAAAACAAACAAACAAACCCTTCCTCCACCAAGCCACTCAGGGAAACTTCAACCCCCACCCCAGACCCAAAGCAGATCCACACTGCAATCATCTGCCCTCCCTCTGAGGCCACGCTGCTCATTAAGATGTCCTAGATTACCAGTATCAGGAAGTCACCACTGAGCCGGCTCAGCAGTGAAAACCAGGGCACAGGCTTGGCGTCACTACTGGGCACCCCTGAACTGCTTGTTTCTGTACGAGTGCTAAGTGACTCAGGGCAAAATACTTAATACCTCTGAGTCCTGTGTACTCTTTGGCAAAATAGAATTAGTAGTTGATTATTCCCATGGGCTGCTCTAACAATGACATGCAGCTGAGTGAGTTAAGATGCTATGATTTCATCTTCTGGAGGCTAGAAATTCAAAGTCAAAATGTTGAATGGCTGATGCCAGGGAAAATTACCCCTTGCATCTCTAGCTTTTAGTAGTTGCTGAATATCCCAGGCATCCCTTGGCTTCTATGACTATCACTTCAACTTCCTCCTCCAGTGTGTGTGCGTATGTGTGTGTGTGTGTGTGTGTGTGTGTGTGTGTGTGTGAGTGTGTGTGTGTGTGTGTGTGTATGTGTCTCCTAATGGTGAGGGAGGGGAACAGGACACAGATCAGGGACTGGGGAGATGGCTCAGTCACTGAATGAAGTACTTGCTGTGCAAGCATTAAGATCTGAGTGCAATCTGTAAAAGCTATGGTTTAAATTAAAAATAGAAGAGAAAACGTCACAGGACTTTCGATCACAGCACCAAGGAGACAGAAACAAGAGGGGTCCTAGCCTACTCCAGTCAGTGAACTCGAAGTCAATCAGAGACCTTGTCTCAAATAACAAGGTGGAGTCTGGAGGGATGTCTCAGTGGGTAAGTATCTGCTAGGCAAGCACGAGGACCCGAGTCCAACCCCTGCACCCACATAAAAGTTGGATGCAGCCATGTGTACACTTTAACTCCAACGCTATGGAGGGTGGAGACAGAGGGATCTTTTGGGCTTGCAAGCTGCAAGGGATGGTTCTGCCAGGGGTGAACCCCACAGGCTGCTGTGAATGGAGAAGAGGTCTTGTTCAAAGGATATTGCTCTGGTTCTCCCATCCAGCTGCCCGCCAGTATAGAAACTTCCAGAGATAAAGCAAGCCTCAGCAGTGCAGGCCTTGGAGACAGCCCAAGCAAGGCTAAGCCGAGCAGTCTCAGGCTGTGGCTCCCTGGAGAGCTGGGTGAGCCATAGCTATAGAAGTGATTAATAAATCATGGGCAGGGCCTTCCCCCCACCACACCCCCACCACGCCATGCTGGGAGTCAACCCCTCCCCCATCACACCAATCAGAACTGCTGCTCACAACTCGAGGACAGCTTTGACTGAATTCCTGAAGCCCCAAGTGTCTGCAGAGGAGATTTTCTTCACGGATAATGCTTGAAAATGAGGAAGTTAAGTGGCCTGAAAGAACCTGGGACCCATTAACCAGCTAGTCAGTCAGAGCTTCCATTAAAAGAGAAAAATGGCTGGATATCTGAAAAGCATCCTTGGGCAGCTGTTCAAAAATTCCATTATGAGTTATCAAGGAGGCTCCTGGGGGCTCAGACCAATCCAAGTGGGGAGCATGGATGGCCAAGGGGCAAGAAAGTAGGGCCAGCAGCAGAAGTCCAGAGGTCCTCTTCACTTCCTGAACCTTCAGTATGAGAACCAGAACAGTGTCAACACTTGACTCCTCTGTGTGAGGTGCGTGCGACACCACAGCACCGTGCATGACAGGCAGCAGAGCTGGGCTTCAGGAGCGCCTGGGCACAAGGGTGGAGGGGTCAGAAAACGAGATCTATACACAACAGAGTGTCATCAGCCAGCCACCCAGTGATGAAGATCCACGTGAGGATCAACAATCAATGAGACAGTCACAAGAGTCCCGAGGAAACTACCTACAAAGGAGCCTAGACATATCACTACCGTCACTCTACACAGACCAACGAGGTCCTGGAAAAGATTCAAAAACAGCACATTCTACAATTAGACTCTCTCTGAACCCCAACTCTGAGACCTGGTTGAGAAGCAACTTAGGTACAATTAGATACCCAACTTAGCAACTTATATACCCAGAGCATCCATTTTGCCATCTGTGAAATGAATGTAATACTGTCCCTGTATTGCAGGGTCTCTGTATTACAAGAGTCTGTGTGATGATCTAGGGTTAGCTACCTCCTGACACATCCCCGGTAGGTACTAAATGAATGTTGGCTCCTGGCTATCTCTGCCCCTCCCTCTTTCAGCACATTTTACCCACTCCTGTCTTCTACCACCTCTAGTTCCGCTGCAAAGTGAGGGTCTCTGTCCCAGAAAACCATCCCCTACACCTCAACTGCACCCCACCTGAAAATTTAGTCACCCACCTTATGATCCAGAGCAATCTCCTGGCAGGACAGTCTGTGCAGCTGGGCCCAGGCACATAGCATAAGAACCCTGGCCCATGACAGCACCTTCAGTCTTCAGCTGACAAGAACACACAATGAAGAAACGGTCCCGGGCACCTTCCTAGACTGGAAAGATCAGGCTGTATTCTGAGCACGAGCTACAGCTATATTTTCATATTAAAATGTGATTTCTTGGGGCTACAGAGATACCTCAATCAATAAAGTGGTTGCTGAGACATGAGTTCAATCTCTGAAACCCATGTTTTTAAAAAGCCAGATGTGGGAAGGCATACTGCTAGCTCCAGTGCTGGGAAAGCAGAGACCAGTGGACCCCTGGGGCTCCTGGGCCAGGCAGTCTAGCCCACAGAGCAAGTTCCGATTCTGTGAGAGTCACTCTCTCCAAAAACAAAGTGGGTGAAGTCTGAGGAATGGCACCTACTTTACACACATACACACAAACAGGACAAAAACAGTTGATTCCTTTTGCACAGAGGTGATGAACTAATAGAGGACACATTTTCTCATTGTCTTGTTTCATCAAATAAAAGAAGGTGACCCAGGTAAGAAACCCAACTTTTGGGGTTTCTTTTTTTCATTATTTTATTGGTTCACAGTATCCAAGTCTGGGAACTGCCAAGCTATAAAAATCAGTTTGGCTTAGCTGACTCCACTTCCTCCTAGTTTAATTTCTCAAACCAAATTTACATGCCCAGCCTATTGTCGCCATTTAAATGAAATCTCTCACCAAGGTCTCCAAATCCATATCATCATTTGCCTCCGGTCTGCATCTGATAGCCTAGGCCCTTGTCCAAGCCAAGCCTTGTCCAAGTCCAGGCAAGTTGCTGAGCATCCCTGAGCTCTGGCCTCCCACTGGGCCTAACTGAGCTCAGCATAATCCCTTCCTCCATGCAACCTTGAGGGCATGCAAGGAAATCAAGTAGATAAAGCACCTTCCACAGGTCTGGGACCTCTCAGTGCCAAACAGTAGGGAGCACTGAGTAAGAAGAGAGTTCATAGGAGGGTGTGTCCTCTTTCCAGCTCTGTCACTCCTGCTACCTCTATTTCCAGCAAAATGAGGAGATACAACATCTAAAATGTAGTGTGTTCACTCAGTCCCACCCCTGGACTCAGCCCAGGCCAGCCTGGAACTCCATCTTAGCATGTAGTCTGCGAAGTTTCTCTTGTTACTCTCAGGAAGGGGGAAACTGGATTCCAACCACACCCACTGGATTACCTCACATGTAAGGGAACAATAAGACATTGTAAAACACCAGTGACAATACCAAAGAGGCCACTTTAAAGTACATGGTGAGCAGACCATGGGTCAAGAACTCATATCCAATGCTGAGTTCTTCCTGGGACCAAGGCCAATAATATTTGCATGTGAGTGCTCACACACTCTCACTCTCTCTCTCTCTCTCTCTCTCTCTCTCTCTCTCTCTCTCTCTTCCTCTCTCTCTCTCTCTCTCTCTCTCTCTCTCACACACACACACACACATACATGCAACCTAAATAAATAAATGCAAACCTAAAATCTCAGGCTGTACAAGTGGACAGTAATTAGCAATCAAATCCCATGGGATTTAAACTATTACTCTTGAGGTCTGGGCATCCTATGATTTCTACTTTGCCCCATCTCCATCTCATTGATCTGACCACATCTTACTTTTGGTTGAGTTTTTACTACGTTATATCTCTCTTCACTGTACCACTTCCATGTGACACACATATTTATTTTGCAAAGCTAGTCTTTTACACCGTTTTGTTTCCTCATACACATTGGACTGTCCTTTAGATGGTAGATGGTGCACCCAGAGTTCAAATCCAAAGAGATTTTCATCATTTCCATACTGCTCTATCCTCCAGCTCTCATATGAAATTTAAACAGAAAAGGAAGTTATCAGTGTGGCATATATATGATATATATATATGTATACATATACATATATATCACACACACACACACACACACACACACACACACATACATTTCCAAACCAAGGCTCTGAGTCTCCCTGGTCTACTGCAAAACCTCATTTGTTTACTGTGGCCAAAAAGACCCCCAAAACTCAGGAGTCTTTCAGAAGCAGCTGATGAGCCTCTAGAAGCCAGAGCACACCAACACGGGGAAGACCACCACTAGCCACTGCCTCCTCACCATGGCTCACAGGATGGCATGTTCTCCTCCATCCAAAACTCAGGATGAAAAAAGGACTTTCGGAGGGAGACAAAAACATTTGGAGATGTGAGCTGTGACAAGGAGCTGCAAAAGCACACTGCATCATGACTTCCCAGGACTCAGAAAGAACCTTAAGCCTGTCCCCTAGAATAGGTCTAGTTGTGAGACAGAATGTCCTCAAGGGCTCCCCAACAAACTCAGTCCCGTGCTCCAAAACACAGGAAGAGAGGATTTTCTATCCAAGGGGAAAGAGCTATGTCTTACTTATATAGCCATGGCTCACCTGGGACTCACTCTGCAGATAAGTCCGAAACTCATGATCCCTCTGCCTTGAGAGTATGAGATTAAAGGAGTACAGCTCCATGGCTGGCTAACAAACATATTGTTCAAAGTTTGTTAAGTGTCAGGCATATTGGCATGCCTAAAGTCCCTGCACTTAGAAGTCTGAGGTACTAAGGCAGGAGGAATATGAGTTCAAGGACAGCCTGGGCTATCGGCAATGGCTTGCCTCTAGCATAAGGAACTGAGTTCAGATATTCAGAGCCCACATTTAAAAAAACAAGAACCTCCAAACAACCCAGGTGATTGCTCTGGTTGCTCTCCACAAACTGATAAGACCCTAATGCTGACAACTATATAAACTATATAAACTATATAAACTCCATAGGGTCCCAGCACTGAGAAGGGAAGTAGAAACAAGCCCTCAACCCTAACCCAAAAGCTATCTCCAATTGATACTCACTGGCAAAGGAAGACTTAGTTTTCTCTATACAGCATTCTCTGTATACCGGGTATACAAACTACACTTAAGGACAGGCCCCACGCCCGGGCACTGGACGGTCAACACAAAATGAACTCAGTTGCATTTTTGGAGTTTGGGGGGATTTTTTGTTTGTTTGCTTGCTTTGTTTTGTTTGTCTCATGATGCTTTGTTGGGGCTTTTAAATTTTTATTTAGAAGTTTTTTTACCTGACAGATCTTTTGCTTATATATTATAGTTTCCAATTTTGTTTTTGTGAGTTTTCTGTGTATGTGAATGTGTGGAATGCGTGTGTCTCAGAGACTGCATGTGCTTTTTCTTTGGCTCTTTCTTTCCTGTTTGTTTGTTCATTTGTTCTACCCTATTCTGGTTTATTTATTTTTATTTTCTTATTTTACTTTTTTTTTAGATGCCTATTTGTTTCCTAACGAGAGAAAGGGTGTGGATTTGGGTGGTGGAAAAACGGGTAAGATCTGAGAGGCACTGGAGGAACAACCATAATCAGATTATATTGTATGAAAGAAAATCTATTTTCAATTAAAACATATTTTGACATAAGGATAAACAATGAAGAAGAGGAGAAGGCGGCGGTGGCATGGTGATGCTCACCTATAACCCTGCACGGGGAAGCAGAAACACGCCGATTCCTGAAGTTCACTGGCCAGTTAGTCTAGCTGAATCAACGAGTTCAAGGTTCAGAGAGAGAGACTCTGTCTCAAAAAACAAGTTGGGGTGACTGAGAAAGACACTCTATGTCAACCCTCTGGCCTCCACATACATTGCAGGTATTCTCAGACAAACAGGTACAGACACACACAACACAGAGAGAGAGGACATAATAAAATGAGGGGAAGTCTTTGGTAATGTCAGCAACACATTTTTTAAAAAAAGAAAGTACAAATTTGATTGGAAGATGTTAACGTTAATGTCTGATATATCTGTGTGACAGGTTATAGGCTATCAGTTATATGTTAGTATTATGTCATATATCATGTTATACATGTAATGCTTATATATTTTACTCTATAGTATTATATGATATATATTAGTTAAATTATTAGATACATTGGAATTTAAAGTAAGTTGAAAATACATAAAGAACTTACATTATTTTTATAATTTTATAATGGTTTAATAGCCATTTAAGTTTAGAGAACAAGCATAAATAAACCGTAATACAGCATGATATGCTTTAAAGTATCAAGTGGGAGGTCAAGGTGGATTTTTTTAAAGCCAGTGATTAATTCTAGGTTGGGAGCTGAGTACACAATTACGGCTTCTAAGAAAGAAGAATCACTAGCCATGACTTGAGGATGAACAGGAAGCTTTCTTAGAGACTGTGCAAACAGCCACAGCCTGAGTTAGAGACAGACAGCAAACATACTCCATAAGGCTGCATTTAGCTGTGCAAAGGGCACTAACTGGTAGGCAGCATCTCTTCCCAGCCAAGCTGGCCAGTATCACTTTCAAAGCTCCAGAAAGAAACAACAGACCCACAGGCAGAACTGTGCCTTCATTTTATGCAAAGTTGCGCGCACACACACACACACACACACACACACACACACACACCAGCAAGCCCAGGTGCTGGAGACCTATCCACAAATGGATGGAGAGAACACAAGACTTCTGTTGCTGCTTCCTCAAGAAGTGTGCCTTTCCTGCTTTCTCTGCCTATGCACAGGTAAACTTCCCCACTAGCCCAATGAGGAAGGGTTTCAGTATGCACGTGACCACTGCCGGTGTAACAGTGGAGTTTGAATAAATACACGTAGAAGAAGAGTGTTCAAAATAATGATAAAAAGCATAATAGAGTCGTTAGATGCATAAGGATATTTCAGGCCACAGTAGGCCACAGACACCACAGTGGCTCCATAAAATTATATTGTCTGGTGATAGCAGAGTTATCTTCATGTGTGAAAGCACTCTTTATAAATGCTAGTCACAAAATAACAAAATTCCCTAACAATATTCTTTCAGAATGTATCTCTGTGGTTGAATATTTTCTTAAAAAATACTGTGAGTGTCTAATAACACACACACACACACACACACACACCTTCCTTTCTGTCCTTGTAACAGGCCACAAGCTGCTCTTGTCATTTCTCGATCATAGTCAACCCCTGGGCAGATGCTGGTGTCAGGCTCCCTAAGCCCAGCTCCAAGCTTAACGAGCCTTCTCATCTCATTAGCAGGGAGGACTGATCCCCAAAGCTTGCTTAGCCAACGATTCTGCAGATCTAAGGAGCAGGTGTATGGAGGAAAGCCCCCTGAGGGGCTCCCAGGTGGATGGATAGGTGAGTTAGATTGCTCACTTCCAACTGTGGACATTTACCACCCATCAATCCTTAGATCTCAGCATCAATACTGCAAAAACTTTAAGAAAACATTAAATATATGTATTCTCTAAATAATCCTGACCTTCTACACACTAGCTAACTTAACATTTAAAGAGCCTTCAACATTCCCATTATGTTCATGATTTTTCATGTTTTTTTGTTTTGTTTTGTTTTTATCACGTGGGATGATGAGACATTTGTTGGGGAATAAATTTGTAGCCATTAGCAGTGGCCCTGTTTAACCTATTTTAGTGCTCAATGTCATGTAAATAGTGAACTGATAACATGAAGTCCCCTTGTAGAATGGATTTTATCTCCCTAACTTTGCTTTCTATTTCTCTTTTGCTTTTTACTTAATCTCCTATCAGAACAGATGGGTGATACTTTTTCTATATAAGTTTTACATTTAGTCTTATAACATATATATGTGTGTATATATATATATATATATATCACATATGTATAGATTAGACAGATATAGATATCAACCTTTACTTCCCTTCAACATTGTATTTATTGCTGTGCTTCCTTCCTGGAGTCATTTGTATAGTTTCACCAGTCAATTTTTTTCCCTTTAAACTTAAACCAGAATAAGCTTCTGGGTGTTTAGTGTTTTTTCAAAAATAATATTTAAATAGAACTGTTCGGCTTCTTTTGTTAGTAAGTTTTTCCCATTCAGTCAGTAAACTATGTGAACTTCCTTCCAGTGGAATTAAGACTCACAGCAGCTTTCATTGACCTGTCAGAAACCTTTTACATGTGCTGCATGTTAGTCTCATAATGCATGTGTATAATTTATAGCCTAATTTAAAATTGCCCTAATCCATTTCCTTCACAAAAGCATCCTGTTCTTTCTCTTTTTAAGTCAAAGATGCCTCTTGTAATGATCCTTACAAGTCTTTGAAGATCAATGAGACTGCTCTAAAAATCAAGAGGAGAAATAATTTGTCACCACAGGGCACAGTTGGCTTGGGCAGGTAAATTTCATTCCCTGTGGCTTCTCTCCCTGATTCACAATCTCCAAAGTTATAGTCACCTCTCCACATTGCCCCCTCCATTGCTTATTCCAGATGGCTGGAAAACCTGTTGTGTGGCTAATATGATGTCAAGCACTGAACCAGGTACTGGAGAATATCAGTAAATAGGGCAGACGTCAAAGAATACAAGGGACCCCCCCCCCCCCGCGCGCCCCATGGTACCTACCTCTGTTCAGGATTTGTTCCTGAATCACACCTTATGGGTGCTTTCAGAGATGCTGGTATTATCCTATTTACTCTGAATGTTTTTTCCAATTTGGGGGGATAAGGGAGTATGTGTGTGTGTGTGTGTGTGTGTGTGTGTGTGTGTGTCTGTGGGCGCGTGTGAGCACGCTGCACGCACTTGAGTGCTGATGCATCCATGTGTACACATGCAGAAACCAAAACAAGACATCAGATGTCTTCCTCTACCATTTTCCACCTTATTGTCTTGATACAGGGTCTCCCACTAAACCAGAGCTCACCCATCAGATAGACTGAACTGCCAGCAATCTCTTGGGATGTTTGTTTGTTTCTTCCCCCTCACAGGCACAAGCACACAATGCTGGAGCTATGGGCATATGCAGACATACCAGGATTATTCTGTAAATATTTAGAATTTGAACTCGGATCTTCATAAGAACAAACACTCTTACCCACGGAGCTATCTCTCTAGTCTCTATTTCTCAAAGCTTCCTTATCTCTTTGATTGCTCTGAATTTTTTTTTTAAATAAACAACTTCATTATGTTTTCAACATCCATTAGCTTTTCTTGCAGGATCTTTATCATTGTTTTGGGTAATGAATAAATTTTAGGAATGCTAAATCTTTAGGATTACGTCATTGCTGCCTTGCCTAGTTCCACCCATGTTACAGTTTCCCTGTAACATTTACCACATCAGTTGCATCTTTCATTGATAAAGACTAATCTTAATGTGTGTCATTCTTTCCAATTTTATCTCCTTGACTGTGGTTATTAACTTTTTTAGTTTTTCTTCCCTGGGCTCCAACCAGCAGGGCTCACTGGCTAGTGTCATGTTTTTTAATCAAGCTTACAGGATGTTTTTATAAATCTGCTTTTGAAACGCTGTATTCATTTCTGTTCTGCTTTTTCTTAGCATCAACCATTTTTTATGGCTTGGGCGCTAATGAAATGAATACTCCATATTGTTAATCACTATTCCATTTTCCTGCAGACGCTCTCATTTTATTTTTATAATGAAAAACAAGTTAAATTTAGAACTTTCCAAACCAAATGAGAGGCTTTAACTGGCCATGGAACTTACAAGTTTGACTGGAGTTCACTTTTCAGCCATTTCCAATTAGTTGAGGAGAACACTGCTCTGATTCAAGGCAAAGTCCAATGGAAAATGCTCCAGTGGCACCATCAAAGACACACGCTCCTGACAGCCCCCAGCTAACCTCGCTGGACCTGGCAATAATGAGCAGGGAGGGATTTCCAATGCTGTAAAATTAAACACCCTTTATACTTTCATTTCTTCATGCCAACACATACACAAGTGCCCCGTTGCCACCTGGAAACTGGCACCTTGGGTTTACGAGTCTTCTAAATCAAGCTATTCATAAATTCTACCTCCCTCCAGCTCCAGAATAAGCTCAGTGGCTGCCCTCCCTCTTTGTGGCCACTCTCCAGGACAGAGGCAGCCTCATCTGCACAGTGAGCTGTTTGTCAGAAATCACAGTTGGACTTAGGCACCAGAGAATTCACCCAATTTATCACCGTCTCTTGATGCCACAATAACTTACTAAAATTAGAGTCTGGTTCTGGTTCTTGGTTCTCTACAGAGACCTTAGGATTGAAAGTTTAAAGTCCTGAAGTCCATTCTGTTCTGCCTATGATGATGAAAGCTTTATAAACTAGAAGCAACAGTTACTTACAAAGCACCACCACCCACAAGTCCTCCTTGGCGTTGGGGACTAAGACAGGAACAAGAGTTCTTAGCATATTTCTGAAGTACTACATTAAAATGTTGGGTAAATAATGCCAACCATCAGCTCAAACAAATTGTTCTCTTAAAGGTGAACCATACACATGGATGCTCAGAGTAGGAAAGAAATTCTTTTGAAAACTTAAACTTCTCTTGTTATTTGTATAAATTATCATCAAGGCTTCATTTTTGTCTAGAAAAAAAATCTGTTTTTAGGTGTTTTAAGCAGTGGTCATTTATGTGCAGCACAGACTACTGTTTAAGGTGTGTACTGACATAAAAGAAATTTCATGGGGCCAGTGAGACAGCTTAGTAGGTAAAGAAATTTGACACCAAGCCTGAAAACCTGAATTCTGATTCCAGATACCCAGACGGTGGAAGGAGAGAACCAATTCCTACCAAGTTGTCCTCTGACCTAAGCAGGCAGGTGTACACACACACACACACACACACACACACACACACACACACACTTCGGGGGGAGACAGAGAGTAAATAAGTGTAAAATAAATAAATGTAAAACAAATTTAAAGAAATTCCTTTTGGTTGGTATCCCAACAAAATATTTCCAAGAAATAAAAAGAAAATTCTAACTATCATTTACATAGTTAATGCCATAGCAACTTGCTTACTGTTGCTCTTTTCCCTCTTAATAAACCAAGCCTCTGCAAAGGATGACTCAAACGCCCCCAATGATAGGTTCTCCACCCAGAGAATGTGCCCTGGAATAGAATCAGCTTGGGGTTTCCTCCCACTGTAACAGTCCTCTAACAGACCCTGCTCTTAAACATGATGGGGTGAGTGTTGACAACACTATCCACTCATGGCGCTGTCTGGAAGAAGGTAGACAGTGCACTCACATCTTCTAACAAACATGGGATGAGAAAATACCACAGTCTGTGGGTGAGAGCACAGGTTAAGATTGTGCAGACCTGCATGCCAATTCTGAAACCACTTTTCCTGGCTAAAAGCTTGGGACAGTGACCTCGCTTTTTTAAAATGTCTTTTCTTTTTTTGAAATTAGAATAACATTGTTTCCACCTTCCTTTTCCTCTCTCCAAAGCCTTGCATATACCCCTCCTCACTTTCTTTCAAATTCATAACCTCTTTTTTCATCAATTAGTTATATACACATATGTATACATATACATGTATGTATTCCTAAATATATAAATACAATCTACTCAGTCTGTATAATGTTACTTGTATGTATGTTACTTGTATGTTATCCATTTGACATTGGCTAATAACCAATTGGTATCTCTTCCCCAGGGAAGACTATTTCTCCCACACTCAGCATTAGCTGCTAGTAGTTCTTAGTGTAGGGTTGAGGCCTCAAGGGCTCCCCACTCCTCCTGGGCCCCTCCACTTTAGCATGTCTATGTTGTTGTCCTTATTCACCTCATGTTTAAATGATCACATAAGTAAGACTTTAAGGATGTAGCTTCTGACATTCCTAGGAGACACAGCCTCACAGCAAACTCCCTGATCCTCTGGCTCTTTGCCTCTGCCACCTCCTTTGCAATGTTCCCTGGACCTCAGATGCAGGAGTTGTTTTATAGATGTATCCATTAGGCTTGGGGGCCATAACTTTGCATTTTGATTGGTTTATAGTTTTGTGAAGTGGTCTCCATCTATTTCAAAGACAAGTTTCTCAATGAGCAGTGAGGACTATACTTACCTATGGTATAAGGACAAACATTTAGAATGTAGTTAGGGATTACGCTAACTGCTTGGTTTAGTAAAATAATGGTTGTAGGTTCTCCTCCAAGATTTATGACTTCACGAGCCCTGGGTAGTTAACCAGGTTTCCAGTATCAGGCATGATCTTCCTCTTGTTGAGTGGATCTTAAGTCCAATCAGAAAGCTGTTGGTTACTGCTAACGTATGTGTGCCGCTACTGTACCCTTAGGCATTGTGCCTTGCTGGTATTGTTACGGCTCATAGTCATGACAGTTGGATAGAACTGTTGGTTGTTCCCCTTCTTTGGAAGTTTTCACAAAGCCTCCCCAAGAGGAGGCTTTCAAGTGACCTCACCATTTATTTGGTTCATCTATAAGATAGCAGAACACACTACCTATCTAAGTAAATGCCATATACCAGAAAGACGTTGGTAAAGCTGTTTTGAAAAGAATGAGTAGATAGATAAGAGCTGGAATAAAGGCAGCCGAGAACATCTTTGACTTTATAACAGTTTAGGCCAGATGAGCATGAGGGCCAGCAGCACCACAGGCAAGAGTGTTATTTACTGACCACCGATCAGGCCCTGAAGAGCTTGGCTACGGACATCTGTGTGTTATCACTTTCATTGAGTTCTGAATTCCCCAGGTTGCATGTACCTACTGTTTAAAATGTCTTTCAAAAGATGACACTAAAATATGGCATTGAAATAAAAAACGTGAACATAAAAAGACAGGGGAATGAGGCAAATGAGTAACAATGAAGTGACTATCAAGGAGGGGGTGGGGTGAGTACAATTCCCTTTATTCTTGGTAGGTAAAAGCTAAGCATTAAGAAACTTAAAAGAGAAAGATGTTCTCAAATAGCTGCAGCCACATCACTGTGGGCTTAGGGGACAAGAGAGAAGGACTGCTGAACATTCCTGAATAGCAAAGATGTGGTCAGTGGGAACAGGGGGCCTGACCGAGTGGCTCAAAGTAGAACTACTGAAACACAATTATAAGAAAACAAGAAAAGATAAGCTATGAAGCAAGTATGAACTCACTGCACTCTGCCTGTGTGTACATGTGTAATCTACCCGTGAATCCATGAATCTTCAGACAGTCCACAGGAGTTACTCAGGGGTAGGCAGAGAACTGTGAAAGAGAGATTTTTATGTTTTTCTGTCGCACTTCTGTATTGTCTAGATTCGGAGCACAGGTATTCTAGTGGTGTTTTTAATGGGACATAACAGCAAATACATACACAGAGCACATCCTGCTGGGGGGGTGGACCTCCAGTGAGTGGGGCTGTTCCAGCTCTGCTCAGCATCACGAAGAACTGAGAAGCATGACACAAATGTTCAGCAGACTCCTAGGTCTTGAGGCGCTTACAACATAATAGGATTAGAGCAGTTCTCAACCAGTGAATCTGGACTCCTTTGGGGTTGAACCTAACCTTTCACAAGGTCACCTAAGAGCATCTGCATATCAGATATTTGCATTATGATTCACAGCAGTAGCTATGAATTATGTTATGAAGTAGCAACAAGAATAATTTTATGGTTACGGGTCACCATAGCATGAGGAACTGTATTAAAGGGTTTCAGCATTAGGAAGGCTGATAAGTACTGGATCAGGGGTTAGTCAGCACAGGTTATATGTAAAGAAGGTATATACAGTGTGCCCTCAGTATCTACCTGCAGGTTTCACACCTGTAGATTCGAGCAACTCCTAATCAAAAGTATGTGAAAGCGGGCTGGGGAAATGGCCCAGTGGGTAAGACTTCTTACTCTGAAAGCATGAGGATGTGAACCTCAGAACCTGCCTAAAAAGCCAGGCATGGCTACCCATGCCTATAACCCCAAGATTGGGAGTGTAAAGGGAGGATGTCCTGAGTTCATTGAGCAGCCAGCCTAGTCAAAATAACTAGTATTTGGTTCATAAGGGACTGTCTCAAGGCAATAAGGCAGAGAGTGATAGAGGAAAATCCTAGGAGGAAGCCTGGTCTGGCTTCCCCATGCATGTGCACAGGTGTGTGTGCAGCCCCTCACACACACATACTTGCATGTGTCACACATGGGTACAACACATCACACACACACAAACTTTAAACAGTGTAGGGAAATGCATCTCTTCTAAATATATTCAGGCTTCCTGTCACTATTCCTTAAACTATTTAGTATAATAATCAATCAGATAGTGTTTACACTGTATTAATGTAGAGGTTAATTAAAGTACAGAAGGTATGCATAAGTTATATGCAAATACTATGTAATTTTATATCAAGGAGATAAGCATCCATGGTGTCTAAGTGGGGTTCTGGAACTAGTCCCAAAGACACCAAGCAACGAAGATACACACACACACACACACACACACACACACATTTTGTATGACCAAAGACTAGTGTTCAGTAGTCACAGGAATTACTCAAATTTCAGAAAGGCCAAGCTTTAGAAGCCTTAAAACACCAACACACATAGCTGTAACCTTTTATTCAGAAAGCTAAAGAAGCAAGCTAGGATGTGTGCTGTCATTTATGGAGCCTAGTTGACAATGTCCAACAGTCCTGAATCCATGCTTGCCAGAACATCATGACTTCTGTGCAGCACTGTTCCCACCTATGTCCAAGCTCCAAGCATTCCACTCACCGTAAGAAATGCCTCTGGGGCACCAATGGCAGAAAGAGCTGCTGGCATGCTCTAGATCATGAAAAGATCAGCAAACTCATATCCATCCATAGAGTCTTTGGTACTTCATGGGCAAGTTCTACATGGCTTTGCAAAACACAGTATCTGTATGTGCAGGGCTGATATTACACTATTGGACATATAAATGAGGCTTATGGAGAATGTTCTGGTTACTCATAGACAAAAAGGAAAAGGATAGCCACATGCTTGAGAAACCAGAGCTCCTCAGTAGAGAAGGCTTTCAAAGAGTACATTACTGAGACAAGTGTGCCTGGATGGAAAGCCCACATTTCCCTTTTGGAACCTGCTTCCTTCATCCTGTAAGTTCAAGCATCAAAGAAGGCAGGAGCCAACCAGTTATATGGCTCATCTGAAGAGAAGAGGAAGGAAAAAACTCAAGGACATCTGGGGACCAAATAAAGAAGAGGACAGCTGCAAAGCGAGGCATCTTAAAGGAACTCCAGTGTTATAAAGCAACACAGAACCGACTGTAAAAGGGTGTGGGAGGGTACGGTGAAAACTTCAAGATACCAACTTCCTGTGGTCATAGATAACTTCCCCAATACCTGCAGAATTATACCAAGTTGTACAGGCTTCTGGTACCTGGGGAAGGAATCACAGAGGGAAAGGGAGCTGAGAAGGGCAATCATAGCTCTATGGAGCAGAGGAAGAGGGACTTCCAGGGTTAAGATTATAGCACATGATTCTCCAGGCAAAAATCCAGGCAGCATGTTCTCCTTCAGTCTGCAGGCTCTGAGCACAGGAACATTCCAAGTTTAACATTCAGGGAGCCAGGTGGCATTCGGTGTCAACTACTTTACTGGCATATGTCTCTCCCCAGGGAGCCAACGCTGCAGTCAAAAATTCCAGATGTTTTTTTGCTACAGCACAAGGGGAAAGTAAGAGGGAAGGGGATCGGCACCCCGGGCATTTCTAGTTAAGGGTGTATTTTTTACATCTTTGAACAGATGCATAAAGACAAGTCTAGTGAAGTAGAATGTATTCCAGCAGAGCTCTTTATGGTAAGCAGCAATAAAGCCAACAATGCTCAAGACGAATAGCAAGAAAGCTGGCACCCAACTACACAAGAGGTTTTCAAGTTGCCAGTAGCCAGAGAGATGACCGATTGTTACCATACATAGGACAGATCTGCACAACAAACAACTATTCACTCTAAAATGTCAGTGGCTCTAAGACTAAGAAACCTTAGACTAGATTAACCTCATTCCTGGAAGCAGCTATGGGAACCCTCACAATCCTAACTCAGATAAGCATTTGTTATCCCTCTTGAATGAACAGTTACAGCCTATTTATTCTGGTGAGCAATATTAAACACCTAGCAAATGATACGACCGGCAAATGTTGTATTTTCAAAGTAGCTGGCCACCCTCCCAGCAAAAAGAATAGAAAAGTCTCCTTAGCAGCCAAGAGAGTAGATTCTTCACAGCCATTCCAATGCAAGAAAGGTGCAGTATTTAAAA
This sequence comes from Cricetomys ansorgei, assembly GCA_026225945.1. Lineage (NCBI taxonomy): Eukaryota > Metazoa > Chordata > Mammalia > Rodentia > Nesomyidae > Cricetomys > Cricetomys ansorgei. Next base: position 4,829,173 of record JAMJFZ010003875.1, read on the forward strand.
CACCTCACTAGTCACTGAGTAGATGATAGAGGGGGTGGGGAGAAAGAAAGGAAGGAAGGAAGGAAGGGAGGGAACAAGAAAGAATGAAAGAAAGACAATTCAACAGCCCAAAACAGATTTGTCCCTGGAAGTATTCCACAACTAGGTACAGCTCCAACATTCTAAGATGTGTCATAGCACATCTTCTCATTTTTATTTATACAAAATGATAAAACATATAAGGGAAGAAACATAAATATAGAGTCCAACAAATGAGCTCTCTGGGGTTTGTACCACTCAAGTCAGCAATGGTGTCTTGACCTGTAGTATCCTCCTGTCAAGACTCTCATCCACATGCATGGTAGTGATGAGGTTACTATGACAAACCTGCATCTTCCCACAAAGACTGAGATTTATTGTAAGTGTTCACCATGAACACAGGTGAGTCCTTCAGAGACAGCTGGTGTTACTGCTGAATAAGTTCAGGGCATTATCCATAGAATGAACAGATCTGAGGAAAGGAAGGGTATTGATGGGCAAAGGTCCCTGCCAGAACAGACATAGTAGCACCATCCATGAAGCCAGGACTAGCAAGAGAAGCCAGGGAGGGGCTCTAAGAAAAGCCTGAGTTAGAATCCAGGCTTCAGCCCACACCACAGTGCCCTGGAGAGTAGTCAATCCCTTGGGAACAATAGAATGACATGCTGCTACTTGCTACCTGAGCTCTTTGGAAAAAGTCAAGGAGGTCAGTTGTTTTCAGTAACAAGATGAACATCTCATATACTGGATTTCAGCCATGAATCCTGGAGTCCCCTCATCTGCCCATGCAAACGGGCAAATCTTTTATACAATATCACCACATCACATAATTTCCCAACCCCAAATTCTACCAACTGTTTCTGACCTGTCAGACTTAGAATGGGTATCATTCATCATAGGGTACATACCTAGCATGAATGAAGCCCTTGTTTTATTCCCAGCACAGCATAAACAGGGTGGGGTGCTCCATGCCTGTATCCTGAGTACTTGAGAGATAGATGCAAGAGGAACAAAGGCTCGAGGTTGTTCTCATTTGTATACGCAGTTCAAGGCTGATAGTTTATAGAGGCCAGCCTGGATAGGCTACATAAGATCCTTTATCCATAAACCAAAGCAAGAACAAAAAAGGAAGGAAGGAAGGAAGGAAAGATAGATAGATAGAAAGACAGACAGACAGTGGTGGCAACACAAGCCCACACTACCAACTTATTCTGGCAACTTTGGTTTCTGGGAGGGTTTAAGGTCAGGAACTGACCAACTTGCCATCTACTATTCAAATCCTGATCCTCTTCCTCTCCACCAGATGTTGAAATACATGGTCTAGTAGTCTATGGGAGAAAAAACAAAAAAAAACAACAAAAAACAAAAAACACCCCACACCACAGTAGAGATCCACAGTGACAACCCTTTGAAGATGAAAAGCAACAAGGTGTGTTTATTTGTACTTCTATGCACAGTCTCATCTACCAGGCTGGGCTGGGCTGGGCTAGGCTATATGAAGCTACTCAGCTAGCTAAAAAATAAATAAATAAAACCCACCCTCAAGCCATGAAGCAGATTCTTCCAGGAGAAAAGGTTAATAGGCACACTCCTGCCAGGAGGGGAACCTCTTCCCTGACCAGAAAAGAATGTCTGGGGTCTTAGCAAAAGCCAGCCAGAAAAGAAAGGAGGCCAACCAACTACCCATTCATCTTCATGTCCATCTTTAGAAATATCTAAAAACTCACATGCTTAAATCCACCATGCACATCCAGGTGCCAAAAAAAACGGGATATCAGATGAAGCGATATAGGGCTGACGTGATCTGGGCCTCTACAGGATACATTAAAAAATAACAGCCACAATCAATGTTTCATGTCCTTAAGGCAAATAGTAAAGACAAAGGTAGAGAAAACACTTATGAAGGTGCCTCAGAAGGTTCCTGAACCACAAAGGCCTTTGAATTGTTCTTGGAATTGCTGCAGCCTTCCAGCCTCTTAAAGACCCAACTCAGACCCCAGGTTTCCTCTACAGACTATCAGGAAGTGAAAATCCAAAGTCCTGGCTTCTATAACTACTGTCTGGTATTATCAACTTTCCAGGAAAAGATTGGGGTATAGGATGTGAGTCAGAGGGTACCTGGTGCAACTGTGAACAGCCCAGCCCTGTTCCCCACAACACTTGGTTCAAAACATAGTTCATGCTTAAAAGATGATTAGTGTAACAAAAAAAAATCTCCAATTCACCTAAAGGCCCTAGAGAAAGCCAAGATAATCCAAAGCCACAGCCAATTTCATTTCTGCCAAGGAACACTGGGCTGTCCCTCTCCTACCCCAACTATAGCTCACTGTGACTATTTCACTGATTTGAGCTCAATGTTATACATTCACAGGCATATTAAATAACCACTGCTGACAAGAAAAATACATATTTTTTTGTTAACTCAAGACTCAACTCATGTAATGCACTACGACAGAGAGATGTGATAATTAATGTCCACTAATCATAAGCAGTGAACACACATAACAGCCAGCTTGAGTGTTACCAGGGGACATGCCATTGCTATGTGAATTAAACGTGTGAATCCGGGCAGATCTTCATGTCTGAGATGCCCTGGAACTCAGCCTGCTCTAACAGCCTCCAAATAACTTGCACCTGCTTATAGCTGCCTAATTCATTTTTCCCTCCTTCCCTCCCTCCCTCTCCACCCCCCCCCCCAACCCCATAACAAACAGAACACAGGGCTTCAGACCTGGTTGAAAAACCACAGAAGCCACAGGAGTCTAGGCCCTCATTGAAACTGAGCAAACCCACAGACACTTAAATGGAGTCTCTGAAAGTGGGGATGATGTCTTCAGGTCAGAGATGGGGGAGGGGCACCGGCCAGTAGGCTGGAGGATGATCAGGACCAGCAGCTTCTAGGAAGGGTGGGTTCCCTGGCATCTGTAAGGAATAGCTCAGAATGGTCTGGACTTCCCCTCAACAAACACAACACAGCAGGCAAGTTTCTAGAAGCATTTTGGGAAATCCGACATAAATCAGACATGTGAATGGCACAGATATAGAGCAAAAAAATCTTCAGTAAAGAAAGTTCAGTGAGTATCAGCTGCCCAGAAATAAACATCAGGGGCCAAGGGCGGGCAGAGCTGAGGAGGGGCTGCTGACAGCTGTGGCCAGCGGGCAGAGGCAGAGGGGAAGGGCTCCAAGCTGGAATTCGGAGCGTGCCCACATCAGCAGAAAAGTTCCTGGGAACAGCACTCTGTCTGGGAGGGTCCCTGCGGGTCTCAGGATGCATGCGCTGTGGGATGCAGGGGCCAACGGTCGTTAGAGGAGGCCCGGTCCTCTTCCCCAGGCTCCCCTAAGGTTAAGGCATCTGCGACTGACGACAGAAGTAAAAGGTCTGCTCCAAGGATGAGCGAGTGATTCTCATGTCCAGTCCCACTGCATCTCGCTATGCCCTAACCAGACACCTAACCAGGTCCCAGGAACGAGAGAAAGAAAGCTGGGATGCGGGGGGCAGCGTAGGTGGGAAACTGAGGCAGGAAAGTGCACTTTAAAGGTTGCGGGAGTCAGGAAAGTCCCGAAATCAGGGTAGAGTGCTCTCCGTTCCCTCCGCTGTGCCCAGTACAGTGAGCCACACTCGAGCTACGCCCAATCCGAGCGGCTGCCGGGCACCGGGGAGCGGGCGCCGCACAAAGCTCCGCCTGCGCACACACGACAACAGCACCCGGCGCGCCGGCCCACACAATAGCACGGCGCGCGCCCCGCCGCGGCCCCTCGCGGGGTCCCGGCCAGCCCGGCGCCGGGGTCCGCCCTCCGCGCACACCCACGCCCGCAGCCCAGGCCCGCTCGCAGAGCAGGGACAATCGCGGCCAACCCCGCGCCCCGCGCCCGGTGAAGTGCTTCGCGCGCCCCCCACTCACCCGCGGTGCTGCTCAGCAGCAGGCACAGCGGCCACAACAGCCACATGGCGCGGCCGCAGCTCCGCTGCCTGGCGACGTCGCTGCCCCACGGCCTCGATCAGACCCGGCCCCTCAGCGCCGGCCACGCCCTCCCGCCGGCCCGGCCACGCCCCCACCCTCTGGAGCCGGAGGGCTCAGCCAAGTTCTGCAAGCTTTCGGCGGCGGAGCGTGGCCGCCTGAGCTCTGCCCCAAAGTTCCCATAAGTACATTTCTTGCGGCTTCATGGGTCAGACTGCAAGGACCTTTTCTCCGGCTCTGCCAACGGCCTCTGTTTCCCTTTCTTCCTACATCCCGCGAGGATGCAAAAGTCATCATCTCCAGAGCCCAAGTGGATTCTATAAAACTACAGGGTGTTTTACAGGCTTTGTTGTTGCTGTTGTTTCTTTCTTTCTTTCTTTTTCTTTTTCTTTCTTTCTTTCTTTCTTTCTTTCTTTCTTTCTTTCTTTCTTTCTTTCTTTCTTTCTTTCTTCCTTTCTTTCTTTCTTTCTTTCTTTCTTTCTTTCTTTCTTTCTTTCTTTTTTGTAGTTTTGGATAACTGCAAAAGAAGTGCATACAGGGAGACAAAGAAGTTCAAAGCGTCAGTTCTTATTGGTGAGAGTGACACTGTTGCTTCTCATACTCCGTAGAAGTTGCGTAGGTCAGGCTTGGGGACCCTGTTTAAAAAAAAAAATTCAATAGGTCTGCATTTCAAACAAGTTGGGGAGTGACTCTGAGGCTGGTGGTTGCTGGAGCCACTGGAGGAGCAGAGAAGAAATTCCATCCTGAGATCTAAGAACACTAAGGAGACCATCTCATGAGCTTCAGAGAGTTTTAAGGGCCCTAAAACTTCTTTATGTAGTTTCCATTGTTCCGTTATTTCAGGTTTTTATGTTTTTGTTTTGGTTTTGGATTTTTTTTTTTTTTTTTTTGCATATTGTGGGCTGTAAAGATGACTCTACCTTTAAGAGCACGCACTGCTCTTCCAGAGGATCTTAGTTGCCTCCCAAGCACCTACCTGGCAGCTCTTAACTAGCTGCAAGGGATCCCATGCCTTCTTCTAAGCTCTGGGGACACACATGGCATTCACTCACAAACATGCACACAGATAGACGTAAATAAAAATAATGAAAAGAAATCTCTTTAAGGAGAAAAAAAGAACATATTGTGAAGAGTCCTTCAGCCTTTGATAATATATAGGAAAGTAACGCTCTCCCCTAGGGCTGGTTGTTTGCCTCTGAATGTTAAGAACATGGAAAGACAATGCCTCTGCCCTAGTGCAGCTCTTGTTTGTTTGAACTGGTAGTGCTATGTTATAAGCCTCCACATGGACAAATTCATGTTGCAAAGAATGAGACAGGCCTACAGGCAAGAGCTAGTGAGGAACTAGCCTTCAATTCAACAGCCTGCCAAGACAGCTGTTAGTAAACTTAGAAACTGACCTCCCCAGTTAAGCCTTCAAATGAGACCCCAGCCCCAGTGGAAGTCATGACAGCTTCACCGGAAACCTTAAGTCCATGCACTCACTTAAGCTGCATCCAAGGTTACTAACCAGAAGACTGAGCGTGTTCATTGGAGTTACCATTTTCAGCCGCAAGTTATTACAAAGTGACAGGTAACTAATACATAGCCTTGTAGTCAAACATTGACTCAAAACAGCTAACATGGCTGAATCTCACTTTGCATCCTCCAACAAGCAACAAGAGGAAGTCACTAGGTAGCTGTCTGCTTCAGGCATTGCACTTTCATGGTCACATTTAACCTTCACAGGAATCTCTGAGGCAGACAGCATTACCTCTGTGACACAGATGAAGAATCTGAGGCTCAAAAGAATGTTCCTGGGCTCAAAAGAACCAGGTATAGAAGCAAGATCTTACTGATTCTCACAGTGATACATCAAACAAATTACCCTAGTAAACAATCCCAATTCATACAACACAGAATTTATCTGCAGTTTCAAAGATGATTTGGCTACTGGATTTAAGCTACAGTAATGGAGATGCCCAACAAACAAAAGTTGATTTAGTGTTTAATTGAATTCTATTCTCAGGAAATTTTTCTGGGTACATCTAATGGATGCAGCTCCCACTCTCCAAAAATACTGGAAATTACAGTCATTCTCAAGCCGCCAAATGCAAATTATATATATATATATATGGGCTAAAACTGCTGGGAACCAACTGACTTCTTATAATTCACATTTAATATACTCACAGGATATTTCCAGAGAGAAATTGGCTGGCATTTGTTAATGGAAATTTTACACTATCCAAAATGATGAAAATTTTACCCTTCACTTTTTAAGATGTGCAGTTTGTTATTTATTTTATATTGCCCCTTGAATAAAATTGTCTGCCTTCTTAAAAGGGTAATTTCTCACCTGTGGCAAGTCCTGAAACTAAGTAACAATTATGAAAAAAATAATAAACTGCAGTTGATCAAGTTTATTAACACTTTGGGCAGTTTTTGTTTTTTTTTTGTCATGGATACATTTCTTTTTATTTATTAGTTTTTAAAAAATGGCTTATTATGTGTGTATCATAGTTAGGGTTTCTATTGGTGAGATAAAATCCACAACCAAAAGCAACTTAAGGAGGAAAGGATTTACTTCAGCTTACACATCCTTATCACAGTCCGTCATGAAGGAGAATCAGGGTAGAAACTGAAGCAGAGACCATGGAGGGATGCTGCTTACTGGCTTCCTCCTCATGGCTTGCTCAGCCTGCTTTCTTACACAGCCAGGACAACCTGCCCAGAAGTGGCACACCCTACACCCACACTTCCCCGCATTGGGACCACCCACATCAAGTCCTAAAAAACAAAAAGGCACTATAGACTTGCCTACAGGCAATCTGACATCAGCATTTTCTCAATGTCCTTCTTCCAAAGGACCCTTCCCTGTGTGTGGTTGGCATAAAACTAACCAATGCAGTGCATTAACACACCCGTGAGCTATGGACAACAGGGAACATTGTCTTTGAACTTCTCAGACCTCCAGTGTCTAATATGGCAGCCTTAAGGTAAGCTCCATCTGATTGCACTAAGCACTTGAAATGTGGCTACTCTGAATAACAAGGGCTTTAAACATGGTATGCAAACTAGATTTCAAATACTGAGTACCAAAAAGAACATGAAAAAGCAATAATTTTACTTTGATTGCATGGTAAAATGTAATTGAAATATATAGGCCTTTCATAACTTTTTTTTTTAATGTAGCTAAGTTGGCAAGATGGCTCAGCTGGTAAAGGCACTTGTTGCCAAGCCTGATGACCTAAATTCAATCCCCAGGCCCCACATGGTAGAAGAGAGAACCAGCTCCTTCAGGTTGTCCTATGATCTTCACGTTCGAATTATGATGTGTGTGGTATGTGTGTGTGTGTAAAATATGTTTTAAAATATGTAGTTACTAGAAAACTTTAGATCTCACTCTGTGGCTTGTATGCAGGATTTACAGTGCATTTCTCTGGAACAGAGCTGACGTTAACTGACCTTTCATTTCCTGTTTCAGCACATGACCTTAGGGTTCCTTGCATTATAGCCACAACAAGTCCTCTTGAAGGTCACTGAATTAAAGGACTTTCCCGCTCCTGGTTTCTCCATCTGACTAATTCTTCCTCAAAGACCTCTTGACCTTCTATTATAGACATCAAAGTCCACTGACATGAAAGTGATTTTAATGTCATAATTTCTGTATTACAAATGCCCCCACAGAGTCATGAAGTAGAGGAGGGATGAAATGAATTGAGAAAGAAATCATCTTTTTAGACCACAAGAACATTTTTCAATTGAATTCAGAAAAAAAAAACCACAAAATTTAGTGCCCTCCATACATTCAGTGGCGATATTTATACATCAATTAGCTAACAAACCAGAAGTCACAGGAGTCTTCCAGTTAGTGACAAGTGGCAGGGAATTTACCCAGCACATCCAGTATTGGTTCCCTTTTCCAGGTAACAAACTCATTCATAAATAAACAGATATGCAGTCAACCTTTGAAAAAGGTCTTGTAAAAACACTGTAGAAGGTAAATAGATTTACACTTTCAATCTGACATTATTGGAGCATTCCTCCCAAACTATGAAAAGCCTGCTTTAATAATTTGTTTTTCTCAGTATTCCGCAGCCTTCTTTTAAACACCTCTTCATTTTGAGCTAAGTTCTTTGGGCTTGATTGATTTCTGTCTTTAAAAGCTTAATTTCAGGTGCTGTTTGATTGCTTAATCTGGGAATGATGCTGCGTGGGTGGTAGTTCAATTGTGGAGGAGGGAGGAGGCATGATTTTTTTTTTTCTTGGCCAAGCTTTCAGCATAGCCATGCCCAGTGCGGGAGAAAGTGCTCATAGAGGACAAGAAAGGGAAATTATTTTACAATGTTCAGGACTCTTCAAAGTCAAGGGCTGGAAACACAGCAGAACCGTGAGTATTGTTTGCTTCTGTCAGGCATTCACAGAGATTCCCTAAGAGTAGCTAGAACTGGTGCTGAGGAAATTGCTCTGTGGGTGAGAGTGTTCGCACAAGACGCTGAGTGAGCCCTGCAGGCCTGAAATCCAAGCATAAGAGGGTCAGGGTGGGTAGATCTCCAGAACTCACTGGCCAACCCCTATGCTGCCAAAATGGTGATTTGGGGAGTCAGTGAGAGACTGTTGTATAACAGTTTCCTCAGAGATTGAGACATTCCATCCTTCAGGGATGCTCTTTAAACTGGAAGGCAAACACCTCAAAATAGCTTCAGGAGGTTAATGAAACTGACCAGATTCCCTAGGCCCCTCCCTGCCAGAGTAAGCAATAAAAGCTGAAAGCCTGTTGAAGTTTATTTCTATTTATGTATAAAGTAATTGTTTTGTGCACTGTTGGGTGAGGGGCTGCTTAAGTCTTGGCATTTGTATTGTCTGCAGATGTTGGATTTATGTGGGGGATATCTGATTACTCATGATCTGCCGGTACTAGCAGTAGAACATCTGAGGAGTTATGGATCAATAAAAACACCTGAGCTCAGATGCTTTTGGTTCTACTGTCCAGTATGGCACTGGCCATGGTGGTGGTTCCCTTTGCTGAGGTCTGGCAAGGTTTGCACCTATGAATGTGCTTCTTTGTCTTCCTGGCTGAGCTGCCCCAGCAGCAGCAAACTACTGCAAGAGTCCCTCTCAGGCAAGGAGAGTTGAGCTGTGAAGAAGGCTCATAGACCTGCCAAGCTGAAAGAAGACTGGGACCAGAGCAGGTACCTAGAAGAAGCAGAAACCAGCCAAGATATCTAGAAAATTTATACTGACTAAGCACCTGGAAAGGACACTCTCCAACCTGTTTAGCCACCTGCAGTGTGTTCCAGGTTCCCAGATTTGTGAGCTGTGTCACCCATGCTGGGGTGGGCTTTGGTGATTCATCTACCTATCTTTGAGTCATTTCTGCTTCTGTAAGTAACCCTTCATCCATATTCCTGTACGTAACCACAAACTCATACCTGCTTAAACCTGACCATCTGTGATTTTTCATCACTGACAGGACAGTGCCTACAAGCCCTTAACATGGCCCCATCTCTTTTATGTGTGCATGTGTGTTATACATATATGTGTGCCCATGTCTACATATGTCTACATATGTGGAGGCTAGAAGTTGATTGTCACTGTCCTTATCAATCCCATGCCTGTTTATTTTTTGAGACAGTCTCTCACTGAAACTGCAGCTCACTGATTTGACCATTGTCTGGCCAGCGAGCTCCAGGGAGCCTCCTGTCTCTACATCCCCAGACCTGGGATTACAGACAAGTGCCACCACACTCACGTTTTGATCAGGGCACTGAGGATCCAAATTCAAGTCCTCATGTCTGTGCAACAAGCACTTTACTAACTGAGCCATCTTCACAGCCCAAGCCTTTATGAACCTATTTTTCTTACACTTATAAAATGGAGGCCAAGACCTCCTACAAGACAGACTTGCTATGAGATGGGAATGAAGTGCTCACCATACCACTTCCTCTATAACACCTACCTTAAAAATGATATCCAGTATTAATGACTGCTACTCTTTCCATGAGTCTCTGAGAAGACTTTCACAAACACAGCCCTTTCCCACATGCTCTTGTGACAGCTGCCTGTGGAACTTAGGAGCCCACCTTGGGTTTCTTTCATAAAGCTTCATGAAATGTTGAAGGAATAAAATAGTGCAGCTGGAAAAATAATAAGCAGCCAAGAATGAGCCCAAGTTCCACCAGAAATAATTATTCTAGGAAACAGAACTACATACACAAAAGGGAATATACTCCAGGATACACATAATAAAGCCACCTTGGCAAAGTGTGTGGCCTGATGGCCAAGCCAGCGGAGCGATGGAATTTAAAAGGGAATTAGAAGTTGGACATTTACTGGTGCAAGTCCATCTGGAGAAGTGTGCCAACCCACCCAGCAACAATTGAGTTACTGCCACATAAACACGAGCCCCATCACTGTGAAAATCCAGAATAATTACAATGAAAATTTCCAAGGTAGAAGAGATTGGGCGGTGGTAATGCTAAAAGCTATGTATGTAAGGCCAGTTGGCTTAGAGCTCACAGCACAGCGCCAGCGAAGGCAAAGTCAAGGCCAGTGCTGGGCTAAGCCGTTGGATCTGACTGTGGGGGAAAGTTCCAGGTTCACAAGATGAGCAGAACCTTAGTCCCGCTCAACCATCCTGAAGCTGCTGGTGTTTGAGGGCAACACAGGGTTATGGAAGAGTTTAGAGAGTACAATGTCAATCTCAATAACCAGGTCTGGCACTCATATAGGTTGGGATAATACAACAGTTCACTGTTGAAAGAATAAAGTATTTCTGGACCAGCTGAAATATGGCCTGAGACCCCAAAACCTTCCCACATCACTCCTTGCTGCCCAGCTGCTCCCTAGGCTCAGGATCCCTTCATGATTCAGTAGCTACTTAGAAATAGAGGAAATAGATGTAACAGGGGCCACATTCCAATTGGTTGATGCCATGGTTGTTCAGCAAATCTTGTGCTCTCACTCAATTCTTCATTTGTTCAACAGTTATTAAAGTACCTGTTGTGTTGGTAACAGATGAGCCATGTGGTTTCAATATGCAGAGTGTCTTCTCAATCCATATACCGGCACTTTGGCTTAAATATAGTTTATCCCTCCAAAGTTCAAAGTTAACAGAATTGAATCCCAACTAAGAGTGTTCAGAGTATAGAAACATCATCTGACTGTAGTATCATGTGTACATGTGTATATGGTATATGTGTACTTTTTGTTCATGTAGGCTTGTGCTTGTGGTAATGGTGGAGTAGGGTGTAAAAGCAAACAGGGAGGCAGAGGTTGACTTCAGGGTTTCTCCATTGCTTTCCACTTTATTTTATGAGACAAGGTCTCTGTCTCTCTGAGCCTAGAGTTCACTCATTTGGCTAGGCTGGCCAGCCATGGAGTTCCAGGGATCCAGTTGTCTCTGCTTCCCCAGCCCTGGACTTACAAACACCACTATACTTGGCTTTTGACTTGAGTTCTAGTTCTAGTTTTACTTGGCAAGTGCTTTACTCAATCAGCTCTCTTCCCACACCTTGGACTGTGGTGTTTAAAGGCAGGGTCTTTGGGAAGTGAATAATGATAGAGAAGCTTCTCAGGGCAGAGCTCTGTGACTGGATGTGCTGGCTTTCTAAGACGAGAATGAGAAAGCAGAGGAGACACAGCCTTCCCGTCTCTTGCCAGTCAAGTCTGTTACTACTCTGAGACTCTGACGGCAAGGAGGATGCAAACTCAGTCTCTCAGCACTGCACCTCCAGACAAGTGAGTCACAGTAAACGTTTTATACAGTTGTTTAGCCTTGAATATTTAGTTACATTAATGCAAAGTGGACCAATACAACCAGTAGACACAAGCCTAGTTCAGACAGAGGGAAGAACTCGTTGCTCTAATAGAAAGGTTTTAGTAATAAGTCTTTGAGATCTCAGCGCCTCTTCTATCCATCTATCCTCCATATTTACTGTTGTCACCTATGTGCAGGCCTTAAACTGAGTGCTGGAAGAAGTGTAGGAGATACATCAGACGCAGAACTTTCTCATTCCCAATCTAAAAATGGAACTGAGAGTGACTCTGTCCATAATAATGCAAGGCTTAAGAAGGGGGGGGGGTTGGGGCAATGTATAGAAACCTTGGGTTCTGACTCTAAGGGCAGTCTGATTATAAGGGATTTGGTAAATACGTAAGTCAATATTTTTCTGCTTTATACGTCTTCAAACTCAAATTAAAAAAATGCTGAGTTTTGGTTCAAACACTAGGAATAAAGAAGCTCTCCCATAAATTACAATAATTACAAATATTCACTGAGCACTTTCTCATGTGGGATCCCCTGAGCAGAACTTGGAACAAGGACTTAGGTGCAGGTTGTTCCATGGGAACAGAAGTGAGGGGGTGGAGACAACAGGGGGCAAAGCCAAGGGAAGATGCACTGTTCTGAGCTGGTTGACACTGCGGGCAGCTGAGACGCAATGCTGATGTGAACCCTCTGGGAGTTGTGGAAGCCATGTCTAAAATCATCCTTTTGGGTTGAGAGGGAAGCACATTATCCATGAAATCTAGTCCTTGTTGACTGAATGTTAAATCTCTACCTTTCTCTATTTTTCCCATTTCACATAAGACCCTCAGGCAGCAAAACTAAAAGATAGGGCGGGTGCTGAAGGTGAGACCCAATAGCAGCGAGGGTAATCTGTGTACAAATGCCCATTGCCCATGATCACACAGACCAGGCACAACAGGCGGGCAGGTGTTTCACATGCCACAGGTTTGTCCCAGAGACTCCTCATCCTCATTGGGAGAATCTGAGATGTGGAGAGATTAAATCATCTATTATGGGTCACAGAAGCAGGATATGGCTGAAGGATCAGTCAACAGCAACAAATAAAGCCATCGATTGGGATGAAATGTTATTAAGCAAGTTTATCTAGACTTCGTTTGGAAAAAAAAGAGACGGGCAATATGCCCATAGATTTAAAAAAAAAAAAAAACTCTGTAAAAATATCTGTAGATGACTTGAGACAGAATTACAGACAACTGTCTCCTCCCAAACATTCAAATATCCAAGTTTTTTTTTTTTTAAACTACATGGGCTACCTGTGGTTCCACTGAAAACCCAAGGTCCTGAGGCCACTAGTATTCCATCATGCCACAGATTCAGTAAAGCTGAGCACCACACTACAGTTCACATACTACACACAACATTTCTTCTTGGCTTGCTTTTTTGAGAAGTTGAGATGAGCAAGTTGCTTTTTCTGAAGCAAACCAAAACACTTTGGATAATGTCACAGGCACCTGTCACTTAGAGAGTGACAAGCTGAGCTGACAGAGCACTGTTCAGTGGGCCAGAGTGAGTGCATCAGAATATTCTAATTTTCAGATGGATTTGTTAAAAAGCCATCATCCTCCTGGAAAAGAGGGGTGGTGATACAGCAGCCATCTGCAGAGCCAAGGAAACTCAGAGATTAGAGATGTCAGTCTCCCATCTGTGTCACAAATGCCTGGTCTCCAAGGACACTTGGAGAGGAAGCTTGCTGCATGTGGCATTAAAGTCACTAAAATGGTACATTTCCTCTTGTAAGAGCAGTTCCACTCTATCAGATCAGTGCTGATCCCTTTGCTCACAATCAATTTGATTTCACCGGAAGCCTTTGTAAGTGAATTTGGAGTTCGTGAGTCATGCTTGGGCCCCAGATAGCTTTTCTCATTCTCTGTTGCTAGGCCTTCCTGGAGAGCTTTTCACAAGCCTGGGTTTTTGGTCCTCTTTAAATGAGACAGCGGTAGGCTCTCTGACACGTTTCCTGTGACGCTGTGCCTCTGATTGTAAGATCACAATTAGGAGCTTGCTATTCTAGTGGAAGAAAATGCAATAAAGCCATTAGACAATCTTGAAAGGGCTAAAACACCCAAACAGGAAAAGCTGTGGCTGTGGGAGATGCTATTGTTCCCAGTTACGCAGTCCTGTTGTAGATGGTATGGTCCCAAAGGAAACAGTATTTACAAAGGCTAAAACAGGAGAAATTTTACAAGGAATTCTAGGGTGGAGTCTCAGAAATTAAGAAGAACGCAATTTCTAAACACACACACATACACACCCAACAAGTCTCAAAATCACTTTCCCCTCTGTCTTATTACACTGCCCTACCAGGTGCAGGGGACACCCATTATAATCATTTGTTTGGCAAATATCCACTTCTCTTCCCACACTGTAGGAAGAGACTCCTCAGGTAATATTGGACTGTATCATGTGACTTATTTGGGCCAGTGGATTATTAACATGTGAAAGTGCTCATGCTGTAAATTTGCTCCTGGGTTTGACTTGACCCCACAGCATAGATTGGAGCCACCCAGCTGAGCCAGCCACCACCAGTCTATCGTCCCTGATGGCAGCCCTATGTGCTGTTAGTCACTGGGTGTTGAGTGATCTGTTTCTGGCCAATGTCTCTTTATCCTTCGATTCTGAAATAAAATCAGTGTTTTCTTGAACCACAGAAGAAAAAAGTTGTCCTTTGTCCTGTAAATAAGACCACACCCATGCACATAAAAGCAACTATAATTAAACCCAGTGGGTTAAAAAAAAAAAAAAAAACCAACAAAAAAAAAAACAAGAAGGGCATATATGATGTTGGGAAGAAATGTTCCAGAGAGAATGGAGGGACACAAGAGAGGAGAACAGGGTGATTCTGATCAAAATACACTATATACATTGTTGGAGAAGTTTATTTTTAGTTATGTATAAAATAATTGTTTTATGCACTGTTGGGTGAGGCGCTTCCTAGGCCTTTGTATTGTCTGCAGGTGTTGGATTTATGTGGGGATGTTTGGTTAGTCATAATCTGCACGTGTTATCAGTAGAACACCTGAGGAGTTCTGAATTAATAAAAACACCTGAGGTCAGACGCTCCACTGTCCAGTATGGCGCTGGCCAGGGTAGTGGTTTCCTCTGCTGAGGATTGGCAGGGACTATACCTATGAATATGCCCCTGTGTTGTCCTTGATGACTCACACTGTAGGTAAAGTACTCCGATACATATGTGAAATTGTTGAAGAATAAATGAATTATTGTAAAGGCTGAAGCTATTCGTGTGTGGATAAGTTTTGAATTGTCTCACTTATAATCATAGCTATCATTTACTCTGCAACAGGCAAAATGTTGAATAATTCATAAACTTGAGTGTATTAACACTCTCAATAACCCCAAAAATCAGAATGAATGTTACCATTAGACAGAAGAGAAGAGTGAGGTATACAGAGGTGGCATCTTTTGTTAGAACACTTCCAGACCAGGATTAGATTATTCAGGTTTAAGAAAATTCTGATGATTACTAACCAAGCTAATCAGCAAACCAGTCTCAAAATGAAATACCCTTCTTCAGTATAACAAGCAAAGCTTAGACGCACTGTTATACTGAATACTGGCAGAGATATGTCTCATAGACTACAGGTGAGGGTGTAAATTGGTGCTGATGTTCTGGAAAGCAGCCTTGTAATGTTTATCTCGAACTTGAACATTTGCAGACCCTGTGAACAGAGGGTCCCACTTCTCTGATTATATTGCAAGGACCTAATCAGAGATGCAGTTGAAGAGTCAGGTGCAAAGTTGTTCCTCAAGACATTGCTTATCGCAGGACAAATTGAGTCAACTGAAATGTAGAATAGCTTCAGCGTGCTTAAGAAACTGACATTGATACAGACTGGAACAATAGGAAGCCATTAAAAAAAAAATCACATGTTAGCATTTCTGAGGGGAAATGGGTGTGGAGGGGTGGACTAGGGAGAGAAGGGAGCGGGGAGCTGGGGAGCTGGGAGGGAAGGGAGACTGGGATTGGGATGTATTATATAAAAGAAGAAAAAAATAGATTAAAATTTTAAAAATCACATGTTAGGGATATGAGAAAATGCTGGCAACAACTCTAAATGAAGGAAATCAGGAAAGAGAGAGAAACTATAACACTATAACAGAATCACAGCAGTAATGCATTATTTCTGTATGATGGTTATTATTTTGTATGGGTTTTTCTGTTTTAATCCATTTGTTATATTTCTCGAATTTTATTGAATAAGCAAATATTACTTTTACAACCAGACAAACATCCTTGAAATTATTTTTAAAACAGCAAAATTTTAACATTAATTCTTTTGTTTTTGAGATCATAATTACATCATGTCTCCCTTCCCCTTCCTCCCTCCAAATCCTCCCATACCTGTTTGCTCTCTTTCAAATTCATGTCCTCTTTTTTTCATTGTTACATACATATATGTATTTGTGTATGATATATATTCCTAAGAATAACTTAAACAGCAATTTTAAATAATCTTTTAAAATTATTGTTTCTCACTAGTGTATCTGTGTGTGTGGATGTTGCTATGCTCCAGCCAGAGCGTGCTGTGGAAGTCAGAGAATAACATCTGAGACTTGTTTTTCTCCTTCCACCTTGTTAAGGCCAGTCTCTCCTGTTTCTGCCACGCTGTGTACTCCAGGCTAATCAGACTGCAAGCTCCTAGATGATTCTCCCATCCCTGCCTTCTCTCTCACTATAGGAGCTCAGGCTGTGGTTTTCATGTGAGTTCTGGGGATCGAACTCAGGTCATCAGGCCTGCACAGCAAGCACTTTTAGCCATGGAACCATCCCACCAGACTTAAGACAGCAGTTTTTATCCCTGTAGAACATAAGCACCATGAAGGCAGAAGTCGTCATCTGCTTTGCTCACTGAGAGATGCCAGAAAGGTACCTAGCTCTTAATATGTGCTCAGTAAATCTTTGCAGAATGGATGAAGCCATATTCTGTTCCCTGTCTGTCTCTCCTGAGGGTGTTAGTCAGCCTCCATCCACAGAGAAATGCTTGAAATAACTGACTGACGAGGAGAAAGGAGCTATTGGACCTAAGGAGCTAAAGGAGCTAAGCCTTCCAGTCTTAGAAGTTCTAGTCATTGTAAACTGGCAGAGAAGCACATCTGCTCCTCTTCAAAACTGAGAAAGAAAAGGGGGTCTGGTCTCACCACCCACTCTGAAAGCACACTACTGCCAACCTAATGACTTACTATGTGCCACCTCCTAAAGGTACCATCATGCCAGATAGCGAAGGCTTGTTGGCCAAGACTCTGTGGCAGAAGGTATCTGTTCTCTCTGGTTTCTTAAACAACCAGCCATTACAGCAGGCTCATGCATTCCATGTGCCAGGACAGTGGAATGGTTTCTCTGGCTCATGATGTCTGGGTGCCACTGCTAGGGAACGTATATGAGCCTGTTTTAGCCACCATAACAAAATGCTACAGCCTGCAAGGCTCGAACAACAGAACTTTCTTTCTTCACTGTTCTGGAGGCTAAGACGTCCATGGCCAAAATGGTGACCAGTCCTGCTCCAGGTAAGGTTTGCTCCTTTTGGTTTGTAGAAGGCCACATTTTTGTTGAGTCCTCAGAGAGCAGAGAAGAGCAGGCAGACTTTCTGTTGACTCTTCTTATACACATCATTCCATCCGAACAGGACACTCATGACCTCACCCAACCCTGGTCACTTCTCTGAGGTCTCTATTATCACTTTGGAGGTTAGGGCTTTAATGTGAGTTTGAGGGAGACACAAACTTAGTGACATGAATAGTTGGAAATGCCTTGAAAACTTAAGAGTAAGAACTATCTGGAGATTTCTTCCTTTGTGTGCTTCACTCTGGGTTACTTGGCTCAGGTCTGGCGTGGGCTCTCACACTGGATTCGTCATGAGTGAAATGAGCCTTTGCTGTGTGAAGACATTGGTACTTCAGAGACTTACTATTGTAGTACATCCTGCCTTGTCCTGGATGGAAGCAGTGATTTTTTCCCAGATACATAATTTCATGCATTTAGTTATACCTCACACCTCAACTTACCTTATGTTCTTGTCTCTAGTAGACTGAAGGCCCACCTGCAGGATCTGTCTCTTCCATCATGGACCATCTGTAAAGTGAGTTTCTGTTCTATGAATATGAGAAACTTTTTCTCCCTGACAAGGGTCATATTTCCGGACACACACACATACCCCCTTCCTAAAACTTTGTATCAATTCACCAGTATCATCAGAGTGTGAAATCAAGCTCTCACCACTGGCATGAGATGCAGCAATAGCTTATCAGGGATAAAAGGCAGAGGCCATTTTGGTTGAGTATGTTACTAGCCTGGTTTGGGTTTGGCACATCCTTTTTGAAAAAAAAAAAGTCTTACTTGATCTGTAGTCTCTTTGCTAGTGTGTTCCTTCGTGAGATAGCAAGATTACTCTTTTCCCACCATGAGGACTGTGAGACACACAGGCCCATCTGCATGCTATTCATGAGGGATATGCCTTGGGCAAACTACAAAACCTATCTGAGCTTCAGTTTTCTCAGGACTGTGGTGAAAGTGAACTGAGGCAAGACCATAATCATCCATTCAAATGTCAGTTGTGTTAGTTCCCTTGTTACACAATCTCTGATCTCTTGATCTGAAGGTTAGGATGGTGTCAAATATGTACAATTAAAAAAACCCCAAAAAACTGGGTCAGGCCATCCAGAGGGAATTTAGAATCTTCTGGTTATGATTCCCAGCGAGCACTAAAGGACAGAGGAGGATCTTGAGCACCTAATGCCACAGGTGAAGAGAGAAAATGTCCCTTCTGTGGTACTAAATACCTGCTCATTTATATACACTTGGCTAGGTCTGAGAATAGCGAAGACGGAGGGCTTCGACCCAGGCTGTGGCTGTGGCATCGTTTGGAGAAGAAAAAAACGAACAAAAAACTATAAAACAAAGGCGGGGATAGAAAACAGAAACAAAAAGTAGCTAAAAAACAAAAACAAACAAAACAAAACAACCTTGGGGGATGGGAACCTTGTCCCAAACTTTGTCTGCACTAAGCTCCCTGGGAGAGTGTGCCAGAAGGGCAGCCAGCCTGGCTATTACACAAGCAAATCATTGCTCAATGCGTGCTCTTCACACGGGGCCACACCAGCCCTGAGGTGCAGTCCCAAGCGAAGGGCTTGGCTCCCACTGTGGCAAAAGTGACTTTCAGAAGTGCTGGGATTATGCCTAGCACTGTATGGGCTGGGCTGGGTCACCTCCAAGGTCCAAGTGCCCTCTGCCAGGCCACAGTGGAAGGGAACAGGAGAGAGGGACGCAGGGGAGATAAAGCATCCGTTTTCTCTCCTGCGCCGTTGCGTGTCTTCAAACATTCTCCCTGGCTTGCACTTTGGAGGCCGTTTAATTTTTTTATAGTTGAGTATGAACAACGAAAGTGAGCAGTTTCCTGTTTCTCAACCCCAACCCCCCACCACTGAGGAATTTGGGCTTAAATTGCCAGAAAGGAACATTTAAATCCTATAAATTAGCATCCCTAAAGATGCTTAAGCATTTATGAAAACATTCACATTTTATATTCTGCCCAATAAAATCTTAAATAAAAAAAAAAAAGGAAAGAAAACTACCCCAAAGTGCCATGTGAAGCTATGCTGGCAGACAGCAAACAGTGCAGAGCCAGGATACCCACAGCTTCACAAATGAGGAATCTGGAACCGGGATGGGGGCTGCCATGTATCAGAGATAACATGAAGATTCTTAGCTTTTGTGGGCAAAGTCCCTGGAGACTCCCTCAGGCCAAATACCATGGCCTGGGAAGCAGCCTACAGTATTAACCCATTTATACTCAAGTTGATGCCAACCTACAATATTAGTCCAGTTATACCCAAGTTGATGACGGCAGGAAATCCCCTTGTGTTCCAGCCCAGTTGCTCAGGAGAGCCACTGTGATAGGAATCAGAACTGGACTTCAGAGACACAGGCTTCCGTCTCTGTTAAGCTATTAATCTGCTAGTGAGATTGAACAATGGATAGTTCCACTCCTGGCCTCAGTTCATTTCTCTGGAAAGTGATGATATAGTACCATGCAGGTCTTCAGCGAGAGCTAACCCTGACCCTTGCACTTTTGTAGTTCTGTCATGAATACGTTCAAATAACCATGCATGAGTGCACGTACACACACACACACACACACACACACACACACACACACACACCTGGGCTCTCCGTGTCTCTGGGATAAAGAGGTTATAATTCTCCTCCTACCCCCCCAAAAGAGCTGGGGCTATAGTTCAGTGGTAGAGCACTCAGCTAACATTCACAGGTTTGATCCCCGGGACCACAAAACAGAACAGAAGAATTCTGGCTGGTTGTTTCGAGGATGTAGGTATAGTATGTGGATGTGGACCCTGTATATGTAACTCCAATACTCAAAAGTTGGGGGCAGGAGCATGGCAAGTTCAAGGCCAGCCTAGCTACAAGAAGAAGCCCTGTCTCAGAACATCGAACCAAATAAAGAGACAGAGGAATAAGTTTGCCTCTTGACTGCACCATCCCACTCAGAGTGACTGGAGCAGACGTGGAAGTTCTTGGTTTTGAATGGGTTAGGATGGAGACAAGACCTCACCCATACTGAGCAGAAATGCCCCCTCCTTCTCCTTTCCCCTCTGCCTCTGTATCTCTCTCTCTCCTTCCCTTCCTCCCCCACCCACACCGCACACACAGAAAGGAATTTCCTATATTCTCTGATTTATTTATAATTTTCCTGACTGATTTTCATCTTCTCGATTCATCAAAATTAGGTGGCTCCCTAAATGTCACCTGTGAAACGGTGCTCTCAGCAACACTTTGAGATTACAGCTCCCAAGGACAAAAAACCCAGTTGAATATCGATCCCCACCAGTCACATGTCACTGCCCTCACAGTTTTACCTTTGATTGGCTTTACTCTCAGGCTTTACTCTCAGTCACCAGGGACAAAGGCGACAGTCAGCAGTCTTCTGTTTCCTAGAGATGTGCAGGGCTGGCACTTCTCAGTAGAACTTCCCAGGGTGATACGCCGTCCCTCTTGTAGGGTCAGGGAGCTACCAGGCATGTACAGTTGCAAGCTAAATATCCACAATGTTTGGGACCAGGAGTGTTTGGAATGGAGGGATTTTTCAGATATTAGAATATTTTCATATCTCTACCGGGATTACACTGGGGATGGAATAAGCCTGAACATGAAATTCGTTCATGTGCCACATACATCTCACACATAGGCTTGAATTGTAAACAGTTATTTTGGTGCTCCTGTGTTTTGATTATGATACATTACAGGAGGCCAAGTGTGGAATTTTCCGTGTGGTTTAGGTTTTGGGAGTATTTGAGAGATCAGATTTTCCAAATAGTCATATTCAGACTGTATCAGTTGAAATGTGACTAGTGTGACTGAGGAACTAAGCTTTCTGTTGCATTTAATTTTCTCTCTTAACGATGTGTGTGTATGTGTGGGTCTCTGTGTATGTGTGTGAACGTAGGTATCCTTGGAATCCAGAAAAAGATGCTGGATGCTCTGGAGCTAGACTTACAAGCAGTTAACTGTGAGGCATCTGACATGGGTACTGGGAACTAAATTCAGATCCACTGCAAGAGCACTGCATAATCTTAACCACCAAGCCATCTCTCCAGTCCCTTGCATTTAATTTTCAATAATTTATATTTCAATGTATGTCTCACAAGTGACTAGTTGTTCTCATATTGGCAGTGACATGTTAAACACTATGCACTAAGGATGTGAGTAAGGTCCATGCTTACATTATAGAAACACATTGTGAAATACATGCGGTAGTATAGAACTTTAATGTGAATTCCATATGTGATTTAAGTCTTCCTAGCCATTCACATTGAGGTAACAAGAAAGAGGTAAAACTGATTTCAATGATGTATTTTATTATTGATTACTCACAGTTTTATTTTAACATGTAATCAGTAAAAACATTGAGATATTTCACATCCCTTCTTTTCTACTAGGTCTCCCAAATGTGATGTGCACTATATAGCAACAACATATTCCTTTTGGGCTAGCTATACTTTAAGTCTTCAACGCCACAGGTGGTTCTTGGCTAACAATGGTGGCCTAACACAGATGCCAGTCAGCCCGGGGCCACCTTTTCTACCTGCTTCCCAGCTTTTTACAGCACTATAATAAAAAAGCACTTGTGTTTAACTAAAGTTTCTAAACAGTGTTCAGTGGGAGCTGTTAAGCATGAAACTCATTGTATTTGTTTCTACCGAAGTATACATAGTTACGCAAAATATTTTGTGTTTTCCTTCTGATGATGTTTCTGGTTCTCTCTCTTTGATTTACATCAATTAACTAATTTCACCATGTCAATATTTACTGCTCATTATTCAGGAGCATCTACATCTTGAAGAAAGGCAATGTGATTGTGTGCCTTGGAATTCCTGAACTCGGTGCTTGGCAGTTTCCTTGTCAATAATTTCCATTAGTGTAATGGGATGCAATAGAAACTGCTCCTGGAATAAGAATGTGTAATGAAGGAAGCAATCATAGAGAATCCTTTACCAGCAAAGTGGATAACCAATAAGCCAATGATCTGATCAATGAGTGTTAGATACACTAAGAACAGAAGATCACCCTCAAATGTCCATTAGCAGAAACACTAACAAATAAATTACTTAATCATAATCAATAGAGCTTGCTGTGGATGATCAGGATGGATTCTGAAGCAATGTGGAAGATTTGTATAGCCCTACTTGATTGCCTTTTAGAGTTTGCAAACCATTCCCTCCTCTCCCACACCAGTCTCTCTTTAACACCTTTTCTAAATCAGTTTGTTGACTTGTTCTTTGCAGGTAGTAATGAGAAACAGAAAGGCAGATCCTGTAGGTTTTCTGTCTCTCCCAGGCATACCTTGCAGAAACATGCTTAAATTTTGCTAATGGCTTTGGAGGAGAAAGCTGTGAAGGTGCAGCCTCTGCTCTTCCCAGGCAGAATGCAAGAGGAAATCTGAGAGGGAGGTGGTGTGGGGAGGTGAGGTGGGGGAACCAGGTGTAAGGATCAGAAGCATGTCTTTAAACTTAAACAGAAAAGGGTGTTATTCAGTTTGTCAGTCTGGCTCCTAAATGAAAAGGGGTGGTGGGTGTAGGGGGAGGCACAGAAAAGAATTTCTGTGGTCCGTGTGCTGCAGGCTCGCTGATCAGATTTGTTCCTTCCCCCTTTAGAGCAGTTTATGTCCTTTGATTTCATATGCCCCATAAGCATTTACACATTACGAAGTTAGCCGACTGGGAGAAGACAGGATAACGATCTTACTATTATGTATTATTTAACTGGTATTAAGCTTTCAATTGCTTCTCTGGAAGGAGCAAGATTTTGCTTTGCTTAGGAAAGTGATCATGAGTGGGCTGCACATGAGCTGTCTTCACTGTAAAAACCTGGTCCTGCCTTCAAAGAGCTTGATCTGAGGATAGAGGCAGGGATACTCTGAACCCTGTTGATGTCCCCTTTCCCTTCTTTCTTCCCTCTGTGCCTGGGAAGGAGTCAGAGGCATTGACTAAAGTCCAGAGTATGTCAGGCACTAAGCCAGCACAGGTTAACAGTACCTAATTTTATTGACATTTGTTTCTGCAAAGGCGCTGTTAGTGCTCTCCACATCACCAAAGAGCATTATTTAAATATGGAGAGCAGAAAGACCTCATGCCTATTCTAGTAATAAAATCCTGTAATATCCGCATTCCAAGAGGAAATCTCAGCAGGAACCTTTGGTGCTTTTTGTTTGTAGCAAGGAAATTAACCTAGGGATGGTAGGGCAGGGCTAATTGTCAGCGTCAAGCTGCCCAAGAGGAGACCAATGAAAGCCAGAATCCTCATCATATCTAAGTGGCAAATAGCATGAGGGCTCAAGGACCACAAGCCAAATCCATCTTTGGGGCAATTTATGGGAAAAGCCCTTTAGCTGTGTACATCAAAATGTAATCAAAGTATCTATTCTTTGTAAGAGAAGTTATGAGATAAATATTCACGTAAAAGTTAATGTTAAAGGGTGGCATTTAAAAAAAAGGAAAATTATAACAAAAATGCAAAATGAACAAGATGTCAGAGTTTACTTAATGAGGGAACTAGACTGATGTTCTGAAGGTTCAAAGAGCAGATGTGTACACAGACGAGCAATCCAGAGCAGGACATCAGCTTTCTCTAAGGATGCAAAGTCTTTCAGAGAAGTGTACGTGTGGGAGTGGGGTAGGGTGATGGGGTGGGGGGTGTTCAAAGTTCATTTAAATGTGATGGAGATTCCTGTACCCCCTCCAGTGTACAGCTCTACAGAGTTCGTTGCCTGGCATATGGCCCCACTTTGGAGACAATGGATCTCATTACCATGATTAGGTGACAGTAGAGGACATAGGTGAAGGGATTTAGCAGTTGTAATTAAATCTTTGAGATAGAATAAGCAAAAAGAAGCTTATCTCAAATAGGTTTGAGCTACTCAAGCAAATCCTTAAAGGAAGAGATTTGGAATTGAAAAGTTGCCACTGACCTCTGGGAAACAGGTTATTAAAAATAGAGGGGAGGGGAACTGAAGAGATGGCTCAGTGGCTGCCCTTGCAGAGGACCAGAGTTCTGCTCCCAGCATCCACTTCAGGAGACTCATAGAGACTGCTTGTAACTCCAGCTCCAGGAGATCTGACACCCTCTTCTGGATGCCATGGGCACTGGCATTCACACATACACCTACCCCCTGCCCCCACACATTTTTAAAAAGAGATTAGAAAGGAAATGGGAGGAATACAGGTCAAGGCTAGAGGCTGAGAACAACCCACAGCCAAAAGCAATCAAGAAAGCAGAGACCTCCATCCTACAACTACAAGGTACAGTCTACCCATGGTTGTGAACTTGAACAGGAAACTGTTGCTGGAGGTACAGGGCTGGACTGAGTGTTTCCAGGTTCTAGGCACACACTAATGGTAACGTAGCAAGAACCAATCAAAGCTACAGTGCAGATCAAAAAGAAAAGCACTATTGTGTGTGACAGGACCACATGAGTGACAGTGCTGGAGGGTCTCAATTATTGCTCAGGGCTTTATTTTACTGGATTCAAGAGGACACACAGTTTAGTTGCTAAAGACTACAGAGTAGGTGTGTATCTGTTTTGACTGATAGGCTTGGATTGTGTAAGCTTTTGGTCACTGGAAATTTCCCTTCTCACAATGCACCTTATTTCAATGATGCGCAAGACCAATTATACATAGGAATAGAGGTTTCCCCTAAAAGTTTCTTTAAGGTTTGCCTTGCTGACCATACACCCCAAATCAGTCTAGGTGGAACTGAAAAGCCCAGCGCCCCTAGTGGTAAAGGCACTAACCTCTCCTCCACTTAATGTCAAGTACTCACTATCCCATAAACCTCTCTGCTTAATGGCCAGTACTCACTTTCCCAGAAATCCTTGTTGCCACGTAACATTTAATGAGCCAATTCAGTGCCTGGGTTCTGACCAATCAGAGAGATCTCCTGCTCCCTTTAAAAAAAAAAACGCTTGCTGGAAGCTTCTCAAGGTCAGCTCTCCTATTCTGACTTATAGGATACGTGATAGTTGACCCCAATGCATTGGTTAATAAACCTCTTGCTTTTGCATCGATCTTGAGTCCTGGTGATTTTCTGGGGAGTCTCTTTTGGTTGGCCCCTTACAGAACAAGCCCCTATCTTCTGTACCTGGTTATATTCTGAAATATATTTGAATAAAAACTGTCCATAGGAAGGGAGTTTTGATTGTTGTCAAAGGTTCAAGAAATAAATTCCATTATTTGGAGTGTGGCATACCTGTAGATTCATGCAAGTGGGGTGTTACCGTTTGTCATCAGGTTACTAAGTGCATTATTAGAAGAGAGGTGAGTACAGTCCAAGCCAAGTGGAGTCCCAGGATGCTTACTTACCTCAGAACTTCAGTCTCAGAAAGATAGAAGTGAGAGGCAATGCCTTCATTTCACATTCACCTAAAACTCAGAGAAGGAGATCCAGTTAGTGGGTACCCAGACTCCCTGAGCCACCAAAATGATGTGGTAATATGTTTACATTATATCAAGATACTAAATTTGTAGGAGTTTGCTAAGCAACAGTAGAAAATGATAGCACATGTCTATCAAACATAACCATTTGCATTGGTGCACATCAGGCAGCCACAACTAACAAGGCCATGAAAAATGCAAAGACCCCACAGACTCACATAACTTGGGTATAGATATCTCAATTTTCATTCAGTATAAGCAACTTATTTGGTCCATTTCGAAGTCCATCCATATGCTGAAAATATTTCATTTGGTAAACTTCCTGCTTCATAAATAATAGTGTTTTATGTTTTTAATAGAGGATTTTTATTTATGTATGTACACAGTATGTGCATGGGTATGTGTGTGCTTGCATGTGTGTGTGTATGTGTGTGTGTGTGTATGTGAGTGTGTTGCTCAGGTCCCCTCAGAGACCAGCAGAGGGTATCAGATCCCCTGGAACTGGAGTTGCAGGCCGTTGTGACTGCAGGATGTGGGTCCTCAAAACCAAACTCCAGCTCTCCGAAGGAGCAACACATGCTCTTAACTGCGAAGCCATTGTCTCTCTGGCTGCTACTTTATTTTGTATTTCAGGAAACTTTTAGTTTCTTCCCCAAACCCCCAGATTGATTTATACTACACGGTGTTTTACAGCCATGTGATGAGGGGTGGCTAGCTCTCAGGAGTTCCAGAATGGAGGCCAGAGAAAGCTGCAGGAAGGAAACACAGGTCTGAGCTTCACTAGTTTTCACTGGGGAAACAGATTAGGAGGGCCAGGCTGGACTGTGAGGCTGGAGTTCTCTGAGTTCTTGATCCATTTCTTCACTCAACAAACCTATGCATCCCTGGTCTAGACAGAGAGACAGTAGAGAACAAAGACTATGAAGTCTCCAACCTCATTGGGTTTACAGTCTAATGGAAGGAGAGCAAACTGCCGGCTGACCATTGTGTCCAACCACTATCATTGAGACCACACCCATGGGAAGGGCCTCAGAGACAATGTAGGTGTTAATCCTCTTGTTAACAGACAGATCCAGGTAAAACCCTAGGCTTGGTTGAGGGATTTACACGGATGACCCACTGTAATGGTTGGATCTAGATCCTGAAAGAAATCAGACTTAATAAGGCACTTTGATCATCCTTTATCCACCACAGGGAGGGTGTCCTATGTCCCAGACAGAAGTCATTCTTTGGTAATAATAATGGCAGCTAGCACATGTATCATGTATTGGTCATTGCTCGGTTGGGTTTGCACTAATAGCTCAAGTAGATGCTGAGAGAAGTGTATGGCCATACAAGCAGTTTATTTCCGCAGAACACATACTAGCATGCTAGGGTATACCTATCAGAAAAACATGGCAACCTCTAAAGCTGGCCACAAGGGCCATTTAAACCAAACAGGCTGTGCCTAGGGGATCTTTCTGATTGGTCTGAATACTGGATTGACTGTCATATCTCAGGAGGAAGCAAGGGATTTCTGGGAAAGTGAGGATTTTATCGGGAAGCAGAGAGAGAGAGAGAGAGAGAGAGAGAGAGAGAGAGAGAGAGAGAGAGAGAGAGAGGTGTTAGTGTAGCCCACTGCTGGGGGCGCTAGTCCTCTCAGCTCCAGTACATTACATAGTCTAAACAATAACTCAATGAGGTGGTTACTATTATTATCCTTACGCTACAGATGAGGAGATTGAGGCAGAGAAAGATTCAGTGACTTCCCCAAGTCCTAAGCAAGTGAGTGTAAGAGCTGATATTGACCACAGCAGTCTGGGCCCTACTGCTTAACCTTTAAAAGATACCTTATTTATTTTTGGGTTTTTAAAGACAGGGTTTCTGTGTTGTAACTCTGGATGTCCTTGAACTCACTCTGTAGACCAGGTTGGCCTTGAACTCACAGAGATCTGTTTGCCTCTGCCTCCTGAATGCTGGGATTACAGGCATGTGCTACCACCGCTCAGTGTCAATAACATTTTATAATATGGTGTTCCTTGAGCTCAAAACCTGCTGCATTACAAAGTCTTCTTGAACTGGGCTTTGCCTTGCATTGTACTTCAGTATTAGTAACAATAATCAGACTTTAGTTACATTATGTTGCCAATCTACCACCTACTAAAAGGTAGCTGTCTGCTCCTGTGAGCCTCTTCTCTTCTTTGGAGGAAGTGTGCTTTCTCCCCAGGGTGCTCTGTCTTAGAAATGTGCTAGGCTCATTTCTCCATGAGGATCCAACCCTAGGCACAGGCTGTTAACAAACATCCCACAGCTGCCCACAAACAATAAATAACAAAGGATGAACAAGTGCCTCAAGTTTCCTGTTTACAACTTCCATCCAGTGGGGGAAACTCTCCCAGAAGTGGAAGGCTGGCAGTGGATTAACAAGGGCTTGGTTATCTCACACAAAGAACAATGGGTGTTCCGACCATAGCTCTTGTTTTATTCCATTTCTGACTTCCATGGAGTATCATAGGAGGATTTATGTGTTCACCCATAGAATTGAGGGGGTGGAAGGAGAGAGAGAGGGGCAGAGAGAGAATGAGAGAGGGGAAGAGAGAGAGCACACACCGGAGGCACATGGAGAAAGTATCTGCATGAACAATGAGTCTTGTTTAAGAGAGTTCTGTACCAACACACCAGAGCCAGTTCCCGTGTGTGTGAGCTTCTCTTCAAGGAGGAAATGATCACAGTCCTCAATCCAGCACTGTGTGTGTGTGTGTGTGTGTGTGTGTGTGTGTAGAGCATGTCTATAGGTATGCATGCACATGTGGACTGGAGTATGGATGCCAGAGGTTAACCTTCTATGTCTTTTTAAATAATGTTTTTTGAGACTGTCCCTCACTTTTCCCTCATTGGGCTAGGCTGCCTGAACAGTGAGCCCCAGGGATCCACCCACCTGTCTCAACACACACCCAGCGTTAGGATGACAAGCTTGTGACATCACTCCTGGCTTTTGCACGTGGGTTCTGGGGTTTGAACTCAGATTCTCAGGCTTGCCACATCATTTTCCATTTATTATGGTGGAGTATACAGCCGATGAGTATATACCCTGCTGAACTATCTCTCAGGGTAACAGGGAAGAATTTTCTGGGGTTAGAAGTTATTGGTACAGGTGGTAGAGTAGCCCTTATACAATGCTTGGGACCAGAATTGTTCTGGCTTTCAGATTTGGGTGAAATTGTGTCCTAATTAAAAATCCTACACACTGAGAGGTTGCAAGATAAGGTCTTTAATTATGGCAGCCAGGCAACACCCTATTCAGGAGAGAGTGCCACTAGAGCATTTTTGCTCTCCTTTATACAATCCTTGTTGCTGGACAAGCAGAGGAAGTAAGTGGGTTACAAAAGCCAATCAGGATGCAGTTAGCAAAGCCATAAAGTTTTAAAATTACCAGTTTAGTGGAGACAGGAATCTAGTTGGGATATGGTTAAATCATTAGTGACTCCAAGAGATGTGATCTTTCTGCTGTCCTCTGAGAGCTGACACTTGAACCTTGGACCAGCAGTTATACAAACATCATTCCTACTATCTCATTCTTTTGTCTTGGTTTACTGATTACTAGAAGGAAAACTCTTGAATTATGAGAGCCAACAATTTGTGAGTTTGAGACCCAACATTCCAACATTTTGTTGATAATAAATAAAAGACTTCCTGTTGACATGGGGGTGTTGAAATTGCGGGCCTCAAAAAACTGGAATGTTGGCCAAGGCCAGGAAGAGCAAGCTATTTCACTGGCTGTCCAGGTTCTGTGGCTGGACCATCTGGGACTAGCCACTTTGAGGCTATCTGGAAACATCAAGAGCTGGCAGTCACTGGAGTAGCTTGTGACTTTGTGGCAGAGACAGTTTGAAACAGTTGTAGATATAGGCTAATCATGAGTTAAGCATGAGTTCATAAAGGAGAAACAGGTGAGCCTTTAACCAAGGCTACAAGAAAAACAAGTTTATATAGAAAAACAAGTTACCCAGTCATCCAGGAAGCAGGTTACAAATAATTTGTAAAGTTGCAAAATGGATCCAGGCTATATCATTGGGACTCTCAGCAGATATATAATGAGGCATTTTAAAGATAGAACCCAAGAATGAACATGAAACTCATTTATTTTATATATACTTTATGCACACAGTCCGAAGGCAATTAAAAAAATTAAAAAAAAAACATGTGCACAAAACAAAAATATACATTGAACCATCATAGTTGTGATGTCATGTTGGTACCTCAAAAGTCTTGGATTTTGGTATGACGTTTTTGAATCAAGGCTGGAAACTTGCACTATGGTAGATATTCATTGTGATTACCGAGAATCCAGTCTCCCTTCTCTTGATGAGCCCACCAACAGACCTTCTTTCTCAACTGTCTGATTCTAGCTGAATCATATTCTTGGCTCATAAATACTGCATGTCATTTATTCTCAAGCCAATCAGGGCATTGCAATCTCACGGGCTCTAATGGCTGACTCATGATAATTATGTGACAACTTGAGCCAATATGAGCAGTGAGGACACGTTCACGGGAATTCTGGGAAGGAGACTCCTCTAACCTGCTGGACTTTGGAGGGGAGAGGTTAGCACTACTCTAACACAACAGGAAGCATTGGTCTAAAGAGACATGTAAGCCTGGAAATGGATAAGATAAACAGTGAACACTGGGCACGGAGTTTTGCCCTCCAAATCAGACACCCAGTCCCCATGACTTAATACATTTTCTCAGAGCACTGACTTGAGATGGATTTCCACTGACCCGCATGGTGAAAAGTTATTTCCCACCAGTGAAAACTGAGGAAAATCTCCAAAATTAAAAGTAGAAATCCATCAGTCAGGAAGGCGATCCTCACCTGAGAATGAGGCTGCTCGTTCCCGTCTCTTTATCAGAATCTTCAGCACCTGCTTTTAAAAGCCATTAGCTTTTCCATTCTTTTCCTTCTAAAACTGACATTTTGATGGGGTAGGAGACTCTGCCGAATTTACTACTCACGTGCTGGCTGGGACTGTCTTATGGTGAACACAAATACAGGTTGATTCCTTAATAAAAGTCACCCATATCTGGTTGTGGCCACCATGCTTTTTAAATGCGCACAGTATCATCTCAGTGACACAATAATTTTTGCTGAGGTGTGGTATATGAAGACACCTAAATCCTGGCTTTGACCTGTCTCTCAGAAGATGATTCCAGGGAGCAATAACCATAGCACAAATTCAAGTTAAGAGTGGGCCTGGCAGTCTTATCATTCACTGTTCAAAACCAGTTCTCAGGGATTAATGATGGGCCTGGCTTTTTAGAACCATGTGCTTGTAGCTCTGACTGGTATTTATTGGATGAGGGTATTTATTATTGTTTGGTTTGGTTCTGATTTGTGGTCTTTAACACATATCAGTGTGGTATTCATAATGGTTATCAACTTGATGGGATCTAAATTCACCTTGGAAACAAGGTTCTGGGAATGGCTGTGAAGGATTACCTAGATTAGGTTAGCCTCTGGTCTGGCCTGCAAGGGATTCTCTTGTTTAGGCTATTCAAATAGGATGATATATCCTAATGATGGGCAGCATTGTTCCCTGGGGTTGGAGCTCAGACTGCATGAAAAACAGCAACTTGAGCACTTTCGTTTACTGGTTTCTGCTCCCTGACTGTGGGGCAATATGACAAGCTGTCTTATCATCTGCTGCCAAGACTTACCCATCATTGTTGTGCCCAGTTTTCAAAATCCCCCTCCTCAAGTACCACCAGGAGACTACCACTTCTGATGCAAAAGCGAGGAGCCTTTATTCTGCAGAGCAAACCAGTGCACTGCGGTCTGGCACCATGCAAGACGGCTGACTCAGAAAGTGCTCCCTACATGGGTTTTTAAAGGGAGCAGGGGATCTCTTTGATTGGTCAGGACTCAGGCCCTGGATTGGCTCATTAAAGGTTACTAGGAAACAAGGATTTCTGGGAAAGCAAGTACTTGACATTAAACAGAGAGGTTTCTGGGAAAGTGAGTACTTGACATTAAACCACGGAGAGGTCAGTGCCTTCATCAGTAGAGGCGTTGGGCTTTTCACCTTCAAATGAAAGTCAAAACATATCCCTTCTTCCTTTAAACTGCTTCTGTTCGGAGCACTTGTCACAGCAATAAGACAATTAGGGAAGGGAAAAGAGCATTTTGCCACCTTTGTCTAGGATATTTGCCATGTGGTTGACCATTCTTATCATCTCAAACAGTTGTCTATGGGTGATATATTTAAGATGCTTTGAGCTAGGAGCAACCTACCCTAACGAAAGCATCTTGATCAGAAGAATTTGGCTCAGGCTTGCTTCTCCAGAGTGCTTCAGCCAGTGGTAGGAACCCTTGATTTCTATCTGTTTTTCCGTTCTCTGAAGTTTCTGTTTACTCTGGCTTTAGTGATGGTCTGGCCTAGCAAGCTAAGGACTAGCCTGCATACCAGAGGATTTATGTGGTGACATGTCAGAGTGATTCAATCAGCAAGAGTAAAGAGAACCTGTCTTGGTCACTATTCTTTTGCTGTGAAAAGACACCACGACCACAGCAACTCTTATGAAAGAAAGCATTTAATTGGGGCTGGCTTATAGTTTCAAAGGTTTAGTCCATTATCATCATGGCAGGGAGCATGGTGGTACACAGGCAGGCATGGTACTGGAAAAACAGGTAAAGGTTCTACATCTGGATCAACAGGCAGCAGGAAGAGAGAATGAGCCAATGGGCCTGGTGTGGGCTTTTGAAACCTCTAATTCCACCCCCAGTGACACACTTCCTCCAAGGCCA
This sequence comes from Cricetomys ansorgei, assembly GCA_026225945.1. NCBI lineage: Eukaryota > Metazoa > Chordata > Mammalia > Rodentia > Nesomyidae > Cricetomys > Cricetomys ansorgei. Next base: position 4,861,688 of record JAMJFZ010003875.1, read on the forward strand.
CACCTCCTAATCTTTCTCAAGTAGTGCCACTCTCTGATGACTAAACATTCAAATATATGAACCTATGGGGGCTATTCTTATTAAAATCACCACAGGACCTATGAGTACTTCTTCCATTTGAAGGCAAAGACAATGCTGGTTATTTGAACTCTTGAAATATGTTCCCAGCTTTTTGGAAGTTAAAGGCTAATTTGAGTTCCTCGATTCTTCAGGTGGAGAGAATGGCCAGAGTCTGGAAAGAGATTAAAACATAGCAATCACTGGCATTTAGAATACTGTACATCCCAGGGCTGGAGAGATGGCTCAGTAGCTGCTCTTCCAGAAGACCCTGGGGTTCATTTCCCAGCACCTACATGGCAGCTCACAACTGTCTCTGGCTCCTATTACAGGGGATCTGACACTCTCACACAGACATACATGCAGGCAAAACACCAACGTACATAAAATAAAAATAAATAAAATATTAAAAAAAGAATACTATACATCCCAAATAACATGAATTAGCTTTCAGACATTTTAAGTTCTAGTCTTAAGAGTCAGTTCAGAACTACAACCGTACTTTGAACCTTTTCAAATAGTAATAGAAGGCAAGCCCTTTCCATATCCTGGGTGTGTGTAAATAGTCATATTTACTTGTTTGGGTCAAAGATTGTTTGGTAGTATAGAATTCAAATCCACTGCAAGGTTCCAGTCATGTGTGTGGTAGTTGGACTAAACCACTCTACCTGTTCAGGTCACCCAGTCCTGAATCTAACTCCTGTGTTTTTATCCCCAGTCTTGCCTGGAGCTGAGACTTGGCAAGTAAGCCTTGCTGCTGTTTACATTGTATTTGGGATGGGGTGAGGCCGCAGAATTCACATAAAAGGAAATCTACCTGCCCTTTCTTGCAGTCTGACCTTAACCATACAAGGACATGTTCTTACACGAGTCTCTGGATATTTTACGAAGAATGTCACATGTCATTAACACAGTTCAATTTTGAAACCTAACTGATCAAAAAACCTAATTCAGTTGCAAACGTGGTTTTGGCATCTGCCTGGGTGTCTTCTCAAAATATATTAGAGTTGTCATTGACAGATGGTCTGAGGTGGTTCCGAGGGTGCTGATGATAGATCTATCACAGTAGATCTGATTACACTGACAGGTTTGAGGAATGTCCCATGGGAAATGTCTCCACTGACCTGACGGCTGACAGAAGATGATGGAAGCTCTTCAGAGGAACTGCCAATGAAGACTGAAAATGGGAACAACCTCCCTGAGGTGATTTGGCACTGTGTCTTGAGCCTTAGAAACTCATGACCTTTGACCTTATACTTCTCTAATTTTAACTGAAAGTCCTGCTAGGCATGTGTGAAAATATTTATATTTAAAGACCTTCACTGCAGCATTAAATAAAGAATACAGAAGAACTGGATTATCACCCATAGCCCCACGGTGCATGACAGTTTGCCTACACAGAAAACAGCTTGGCCTTCTCAGCCATGGGCTCCATATCCGTGCATTCAACCAACTTCACATGGAAATGCAAGAGACCGATGATGGCTGCTTTTGTACTGAACATATACAGACTTTATTTTTTAACTTTTCATTACTCTCTAAGCTATACAGTGTAAATACTCACACAGCCTTTATATTGCATGAGGCATTACGAGCCATCGAGAGACAATGTAAGTCAGCTAAAGGATATAAATAGTATAAAGGAAGAGACCCACAGGCTAAACCTAATCTACTACAGAGCTGGAGAGATGGCGGCTCAGCAGTTAAGAGCACTCACTGCTCTTCCAGAGGACTAGAGTTTGGTTCCTAGCACTCATGTCAGGGGCTCAGACCACTCCTGCTCCAAGGGATCTGATGCCTCTCTTCTGGGTTCTGAGAGCACCCTCTCATTCATGAGCATACACATATCCTGAAGGGTCCTGGAATCAATCCCAGTGGATACCGATGGATGGCTACATCTTTATAGCCACACTTGCTATAGCTAAAAGAAAACATGGGTATGCTGGTTTGAATGAGAATGGCCCCCATAGGCTCATATAATTGAATGCTTGGTCCTCAGTTGGTGGAAATGTTTGGGAAGGATTAGAAAGTGGAGCCCATACACAGACTGGATTTATTTATTTTTATTCTTCTTTTTCTTTTTCTTTTCTCCTTGTGTTTGTTTTTGTTTTGTTTTCTTTTTCTGTTTCTTTCTGTCTGGTTTTTTTTCTTGTTTGTGCTTGTATTTTGTTTTGTTTATGGTTTCAGCTTATTTATTTATTTATTTATTTATTTACTTACTTATTTTCAGAGCACAGCAGTGGGAGGGTAGACCTGGGAGGAATGGCAAGATTTCTAGATTCAAAAGGAAAAATAAGAAAGTCTGACAGGGCTGTGGTGGTACACACCTTTAATCCCAGCACTCAGGAGGCAGAGGCAGGCAGATCTTTGAGTTCGAGGCCAGCCTGGTCTACAGAGTGAGTTCCAGGACAGCCAGAGTTACAACAGAGAAACCCAGTCTTTGAAAAAAAAGGAAGGAAGGAAGGAAGAAAGAAAGAAACAGAAAGAAAGAAAGAAAGAAAGAAAGAAAGAAAGAAAGAAAGAAAGAAAGAAAGAAAGAAGGAAAATGTGGCCTTTGCTAGAGGAGGTGTGTCACTACAGGTATTCAAAATGCTATGGCAATCCTAGTTAGCTCTCTCCCTCTCTCTCTGCCTTCTACTTTCAGATAAGAATGTAAACTCTCAGCTATTGCTTCAGAAACATGCCTGCCTGCCTGCTGCCGTGTTCCCTGCATGATGGTCATAGACTCATCCTCTGAGCCTGTAAGCCTCTGTGGTGGTTTGAATGAAAATAGCCCTCATGTGCCTCATTCAGAGTGGCACTATTTATGGCCTTGTTGAAAGTAGTGTGTTACTGGAGGATGGCTTTCAGATGCTCAAGCCAGGACCAGTGTGACACTCTCTTCCTGCTGCCTGCCAATTCAGGTGTAGAACTCTCAGCTTTCTCTCCAGGGCCATGTCTGCCTGCATGCTGCCATGCTTCCTACCATGAAGGCAATGGACTAAACCTCTGAACTGTGAGCCATCTCCAATTAAATGCTTTCCTTTGTAAGAGTTTCCATGGCCATGGTGTCTCTTCACAGCAATAGCAACCCTGAGACAGCCCCCCATAAACTCTTTCTTCTATGTGTTGCTTTGGTCATGGTGTTTTGTCATGACAATAGAAAACGGCCATGAAGAACTGGTAAGGTGATCTCGGGCTTATTTCCTACGGATTCACAGGGATCCTCTCTGGATGGTGATAAGAAAGGGGTGGCTCATCAGTTACCTGTCCACTCTCTGCGAGCAAGTTAACTTTTAGGTTCAAAAGTTCCGTGTTGAAAATATGACAATGAAATCCACTGTTGTATTCTAACTTAAAATTTAATGAAATAATTTTAAAATGTTTAAAAAATAATTTAAATGTATATAAGTAACAATCTATTGAAAAGTTTCTATAGGGAAACAATCTGCTGGAAATGATGTAATAATGTCAAAGTTTACAGTCTGGGCTTTATCTGCAATGATGGAAGTTTTTAGTATTTATTTATTTTTCTGTTCTGGGCACACCAGGACCTCTTATACTCATAGGTACTAGGTAAGTGCTGTACCACTAAGTTACATCTCAGCCTGGATAAGTTTTGGTCAAAGATTACCTTTAGTTTTATGTTCTATTTTTTTTTTAATAATCTAAGTAAAAACAAAACAAAATAACAGCACCAACACCGAACAGTTTTCAGCAACTGGAAAAATACAATGCCAAATAAGCAACGCATGGACAATTAATCTGTGCTATTCAGCTTTCAGTTACCGAGGCCAGTTCTCACAGAGGGAAAGGTTTACGTTCATGGCTCATGTTTTGGAGGTTTTATTCCATGTGAGTTGGCCTCATTGCTTCTGAGCCCGTGAAGGCTCTTGTCACTGTGGGAGGGTGTGGTGGGGGAAGAACTGACCACCGAGTGGCCTCTGAGGCTAGAGAGAGAGAGGAGAGAGAGAGAACGGCAGGCTCACAGTGGGCCTTTATAGGTCATGTCCCCAATGACCTCACTTCTTACCACCAAGACCCACCTCTCAAAATTTTCCCTATCTCCATAACACTGCTCAGAGCACCAAACCTTTCATACATGAGCTCTAGATAGTAGAAACAATCACATAATTTAATTATTGAAATTTAACAAAATGTATAAAGTCATAAAACTTGCTTGTCCCAAACCAATTTAATGATTAGCTCTTTCTTCGTGTGTGTGAGTGTGTGTGTGTGTGTGTATGACTTAAAATCAGATATCTATATCATCCAAATTTAACAACCGAGCAGACTTTTTAAGGTTACAAAATATTTCCCAAGAACATGAACTGTAACCCTAATTTAGTGGAGAAAAGGAGAAGTGAGTATCAGAAAAGGGCAGTGAGAGCCCTGGCGAAGTTAGTGTGAGCATCTGAGACAGATGCAAAAGTCAGATTGAAGCGGACAGTTCACCGCAGGATTTTGGTGACTTGACGTCTGTAACGACAACAACCTCAAGAGAAATTAGGGGACTACGAAAATTCAGTACTTATAACCCAAGTCGGAACCAATGCAGAAATCAGATTTACTGTCTTGTACAGATAAAGCCGAGCCCCTGGCTGCCCTCATGGGGCCCCCACACACCTTCAAGTCAGAATATTACTTTCATCAGAATTATTGTGCTTCTTTCAAGAGCCAGCTCAGGAAACATGCTATGAAATTGCCTGTCAAGGTCAAGGAAACTCATCATCTTCATGAGGGGAAGAGGGAGTATACTTGTGCCCATGTCTAGACCAGTAATTTCTCAACGTGGGGTAATTTTGCCCACCAGGGGACATGTGGTAATGTCTGGAGACTTTCTGGTTGTCTGGTCTGAGGTGGTGGGGAGTGATGCTGGCATCTAGTGGGTAGAAGGCAGAAATGTTGCTGTGTCTAACAGTGTTCAGAACAGCCTCCTACAGCAGGGTGTTCGCTATCTAACCCAAGGGTCACTGTCAAGGTTAGGAAGCTCAGTCTGGACCATGACAAAGATTTGGGAAGAAATTACCAGACTTGGGGCTGTGGAGAAAGCTCAGTGGGTAAGGGCAAGTTCGCCACAAGCATGAGTTGGATTCCTGGTGCTGTACAAAGCTGGGTTCGGCCACGCCTGTCTGTAACTCCAGAGCTCCAAAGGGTAGAGGGCAGGAAGATCATTAGGGCTTGCTGGCTGTCATCCTAGCTTCAAATCCAGCAGGAGACCCTATCTCAAGAGAATAAAACAGAACGTGATAGAACAGGTCGCTCAGTGTCCTCCTTCAGTCTCCCATGCACGCGCACACACACACACTTGAATGACAATGTCTCTCACAAGCTCACATATTTGAACACTTGGCCCTGATTGGTGGTGCCATTTCGGGGAGGTTACAAAATGTTATGTCCTTGTTGGAGGAAGCACTCACTGGGGATGAGCTTTGAGAGTTAATAGCTTGCCCCTCTTCCAGTTTGCTCTCTGTTTTGTGTTTGTGGTTGAAGCTGCTTCATGCTCCTGCCATCATGCCTGCTGTTTGCTGCCCCACCTCCCTGATCTCTCTCTGGAGCCATAAGCCTCAATAAACTCTTCCTTCTGTAAACTGCTTGATCGTGGTATTTTATCACAGCCACGGAAAACACAGACACACAGACACACACACACACACACACACACACATACACACACGGAGCAAACTTTGGGCAGTGAAAGGGAGGGAAGGAGATGGTGAGGGCAGGATTGACTTATCTAAGTCCAAGTCCCTTACGATGGACAGGAGACCAGGTAGAGAAGGATAGATTCCACAAACCCTAGGTTATTTCACATACACACACGTTTGTGTGCGTGCTTGCGCGCGCGCACACACACACACACACACACACACATACACACATGAACTGAATAGAAATTTTAAAATATGGTAAATGAGATCTTGTTATATATAGTTCAGGTTGGTCTTAAACTCATGACCCTTGTGCCTCAGCCTCTTGAGTAACAGGCACTTACATGAATGCCCTACCTCATTTGGCAAGAAATCTTGACCTAACTGGAACTTATATAAGAAAACACCCAATGTGTCAGACTCTTTTCCTCCTCTATATACAAGGAAAAAGAAACAAAATACAGAGAGGAAAAGACTCATTTCAGAAACTTCAGAAGGGTTGTAGGGCCAAGTACAAATTCTACCTGATTCCCATTTTGTTTTGCTTTCTTTTCCTCCAGACAATAGGAATCAGGGTCCAGCCTGCAGCTATCAAAAAGGCTTTTGATTACATTTGGGATAAACCATGCTTCTTCATGCAGGAAACTAAATACATTCTTTTTCCAAGATTCCCAGTATCGAGGCTTAGTGGGAAAAGGCTTTTCTGGTTACCTCTGAGATAACCTGGAATCTCCCATTCCCTGGGACATTTTGACTAATTGACATTTTCCTGTAGTTTGCATTCTTGGAGTCAGTCTCCACCTTGGCAAGGCTTATACAAAGGAAGTGCCACTGACAGTGTTTAAAACTCAAATCCAAATTTCTTCTCTCTGTGCTTTCCATCTGTAATGCTGGAATGCATTAAAACAAGCGTATAACATCTCCTAGTAATAAAAGGAAACAATTCAACCGTGTGAGGTTTTTAAAAATCTAAATAAAACAAAACATTCAATGGGCAGAAAAGAGTTCATTGCAACAAAAGAAGATAAAATTTTTGATTCAGGCTTGCTACATATTCCGGATGGAGATGGGCAGCTTTACGACATTGGATGGGTTTCAAGAGTTGGGGGAGTTTGAATTGAACTCTGTTTGGCCAGGAATGAGCCAAGGGAACCCTTTCTCCTCCATCTTCCCCCTCCACCCGCCCCCCGCACTCCACTCCCAGCTCCCATACTGACAGGTTCCCATCTGAGCTGTTCTGTATGCAGCCTTCTCACTAACAGGCAGCCATGAGACTGCAAACCCCAAGTACTTAAAAGATGGGAGAAGACCAAAAACAAAGCCAAAACTCTAAAACTCCAGTAGCTTTTAATTAGTCAAGAGAAATCAATGCTTCCGAATGTTCGCTGCTGAGAGAGGCAGAGCCAGATGTTGGCAGTGTGCTCCAAGTCCATCTGAACATCTGGGCCCCTCATCTTTTCTGGCTTTCTCTTCCACCTTTGTAAATAAGGTGTTAAAGATTGCTATCACCCCACCTCCATATCCCCACACCCTTACACCCCCTCCCTCCTCACTCTGGTTCCAGTAGTGCTTAGTTTAGAAAACGCAGAAGTGCCAGCAGGCCACTCTCCCAGCCCTGAGGATCTCCTGCATTGTACAAATCTAATGCCTGATGTGGACATCAGTCACCAGATTTTATTTAACAGGGTGTTTGTAGTTAAACTCATTACAAACCTGACTGGATTTGAAATTACCTAGGAGAAACACCTCTGGGAGTACTTGTGCAGGTGTTTCTAGAGATGTTTCATTGAGGAGAGAAAACCCAACCTGAATGCAGGTGGTGTCATGTCATCCCGTGCGCTGTTATCCTACACCTATGAGTAAGAAGGGAACAAAGATCAGTGCCATCATGTTTTTCTGACTGCAGGTGCAGTTTGACCAAATCGCCCATGCTCCTGTCACTGAGCTCCCCACCATGATGGACTGCGTCCCCTGAAACTGTGAGCCAGGAGGTCTTTAGGTTGTTTTGGCCAGGTATTTTGTCACAACAACGAGAAAAGCAACTAAATAACGTCCAAGCAAAGCACCGTGTCCCTTCGTAACGACAGGAAGAAGTGAACTGTCAGCTGTCCAGACAACCAAACCTGAGTGTGAAACCTTCCTTCATGTCTTTCTAGTCATGTGACTTTACCCAAATCAATGTGCTCTCTGAGGCTCTGCTTCCTTGCTGGTAAAATGGTTTTATAATGATCACTGCCCAGTATGGGGTGCGGCTCCAAGTCAACAACACATGAAAAGCGAACGGTTGGAACTCAATAAACACATAAATCTCACTCCCAACCTTTTGAAGACACAACAGGCATAGCAGCTTATTGTTACTGCCAGTGTATTGTGGAGTACTGTTTAGGGTAAAGAGTTAAGGCCTTAGACACTGAGCCACGGGGGAAGGGCGATTTCCAGTTTGGCAAAGGGCTACTTTTGTAGCCCTGTGGTAAATTTTGATAGGCGCGACTCTCCCTTGTTTTCATACGTGGGTTCTATAACATGAAATCTGGAAGTGTTTAATGAGGACCCTAACATTCTGCTAGGCCCTTGGTCAACTCTGATAAAGGACATTTGTGCCCTTGTGTGGCATCTTCTTTTTGCATGGTGTATTAACTATGGACCCACGTGCGTGTGTGCGTGTTAGAGTGTTAGGGCTTTCTGGAGACAAAGCTCATTTCTAGTTTTCTCCTTGTGTCTTCTCCATGTCTATTTTCTCAAGACCAGCATTTTGTTCACATCCCAAATGGAAGAAAAACACTTTTAGGGCTGTTCCAGGCCCCTTGGTGTTCAAAGAACAGGAGGCAGCTGGACATTGCTCTCTTACCAGATTTCCCAAGAAGAGAAGCTGGCTGATTGGCCAAGTCACCCTCCACTGTCCATCTTGGCTTCAAACCACCTTTGGCCAGGAAGCTGATCACACTGTATAAAATGTCTCTGGGACTGCTTTAGGAGATCTTGAGGATGAGAGTAAAGGAGGAGTTTTCTAAGGCCATGAGGCAGGGGATATCCTGAGATGTCACACACAGGAGATGCCATTTCAACTAGAAACAGAAAATTGATAAATGTCAGCGTAATTTTTAATCACCAGTGTCAAAATCTAAAAGAGTTTGCATATCACACAGTGAAGCCAAAAGATCCATTTACTCAAATTTATTTTATCCCATTTCCAAATTGTAAAAGATGGAAATGGTTGTTTGCAAATCAGACTTGCTTCTCCTTTGTCTATAGCTGACAGCACTCCACAGCTACTTGGGTGTCTTTCCCTTCCCTGTCTCAGTCATAAAAAGAGGGTCTCATCACTAGGTTGAGACAATTATTCGGGGCTGAGAATGTAGTTTAGTGGTAGAGTGTTTACCTAGCATGCACAAGGCCTTCCTTCCTCAGCATAGGAAGAAAAATACAGAGTGGGTTATATAGCAGTACGCTACAATCTTTTACCCTCAATTTAGGGAAGGAGAAAGGGAAGATAGAAATCTTCACTGCTTTTACAAACGGCCTTGATACAGAAAGAAAGGTAGAAATCTTCATAGCCTCTTTTTAAGCTGTCCTAAGCTTGAATCTCTCCAACCTTTGTTCTCACATTAATAGCAACCCAACTAATGAACCACTTACCAACACCCACCCCATAAAAGGGCTTCAGACCCTTTATGCCCTAAGCCCAAAGTTCCCATAAACCCATGCGGCATGCAATCCCAAAGATAAGCTACAGGTGCTAGAACAACTGCACCCAACCAAATTATAGCCACCTGCATCAAGCATTCCAATTCCAACTCATAAACAACTATACTGTAGCTGGGGGTGGGAACACAAACCTCTAGTGACTAGTCAGTTAAACCACAAAAGCTTTCTTAACATAAAAATTCCAAGTGTTCCTCTATAGGATTACTCAAGTGTTTACAGTGTGACCCCATTTACCTTCCTAGTGATTGGCACAGACATAGGCATGAGACTCAGCTCTGGTCATTCATGGTGGTCAGTCTGCCTCGAGGCCCTCTGCAAAAAGATTTCTCTCCCCAGTGAAAGATGCTCACAGGAAGGCTTTCTGAGTTCCAGGCTCTTGCACATCTGGAGGTGATGCTGGATGTCAGCACCACCAGGAGCTTCTGATGAAGACCCGGTAGCAGAAAGAACCAGAGCTTTTGTCAGCATCATCTGGCATACTGACTGTTAAGTTCAATGTTATTACTGTTTAAAGTTATTGAGTTGATTTTTAACCTTTAGCCACTTGCATCCCCAAACTGACTGCTTGCACCCTAGCTGGCATTCTTCCTAATTAATACAATTGTCAAGCCACAAAGAAGACAAACTTTAAAGATAGCTGATTACTAGCAGGGAGACTAATCCTGAACATTCTGAGGAGACGATGTCAGTACAGGTAGCCAAGAGATCGTAGATAATTTCTAATGTCCCTAGAACCTTATCAACACAGAGCATTTTGCAAGCTCAATATAATTTATTTTTATCAAAAGCGCCTCAAAGAATGATGCTTCGGGTAGCTTTTGGATGCTTCAAAGTCTTTGCTCCTTTTGATAGGGAGTTGGATGAGTTTAACATGACTGCATTGTGTGTCCTGCTTGCTTGAGTTTAATAGGAAGTGTTCTCATGACAGCCCTGTCCCTGCTGTGGGTGCTGGGGTGCTTTGATGTGGGCTACATCTGGACAGCCTAATATTTGGGGAAAATGTACTGAAATTGAACAAGATTGCTTTCTGCCCAGCTGCTCTCCAAAGGCTAGACATTTTTAGCACTGAGCAAAGAAGCTTGTATTTGTTTTGACAGTCCTGGCAGGGAGAACAATGGTTGATTATCCCAGCACTTTACTAACAAATAAGACTGCCTCCAGCAGAGATAAAATATGGGTCTTGACTTGATTGCATTTCATGTCCAAGGGAATTCTCCTCTATTCGCTGGCATGCCCTTTCATTATGCCGAGCATCTCTTCTGTCCCTCATCCGTGCCCCTCGAAGCAACCCTTGGCTTTCTCTCTGAAAAGGCACCTTCTACAGTCACAGTGGGCACAGTGCTTTGATTATCTTATAAAACACACATTTTCACCTTCCCGGTTTGATTTCTTAGAAGCTAAATTTCTGTTGTTTGCTTTTGGATCTGCATACTGTGAGGTTGGTCTCATCTCTCTGCTTTTGTGTCTGTTTACTTTTGGTACTTGCTGAGGCTGCTCTCACTGCTGCAGCAAAGAGAAGCCTTGGAATTTCCCATCATTCCCACATTTATAGGAGCTATCCAAGGACTGGAGAGAGTCTCAGGTCTTGAGGAGGATCTGACCTTGGTTCTCATGACCTACATCTTACAGTTCACAACTGACTACAGCTCCGGCCCCAGAGGTTCCTACACTGTCTACTGGCCTCCCCCAGTACTTGGACTCATACATATATCCCTACAGACACACATGTAAAAAAATAAAACTTACAAAAGAACTGCACAACACACACAGAAGTGATTTGCATAGACTGTGTTAAAAACCGAGGGGTTCTAAATAACACCAAAATACTTTTTTTTTCTATATTCTCCATCTTCCAAAAGACTTTAGAAATTGAGCATTTTTGTAAGTGAAGCCTATCTGAAGAAAGATCTATACCTCAATGCATTATCAGAATCCACCTATGTAGGTGCTGTTGTCCTGGCCCCCTCCTGTCATCTGTCCCTCCCCTAAGGTGACTGCTCTTTAGCATCTGTCATCTAAATGAATTCTGCTTGTTGCAGTGTTTAAGTTCAGCTGGGTATCATTTCCTGTATAGTGGTGGTTTCTCAGTTTTCACCACTACATACTATTCTGTCACACACATGTACCAGAATTTATGTTCCTTTGATTTGTGGACATTTGAGACTGTCACCAGTAGCTCTGTCATCGCACTTCTGCACATATCCTTTGGCAAATACTTCTTTTTTTCTTAGTTATATATACTGAGAAGCAGAATTGCTGGGAAATAAGGGATGCAGATTTTCAGTGTTGGTAGAACTTCCCCCAAGTACACTTCCACAAAAGCACACGAAAGCCCTGTATCGGCTTGGATCCTTAACAGAATTTGGAATTACTGTTTTTAATTACAAAAGTTCTCTGAAGTCTCTGGCAGCGTCTCATCATGCTCTTGTTTTACACATCCCCAATGATTAACAAAACTGCATGCTTTCTGTGTCTGTCCACACTCTGTGAGGTGTCTCCAGGAGGTTTTGTTCTTTTTATGTTGAGTTTCTTAGAGATGTGCACATTTGTGTATATATAATGTATGTGAATTCCTCTGTATTATTTTTATTAATTTGTAAAGTTTTCCTTATATAATTATGGAAATAATTTATTATTATTATTAATTTATCATTATTATAGAAATAATTTTTATTATATCTATTTTGTGTGTGGAGGGACAGTGCATGTTCCATGGAGCACAGGTGAAAGTTAGAGGACAGTTTTCAGGAGTTGGTTCTCTCCTTCTACCACGTAGGTCCCTAGGATTGAGCCCAGGCCATCAGGCTTCCTGACAAGCACCTTTACATGCTGAGCTATTTTGCTGGCCCTGAACATAGGTTTTCTATTGGGTGTATGTATTGCAAATATTGTTTCCTACTCTATGGATTTATTGCTAAATAGAAAAAAGACTTAATTTTAAGTTTTTAGAATCTTTAGACTTACAAAAGACTAAAGAGAATTTCTCTATACCCATCGCTCAGCTTGTAACATAATATACAACCACATCCCTTTATCTTTAATTTATCAAGCTTCCCCCCCCACCCCGTATAATTTCTGTAAAAATAGGACCACATAGCATAGATCTTTAACTCTGGTTTCTTTTGTCCAGCATAATTCATTCAAGATATATGTAGCAGGCAGTTCTCTGTGAATTCCAGGCCAGCCTTGTCTACACAGGGAGTTTCAGCCCAGCCAGAGCTACACAGTGAAGCCCTGTCTCAAGGAAAGGGGTAGGAGTGGATGTTTATTTTGTTGCACCAGTAGGGTTTTCCTAGTGCTAGTAATATTACACTGTATGGATATACCATAGCTTTTTAATGAGTTCACCAGTTGATGGACATTCGAACTATTTCCAGTTTGTGGCAAACACAAATAAAGATGTTCTAAAATGTGTATGTTTTAGTTGTTGTTAGTAGTGTATCTCTCTCTCTCTCTCTCTCTCTCTCTCTCTCTCTGTGGATGTAAGCTTTCATTTATCTTTCATAACTGCCCAAGCATGGAGTTACTAGATCATATAACAACTGTATATTTAACAGTAGTAAACACAATTCCCAAGCCATTTTTCAAGGCAAATGTGCTATTTTTACACTCTTACTGCAATACACAGGAATTGTAGTTGTGCCACAACCTTGTCCACACTTGACATTACCAAGGATTTTATTTCTCAAGAGACTTAGGTGAACTTAGTACCTTTGACAAGAACACCATTGATGTGACATTGTTAGAGTATCATGTCAGAATACACATCACACTAATATTACTGTGAGCTTAGCTACATTTAAGGTAATGTGAGCAAGGAAACTCCAGTATGAAGTTGCCATTGCTTCTCCTGTTAGTCTAAGTATCTGTAGGGAGAGCGTTTGAGACCACACACACGTTCTGTTTCTATTTAATCTATGGATGATTCCGGCCTCCAGGAGTTATTATCCTTCCGTTGCCTGAGGATTATTTTCTATGCTTCTTCCCACATGTGGAGGTTGGAATTTGGGCTGAAGAAGTGCCATCCTTCTGCCTTTGTCTTTTAATTCAATCAAACCTATACAGACTCGTGTATGTTTAGCTATCCCATGCTTTATAATCTACTTCTGTAATGTTTATTTTACTCTTTACATTGTCCCAAATTTAGACACCATCCGGTTGGCTCCTATCAGCACAATGTACCATTTGCCCAGTACTTTCTTACTTTCTATTCCTACAAGATATCAGGCTTCTCTTGTATTTTCTCTGTACATAACGTAGGGTCAACCTTTTCTTCGAGGATCTCTGGTTTTTATCATAGGATAGATTAGGAACCAGTAAATTGGTGTTCAGGACGTGCTTATTGTTGCTGAGGTCACCTTGCTTCTAGACCCCCCTCAACAGCAAAAGCCAGGAAGCACAGGTGCAGACACACATAACACACACTCATACAACTCTCACACACCCACACACATGCCTGTACACAACACTCTCGCACACACACGTCCACACACACACGCTCACACACTCACAGTCATACACACGATCACACACACTCATTCCTGCCGCTGTGCACTCCACACAGATGTTCATTAAATCTCAAAAACTCATCTTTTACGCTCCAATCCAACACCATCAGGCTCTTTGATCCTCAGGCTCCCTGCTTTGCTCTTCTTTGACAGTGTGAAACCTGGCTGTCATTGCAACAAGGTATTTATTTGTTCAAACCTTGTGTGTTTCAGGACTGATAGCCAAGGCCCTGTGTGAGAAACATGCTTACTTCAGTACTATTCAATTTTCCTATATAAGAATTAAAAAACAAAACAAAAAACAACAACTTTTATCTTTACAGCATTTAGCCAAAGACCCACTTTTCAAGTGACCCTGCCAGTCCTTTTTCTTTCCCATCCAGCTGTGCCATTCCAATGGCTGTACATACCAATGCAGTATTGTTTTCCATGCAGCAGAACATTTGTAATATACATAGAATGTATAAATTATAAATGCACAGTCTGGTGTTTTCACACACTGGCTACCCTGTACATTTACACCCAGAAGCCCTTTCCCGCATATGCCCGGCAACGCCCACTCCTGTGGAAGCCACCATGCCAGGTTTTCAGAAGTCTCTGCTAGGGCCACACAGGGCGTGCTTTCTGGACTTTGGGGAGCCATTCACACAGAGGGCTTCTTCGTCTGCACAGAGTGGGCCGCATACGACGGCGGGGCACCTGGCAGGTCAGGTGACAGTGTGGAACTGCCTATACTAACTCACTCTCCAGGTGACCTAACCCTCAAGGTCTGAACCGCACCGCTGTCTTCCTCCCCCTGGATTATGGCCAAGTTTACAGTCTCACGGGCTGAATTGGTTCCTCGGAGAAATATCGCGAGAGCTAACTACGACCATTCCACAGGAAACCACACCTTGACTACTGTATGTCATATGCTGTCCCATGGCTGCAGGGAGCACGTGGATATGCTGGGAAGCATGTCATGCCTCTCACATAGGCTGTCATGAGGCTGACCTGACTTCCTCTGGAGTGGTCCTTTCTCCACCTGACAGTCAGGTGAGACCTCTCTTCCATCTCTGAATCCTGAGACATCCCAGGTCTAGAGGCAGCCCTGTCCTCAGTAAAGGCTCAGGAAAAAGTGCTTCTGGGTTCACAGTGGCTGGCTTCGCAGCCCAGCATCCTTTGCTCCTCCTCAGCTGCGTTGCCCTCTCTCTCTCTATCCAGGGCTGCCGGGGAAGCACATGGACTTGGGTGCGGGGAGCCGCTGATGGGTGTCCGGGGAACGTGTGAATTCAAGGCTGTCACCTCGGTTTACATTTAGGCAGCTGGCCAACGCCCTGTGGATTTTCTGGATTTGGCAAACAAACGTGGGAAGCTGAGAGTCCCGAGAGGATGGTGGGAACAGGAGAGAGCTGGGTGCTGTGGAAAAGGAGGCTGTGAAATCCACACCATTCACTTCCTGTGGGACTCGAGCAAATCATGAAACCTCCCGGGGTCTCGCTTCTGTTATCTTTGAAAGAGGAGGCCTTGACCTATTCTTTGTGGGCTTGTATTTGGGATTAAGTGAAATAACTTCTGCTCAAATCATATCACCAAGTGAGCCTTCATCTGTGCCAAGGCTTTTTTTTTTTTTTCCCTACAGTAAAGAGTCTGAAGTGTTGCTGAACTGCTCAGTGCCTTGGTTTCTTCATTCACAGAGCTGGGATAATACGAGAATTTATCTTACAGGGTGGTTCTGAGGATCAAGCAGACTAATCTATGTGAAGCTTCTTAGAGCTGGGCTGAACACTAGTGTTCACAGTTCATTTAGGGCCATCTGAGAGGTACAGAGAAGTCTGGAAACATGCGATCCCAAGGTGGGCACAGTCTCCCATAAGAAGACACCATAGATTCAGTGGCTTATGAACAAGAAAAATTTAGTTCTCTCAAGTCGGAAGGCTGCAAATACGGTAAACATATCTAGATGTGTTGTCTAGATTTGCATGTGAAATGTCCCCCCCAGGGTCAAACACTTGGTCTCCAGCTAGCAATGCTCTTTGGGAAAGTTGTGGATCAGGAAGTAGAGCCTTACTGGAGGAAGTGGGTCACCAGGGCGGGTCTTGAGGTTTTATGTCTCAGTCCTACTTTCTCTTCATGCTCAGCTTCCTGAATGTGGACACAATGTGACCAGCCAGCCTTCTGCTCTGCCACCATAACTTCCTTCCCTGCCTGCTGTCCCATTTCCTCCACCACGATGGGCCCTATCACTCTGGAACTGCGAACTGAAACAAGACCTTCCTCAAGTTGCTTTTGTCACCACTTTATCATAGCAACCAGAAGGCAGCTCTGACAAGGTACCAGCATAGGCAGGGCCGTCCTCTGGGATGCAGGGCATCCACTTCTTTCCTCTTCTAGAGGACTAGAGAGCTCTTCTGGGTCCCTCTTGTAAGTGCACTGATTGCATTCATTAGGTTCGATCCCAAGGACCCTATTCCCTCCCTAAACCTCTCCTCCTCATACAACCACTCCAGAGACTAGATTCAGATGTATGCATCTGGGGATATACACACCCACAACATCTCCCAGTGGTGAGCCAAGCTCTCCTTTCCTCTCTGGAATGGAAGAGCCTTTTTTAAAAGAACTTTCCCATTCTCTTGTTTTCTACATACATTCAAGAGTGCAAATCACATTAGATAGCTATTACTGCATGATAATGTAGCTTCAACAGTTTGTGGCTTAAGGCAAACATTTATTATCTAGATTTTTGTGGGTTGGGAGTCTGGGAATAGCTGAACTGAGTGGTGGTGGCTGGGGATCTCTCCAAAGACCACAACCAAAGTTTTGGCTGTGATTGTAGTCATCTGAAGGATTGGTATCTTGTTCTAAGATGGTCAACTCATTGTTTGTGAGCAGGAATTCTCTGTGCCTGTACAGATCTCTCCAGGAGCTGATGGAAAGACCGCATAGTATAGCAGTAATCTCTGTGTCCTTTATAGCCTCAAAATTAACATATCATTTCTGCAGCCTTCTATTCATTGGAAAGTATCATTAAGGCCCGCCTATGTTCAAGAGGGAAAGAATTAGGCTACATCAACAGTTCTCAACCCTTTTGGTGGTTAAATGACTCTTTCACATGGGTTGCCTAATACAGTCTGCATACCAGATATTTACATTACAATTTATAACAGTAGCAATAGTATAGTTATGATGTAGTTATGAAAATAATTTTATGGCTAGGGGTCACCACAGATGAGGAACTGTAGTAAAGGGTCGCAGCATTGAAAAGGTTGAGAATCACTGGGCTTCATTTTCTTCTTAAACATGTGTATGAGTGTTTCCTGCATTCATGTGTGTACCATGTATGTGCTTGATGTCTATGTGTTGAAAAGAAACTTACCCACACACCCCGCCCACAGCTTTCCTTGTCCCAAGAAGCAGCCACAGTAGGCCCGCAGCTGTAACAGTTCCCAGGTGGGAAGCCGTGGGGTGGGGTGGTTCTTACTGCACATCCATGCCTGTCTAGATCAGATCCCAGAGCCAATGAGAGTGAGTCCAAACTCTTGGGAGAGGCTGTCAGAGGAGAATTCTCTCTTTAATTTAAGGGTCGTGACACTTTATGGGGTTCAGGTAGGGGAGGGTCTTTGGTACTCAAGGAAAAGGCCATTGGTTAAGACAGGGATACTGGGATAGACATATTCCAGGGAACAGGGACTTAGGTAAGCGATTCTGCCAATCACAGCCGGCCTTTTGAAGGGGGTGAAGCTTTGCCGTGGCTTGTGGTGTCACTGCAGAGACTGCAAAGGGAGGGGCCAGGGATCCTGCTAGCTCCTCATGCCAACGCTGGGGTTCTAAGCACCCTCAACCCACAGCTTCTGTGTGACCATTTTCATGAGGGCAACACATCTATGGAGGCCAGAAGAGGGCATAGGATCCCCTGAAACTGGAGATACAACATGTGGGTGCTGGAAACTAAACCTGGGCCCTCTGCAAGACTAGCAAGTGGTCATAATCACAGAGCAGAGCCATCTCTCCAGCCCCTAGGGTTTATCTTTTGAGGAAGTGTTGTCAAAGAACTTAAGGAACTCTTAATACAGTCCTTACCCCATCATACATAAATAATGACACAGACAGGGAAGATTAGGGCAGAAGTTGGTTCCCAAATGAGCCCATATCCTTGTTCTTTGAGTCTTTAGTACAGGCGACCCTTTAGCACAGGTGGACAGGTATCAAATCATAGTTGAAAACAAGCCCAGAAATGGAACAGAGACTAGTCATGGACTCCTGCACTAGCTCTTACCAAATGCCTGTCTGTGCTGTGTCCTCTGTTGGGTGCTGAAAGTAAAGGGGGGAGGGGTGAATTTAAAAAAATAAAACCTGTACTCTAGAGGAGCTTATGTGTATTACACACACAGAGAGAGAGAGAGAGAGAGAGAGAGAGAGAGAGAGAGAAAGAGAGATGGCTAAACAATCTGAGCTGTGGTAGTAGACTACTTGCCTAGCATGTGCAAAGCCCTGGGTTCAAGTCTTAGATCCACATAAACTGGGCATCTTGGCACATGACTGGAATCCTAGCACTGGGAAGTAGAGGCATAAAGATCAAGAATTAAAGGTCATTCTCTGCTATACAGTGAGTTCAAGGGCAGTCTGGGATACCTGAAACTGTCTCAAAGCTGAGGAGGAAGGGGAGAGGAAAGGGGAGAAAGGGTGAGGAGGAAAAGGAGAGGAGGCAGCTATGATAAAAGTAGATAAAGGGGCCCTTATGCCGACTCCCTCATTTTCATTTCTGTATCTTCCTCCTTTCCACTCACCCCTACCTGTGTGTGAATAATCTGAGGAGGGAAGCACTGTGAATGATGTAGCCAGGAGGAAAGGCTTCCTGCAGGAAGAATCCTGTGTTCAGATACTAAGAATAAATAAGAGGCAGCCAAACAGAGTTCATCCATTAATACTCTCATCTCCAGGAACCACATTCCACCCAAAGTGAAGCCCAGGGCAATCTAGAGGCTGTGGACACTACTGCTAACAAGAGAGCAGATGGCAGGGATGGGAGGGGGTGTTGAGGAGAGAAGGATGCAGAAGAAGGGATGCTGGAGGGAGTGGCTGAGCAGCAGAATCACTGTGTGGAGAGCTTACCTTGAGGAAGAATCCAAGGAACATGGACATCACGAAAAAAACAAGGGAGGAACTGTTGAAGGCTGGGAAAGAGCCTTTGAGGTCCTAGTGAGGATGGGAGGAGTCACCCCAGCATCCCTGTCCAGGGTTAGAGGGAGAGAGGGCTGTAGCTGGCTTGGGATCCAGAATCCAGAGGTAGCAGTGCAGCAAGCATGTGGGAACCATCTATCTGCAAAGTGCACAGCCCCCCACCCTGCCTCTCTGTGGGAGGCAGATGCTATACTCTGCACAGAAGCAGCTGCTCAGCTCTGCTCAGAAGCGGGGGTGGAGGGTAGCAGCTGCCTCAGGCCATGAGGTAAGGCTTCACTGGACTCTGCCCAGAAGCCCTCAGAGCTCAGAGAAGCGACCCTTCCTTTCCCCGGTACTTTCTGGCTCCCTTGCAGGCAGGGAGCTGGAGTGGGCTCTGAAGGCTCAATTACTACAGCTCAGAGACCAGCCTGTGAGTTGGAAAACACTCCCCTGCCCCCACACACAACAGAAGAAAACTCGCTGCTCCTCAATCTCCCTGCTGAGGTTGACTGAGCAATGTGCAGAATCACAGGGAAGCAGTTTTCTCTTGGAGACATATGGAAAACAGTTTGTTTGTTAGGAAGAAAATCATAACTTGTTGTCTTTTTTTCCCCCAGAGGAAAGTGAAAACACTCACACATTAAGTCTTTTCAATCCCTTGTTTGTCTTCAATGCTTTTGAACTAAAATGCAGGCACGGAGAGAACAGTGTTGGTGGATGGAGAGGAAATGTTAGTTGGATGGAAATAAGAAACGAGACTATAAAAATTGTCCCCGAGGAAAGGAGAGGACAACTGCCCCAAAGTCAGGTGATACATCTCAAGTGGGGTGTGGGGTGTTTGTGACATATGTTATGGTGTATGTGGGGGGTGGGGTGGGGAGGAGGAAGAGAATGAACCTCTGAAGCAAGCTTGCTCTTCCCAGTGGATTGGAAAACAACCAAATTGCTTGGATTTTCATTTGGTTCACTGCTCCAGAGAACTAGCCCCAGGACAAGGAGCCTGGGTAGACTATTCAAGGCAAATGCAAGGAGGCAGGAGGCCCGGGCTGGGGGCTTCTTTCATCTGTAGTGCCCCATCATGGTTCTCATTGCTGAGACCTCCTGTGTTGCCTTCCTCCTCTGCTCTCAACAGCCTTTGGAGCCCTTTGCTTGGTAACATGAAAATCTCTACGCAGGGCTTCCAAGATCTATCTGAATGATGATTTAGGCCAAGTTGTTCGCTGTCTCCCCTCCCTGCCAATATTTCTTCCAGAGAGCATTTAGATGATTTGGAAAAAGTCTATCATATCCCCTAGAGGACAGTGTGCATCTTGACTGCAGATGAATGTGGTTCTGCTCCTGCCCTCCGTGCTCCAAGTCTCACGAATGGAGTCACTCAAATGTGCAGAAAATGCTCACCAGCTTCTGGAGAGAAAATTGGTTACTGCTGAGGGAAGCTGGGTGTGGGCGAAGATGAGAGTGATTCTCTGGGTGGGTCATTTCAATAGCTTTCTGGGTATTTCCACAACCAGGACTTCAGTGAGCCAGACTCATCCTGCCCTCCTCCTATGGAAACACCTGACTAAGCACCTAGTATGTGCCAAGAGCTTTGTTCAGGGCTTGTAAAGACTTAAGAAAACACAGTCAGTGAATCCTGAGCAAAGAAACACAGGAGCTGAGTTGCTCAGGCAACCCAGCTTTCTGCCTAGGACACATAGAAGTGAGTGACAGCAGGGGTCCCACAGACAGCAGGGGTCCCCCTTAGTAGGGGCTTGAATTTGGGGAGCAAGGTTTCAAAGAAGAAAGAACTGATCAGAGAAGATGTCCCATATATCTGCATGCAGATTCTCTTTGGTCTTTGGCCAAATAGAAAGCTGCCCATTCCTTAAGACTTTCCACAGTGACCAGGGGGATGGTGCAATTGGTAAATGTGCTTGTTCCACAAGATCCCCAGAACCCACATAAAAAGCTAGGCGTGGAAGTGTGTCTGTGAGCCCAGTTCTGGGAAGGCAGATAGAGGGAGACTCTTGGAGCTTGATGGCCAGTTTCAGTGAGAGAGCCTATCTCAAAAAATAAGGCAGCAAGTCACTGAGAAAACACCTGACATCTGTCTCAATCTCTGTCTCTCCCCTCCCCATGCAAAACACTTTGTACAGCCTGGCCAAGAACAGCTGCCAAGGGAGGTGAGCTGGTAAGAGTCTGAGGTTACACGAGGATGGCAGATGTGGCATTGCTGGGCAGTCAACTCTATTACCAAGCACTGAGAATCAGCTGAGGCTCCAGAAATGGCAGTTCTTAAGAACAGGACTACATTAGCTCTAGCACATAGGCCACTCTTGAGCCACCTTATCAAAGCTTAAAAGTAAGCCTCAACAGAATCCAATAAAGTCATGAAGAAATTAAATGCTCAGTAGAGCAACATGCAACACACGAGGCTCAATGTAGGAGGACCTATCTTAGTATCCAATAAGAAAGTTAGTAGTCAGATGAAGTGGGGGAATAAAAAGATGGCTCAAGGAAATGAGGTCAGAAGGAACAGAGT
This sequence comes from Cricetomys ansorgei, assembly GCA_026225945.1. Lineage (NCBI taxonomy): Eukaryota > Metazoa > Chordata > Mammalia > Rodentia > Nesomyidae > Cricetomys > Cricetomys ansorgei. The sequence continues at coordinate 4,883,248 of JAMJFZ010003875.1, forward strand.
AGAGACGACAAGGACATGGTCAGTAAAAGACTTTAAGAAAGCTATCACAAAGAAATCCAAGAATAAACAAGAAAGAATGGCAATCTCAAGGAAAATATCTTCACAGAGAAAGTTTTTAAAAAGACCAGTAGAAGTTACAGAACCAAAAAAATACATAATACTGGTACAAGTGGCATCTCAGTAGAGAGAGTGAAAAATAATGAGACAGAGGGGGGAAAGGGGAGAAGTAATGTCTAACCCCCCCCAAAGATATACATGTTAGAGATTTGGGTTCCCAACAAGGTGATATTGGGAGAGCATAAAGCTGTCACATGCACATGTGTTATTTCAAGACAGACCCAAGAGCAGCCCCAAATCAATCATGGACTTAAATGACTAAAACTGTGAGCCAAAACAAACCTTTCCTATTTATAAGTTAATTATCTCAGGTGCTTGTCATAGTAACAGAAGGCTGACTAACCTAACAACTGTAAGTCATAGCTGGAAGACTCGACTAACCACTTCTCAAACAAAGAAGCAGTAGTCAATACTCACATGGACATGCTCTCAGCATCATTAGTCACGGAGAAAAGCCAATTAAAATCACAGTGACGTATAACTATACAGCCACCAGTGTGAGTAAAGGTTGATGATTGCCGGGGCTTATGAAGCGGATTAGATAGAAGTGTGACCCACTGTTGACAAATACATTGAAACAAACGAGCTCTTTAGAAAATTACCACCAAAGGAGGAAAATGTTTTTTCTATACTCTCTCTTCTTTCTGCATAGCACTTCACTTCTGATATCAAAGAGGCTGCCCTTTCCACACTAGGAAGAATGTCTTCAACCTTCCGTTCACCAAGTATCTGCCCAGACCACCCCATCCCAGGTACCAATTGCCTCTGCCTGTCATTTGTACTTCTGACCAACTGGGTATAAAAAAGTTTTGTGCAACCCAACTCTTTTCTCAGATTCAGTAATTTGCTGGACTAACTCACAGAACTTGGAGGACACACTCACTGTTTTGTTGTAAAGGTAAAGGGTCCAGATGAAGAGATACACAAGACCAAATCCCAGAGGGTTCCAAGAATAGCCACAACTATTCCCAAAGAGTTAGGGTTCACCACACTCTTGGGGGCTCTCTAAACTCCAACTTTAGAGAATTTATCTAGACATCATTGTTGTGGAAGCTTATTTTTAGTTGTGTTTAAAATTGTTTTTGTGTACTGTTTGGAAATACAAAAGGCATTGGCCTTTTGTATTGTTTGCAGGTGTTGGATTTCTGTGGGGGTTGCTAATGATCTGCATGTGCTATCAGTAGACTACCTGAGGAGTTTTGAAAGAATGAAAACACCTGAACTGAGAGCTCGGGGTTCCACTGTTTATGGAATATGGTGCTGGCTAGGACAGTGGTTCCCTGTGCTGAGGTCTGGTAGGGCTTCCATGTATGAAAATGCCCCCTTGTCTCTCTTGCAGAGTCCATACAGCAGGGTACTACTACACATCATTTTATAAGCACAATCAATCATTCCCTTGCTATCCCCTCCCTTCCCAGCCTGATGATGACAGAGTCTGAAAGACCCTAGCTTCCAACTGTGGCTCTCATTCTGATGACCAGCCATGACTCTGAGGCTAGCTGGGAGCCCACCACAAGTTACCTCGTCAAAACAAGAGAAGCTCCTATCACTCCAGAAACCCCAAAGGATTTACAGCTTTGTAGCAGAAGTCAGTTGAAAAGACCAAATGGTAGAACAAAGGTGACCCTGGCACCTCTCCCTTCAGGAAACTGCAAGGGTTTAAGATGCTGTGTGCCAGACTCCAAAGGCAGAGAGCAAACACACTTCTTAGCACAAGTCTCTCATAAAGTTAGCTAAATATATTCTTTATTGTTGGTTTCTTATCAAATGAAATACATCTCTACTCTAAAACTAAGCATTTCCATTCTTAAGTATTTACTCAATGGCAATAAAAACATGTATGGACCAAAGACTTCAATGATATTTACAATAGCATCATTAACTATATGGCCCTGAAGTCAAAACAAGTCAAATGCTCTTTGAAAGGAAAACAGACACATCCTCAGCATCCTTAGACACAGGGAGTACTTACTACTCAACAAGAAAAACAACAGTACACACAGTGCCCAAAGTTATCATGCTAAGTTAAAGAAGATGGAACCAACAGTACATTTTCATGAGATCGGGTGCATTTGGGCCGGGACAGCCACAGACAGTACGTTTTCTATATCATATAAATAAGTCACAACAGCAGTTGCTAAAGGCCAAGAATTGACTGGGAAGAAAGAATTTTAGAAGATCATGAAAATGTTGTCTGTCTTATTAGTGACGTGAAAAAAATTTAATGTAGCTAGAAGAGATAGTTCAGTTAACAGCACTTGCTTACCAAGCAGAGAACCTGGGTTCAGTTCCCAGGACACTAATGGCAACTGATAACCATTTGTAACTACAGTTTCAAGGGATCAGATGCCCTTTTCATACTTGCTTGGGGACCAGGAATGCCTGTGGTGCATGTACTCGCATGCAGGCAAAACGCCCATATGCAACAAATAAAATCAATAAACTAAAAAAAGAATTGGGCCAGGGAAATGGCTCAGCAGTTAAGAGCACTGGCTGCCCTTCCTGAGGACCCAGGTTCAGTTTCCAGCACCCATGTGGTGGCTCACAGCCTCCTGTAGCTCCACTTCCAAGAGAATCAGACTCCCTGTTGTGATGTCCACAGGCACCAGGAACACACTGGTGCACAGACATGCATGCAGGTAAAAACCCAGACATCAGAAGAATAAAATAATTTTTAAAATTATCAGGAGTATGGGTTAGAGAGATACAATACGCATACTAAACTTTGACAAACTGCACACTTAAGATGTATGCAGCTCTGAAGAAGCAAACCAACTAACACTTGCCCTGTTCGACATCTGATTTTGTCATGTATTATTTACCATCCTTGGTAAAATCAGATCTTCTTAAAATTCATACTCCTCAGCCATCAGGAGGGGAGTGAGAATGAGATAGAATAATGTGTGAAACCAGCAGGTGTCCAGTTATTGTGGAATTCTTTTATGCTATCATAATAAAATGACATGTGCCATTGCAAAAAAATCATGTAAAGAAATTAAATAAATTTTGTTTACTTATTAATCTCTTGGGGTTGGAGAGATGGCTCAGCAGTTAAGAACACTGGCTGCTCTCCCAGAGGTCTTGACTTCAATCCCCAGCAACCAGATGGTGGCTCACAACCATCTATAACGGGATCTGATGTTCTCTTCTGGCATACAGGTATACATGCAGATATACTTATATACATAAAATAAAAGTAATTTTTAAAAAATTTAAATAACGAACTGTAATGTCATCCAAAATAACTCCTGTAAACCTGGGGGGCAGAATTTTTTTTTTTTTTGGTCACATATTTGCTGGTTTGCTCTGCATAACTGACAGCGTCAGGCATACACAATGTTGATTCTTCAACTATTTAATGAGAGATTAATGAGACATGTTTATAAAAATTTAAATGTAAGACTGTACCTTCTGAAAGACCTTTGTGTCTTCCTATAGAATAACTGTAGTCAACTCTGTGTATGTGAGTGCTCACACACATACATGTGTGGGTGGTGTTCCTTAGAAGCCACCACACTGGTTTTCTGTTGTTGGTCATGGTGGTCTTCTTCTTCTTCTTCTTCTTCTTCTTCTTATTATTATTATTATTATTATTATTATTATCATCATCATCATTATTATTATTCCTACTCCACCCACCTCCTCCTCCTCTCCCTCTTCTTCTTCCTCTGTGAGATAGAGTCTCTCTATTATATAGATCTGGCTGTCCTGGAACTCACTATGTAGAGCAGGCTGGCCTTGAACTCACAGAGTTCCATTTGCCTCTGGCTCCTGAGTGCTGGAACTAAAGGCATGCTCTACCATATCTGGCACACCACATTGTTTTCAGAGGCAAGGTTTCTCACTGGGACTTGGGGTGCATCAATTCAGCTAGGCTGGCTGGCCAGCAAGCTCCAGGAATCCTCCTGTCTGCCCCTCATGCACTGAGATTACAAGTGCATGCCACCATACCTGACTTTGTACCTGGGTCTTGGGGATTGAACTCAGGTTCTAATGCTTGGGTCACAAGCACTCTACTAATTGAGCCACTCCTCAGCCCTACAAAGTGAACTTTTTAAAAAAGCAAATTAGGGCCAGCTACGTGCTCAGTGTTACAGCAAAGCCTGATGGCCTGAATTTGGTCCCCGGAACCTACAATGTGGAAGAAAAGAGCCAGTTCCTACAAGTTGCCCTTTGTTGATAAGTGTGTTGTGGCATGCTGCCTAAACCAAATGCTTAAAAAAAATCACACGTGGCTTCCCAGACTTAACCATAACATTCAGTGCTCTCAACATTCAGCAGATGGCTAGAACCTTCATGCCTGGGGGAGCTCTAGACTGAGTAGCTCTGATGGTTGATGAAGGTGCTTCTCCACATGTCTCTCATCCTCCATGGACCACAGGCCAGCTAGAAGATGTTTTTTCTGCTGGAAATGAATTCTTGGCAACACATGGATCTTCCAATGTCTAAGACCTAAGCTTCTTTGAATTGGCACACTGACATACCTATCAGACCTCATGGCCAAGACAAAGTCGACAAGGAGAGAAGTCCCCTCCACCCTGATTAAGGCAAGGTAAAGTTGAACAGATGGTAAGAAGCTTGGACCAAAGTCTAACCCTTTGAGCTCCTGGCCAATGGACCATAAGGAGCTCTCAAATGCATCACAAGCTCTACTGTCTTCAGACAGCACACTCTTTCTTTGCAGATTCTCGACTTTTCATCAGCCCTTGAGTCCTTCTTGATTCCCCTAGGTCAAGGTCCCTGCTCTATGGTTCCTGCCATAGGCCCTGCCCTTCGCTGTCATAGCTCCATTTCTCCCCTGTCTGTGCTCCTACCCTTATTTCTTTGAAAGTTTAGTGTGGCTGTCCATGCTATGGAACGTGAACAGACTCTGTTCTGGTGTACAGGTGTACAATCCTTTGTTTCTTGAATGGAATGCTAGGTAATGCATCCTTTTGGTGAGAAGCCTTTGAAGGACAATGAGGAAACTCACCTCTGAGTTACAGTCAGACACTGAAGCACAGTGACGTCTGTGTTCTCTGTTCATCCACATCTCATCAGTGTTTTTCTTCCCCATAACAACAGCTGGTCTGCAGGGAACGAGGCCTGCGCCACTGCATACAAGTTTCCATCCCCTGGGCTCTGCGTCCTCCTACCTATGTTCCGTATCCTCTGCTGAGGCCAAGTTCAAGCTAATTATCTGCCTCACCCAGAAAATGAGCAGAAAAACTGTCTTCCTCCTGTGAATCAGGAAGATAGGGAAAGTATCCTTAGGGCCATGTCTTCATGCTGCTCCCATTGTGGATTCCTGCCACTTAGGTTGCCAGAGCTACTGAGATTTCCTACTCCTGGTAGCATTCCTAGCTTTAGCTTTCCCTAGACTTCTCTGTGTGTCGATACTGTCACATCCTCCAAACTGGTCCCTGCACTTTGCTTTCCTCAAGCTAACTAGAATCAAAATTTCTATTGCTTATTAAGAAGGCAAACAAGTTACTGATGATATCAGCAGTTGGCTGCTGGTTCCACCCACATAATTTCTCCTGGTCCAGCAGGCAGGAAAGGAAGCTTGACAGCCTAGATATAGGCTAACTGGCCTAGGATTACTTGTAAGGTTCATTTTAAGAGAAAACTCCCAGGGTACTTCGTGAAGTAGGCAGCTGAGTGTCTCTGAATGTGTGTATCTTGTATTTGCTGAGGAAAGAAACTTCCTGTGACAGCTGGAATATCAAGTGGCTGTTCAACATCAAGTCCTGCAGGTTAAAAACTTACCTTCATAATTATACTTGCAGAGTAGGTCTTTTGCATATTCTCAAAGCTCTGGGGACAGGCAGTCTGTAGAAATTACCAGGATTGATGGGCTAGCCTGCAACCTGAGAACCACCAAATAAATACCTCTACTGTCTGTCACCTATCTCTCTATCTAACTCTCTGTCTGTCTATCTGTATATATGTGTGTGTGTGTGTGTGTGTATATATATATATACACATATATATATATCTATATATCTCATCAATCTCTCTATCATCTATCCATCCATTATCCACCTATCAGTTATCTATCCATCCATTATCTATTATCTGTACATTGATTATCTCCCTCTCTATCATCTATTCTTCATCAACCTATCTATCCACCATCTATATAAACCATCTAGCCATCTATTATTTATCACATATCCATCTATTCTCTATCATTTATCCATGCATTATCTATTTATCATGTATCTATCCATAATCTATCAATCATCTGTATCTGTATCATCTATTATCCATCTGTCTACTGTCTGTCTACTGTCTGTCTGTCTGTCTGTCTGTCTGTCTGTCTGTATATCTATCTATCTATCATCCCCATTAGATCTGATTGCATTTTCACAAGTCCCGGACATTTCTGCACTTTATGTAAGGTAGCATGCAAGGAGCTAGTAATTTGGTTGTTAGTCTAGTTTGCTGAGAAGGCCTGAGGCACAGCTCACCGTGGGCTGATCCTCGCTTTGTGATTAAGCTCCCACTTGCTGGGTGACACTAAAGAACAAAAGCATACACTCATTAGTTCCTGCTTGTCAGAATTTACTATGTCTATGAGAAATCAGGTTATAAAGGCCCATCCTGATTTGGAACAAGTGACACCTCTAGTTTATTCTTAATTGTCCTTCTATGCAAATTTTTCTTTCTCTTTCTAATTTGCTATGTGAGAAAATATTAAATTAGCCTGAACATGTAGGAACAGTCTCCCAATTTTGAGCTTTTCTCTTCTTCCCTTAGGCGTTTAATCAGTTCTTCTTTTTTTTTTTTTTTACTAGATCTGTTTGGCAAGTTGAAGAGAAAAGATAACAGGACTGGGCTGGGGGAGGCAGCTTTTTAAAGACAGAAGTACAAAAGGAGCTGCCATCTGAGGCTCAAATCAGGATGGGAAGCACATTCTCTATAGCTATATATTACTATAATTGACTGTTTAAAACAGAGGGGATCTGATGTGACTCAGAAGCCTGCAATCAAATTTATTTTTCTAAGATATGCCCTCTTAGTATATAATATAGCCTAATGGCTGCCCTTCACAGCTAACTTGGAAAAAGAGTGCATTTCATTGTGAATTTATTTCATTTTAAAGAGCATATATTAAGCAACTTAATATATGGATTTTTGAGAGACAGCAAGATGCTAGGTTTTCTGAAGACCTGGATACTTGCTCCTCTCCCTGTTACTTATCTGTTGGGTTGACCCTAACCAATATGAGCCACAATTTCCATTTCCATCAGTTTATACATCTTCCATGGCCTAGCCACATGGCCACTGGACTCCGTAAGAGGCAAGGAGTCACTGGACGTGTCAGGAGCAAGGTGTACACAATCTCCAGCCAACCTGAACTGATGGATTTAGGAGACTAGACTGGGCTATAATGAAATGAATAGCAAAGCCTTGGGCCATTGGAGTAGACTTCCTGACTCCATGGTTACCACGTGGAAGGCAAGCAGGCACAGCTTTCTGCAGGGCTTTTGGAATTTCCGGGGGGGGGCACCCAGAGTGCACTGGTGACCCAAGTGTGCATGCAGGAACTGATCCTGCTGAGATGTCTGCACAAGTTCCTAATAGGAAAACTGAGGCCTAGGGAGATGGCTCATTTGGTAAAGCGCTTGCTGTTTAAGCATGAAAACCTGGGTTCTGACCCAATCACTTAAGTAAAAAGCTGGACATGATAGTGTGTATCTGTAATTTCAGCTCTGGGGAAGCAGAGACAGGAGGATCCCTGTGACTTTCTGGCCAAGTGGCTAGCTGAATTGGGCAACTCCAGGATCAGTGAGAGAATCTTCAAAAATAAAAGTGAAGAGTGATTGATGAAGACACCTAATGTGACCTCTGACCTCCACATGCACACCTGTCCACTTACACACAACTTATACACACATACAGCTCACACACACACACACTTTTTTTAGAGAAATAAATAGCTGTCATTGACTCCTCCTGATGTCCAGGTTCTTGGTTCTTGCCTCTTTCCAACCTCACAGCTCCTAGTTTCCCAGTTACTGCAATAAAATACTCTGAGAAAAGCAATGTAAAGGAGAGATGCTTATTCTGCCTGGCAATTCCATGTATAGTCCATCATGGTGGGGAAGTCAAGGAGGTAGGAGCTCCAAGTAGCTGGTTCATTGCATCCACAATCAAGAAACAGGCCAATGAGCATTTCTTAGTGCTCACTTTCTTCATTTAATACAGTCCAGGATCCCTGTGAGGGAACCGTCCTGCTCACAGCAGGGTGGGGCTTCCCACATCTCTTGAGCTCTCCAGGCATGCCAAGAGGCCCAGCTTCCAGGTGATCCCAGATTCCATCAAGTTGACAGCTGAAGCTACCCATCACAGCAGCCCTCTGAATCGCCATGTCACAGAAGAGGAAACTGAGGCCCAACAAGGCGTAACAACCTGCCCAGCGTCACAGAAAGCGGGAAAGGCTGAGCTGCAAATTTCAGCTATGCAGTTTGGCTGCACACCCGGAATGTTCAGCTACTACGCAGGTGCAGAATCAAGTTGTGCCGAGCCTGAAGCTTATATAGCTTTATAAAGTACCTTCTCCCCAAGCACAAAACTGCAGACACAAGCCAGGCACAGAGATGAATGTCAGTTTATAGGGAGAGAAAAAAAAAACCCCTACAAAAACTACATAATTTTAAATATCTGACAAGCATCACAAATTCAGAAAAAAAATAACATTTGGTTGTTTAGTTTACTGTTTCTTTGTATAACCCCTCCCCCCTTTTTGGCTGCACACATTATGATTGGTAACAGTAGCAAGATTACAGTTATGAAGCAACAGTGAAAATTATTTTATGTTTGGGGTCACCACAACATGAGGAACTGTATTAAAGGGTCACAGAATCGGGAAGGTTGAGAACCACTGCTACAGGCAGAGTGGTCAGCTAGAAGGCCAGGCCAGTTTACCTAAGCCATGTGGGAGAATGTTGCTGGAGAGGGTGTGGGGAAAAGAACCCAACAAGGAAAAGCTAGAGGATGCTTCCTAAACATGAGGGAAGGTCTCATCGTGTGAGAGCAGCCACCTGCCACTCACATTCCATTCCAGTCTTAAAGGGCGGGAGACCCTTTATAAAGACAGTAAGTCTTCAGGTGGAAGATGCCAGAGAAGGTACAATAGAAACCATTGACTACCACAACTGAACCCAGGGGAGAGAAAATTCCCCTCTGCTGGCTTTTCAAAAGAATCTCAAGTTGCAGTGTGCTGGAGGAATCAGGCCAACAGAATAATTAGTGGTGAGTGTTGGGTTGAATTCAATAAATTGTAGTATATCTATACATTGGGGAGTCTGCAGACATCGAAGCCAGGTGGTAGATGAATATTGATACAGAATGCACTTACCACAATAGTTTAAATGCAGACTGAAAAGTGCTATTTACAGCCTGAGCTCGTCTTTATTTTCCAAATGTGCATGCATGTGTACAAAACAGAAAGACAAAACTATTGCACCATCGCTTCATGGATAGCTGTTCTGAGTTTATGCGCTATGAATGGTTCTATTTTCCTTTGGTTCCGTATTTGAATTTCCTAAGGTTTCTCTAATGAATATTTATTACCTGAACATGAGCAAAGTACAATGATACACATGTACGAGAATGTCATAATGAAATCCTTTATTGTGTAGGCTATCTAAAACATTCATAAAAATAGTTATTACTGGCTGAAAAGCCAGACAATCCCAAGGAATCCAGCACTCATTTCCAAAGACAAAAATACTCAATGCTCTTACCTACTTTTTCTAGAATTTACCTCAATTTCACGAGATAATGTGTTTATGTTGGTATTGATGATGTTTAGGGGTTTATATAGTACATATTGGCTTTCCATTGTGTTGAGATTTTTCCTGGGGAGGCACGGCACGCATACATCTACTCACAGCAGATAGGGAACCAAAGACAGACCAAGAATAACGTTTCTGCCAAAGTCCGGCCTGGTGAACTGATGAGTTTATTGGGTTACTTACAGCAGTAGGGAGGACCAGACGCAGCTGCATCACTGAAGAGCCCACCCCAACATGGGTGAAGATGCTCAAGAGCTGCAGTCCTAGAGCTCTATGCATGATTTACAGTCAGTTCCAGCTGGACCCGTCCGCACCTGGGCTGGTTAAAGTCTCCTCCCCCAGCTGGTGTCTACTGCTTCTATAATCTTAGGAAGGGTCCTCATGAACCGTTAAGTTTCAACTTCCCAGCTATGTGAAGTTTACTTCCAGGGTCTCATGAGCCTCCTCCCTTCTTCCTGGAGGGAATGTTTGCACTGGGAGAAAACTCCTATGGTATATTTTATCATAAGGAGGATGGGAGTTCACCATGGGTAGACCAACCCCTATTGCTATTCTACTGCACATGCCTGCCTGAGCTAAACAAACTGCATCTTTCAATCAACTGTTGTTTGTTGTTTTCATGGTTAGAGCACATGTGAATATCAACCACCGCTGAGCCATCTGCTGTATTTATGTCTCTTTCCCTAAATACCCGTTTTTCTTAAGGTTTTTGTTTGGACTCCAGAAAATCTGCCACTGAGTGTAAAATTGTTAAATGTAAAGATAAAGCTCTGTTAAATTAAGTGGGTGAAAATACTGAGGCGCCCCATGTCAACCCCAAAATGCCCAAAATAACTTTCTCATACAGAAAAAATATGATATGAATATCATCAATATATGTTCAAATACACAATTCAGGATGAGCTGAAAGTAACTAGTGTGTGTCTAATGCTATTTAAGGAAGGCTTAGTTTATTCACAAAGCTGGCAAAACAGAGTCCAGGGTGAGAAGGATGAAAGGAGCTGTACTCCAAAGCCATCTCCTTACAGCAGCTTTCTCTTCAGCAACTTTTTTTTTTTTTGAGACAGGGTTTCTGTGTAGTAACTCTGGCTGTCCTGGAACTCACTCTGTAGACCAGGCTGACCTTGAACTCACAGAGATCTGCCTGCCTGTGCCTCCTCAGTGCTGGGATTAAAGACTTATGCTACCACTGCCTGGCTTCAACAACTTTTTGGTCTGATCTTTGCCTCTCACTTGAGCCGAACTTAGAAATACTGAGTGCATAAACACGAGTTAGGACTAATTAGAAGCCAACTGGAAGGACACTTCCAGGGGATGCAGCACACACACCATATGGCTGATGTTTTGTGAGGTGGTTTTCTTGCTTAGCTTCCTTACCTAACAAAGCATTTGGGCCTCTTCCTAACATAGGGAGTTACTAAATGTGTCCAGTGCATAGTCACTGACTGGAAACTTAAATCAGTTGAGTTTATGTGCTGTGCCATTGTGTGAAACTGTAATGTCAAATGATCCTTCTTATAGGATTTACCCATGTGCCTTTGGGTAAAACTTTATCTCCAAAAATAAAAATAAATTGAAGAACAGATAAATGTTATCTGGAATGTGACTTAATTTTAAAGGAAATATTGTGAATAAACACTTGAACAGTCCTTGTTTGAAGTCTACATAGTTTTGGTCTCCTTACAACATAATTGCTTTTTCTATTTTCTTTTGAGGCAGTATCTTGCTATGTAGCCTAGGTTAGCCTGGAATTCAGTAGCCTCAGACTTGGAAACCTTACCTTCCCAAGTTATGAGCCCACAGAACTTTCTATCATGTCTAGCTTTATTCAAAAACTTTATTTTGAAGAGATATTTTCATACAGTGTATCTTGATAACGTTTTTCTCCTTCCCCAGTTTCTCCCAGATCATCTCCATGCCCCTACCCATCCAACTTTATGTTCTCCCCCTGTAAAATAAACAAATAAAAAAAAAGAAACACAAACAGTAAGACAAAAAATGCCCATATAAAGCGAAATGAAACAAAGAGTCTAGTTTGCTTTACATTGGCCAACTACTCCTGGGCGTGGGGCCAGCCCTGAAGTAGGGATGATACACCCAGTGAGATTCCACTGGAGAAAACTGTTTTTCCCTTCGTTAGTGGCTATCAGATGCACATAGCTTCTTGGTTAGGGGTGGGACCTGGGATCCCATTTGGTTTGGACCTGTTGCAGGCCCTGTGCATGCTGCCACAGTCTCTGTGAGCTCCTATGTGCATCCAGCCTGCTGTATCTGGAAGACAACGTTTCCTGGTGTCATCCATCACCTCTGGCTCTTACAATCTTTCTGCCTCCATGTACACGTGGATCCCTGAGCCCCGAGGAGAGGGACCTGATGAAGACATTCCACTTAGAACTGAGTGCTCCAAAGTTTCTCACTTCCTGCACATTGTCTAGTTCTGGGTCTCTGTATCAGCTCTCATTTACTGCAAGAAGAAGCTTTTTTGATGAGGGCTGATGGAGGCACTGATTTGGGTCTCAGCCCAGTGTCTTCATTGTTTGTTTCCTATCCCTCCCCCCCCCAAAAAAAAAAAACCTCAAAATATTTAATGCTCTTCAAATTTCTAGTGAATCTTTTGTGAAGTTACAGAATGACATAGTTAAACACATCAAATAACTACCATTTTCAATTTTGATTCTGAAAAATACCCACCCGGGGACTGACATTCCAGACAGCCATTTTCTTGGTCTTTCTCATCCCCCCCTGAAAATTCTTTTTTCCTTCTGTGATAGATTGCTAGTTAAGCCCATTTCTCTCCCTCGCTTTTTTACTCCTTTATTTTAGTGGAGCATATCTCTCCATATCTTTCTTAGAATGGCACTCAGAGATAAAATTTTAAGACCTTGCTTCTGGAAATGTCCGCTATTCAATACTCATTTTGAATCGATATTTTGGCGTAGTATAGAATTTAAGATCAGAAGTTCTTTTCCTTCTGCATTTTAACACACTGTTCTGCTGTCTCCTAGTTTGGTGACATGCTGACCTCTATTTCTCGCTGACAGCGTTTACGATCTTTATTTCAGATGATCTGAAGTGTGCAGATGACAGGCTTTGATGTGAGAATTCCTTTGTTATACTGAGCTCCTGAAGGCTCTGTTATGCTAAAAACTTACTTCCTCTGATACTGTGACTCCTCCCTCCCTCCTTCTTTCTTCCTCCCCTCTTCCCTTCCTTCCTCCTTCCCTACTCGTTCTTCCATCCCTCCATCTTGCTCATTTGCCTTCTTGCCTTCTCTCCTCTCACTACTAAAGATTAATGAAAGAATTTATGCCTGTCAGGCAAGCATTCTCCCACCCACCCACTCTGTGACATTTGTATTTCTGGGAAGTTCATGCCTGTGTCTTCTTCCTTAGCCATTCCATGTTGCTTCTGTCCCCGTGTCTTTAACTTCCACAAGTTCTTTTTTGCTTTCTTTACAGCTTTCATTCTTACAGTTGTGGTAAGGGTACTGATGGTGCGTTTGGGAAAAGTGGTGCAAGTGACAACAATGTGTGTCTCCCACCCTTCCCCACTTTTTTCTTCCTTCTCTTTCTCTTGTTATTTTTTTCTGGTCATTGTTTGCTGCATCTGCCTCTCATGTTGCACACCCAAGGATTAACTAGGAAAGTGGTCTCAGCTGCTGACTGTCTAGGCTGTCCTGTGTTGGCTGGAGTGCCTTGTCACCAACAGGACTTGTCTGTGGGTTGCCCCATCTGCTTCACCTGGACCTCCTAGCTGTTCATGCTTAGAAGCCTCTTTATGAACTGGTTAGACATCTCCAAGTCCTATCTATCATGCAGATGGCTTTAGTATACCTGCCAGTTCGCTTTACTGAACTTTATTTGCTCTAGAGACAAATATGCTCATGGATCCAACTTCTAGTATAGACCTGGTGTTTAACAGGCAACATCTGCACCCTCATTGGTTCCCATGCTCAGTGGCACACAGTGTGACAGAAAGAATATCTCTCACCTTCTGTGGAGCTTCCAGACTCTGAGGGCAGAGGTTGGAGATCAAGGGACTCTTCTATACAGAGTAAATCAACTGGGTTTAAAAGGATTGTTTTAATTTTAAAGACATTGTAATGGAGAAGGGCAGTAATGGCCCACTTAGACCAAATGCATCTCCTGAGATCAAATGATTCTGAGTGCATACACACCCAGGCTCCACAAGATGTCTCATCCTGAACCCAGAACATGCTTAGTAAGCAGAAATCCAAACAACTTCTGGAACTCTGAGCTTCGTGATGAGAACAGTTCGTGCAGATTCCCAAGGGACTTCACAACCCACTACCCAAAACCACCTTCAATATGGCAACAACTTCCCTTGAAGCTGTCACGTTGGCAAAGGCTACATGGTCCCCTTCTGTGGACTGGGGGATAATGAATCAATCCATTTTTTGCCCACCACTGATTTGGCACATACTGGGCGCCAGGCCTTGCTCCAGGTGCTTCTAAGTCTGTGATGCAATATTAGTTTAATGCCTTGCATGACCCAAGGACTGTATTTGGCTTTGTAGTCCATATTATTTGTGCAGAATTTTGTGCAGTGCACAGCCTGAGCAGCAGTGCATAAGGGCTGTGGCTTAAAATGTTCCAGCAGCCCTAAAGGGAAGTACAGCTCATGCAAAAGATGACATGACTGGTGCAGAAAGATGACGTCCTTTGCTGAAGTTCTCACAGCCAATAAGTACTGCCCCAAAGTGCAGTCCCAAACTGTCTGGTTCACAGCCAAGGGGCCTACCAGGATGCTGCTTTCCTGTGGCAGGGAAGGCAAAGGAGGTAGGGGGAAGGGCTGGCCTTGCAAGCTCCCTCTGCAGGGTTGGCTCCACCCACAGGCTGCCTCCTGCCTGCTCTTCAGAACCTCATTGTAGAAGCTTCTCCTGAACAGCTTCATTAGTCCCTGTCAGTGAAACTGAGACTGAAAGTAGCATGTGTTTACCTCATGTCCTCAACTTTGCACCTTTGCGGCCAGAACATAGACAACCTTAGGGGACAAGCCCATTCAATAAGAGTCAGAAGGGACAGTCTGAGGGTCAGGAGGGCGGGCAAGGGAGACATAGAGCTATGTGAGAACAGGGTAATGTGCCTGCTGAGGCACACCTGGCCCACACCATGTTCTGTGGACAAAGTTTCTTACCGAGTATGATAGGCAAAGAAAGACAAAATAGTGATCAAATCCCAGAGGCTCAGCCTTGGGGTGAAGACTTGGAAGCCTTTGTGTACAGGCTCCAGTGTGGACATGCAGGAGTCAATATGTGTTCATTTGCATGCTCATGTATGTGTGCCTGAGTTTGAGTATGATCACATGTATGTGTATGCATGCCTCTGTGAGCGTGTATGTGTGTAAGTGTGTGTGTGTGTGTGTGTTGTTCACAATACTATTCGTAGTGAGTAGGATGGGGTGAAAAGTCACAAACTCGGACTTTGTATGAATGAGATGCACAGGTGTTCACATACCCACTCTCACAGGTTTGTCCACTGTCTTAGTTAGGGTTTCTATTGCCGTGAACGAAAAGGAAGACGAGGAGGAAAGGGTTTATTTGGCTTATGTCCACATCACTGTTCATCATCAAAGGAAGTCAGGACAGGAACCCAAACAGGGCTGGAACCTGGAGGCAGAAGCTGATGCAGTCTTCTTTGTCCTCCATCCTCAACCCAGGCAGACTTGCAGGCTTTTATTTTTCCATTTTTTTTTTATTTTTAATGAGAATCACTTATAATTCTTGCAGTTTTTAAAAATTTTGATGAGAGTCTGTGTACGTGTGTGTTCGGGGAGGTCTGTGCATTTGATGCAGTGTCCTTGAGGGGCAGATGAGGGCATCTGCTGCCCTGGAACTGGAGTAGTGAGCCGCCTGATGTGGGTGCTGGGAATCAAACTCTGGTTCTCTGAGAGAGCAGCATGTACTCTTAACTGTTGAGCCATTTCTCCAGCCCCCAATTCTCATGATTTATAGTAAAATAGCTGCTTGATTCCCAGCCAGACACTGTGCTCAGTCCTCTATGTCATCTGGTTAATGTTTCCTGGATCCCCGTGGAAAAGACATTATACATCATTTCCAGGTAAGAAAACCGAGACCCTGAGAGGGGAAGAAATGTACCTGCATCTTATTATTTATCCACTGCAGAGCACGCATCTGAGCCCATGTCTGATTCCAAACATGGCTCTTTCCAATGTGGCCAATGAAGCAAATGTTGAGAAGTTATCACGTGCTAGGCACCCTTCTGACTGCTGGGAAATCATATTAAACAGACAAGAGCATCAGGCTTCATGGAACTTACATTCCACCAGCAGAATTAGAGTATGCAAGTTAAATATCTATTAGACATACATAATACTCAGATCTAAGAAGGAAACAGAAGAGGTGATGAGGACTGCTGAAGCTTAGGATGCTTCTGGAGCTCCGGTTGGTTCTGGGTTGTGGATGATGCAGGGGTCCTGAGGGTTTGGGGATCTGGGTGATACTGGGGTCTGGATGGTGCTGAAATTTGGGTAGTGCTAGAATCAGGGTGGTATCTGGGATTTGGTAGTACTGGGTTTTGCATGGTGCTGGGTCTAGGTGGTGCTAGGGTCTGGATAGTGCTGGGATGCGGATAACACTAGTGGGGTCTAGGTGATGCTGAGGTCCAGACAGGGCTGGGATCTGGGTGATTCTGGAGTCCAGATGGTGCTGGGATCTAGGTTGTGTTTGGATCAGGGTGCTGCTAGGATTTAAGTGGTGTGGATAGTAGTTGGATGTGGGTGGTATTATAATCTGGGTGGTGATGGGATCTGGATGGTGCTGGGATTCAGGTGGTGCTGGGTTTTAGTGCTGGGTTTTAGTGCTGGGTTCTGAATGTTGTTTTTGTATGGGTAAGGCTGGGATTTGAGTGGTGCTGGGGTCTGGGTAGTGCTGAAGTTTGGGTGGTACTAGGGTTTAGTAGTGCTGGGGTCTAGATGGTACTAAGGTTGGGTGGTGCTGGCTTTTGGGCAGTGCTGTTTTTTGGTGGTGCTGGAGTTTGGAGTGTGGTGATAGGAGAAGAGGTGGACCTTTAAGAGGTTCATTTTTACAGGAGGACCATGTATAAGAACACATGGGACATACCCTTAAAAGGGAATAGGGTCTTTCTACTGAGTCACTGAGCTAATTGTTGAGTACAGTCTATTATGGGAACGAGCCCTTCCTGGCTTCCAGAGTTGTGTTTATCTCTCACTCGGTAGTCACTCTGTGATCACACTCGCTGTGATGCCTCTGCTATGATATAGTGCAGCTGCAGGGGTCCTGGCGGGGGTCCCTGCAGAGCTTATGTCCCTATGTTGGGACAATTTGCCACCAAATCTTTAGCAATGAGCCTCTTTTGTTTACTATACTCAGTTTTGTGTATTTTGTTATAGTAACAGAGAATGGACGGACAGAATGGTCAGGAAAAAAAAATCACAGAGACTGTGTATGAAGATCCCATGGAAGAGGGGGATCAGGCCACAGTGTGATCTAGGGGGAAAGCATTCCAGTGGGAGAAGCAGCCAGGGCAAAGGTTCTGGGGTATCATGGGGATGTCAGGCATATTCAGAGACCTTGCAGCAGAAGCCATGTGAGGGGTGGAGGGGAGACCATATTCTTTTGGCCACGAAATGAACACTGTGTGTCAACCATGCCAGGCTCACATGGGTGACTCTCCTCCAGCAGAGTGAGCTCGTATCCATGTTTAGATCTCTCTAACGCCTGCAGAGAGTACAGGCTGAGCTCCGTCAGTGGGGAGGGAATGAGGAAATCTGTCTGCCTAAGCTGAAGGAGCCTGTGAGGCTCATGGGTGTGACTTGTGCATGGGAACCTTCACTTTGCATCAGAACATGTAACCCCACTGCAGCCCTGAAGTCCCCTGTGCCATCACGCTCATTGCTTTGTCTCTTCTTGCTGGAGCCAAGAGAGAAGCTGTCTACCTCATAACGCTGTATATCCAGGGAACCTGCTCCTTCCTAAGCACTGTTTTGTGAGGAGTTAGTGTAACAACTGCTTGTCTGAACGCATTCCCAGTAGACCTCGCTGTTGAACCTGGGCCTGGGCTGTAGAAATGGCTCCAGTGTGGTCTTGGTTCCAGACACAATCTGAGTCAGGAGTTTGGGGATTCTTAAGGAGATCAGACGCAGAGAACAAAGCAAATTGAATTTTTGGAGGAAATTGCTTTTTGCCTCTCCTGTCTAGTGCCCTTTTATTCAATTCTTGGCACTGTATATAAGTTAGTTATGAACAACAGACTTGGTATTTACCACCTGTTAATCAATAAATATTAAATATCAAAGAATCCAATTTGGGAGTGTCTTGTGGGTCTGGGTGACATGGTTTCAGGAGACTAGCTATGTCTCAGATGCCTTCTTGGGTTACCTCTCCTGAACTGCCCTGGTGACCACTTGGGACTTCCATTCCCTGAACTTGGGGGTTGGGTCTCTTCCAAATGACAACCATTCTGAGATGACTGCCAGCCTGTGAAGTACTCCTGGGCATCAGCTGGGTCCAAAAGGGATAACAATGACTTTTTAGTTCCTCAAATTTCCTCATTTGAAGAATTTGACCTTGAAGCTTGAGAGTTTGAGTGCTTGGTGGCAGGAGCTAAAGATGAAGGCTCAGAGACAGGTGACAGTAGCTAAAGCATGACAAGAAGAGTCTAAAAGGGGCTGAGGAGATAGCTCAATTGGTAAAGGAGCTTTCCTTATAAGCATGAAGACCAAGGGCACAAGTTCAATCCCCAGAACCAACAGAAAAATAGCCAGGCACTGTGGCATGCATGCTTATAACCCCAGCACTGGGGACACAAAGGACAGGCAGATTCCTGGTGTCCTAACCAACGAGGAGACCCTGTCTCCAAGAGCAGGTGGATGACACCTGAGGATGTCTGGCCACACAGTCCTCTTTGGAATCTTTTCCTCTTCCCAACCCAACGTTCTAATCTCCCAATGTGTGACTTCATATAAGGACTGGAGGAGAAGAGGAGGAAGAGGAAAAGAAACAGGAGGAGCATGAGGGAAGGAAAGAAGAAATGAGGTTGGGGCGAGGAGGAGGAGCAGAAGAAGGAGAAGGGCTCTATGCCAAGCTGACTAAGCTCCAGGTCATGTCACTGCAGTTGGAAACTTCTTAAGGATGGGGTTGTAGGGACAGTGCACTCCTGGGAGAGACAGTCACATAAGCTGCTTGGTTCCTGTTCATGTGATGGTCGAAGGGGAGATGGCACCTCCCTCTGCCTGCAGAGAGGAGGCTTTTAGAAGGATGCAGGGTGGAGCCTAGGCTTATGATGTGACAGTCTCTAGATAGACCAAGGGAGCTGTGTGGTCACAGAACTGCTGGCCCGTGCCATGCCCTGCCTGTAGGAAAGCCAGCTCACATCTCATTTGCAGGGGATGAAGTCCAGTTATGGTTGAAGAGCTATGTGGGAACTTGGGCCCTGGAGTGCTTTAAATACTTTGCTAAGAGGTTAATGCTTCAAGCTGAAGAGACATGCAGGGATGCAGAGACCCAATTCTGTGCTACCCACAAAAACCTCATGTCTAGCTTCTATCTTGGTCTGTGACAGAGCAAGTAACTCAGAGGGACGTGGAGAGCCTCACTTCAGGGCCAGAGGGCATAGCCAGTGAATACTGTTCTGACTGTGTGCCTGCTCTGGCTTGTTCCCCTCCCCCACTGCCCAAGTAGTGATAGTCAGAGGTGGAATCTTTGGGGTGCTGGGATGTGCTTGCGGCCAGCGACCAGCCTGGGGGCCTTTTATGGAGTGAATAAAATATGTCCTATGTACCTCTGAGTCCTTGAATTCTCTTCAACTTCTCAGCTGCCTGAGACCCTCTTCCTTTTCTGGTATTGGAGTATGGTACAGAACCCTCATAAATGGGCTTAATGACCCTACAAGAGAGGCTAAAAGGAGCCCCCAAGAAGACACAGCAAGAAATGTTATCCATAAAGCAGAGAGCCGTTGAGACTCAGAATCTGCCCTCACCTTGACAGCACCCTTCCCAAGACTCCAGAACTCTGAGAAATAAAGAGTATAATTTGACCACTCACAAATTTACCCAACCAAAGTATTTTTTAAATAGCAGAATAGACCAAGGCAGGCCTGTATGTATTAAATCCTTTATTGTATTAGCAAAGGTCTCCTCGCAGGAGACAGTGTGAGAGAGTGAAGTTGGCAGGTGTCAGAAGCAGTACGGGATGGCAAGGACCCTGGGACCCGAGCTGCATGCTGCTTCTAAAAGGACAGCTGTGCTAGGCTCCCGTCAGTCCTTACCAAACAGAAATGCGGTCCTAGCTTTGAAAATTTGTTTGGCTTTTCAAAAGAGGAGAGAGAGCTTGTTTTTAAGTAATTTTTTTCCTGTGTCATGAAGAGATAGCAATGAATTTGAAAGTTTTCAAATAATCATGTAGCCAAACAAAACTCAAGCACGAGCAGGATTCCCTCACCTGGATCCTCTACTGTCTACCTACCCGGTACATCTTTCCATCTACCATCTGCCTGTAGGATCCATCATCCATTTGCCCATCTCTCCACTCATCCACACACCCGAACTGTGTATCTTCTGACTCATCTGTGCATTCATCCATCCGTCACCCATCCATCTACTCACCCACCTACCCAGTCACCCATCCGTCTGACCACTTGTCTGCCTGTCTGTCTATCCATGTCTCTCACAGCTAAGATCCACTATCTCTCAAACGATGGGAGCATTTATTTTGTTCCATCTTCTCTCTCTGCCCTCGGCCACTGGAAGCATTGTTTTTGTCCAAGTTCAAGCAGATTATACATTCGTAAGGTAGTACACATGTGCACAGGTCTGCGCCTGCCTCTCTTGATGGGGAAATTCTGTTTTCCCTCTATTTCTTTGCTGTGTTGTCTGAAGTAAGAGTGTATTTTTTTTTTCTCCCTTTGGATTTGAGCCTTCACAAGTGTTCCAGAAGAAAATTAAACCAAATAGAGAATTAGATTCCCCTCCCCTTTCTTGGAAATATCTTGCCACTGGGCCACGCTCCCTGGGAATTAAATAACTCTTCAAAAGGAGATCAGAAATAGATTTCTCAGTGGGGTTTCCAGACGCAAGTAAATGAATTTATGGAAAATGGGTTAGGTTTGGCAAATTTTAAATTGCAATCCAGTGAATACCTGAAGTCTCTCAGTACGAATAACCCTTCTTACCTTCTCCTTCTCCACATCCAACTGGAACAATTCCTCTTCAGCTGTCCAGTCTTGAATATCCCCTTGACGCTAATGGCTGGGAGAGTGGGTGTGGTGGGTAACAGATCTATGCCGTGATGTATTCTTGATATATACAGGTATATGTAGTTTGGAGTTCAGCGGTAGGATTCCAGTGTGATCTAAACTGGAGGGTTGTTAGCGGTGTACACTCTGTAACCCTATTTTTTCATCAGTCAAGTGGGAGAAAGCTTCGCATCGCTTCGCCCAACCAAACTGAAAACACTTTGCTTATGAGAATATGTAAATGCTCCCTGGAGCTCCTCCTTCCATCCAATTCGAGTTAGCCATATGCAAGTGTATTTGAGATGAAGAATCCAGAGGCAGTGGACAGAAGGAGCAATATCAAGAAGCAAGATGGAGGAGCCGGTGTCTGCGTGGCCACTGCACCCAGGGACCATTTGAAGCTACCTGGGGATTGCAAGAGTGGAGTGTTTTCTCTCTCATCTCCAGATCATTTGATCTGCTGCTTACTCACCAAGCCACCCCATTCATAAGGCCTGGTGGTCACTCAGAATATGATAGGGTCACAGACAGGCTGAGGCTTTTCACTCATGACCCTCAGTCTTCATTGCTGCCAAAAATCAGTGTTGTGAGGAGGAACATACAGCAGATGAAGCTACCATCCACGTGGAGTCTGCTTTCTTCTCTGAGAAGCTGCCTCAGGCCAGTCTCTCCAACACCAATGCCTGGAGGCCAAAGGAGGGCTTTGCAGCTGGGCTAAGATGAGAGGAATGGTCAACCCCCCCCCAACTTACCTGCAATGCCCCCCTAGAGGAAAGCATAGCAGCAGTGGCAACCTTCCTGTTAATCTGGGCCAGGCACTTTGCAGATGTTTCTTCTTGTAACACTGCCAGCAATCCCCTGAAGTCAGGACTCTCTGTTCCCATTTAATAACTGAGGAAATAGAGGCACTGGGGGAGATTGAAATAATGTCTCTTGGGTTCTACTAACTGGGATATTCAGGACAGGGCTGAGAGAAAAGAGGCTCTAAGGCTTACAAAGGCTAAATATGCCTCTCCCACCTATTACAGAAATGGAGCATTGCTGCAGAAGAGCTGCAGGCAGAGTGCAGTGCTGTGAGGTGGGGGAGCCTTGGGCACCCAGATCATCCCCCTTTACCACCACCACCATCATCACCATCACCACCCACCACAACCACCATCACCACCGTCATCACCATCACCCACCACAACCACCATCACCACCATCATCACCATCATTACACCCATCACCACCACTACCACCATCACCACCATCACTGCCCACCACTCACCACTACCCACCACCATCATCGCCATCACCACCATCACCACCCACTACCCCATCACCACCACCACAACTACCACAACCACCCACCACCACCACCACTACTACCACCCACCACCCCATCAACACCCACCACCCACCACCACCTATCCCTCCACCTTCTCTTCCTCCTCTACCCTTCCCTGCTCTTCCTTCTTCACTCCCTCCACGTTCTTGTCGTGTCGCTGCTGCTGGGAGCTGAGGTCTGGCTTGGACTGTGCCTACCACCTCCCCTTACTACTTCTTTGGTGATTTCTGACGAGATAGGAATTTCTAGAAGACACAAAACTCCAAAGTATTTAAGTGTCAGGGAGCACAGAAAGGTTTGAATCCTGACTTAACAGCTATGAGTTCCTTGTTTTCCTAGACCTCAGTTTCTCTACTTTGACCATGCAGTTGGTGTCCACATCCTTCTAAGCAGGCTGCTATGAAGTCTGAGGGGCCTTGTTGCCTGGGGCTTAAGCACTGTTGTGGGGCAAGGAACACTGATTGGCCTTTCTGCCCCAGATGTTCTCCCACGTGTGACCGACCCCTCTGACTCGCTACCCTTCTACCTCCCCTCCCTAGCTTCTCTTGTCTTCCTAAGCCTCATGCCTACTTCATGCTGAGCATGGAGTGTATACTCACATTTAAGTATTTTACATGTAGACACATATTCAGTCTTTCTGCACTATCTTCGGGGGACTGAATCTAGGACCACTGAAGATCACCAAATCCATGGTGCTCGAGTCTCTTAGACAGGATGGTGTAGTATTTGCATATAGTCCATGTTATTCCCTCCTGTACTTCAGATCCTCTCTGGATGACTTACAACAGCCAATGCAAAGTGAATGTGGTGGTAATAGGTGTTGTGTATGTTGTTCAGGGAACAGTAGCAAGAAGGAAGTGTGTACCTGTTCGCTATGGACAACTTCCTTCTCTTCTCAGTGTGTGGTTCATCGATCACACGTGTAGAGCCCACAGCTACACAGTATGTGCACAGCTGTGTGTATATACACACGGATCAGTGTCCATTCCTCTTGTTCCCGCTTAATTGTCTTATTCACCATTGCATTACCAGTGCTGTAAATACCCACCTGCTCTAGTTAGCTGTTTAATAAATAAATAAATGTTGGCTGTGAATGAGCGAAAGTGTGTCTGTTATTTTAAAAAATTTATTGGGCACATCCGTGCTCCCTAAGTGCCGAGCCAGGACAGTGTTCCCAGAAACCTCACTGTTCCAGGTGGGTTGAGGTGGTTTGGATGTGAGTATACCAGCAGATGCTAAAGTGGGAACCCTCGGTGGCAGAAGGGGTCATGGCCAATCCGGAGAAAGGGTGCGTGCCCTTTGGCCCAGAGACTCACCTGGATTCCTTCCCTTCATGTGAGCTCATCCTCTTTACTTCCTCCCTCTGAGGCCTCAGCTGGCAGGTGAACAGGCTACAGCTGTGCTGCCGGCAAAACAGCAAAGGGGAAATATGCGCAATTTCCTGAGCAGAGAGAGCAAGGAGAGCAAGGTTCATAAAGAAGCGGAAAGCTCAGAACTGAGGCCCCGGCTGGCAGCCTGCTAGCCTCATTTCCTGGGGACCCTAGTAGCCAACTGAGAGGCACGGGGTCCAGAAGAGGGGCTTCCACCGGGAGGTCAGCACACAGCCTGGCTCCAGGGTGGCTGGGTCACGGAGCCATCTTTATCTCCAGTGAAGCCAGTGCAGCCCTCAGGGCTTCCTCAACAGCAGGTAGTGCTGGGAATTTGCTAGCTGGTTTCAGCGCTTCTAACTCCTTATCTAGCTAAGTGTTTAACCTGACAGGCGAAGACAGCTTCAGAGTTCCCAAGGTTCTCTGGAGCAAGCGGAGAAAATGTGGTTTCCTTCTTTGTCACAGCTCTGATTTTCCACAGCAGTTCCCAGCTGCTGGACAAAATGCAGCCCGGCCTCACATCTGTGGGTTTGAATCCATAGATTCAATTAATTGTAGGTTTAAAAAAAAAAAAAAAAATCTTTTTTTTTTTTTTTTTTGAGACAGTTTTGCTATGTAGATTTGGCCTGGAACTCATAGCAATCCTCTGGCCTTAGCCTTCAGAATGCAGAGCCAACAAAAGTTTTCAAAATCTGCACCTGGCTCTGTTGAGATGGCTCAGCAGCTAAAGGCGCTTGCTTCTAAGCTTGGTGACCTGAGGTTTGATCCCTAGGACCCACATGAGAGAAGAGAACCAACTCCTGCAAGTTTGCCTTTTTTGACCTCTACTTACATGCTTTTAGCATGTGCATGTGTGTGTTCACACACACACACAATACGTAAAAATATAATAAAATGCTAAATTTAAAACTTGCATGAGGACTGAACACATTGGGGTTCTTCCTTGTCAATCCTAAACAGCACAGCCTGGTAATTATTTGTGGAGCAGTTACTTAGTAGCAAGGACTATAAGTAGTCTAGAGATGACGTAACGGATACAAGCTGCTGTGCAAATTCCATGCCATTTTATGTAAGGGACTTTATAATGACATCCAAGCAAAATCCTGGAACAATTTTTGAGAACAGCAAGAGGTGGTCTTAGGTTTCAGTCCCATACCATAAGCAGAGTTTGATGCAAGTCTTTAGAAGTCATGGTTAGCATCTTTAGAAAAAACAAAACCTTTCCAGTCTCTCATGGTTCCCTTCTGGTGTCTTTTTTTAATTGTTATTGTTGTTTGTTTGTTTTTCAAGAGAGGATTTTCCTGTTGTAACTCTGGCTGTCCTGGAACTCACTCTGTAGACCAGGCTGGCTTCGAACTCACAGAGATCCGCATGCCTTTACCTCCCAAGTGCTGGGATTAAAGGTGTGTACCATCACTGCCCCTTTCCTTCTTTTGTAGTTGTATGTGGTGGTGGCATACATGGGTGGCAGCAAAAGAAGCAGATGGCCTCTGGATCCTTATTGGGAACTGATGAAAAGTGGCTGGTTTGAACTACTTATTGCCCTGGGCCTACTTGGGTGTGATAGGTCCAAGTCTGGTCCTCACACACTGGCCACTGAACCCTATGGCTGGTGAACTATTCTACCTGGTCCCTCTCTGGTCTGAGCCAGCTCCTAGGCATGCTCCTTCCTGCACAGACCATCTTGCTTCTCACTGGTGGGCACCTGTCATGTCTTCCATTTTTGCCCTTGGTGGAGACACTATGAAAAGCCAAGAATCAATCACATCAATGCTACCTTTCAAACCTATACTTTTCTTTCATTATGACACTTGGTGAGAAATGTCAAATATATAACGTGATTTCAAATGTACAATTTCAAATATACATTTTTAGTTGGTGGCTAGCTAGAAAGAGATTGTCCACTCAAGAGAAATTTAGCCAAAGAAATTTGAGTGAAGAGAACAAAGAAAGTGTCAGTGGGGTTAACAGAAGGGGGAGGGAACAGTGACACCCCAGGGACCAACAGTAGTAAGAAGCTGCGACCACCCTTTGTCCTTAAGGGGAGAAGCACTGCAAAGTGAGTGCATGGGAAAGTAGCAAGGCAAGATGAACACAGGGCACAAACATTGGTAAACTACAACCCATGACTTGCCAGTTGTTTTGTAAATAAAGTTTTATTAGAACATAGTCAAACTCATTTACTTACACACCATGCTCTCTGTAGCTACTTTATGATTCAGCTTAAGGGGTAATAGTGACAGAAACTGTATTGCCTAATATTGCCTAAATTATTTACTGTTTGGTCCTGTGTAGAGAAAGATTGCTGATCGCTGCTTTTATGTGCTGAACTGTGCCCCACTCCATTCATTCACTGAAGTCCAAACCCCTCAGTTCCTCAGAATCTGACTGTATTTACAGACGAGGTAATTTTTGCTGGTTTGCTTTTGTTTTTATAGGCAGATTCTCATGCATCCCAGGCTAGCCTCAAACTCCCTATGTAACTGAGGCTGGCCTCGTTCCTGATCCACCTGCTCCTTTCTTCTGAGTGTTAGGATTAGAGGCATGGTAATAATACCCGACTGGGGTAAAGTTTAACAATGAGGTCATTAGAGTGGCCCTAGTCCAACCTGACTGGTGTCTTTACAATAAGAAGTGAGAACTCCAGTGTGTCCTGGAAGATCCTACGGACACAGAAGAAGGCGAGATCAACCTTGTTGACACCTCGATCACAGAGTTTTAACTTCAGAACTTGAGGAAAGAAATGTATGTTGTTAAGGGCGTCTGTGTTTGTTACAGTAGCCCAGAAAACGAATGCATCCGATACAGTGGAACACGTGGAGGCAGGAAGGGACTAGGTGGGGTAGGCACTCACTGTTTCCTCCCTCTCCAGAACAGCTGTGGAGACACCACTGGCTCAGCCAACTCAAACTGTCTAAAGGTTCACTCCCCAGGGTACAGAACAAGGTCTAAGAGCAGAGCATGGATAGAAGAGGGGAACGTAGAACGGCCAGGATATATACAGAGACTGTCGGCTGAGTGTTCCAGTCACACACATCGACAGTTCCTACTGGCTCTTACTCTTGTGAGCATCTCTCCCCTTGATTTTTTTTTTTCATAAGGAAAATCACAGATATAATAAAATGTCACCTACAAAGTGTTTACTATGTATCTATAATAGATTAAAAACTAAAAAAACCCAAAAAACAAAAAAAAAAATCCCAACAACCCATAACCACAATGCCTTTATTACACCCAAGAAAATTAACAAAGGAAAAAAATGCTTAATTATACTTCATCCTATCCCTGCTTAAAGGTCTCTACTGTCTCAAAAGTGTGTAACAGTTAGCTCTTTCTCATCAGGCTTGAAGATCATGCATCATATTTATTCATTGAAAAACCTTTATTTGTCCTCTTTAAAATTTCTTGCTCACCACATCCCTGGGTGGGCTTGTTACCCTGTCCCCAGAATGTCCTGTAAAGTACCAGGTAGATTTGAAGTCTTGTTAAATTCAAGGGTGGTACTGTCGATTGCATCATTTTACAGGAACAGAGCTTCTGCATCTCTGCTTTCTGACATGGTGAGGACAGTGGACTTGGAGATGCTAGCTGATCTTGCTGTTACCAAACTCTGTTAACTGTTTATCTAACAGGATAGTGTGTGCTGATGACCACTGCCAAGTCCATTATTTCAATCTGGCTCGCAAAGTGTTGATTTGTATAATCTAATATTTCCTCTATATTTATTGATGGAATTATCCCATAAGGAAGAACTTCCCCATCAACTAGTGACCCTGAAATACACTCTTATTAAGAAGTCAAAATAAATGCACAAGTCATTTTCTTTATTGGTTTCAGAGCAGTGAGTTGGTAGAATAGATAGTCAATGGATTTTTTTTTTTCTTGGTATTATAAAGAACTCAGAATTTAGGTGCTGGAACATGACTCAGTTAGTACTATGCTTGCTAAGCAGACATGAGGATGTAATCAACCACT
The DNA here is from genome assembly GCA_026225945.1 of Cricetomys ansorgei. Lineage (NCBI taxonomy): Eukaryota > Metazoa > Chordata > Mammalia > Rodentia > Nesomyidae > Cricetomys > Cricetomys ansorgei. Next base: position 4,911,056 of record JAMJFZ010003875.1, read on the forward strand.
GGAGCTTAAGTAAGAAGCCAAGTGTGGCCACATGCTTGTAACCTTAGTGCTGGGGAGGCAGAGGCAAGAGGATCCCAGCAACTCAGTGGTAATCCGACTGAGCTTTAACAGTGAGCCCCAGGTCCCAGGGAGAAAGTCTATCTCAAAAAATAAGGTGGACAGTTTTTGAGGAACAACAGCTGAGTTTGACTTCTGGGTATATACCAGGCATGTGCATGCATGCACGCGTGCATACACATACACACACATGCACATACACACACATATACATACACACAGACACATACACACATACAATACACATATATGCACACATATACACACATACACATACACACTGATACAAACATGCACATCGAAATACACATATACACACATACACATATACAAACACATACAAACACATATACACACATGTACACTGATACACACACACACACACACAAAGTCAGAGTTTAAAACCGTATTTTATGTTTTTAAATCAGTTTATGTCAATATTTGTTTAATGCCAAATTGTTCCATCTTCAGCCAGTGGGTGATCTTTCAAATTTGTTCTTGTGTCCTTTTGTATCAACACCATTAGTATTTGATAATCTCCTTGCTTTCTGGCACAGTAAGACACCCACGCTCATCTGGTGTAGCTCTTTCTCCAGTAATCAACCCTGGCTCTCTGCCTTAGCTATCTAGAAAGCAGAAGCTGAGGCAAAGCCATGTACTCAGACTTTATTGGGAAGAGTTCTGGGGGAATAAGAGGGGTAAAACTTAAATAAAATTAAAGCATGGCAGAGGGAGATGTTTACACTGAGGGATGTGTCCAGGCTACCTCCTCTTCTCAATAAGTATAGTCAATTGCTTGGCTGCTCAGAGTCTTTTTTTCTTTTTTCTTTTTTCTTATTTTTGAAACAGGGTTTCCCCTGTTGTAACTCTGACTGTCCTGGAACTCACTCTGTAGACCAGACTGGCCTCAAACTCACAGAGATCTCTGCGTGCCTCTGCCTTTTGAGTACTGGGATTAAATGCGTGCGCTACCACTGCCCAGCTGCTCTTGATCAAGAAGGTCTGAAATGACCACACTTCAGAACAACTGTGAGTACAACCTCACCTGCCACCTCCTCCTGTGTGTTCCTGAGCTGTGATACTCAGCTTGCTTCCATCACAGCACGATGAATCTCCACATGGCCAGTCCAGCCAGTATGCTGTCAAGGGGGTCTCTTTCCACACTTACTACCGTTTGTGGAGACTCAGTGTGTGCCGGTGACAGTGATCATGGGCTTTGCAGCCAGTAGGACAGTGTATCATTGTTAGTACTGCGTGGATCAGGAACGTGGCGATAAAACCAAGGCCACTGATGTAAGTGGACCGCATAGGACTAGGGTAGAGCATTGGCTTGCTCTGGTATGTCAACCCCTCCTGCTACTTAGACTCACATGTGTCTTTAAATCCTCCTATAAATTAATATTCAGTTTTCCTAGGAAGAAAATTATCTGCACTTCTTTCTTTAGAGGAGAGGGAAAATCCAGTTTTTTGAAGTAATGGCCTACTACAATCTAAAAGCAATTAGTAAGTAAATAAAGCCATGGTCCAATGGTCAAAGTCCATATCCATTACCTCACTCCTCCATTGCCTATGTTAGCCCTACAGCATCCGGTTCAACATAATCTGAACTATACACCCCGGTTAGAACATTTCTACCCAGACTCCAAAACCTGCCATTCAGTAGAATCTGTACTGACAGGAATAGGACGCTAACCTTCTGTGTTTCCCTTGGGTATACTAGGAAGGCCAATTATATTTTCACTTGGTCTCTGGACCCAGGTGTCTTAGCAGTACGAACCAGGTCTGTTCAACATGTGCACTACATTTAGGGTGGCAATCCTGCAAAGTGATGTTGGTCTGGCCCTTTAGCTGTGACTTCACCCAATCTCCCCACCATTTTCAATCCAGATGGTTGCCTCTGAGGAATGAGGTACATGGGAGACTCTGTGTCTGTGGTTCTGAGCCCCTCTGTCACGTCTGGTGCGTAGTAATCGGTGCTCGGTGGTCTGAGACAATGCAGTAGAAGATCTCATGAGAACAGGTCAAGCGTTCTGTGGACCCTCAGGTGGTGGCACTGGGAGAAGAAGGAACAAACATATCTCCTGAGAAGAGTCTGATGAAGAATTGCTTTTTTTCTTTTCATGCCAAATTGGAAAGCTTGATATCATCTAATTGCCACAATGGGGGTAGCTGGTTACTCTTAGAAGTAGCACTGTATCTAGGGCTCAGAATCAGTCCCTGCTGCTTTCATGTGGTCATTTTACCTCACAGCTAGAGCAGTTGCAATGAACATGAACCCATGTGTTGGGACCATTCCTGTCCCATGGCTATTGATCCCAGGCCTATTCTCTTGGCAATATAGAGACCAAGGAAAGGGGCTGGCTAATATCAGATAGATGTTTTGCATCCAATCCCATAATTTCACTCAAGTATCTCTTTCTCCAGGATACCAACAGAAGTTCATTTGGGTAGCGGTTCTGGAAATTGGAAAGTACAAGAGCATAGCCACCTGCTGTGGGCCACTGTACTGGGTCACCACATGGCAGAAAGTGTAAGGCAAGAGATACGTGATTATTTCAAGCATGCCCGTGAGGGAGCACCCAACTTCTCCTCTTCTTAAGAATAGCCTCTACCCATTCATGAGGAGGATGCTCTCATGACCTAATCAACCCTTGAACGTCTGATCTGTCAACACTAGTGCATGGGTGCATGGGGATTAAATGGGTGTAGGTCAGAGGTCAGTGACTGTCTTCCTCAAAGTCTGCCTCCCACACATGAATTTTGAGAAACACATTCAAACCATAGCAGTCATCATCTACCCACATTTTAGGACCAAGAACATGGCTAACTTCACATGGGGGAATCCTGCACTGTGTCCCTCAGATGAAAGAACACAAGATACGACCCAGCAGGTATGACACAGAGGACTCAAAGCCACAAGGTTCTTTAGTTCTCATGCATCTCGTCCCCCGGAGACAAGCAGCTAGGTAAGAAATAGAGCAATGGCTCGGTGAAGCCTCGGTAAAAGGCCTTCTCAGGTGGACTGCAGCATCAGGACACTGGAAGGTATGTGGACTATGGTCTTTTTTTCTAGGTCCCTGACTAATGAGCCATGTATCCCTGCTAAAGAGTCAATATTTCCACTTGTTAAGGCACTGCACTGCAGCAGCTCTGCTCATAGGGAAGATACTTCTCCCCACCCCACCCCATGCAATTCCCGAAGCCAGTTCTAAAGCCAGGACTTGTGGTCTTGAGTGAACTCACAGAGGCTTCAGTTTCAGGAGATGTCCAGAGGGCTCTCTGGCTCGTCCACGTTCTCAGCTTTCCTTTCTGCTCAGGATTGTGACCTGGCAGGACTCACAGCACTAGAGGTACTCATGGTGGGAAGTTTGAATGCACTGACATAACAGACACAGGAGAAGGCTGGGAATGTAGCCCAGTGGTAAAGTGCTTACTTAGCACACATGAGATTCAATTCCCAGCACTTCATAAACTAGGTGTGGTAGTGTGCATCTGTCATACCAGTACTCAGGAAGTGGAGGCAGGAGGACCAGAAGCTCAAGGTTATATATATATATATATATATATATATATATATATATATATATATATATATATATATATATATATATATATATATACACACACACACACACACACACACACAGATTCACACAGATATATACATGCATACATACATAAATACGCACACATACATACACAATATATACATACACGCATATATACATACACATATACATATATAAACACATACCATACAAACACATATAAATATATACATGCACACATATACATACTTAGAAAGAGACAGAGTAAAAGAGAGGGAGAGAGAGAGACAGAGACAGAGACAGACAGAGAGAACATAGAATTCTATAGCAAGGCCATGCTGTGATTCTCACATGTTCTTAAACCCTGTCTAACTACAGGATGCCAAGAGACTACACACACTGTACCACAGATGTTCATTGGGATCTCAGTATTGGTCTGACGGATCATAGCAGCAAACCAGTGACTCACTGTGTAATAAAATGGTACATTTGGGACTCAGTCTGGCTAAATACAGAAGGCACTAATGAATGATGTGAACAGGTGGTGCCAACTCCCATGGCACCTCCTTTGCACCACGGTCTTTCAACAAAAGAACAATAGAGGAGGGCGGATGCCTCTTTCCCATGGAAAGGAGAAGAGCTTTTGAGCCCTTGCTATTAGGAATAAAAAAAAAAAGTGTCACTCTATCAACAGACACATGGAGAGTGTCAGAGGTACCTCAACTGGACTAGCAGCTGTGCTGCAACTGGCTGCCACCTGGTTCGGTTTACAGTAATTCACCACCATCCACCAAAGACTGAAAAGACCCGAGGAGGGATGCGATGGGAGCCACTGCTCCTGCAGTCTTTTAAGTGGGTAAAAGCAGCACTATTCCCTGGAATGCCTCTTCCAGCAAAGCTTTACTTCTGGCTTACCACCTTGGCCAGGACAAAGGGTAGTCTCCCCTCACCCCTTCAGATCAAAACTACCTTTACCACCCAAGCCAGGGAACTGATATGAGGACTCTTGTGTGTATCCACCCAATCCATACATTCTAATGAGAATTTTAACTGGGAATCTGAGAAGTAAACAAAGGGGTGGGTCCCTGGACATTTCTCCCACTGTGGATTTACAGTAGCAAAGGAAACAGGTCTGTTCTGGAGAAAGATAACTTAGGAGTTCATGTTGATGATTCCAGACAAAATGTAAGATTACAGTCTCAGGTTGTGTGGGTTTGGCCTGACTCTCATCTTGTTTCAATTCATTTAAATTTTCTGCGAGCATATGCTCATGCCAGTGCTGATGTTTGCGTGTGTGAGTGTGAGTGTGTGAGTGTGTTTGTGTGTGTGTATTTGTGTGTTGCACTGGTAAATGTGCATATGAACAGAGAGGCCAAAAGAAAGTTTCAGGTGCTTTTTGACACAGGGTTTCTCAGTGGTTTAGAGCCCACTAAATAGGTTAGATTGGCTGGCTAGAGCACTCTGGAGTTCCATCCATCTCTGCTCTCCAGTGCTGGGGTTGCAAGCGTGATGCTATGCTTGGCTTTTTTTTTTATGTGAGTTCTGGGGAACTGAACCTGGGTCCTCAAGCTTGTAAGACAAGCACTTTCCTGATGCAACTATATCCCTGGCCCTAGCTCTTCTTTTCTGTTCATAATTATATTAATAAAAGTGCTTTGCACATCCTGCTGTATCATAAGATAGTTTCAAATGGACAGTGGTAATAGTGTCCTCTCTGCACGAGGCTTTACCGTTTCTTACCGTGCTGGTCACTGCAGATTACACACCTGCCTTTTTGAACTGAGACGGTGTGGCTTTCTTCGGCCAATAAAATGGGAGTGCAGTAAGAGTGATGCTGGTCATTTTCAGGAAGAAGGCTTAACAGCCCGAGTATCTTTTCTCTGTGCCTCAGCGACTAGCTTTAAAATATCCCAGACAGATGCTGTTCCCAAAGCTTGGGTCATAGGAGGAAGGTGGAGTTGGGTGGGACTGGAGCTCACACATCATAAAGAGTCAGCCTGAGGCTGTGGAAGGCATCATCATTTGGGTTTATCTGTCACTATAGCATAGCTTCACCCAGCCTGTCCTGATCCACACGCCATTCCTCCTCTACCTTCTCCTCTTCCTCCTCCTGCTCTTCTCCTCCTCCTCTTCCTCTTCTTCTTGCTCCTCCTCCTCCTTTTTCTACCACTAGCCTAATATACAGGTATTACCATTTCTTTTCGCAGAGTTATTGTTGAAAAAGATTCATAGATGTGAAGTTGTAGTGCCGGAGGCTAGATGGACTTGGGGTTTTGCTCAATGCGCCAAACCACTCCCTGTTAGGCTGGCATCTTTCCACGTCTCTACTAGCACCTTGTGACAGGGTGAGTGCTCAATCTCATCAATACAGCTTGCCAGCAGGCTTTGGGTGACCACCAATCTGATAGGGAAGGAAGGTTGCTCAGCTGAGCTTCTGCCTGCTGTTCATATTCTGAGAAAGATGAGCTTCTTACCATGTAAATTTATGGGCAATTGTGTTTCCCTCATGGACTATTAATATAGTCTGGCCATTTGGGGTGACTGGCAGCTTTCCTCTTAAACTTTGGAAGCTCTGCATTCCTTAGGAATATTCATATTTAGTCTATAATTTCAGACGCTGTACTGCAGGGAACTATGGGATATCTATTTTGATTACTAGTGCATCCATCCTTCGACCCAGCAACCCCCTCAGAGGCACTGGACTTGACCTTGCTGAGCTGGTGAACTAGCAGTTTTCTATACTGCTCCCCTTGTTGTTCAATAAATGAACAAATATACCCTTAGCCTTAAGGTAGTCAGCCTTTTTCAAATGTGTTTGCTTTTGCTGCTTGAAGCTTTCATATATATCCCAAGAATTGTAGATATTTATTTAAATGCTTTCTCTTTCACAAAGCATGCCAAACATCTAATCTTTCTCTTGACTGTCTCTGTCATTTTTCTCCTCCTCATTCATCTTTTATATTTTCTTCCACCCCCTCCTCCCTTAATGATTTAAAATGCAGGCTCTCACACAAAGTCTAATGCGTGTTCCCCAGTGAGCAACAAACAAGTTCCCTGGTGATACAGTTTAGCATGAATACATCATCCTGAAATGCTGGAAACTTATGGCAGTGTCTGAGAGGCAGGACCTTCAGGAGTCGATTGTCTTCATGGTCCAGCTATGGATGAATGAGCCAGTGTGTCCATGGGTCACCGGGAAAGCGGCTTTGAGAGAGCACTAAGCTCTTGGAGTCTTACTTGCTGCCTCACTCTACAATGTCCTGTGTCAGGCGAAGATGCTGCGGGAAGGCCCTCGTCAGTTGTTGATGTCAGCCTCCAAACAATGGTCCAAATCAACTCACGTTCTTCACAGCCTACTTAGTCTGTAGTGTTCAGCCATAGCAGTGGAAAACGTGTGGACCCTGGGAAGTGCAAGGGGAAGGTGAACAGTCCGAGGGTTTTGTTCTGCTTCTCTTTCCTCTTTTAGGAACAAAGACCTTGAGATGGAAGGTAGGCTGTGCAGCACTGTTATTGCCTGGCTGCTGACACTATCCAGGGGCCCATGGGAACTCAGAAATGACTGAGGTGTGAGCAGAGGCTGGACCCTGCCTGTCTTCCTGTTCCTGCTCAAGCCCCCTCACATTATTGTTATCTTTGGCCATATAAACCATGGCTTTCCTCCTAAGTCGAGCAAGCTTGCCTATTTCAAGACACCCAAGCCATTGGTTCAGCTTAAGGTTACGCTTAGCGTTTCATATGGAAGATCCTGAATTCATCCATAGAAACATAATCACTGGTACTTAAGAATTTATATTCTAAGATGTTTGCTGCTATGTCACCTGCAGTGGTAAGATCTGACCTGTCTAAGCTAAGGTTTCTATTATGATAAACTCCATGACCAAAGGCAACTTGGGGAGGAAAGTGCTTATTGAGTCTCATCACTCCAGAAACTCAGGGCAGGAACGCAAGGCAGGCAATGATGCAGAGGCCATAGACGAATGCTGCTTACTGGCTTGTTCCTAAGGGCTTGCTCAGTCTGCTCTTTTGTAGTACCTAAGATCACCATTCAGGGGTGGCAGTGCCCACAGTGAGCTGAGCCCTCCCACATCAATCATCAAGTTAAAAAAATGCACCACAGGCTTGCCCACACCAGTCTAGGGAGGGCATTCTCTCAGTTGAGGTCTCTCTTCCAAAATGATTCTAGCTTGTATGAAGCTGACATAAAACTACCCAGCACATTAACTTTCTTGTATGTCTGGGAAACTGTTTCACTACTGAGGTCCATCCCGAGCCCAGTTTCTTCTTCTTTAAATGTTTTATTAAATTTTATTTGTGCATTTGTTGTGTGCACACGAGTGAACACGTGTGTGGTCGGTCTACGTGAGTGTGGGTGCACATGTGCCACAGCACATGCGTGCAGGTCAGAGAACAACTTTCTTGAGTCAGTTCTCTCCACTGTGGGTTCCAGGGATTGAACTCTGGTCATCAGGCTGGAGCTGCAAGCACTTCTACCTTCTGAACCATCTCATTGTCTTCAGGTTCTACTTCCTAGCACTGCAAATGGAAGCAGGAATTCTCAACAGGTCCAATAAATGATGATGCTTCCAGATCACCAGCATTGTGCTGCATCTTAAAGAAGAGTAGAACCTAGACCTATTGGTCTGAAAGGTGGCAAGATACACTGCATTTCAAAAGCTTCTCCAGGGAGATGTGTTCTTGTTCTCTCCCCCCCCTTCTCTGTATTTATAAAACTTTTTTGTTTATTGAAGGAAGTTTAGAAAACTTCCTTTAAGTCTACAGATTTGCTTGCTTCTATCTATCTATCTATCTATCTATCTATCTATCTATCTATCTATCAATCATCTATCTGACTATCTATCTCTCTATCATCTATCTGACTATCTATCTATCTATCTCTTCTTTTTTGTGTGTACATGTATATGACCATGTGTGAATATGCCCTTGGAGGCCACAAGTGGTGTCAGATTGGAGCTGAAGAGTTAAAGAGAATGTGAGCTGCCTTATGTGGGCCCTGGGAATTGAACTCTAGTCCTCTGGAAACCCAAGCCATCCCTTCAGCTCTTATACTACCAATGCTCTTATTGTTATAGTATACAACATAATATATATATATATGTATATATATATAACATTATATAAGATATATATTATATATAATTATATAACATATAATAAATGCTATAATAGTACTATTGTTATTTTAAGTAGGTATTGATGAATACATAGTGCGAGATGCTCTTGGGCTGTTACTACTGAGGATAGCATGGCAGAAGAGAAAGATGAAAGAGGAGACAAATTGATACTTTCTGCAAAATGGAAATATTATTTATGGTAAAAATTAAAATGGAAATGTGGAAATTAGCATCCTAAGTTATAGCTATAATATTATAATGAATATGGAAAAGTTATATAGGAGCGAGGAAAAATTAAAATATTGATTTAATTACATGAGTAGAGTTTGGGCAATTTTTAATCTAAGAATCTGTGGCTATTTCAATGTTGTTTTTCCTAGCAGCTATTTCAAATGGGAGCCCAGTATAGCTTCTGGCACACAGATATTCAGTAAATGTCAGATGTTTCTGTAGTCACTTTATTCTGAGCCCAGCTTCCTAAGCAGCTTCCAGTTCTTGGACTCCCTCCAAGCACCGTGGCTCCTCACAGCAGCCTTCATGGCTCCTCTCCGTACTGCTGTAAGGCTGCTCAGTGGTCTTGTCCATAGAGGGGTCTGGGCCAGTGTCACCAAGCTCACTCACTGCCTAGAGCCTGGTGATACTGAGATGAGGAGTCCATCCCGAATGATCCAGGTGACCCCTTGTAAGCACAGAGATGCCTGTGAGAGGGAGGTGGGAGTTAAAGCCAGGTGGAGATGTCATAGCTGATGGGAGAATGGCATGCATGAGCCAAGGACTATGGGAAGCCTCTAGGAGCTGGGGGAGGAAGATCCGTAACAACATCTGTATCAGCTGCTTTTCTCCTTGCTACAGCAAATTTCCTACAGAAAAGCAATTTAAGGAAGCAAGGGTTTATTCTGGATTATAGTTAGAGGAGATACACTCTATTGTGCCAGAGATGCCATGGTAGCAGGAGATTAAGGCTGGCTGGTCACATTGCATCCACAGTCAGGAATCAGAGAGTAAATAGGAAAGTGTGGTGGGAGAGGGGAGGGCAACCCCAGTCACGCACTTCCTGGGGTAAGGCTCTCCTCTTAAAGGTTCCATAACCTTCTCAGACAGGGCTAACAGCTGTAGACAAACCACAAACACATGAACCTGTGAGGGACATTTCACATTCAAATCACACCACCTGACCCCCCGAGATTCATTTCAGAAAGACCATGAGAATGGTAAGAGGATCTGTTCTTTCAAACTACAAAGTCATGACAACCTTTTACACCACCCATAGCAAACCGATACAGAAGGCTGGCTAACACATGTCTCAATACCCCAGTTTTATGTATAATTCCATCTTGCGTGACTAGAGCTAAGTACCACAACCGCTTTCCATTTGAATTCTTGTGTGACTAAATCCTAGTCTCCTCTCAGGCAGATGGATCTGGGAAAGCCTAAGAACAAGGTGTATGTTCAGGAAGGCAACAACTGGCACACATATTTACATATGTATAAATGACAGAAACAAGACGCTTGGGAGGAAATGAAGCAAAATATTAGCAATGGTGGAAATATTAACTTGTTTTCTGCTTCTGGCTTTTGAGGATTTTCCCCCAGATACCTTCAACAAGCAGATATTACTTTGATAAGAAAAAAAATGTAATTTTAATTGATTAGAAATGAGACAGCCTAAGTATTTACACTATTCTCTGGCACTGCAGAAGTCATTAAGAGAGCCAGAGAGGTGGGGGATAGGTTTGCAAGATTCTGTGCAGGGCCTGGAGGGATTCGTATTTGAGAGGAATAGTAGCAAGCAGAAGGCATGCCTGGTAGGAGCTGATGTGAGCTGAGAAAAAGATTGTGCTTACCCGGGTGTGATGGTTTAAATGAAAATGGCCCCCATAGGCTCATGTATTTGAATACTTGATCCCCAGTTGGTGGAACTGTTTGGGAAGGAGTAGGAGGTGTGGCCTTGTAATAAGAAGTGTGTCACTGGGGGTGGATTTTGAGGTTTCAAAAGCTCATACCATTCCCAGTTAGATCTCCCTGCTTTGTGGTTATGTCTTAAGATGTGAGCTCTCAGCTACTGCTCCAGCTCCTGCCTGCCTGCCTCCTGATGGCCATGGACTCTAACCCTCTGGAACTGTAAGCCCCAAATAAACACTTCCTTTTAGAAGTTGTCTTGGTTTGAGTGTGTTATCATGGCAAGAGAAAAGTAATAAATATACTAGGTTAATAGATAAGCCCAATAAAATTAAAGGAAGAATCCTCAGAGATTAGAATAAGAGTACAAAGAAAAAAGACAAACTATTATTATGGATAATTAGTGTTGGATATTGAACTAGTATGCTCTGCTACAGTATCTAACACTATATTACAGTATTATGTCACTTAATCCTCTCAAACACTCTCATGAGGAAGGTTCTAGAATTATTCTAGATATGTAGATGAGATAATAGAAAAACGGATGTTGGGTAATTTGCCAATAAGTAGTCGAATTTGGATTTAAATTTCCAGATCATTCCAAAGCATGTTTCAGAAGTGGGTCAGAGAAGCAGGCAAATGAAAATGCTTGAGATCCTGTAGTTTTTCTTATGATCATTTTCTACTGCTGTGGAACAAATTACCACAGATTTAGAAGCTTAAAACAATACCCATTTATCTCACTGTTCTGTAGTTCTGAAGTCCAGGTTGGCTCATCTGGGTTTCTCCCGAGGGTCTCACATTCTAAAATCTCAGTGGTGTCCAGACCATGCTCTTCTCTGGAGATTGTGGGGGAAATCCATTCCCAAACTCTTATATCTTCACTCAGTCATTCCTTGTGGTTGTAGGAATAAGGGTCCCATTTTCTCTCTAGCTCTTGTTAAATTCTTCCCATGCTTCTAATTTCTAAATTCCTTTGATATTCACTGAATAAGACTCCAAACCTTTAAACTAACCCCACCCACTCCACAGTCTCCCTTTTGCTATATACCCTGTCTTTGTGGAGGCTTCTCTGCCTGCTAGCAAATCCCATGCTCCTAGGGAGCAGGCCGCACAGGGTTTGTATCACCTGGTTGTTCTTAGAATTCTGCCCTTGGCCCCCAGGCAGATCTTTGCTCTTATCTTGGAGGAGAAGACATGGTTGGAGTTTTGATAAAAGGACATACCTTACAGAATAGTGGGTTTCGGAGAGATTATTGGGCATTGGTGTCTAGATGAGACTGAGGTAAGAAAAGAGTGAGAGAGAGAAAAGAGACCAAGAGAGGCTTTCTGATAGCTGGGTGGGGCAGAGCTGAAAGAGGAAGTCAGATGGGAAAGAACTTAGTGAGATTTCCGTGGGTTTGGCGATTCATTCTGCAGGACTCTTGACCTTTTGGAACATTTTCTCTCCAGTATTTCATCCGGTCCTCATTACACACCTTCACGAGGCAGAAGGTATTACTCTCTCTGGCTGACAAATGGGCAAAGTTGCAAGTCTGGGAACATCTTTTCCTCAAAAGTTAAACTCTGGACCTGTGGTGAAGGCCATTGGATGGGCCCATTCTTCCTGCATCTCAGCACAAGGACACTAAGCAGCATGGATTGATGGCCACATCACCCGTGGTCCCCTGGGTTCCTGTCATCTACCCTTGCCTGGCCTGAAGGCAATTCATTCCATCCTAAGAGAAACATGTAAGGGAGGTCAGATTAACAGGCATCCATCAGGGGAGAGAAGATGGGAGAAATTCTTCTCATAGTCTAGACTCTGGTTTTCTGAGGGGAACTTCAGAGCTGCAGGATGAGAGGAGTGGTAAAGAAGGAGGGTGGAGAGTTTTCCTCACCCCTGTATGGTATGGAGAAGAATCAAGAGAGGATTGAACAAGGAATGGAAAGGGCAAAGAGGATGGAGAGTGCGTAGCTCACAGGATGTGGACGTTTGCTGCTGCTGCTGATGAGTTGGAACTATAGCAGAAAAATGAGGCTCTGCAGAGACATGATATAGAATCCCAGCTGCCATACTCCCATGAGACAGGAGCAGCCTCTTCTAGGCTCTGGGGAGTCTAAGTTTCCAGGTTTTGCATACAGGTATGTGTGTCCTAGAGTAAGTGCCTACTGCTCCCAAATCAGCTTTTGTGACTGATCAATACTGATGACAGCTGTGAAGGGTGGGCCCTGGGCGCTGTCAGAGCAGCAAGCTCTTCGTGTGACCCACGGACAGGCAGTCCGGTCGGGAGGGATTTTTCCCTGTTTGGGGAAGCAGCTACTGCCCCAGGCAGTCTGGCTTTCAGATTTACTATAGGAAAAAAAAAAAAAAATCACCCCATTAAGAAATCTAGTCTGGTAATCTCGGGCCTCAAAACTTGCATTTTCTGCAGTCTGCCTGGCTGGGTGAAAGGCAGGAAGGAGAATTTAAAGTGGCATGTATCGATTGGCTCGGCTCACCAAAAGAAGGCCCTTTACCAGCTCTTCCAATTACAATTTATTTGCTAGTGAAAAAAAGGAACTAGAGAGACACCCACACCCACCCGCAGAGCTGCTTCCCTCCCGGTGAATTATGACATCATCGTCCTTTGCTCAGCATTTCCGAAAGCTGCCTGGTGGAGCACCTGGGAGATCAGCTGATGAATGAGACGGAAACCTGCTGGGAAGGGTGCCTGTCAGAGGCCTGGGAAGCTGAGTGAGGTAGGGAGTGAGCGGAGGTCATAAGGCTGTTAGTCAGCTTTAGGAAGATCACAGGATTTGGAGGGAGCCTGACATGGACTCTAGTCCTGTTCCCCCCACCCCACCCCACCCCTATTTTTATTTCTATTTATTTATTTATTTATTTATTTATTTATTTATTTATTTATTTATTTATTTTGCTCTGAGCACTTCACATCTCCAACCATTGGTTTTCCCATCAACACAGAGACAGACAGACATCCTTGCATGTTTGTTATGAAGATTCAAATAGATGCCATCCTCTGGTGCATCAACAGGACTGAGCAGACGTGTCGGCAACACCCTCGGGAGTTGTGACCTCATATTCTGCTCTGTGGGTGCTAGGGTTTGAGTTCCCAGTGGAGAGGCAGCCCTGCCTTGAGTTCCCTAAAATAATTAGTGTTTAGACAAACGGTCGTTCCCTTTACTTTGTACTGCAATTGCAGCAGCTATGGCTAGGCGGCAGTCCCTGTCTGGTAAGGGCTCACTTCCTGAAGATACAAGCCATGTTTTTGTTGTGTCTTCTTGTAGTGGAAGGACTGAGGGAGCTCTCCAAGGTCCCTGCTGTAAAAGCGCCACTCACCGAAGGTCCCACATTCTCACTCCATCTTCAGGGGCTAGGATGGTAGTATGAATTTGGGGAAGTATAAACATTCATTCCATTACAGTTGCCAATAAGGCTAATAAATCTATTTTTAGGGTCCCAGAGACTCTTTTTCTCTGGTTTTTATATCTTTCAGCATTCTCAGGAAGAAAGCAATTACCTCCTGAGGCAGTGAATCACTAACAGTAGCATCTCAGGTGAGTGTGTGTGTGTGTGTGTGTGTGTGTGTGTGTGTGCGTGTGCACACCCACAAGCACACATTGTAGAGGAGTTGGGATGAAGAGACAAGAGGGGATTATTTGGGGATAGAGACTGAGCTGAATACTCTGCCTTATGACTTTGTTACCTTCACAAGAATGTACCTTCAGAGGCAGAGTTAACAGGACCCACAAAACTTCACACTACAAGACAGGAAAGAGGCAGAGAGGGAGAAGATGGAGAGGAGAGAGAGAGAGAGAGAGAGAGAGAGAGAGAGAGAGAGAAGAGAGAGAACTGCGTTTTTTCATAGATAGATGTCTTCATGTGCACTTGTGATGCTTTCTCTTTCCTTCTTCCTTCCTTCCTTCCTTCCTTCCTTTCCCTCCTCTCTCTCTCTCTCTCTTTCAAGTCTGAAGCCTCCTCATGCATAGTCAAACAGGACAACCACATGGGCATTCATACAGGCTGTTTTCTTTTAGAGATTCAAGCACAACTCAGATGACTTCTGTATTCAAAAGACCTGCAGGTGAACAAACAGCTGGAAATAAACACAGAGTTTGCAAATCTCTGCACAGTACAGATTCTAAGCTCCAACTGCCACTAGCTAGAGACAGGAACTCATGTTGGCCTATGTGACTTTGGGGCAAAGTCTTTCCTTTTCTGTGCCTTGGTTTCCTCACATATAAGTGAAGCAATGACTCAGTCTTGAAGGACTCCTCCAGATACAAATTCTGTTGACTGTATATAATAGACCGACCACTTGGCAATAGCTTAAACAAAAAGGGGCTTAGTCATATAAATCTAGAGGTGCACAGTCCATGGCTAATGTGGCACTAAGTGATATAAAAAACCCAGGGTTTTTTTTTTTTTTTTTTACTTTTTCTGTCTCTCTTCTCTGCCACACTTGAAAGTGTCAGCTTGTCTCATGATTACACAATGGTCACCAAGCAATACCTCTTTGTTCTAAATAAGAAAAAGCAAGGGCAAGAAGAGACTGAAGGTTTATAACAGCAGAGACTGTCTCAAAGCGTAAGGAAAGTGGTGGCTGACCTGAAGGTTTAAGCTTGAGTCTCCTAGAACTACACCCTGTGGTCACTTGACTTTGAGGTGGTTAGTAACGGGATTGGACGTGGGTCTGACCCACACTGTTGGGTGCAAAAACAAACAAACAAACAAACAAACAAACAAAACCATCAATTCCCACAACCACTTGAATGCCCTGGGCCCTTGTAGCCATGACAGCACTGGCCAGTGAGCTGGTTTCACAATGGCTTACAAAGATGGTATCTGTCTAGAATATTCTTGCACAAAGTGAATACTCAAACATGGCTTTCTTGACCTCAGCTGGGTCTTCAGAACCTGGCTCACCACAGGTGCATGCTAACTACTTGCTGCTGAGCACATTTCCCATCAGTGTGCTTGGACCTCAGTGGACTGGGCACTCAGGCAATACGGGATGTTAGAAGATAACTGGATTTTCTGGCAGCTGGAGAGTGAGGCAGAGATGCTGATGATTTCAAAAGAATTCCAATTACTGTGTTCTAGTGATTTCTATACCCGAGGCTGAAAGGTGAAAACCATATGCTACATGTGAGTCAAGTCAGGGTCTCACAGGAAGCATGACAATCGAGGAGTGCTTAATACAGGGCTGTTTACAAAGGTGCAGCAGATTAAGGAAAAGGATAGGGGTGAGGAAGTCCCTTGGGGGCTGTTATTGTGAGAGAGCTGTGTTTATCTCTGGCTGAGATAAAGGGTAAGGGAGAGAATGATCTCTTTAAAAACAGCTGTATGAGTGATATCCAAAAGAACAAAACAACCAAACGGAAGGAAGGGAAGAGAGGAGAGAAGGAGGGAGGGAAGGGAGGAGGGAGAGGAGGGAGTGGGATAGAGGGAAAGAGCTATGGCCCTGACTAGGCCAGGAGCAGAGGGGTCTGTGACACTTGGAACACTTAGAGGGAACACTTAGAGAGGCACCACTTGGCGCCTCCCTTTTGCTAAGCCCCACTGGACCCCAGAAGGGGAAATGAGCCTGATGGCTGATGTAGTCCATGGAGAGTAGACTCTAGGGCAATGATTCTCAGCCTGTGGGTCACGACCCCTTTGGGGGTTGAACAACTCTTTCACAGGAGTCGCCTAAAAACATCTGCATATCAGATACATTTTGATTCATAACAGTAGCGAAATTATAGTTATGAAATAGCAACGAAAATAATTTTATAGTTGCAGGGGTTACCACGACATGAGAGGCAGTATTAAAGGGTCGCAGCATTAGAAAGGTTGAGAACCACTGGTCTAGGACATAAGGTGGGGTAAAGGGGTGCGGTGTTATGATTTACGGTATGAAACAGCTTTAGTCATTGCCCCTGTTCTTAACACAGAACTTCCCCAAACTTTTGGAATTTCTGAAGCTATCAGAGGTGGAAAGGTAAGAATAACAACCCCTTCCAACCACCCTTGAGTTTATACCGACTAGGTGAGTTTTGGAAAGCCCCTCTGGTCGCTAGGCAGGTGAGTGAGTAGAGGTTCACCTTTCAACCTTCCTCTTGGAGAGAGGAGAAGAGCAGGAGATGATCCTGATTAGCAGTAGTCCAGGATTTAGTCAGACATCTGCAAGGAAGCCTCCGACAGAAAAACAAGCATTCGCAGAGGTGACCATGAGTAGCAGCCAGGTGGGGAGTCTGCCTGGAGAGGCCTCAGTGGCTCTGTGCCACCCCTATGCCACCCCCCATACTCTGACACATGTTTCTTTGGGGGTTCTTTAGGAGCAAGATATTCCTAAAGCAAGGTGCCTTCTTTCTCTTTAGTCTGCTGGATAGTTTGATTAGACAGAAATTAAAAGTCTTTTGAAGAAGTGTGAGTTCAGATTCCTACCCCTCTCGTTCCCCCACCCCAGCCCTGAGAGAGGCCTTCTTCAAGTTCGTCTCAGCCTGACTGGGTTCCCACAAAGAATTCCGTGGCCTTCAGTCTTCTTAACAAAATGTCATTAGCTATAGAAAAAGAGACTGGTCTGTCAACACACCTGGACAAATAAATGTCTGCTAGAGTGTTGGCCTCTGTTTCCGTCCCGCAGAGAATAATGTGCAAGCTGTTGTCTGTTTGATGGGCCAAATGTAGCCTCAGGCCATCATGTGTTCTCTGACCCAATTCAGCTCCTCCACCCCAAATCATTTACTGTTCCCTCAATATCCCCCAACTTCTCCCTCTCCTAGAAAAATGGTGTCTGCTGGGCAAGTGAGCTATTCACACTGTGTGATGGCCTCCAATGAAGCAATACATTCCTGCCTTTTCTCCAACGGATTTGCTTTTGTCATTTTTACTCTACTGGATCTTCTGGGGACTGAGGGAAATTTCCCTCTGGCTGCAAATGTCTCTCTTCTGCTCTTCTCCCCTTATTCCCTTTCTTGTCTTGTCTCTTCCTCCTCCTTCTTCTCCATCTTTTTTCCTTTGTCTATCTGTCTCTTATTTTCTGAACGGCCATATGTAGCCAGGCCAGCCTGGCTACGTGGCCAAGGAAGACCTGGAGCTTCTGACTCTCCTGCTCTCGCCTCCTGTTGCTAGGGTTACAGGTGTGTACCACCATGTGGCTTATGTGATGCTGGGATTGAAACTGAGCCACATCCCTAGCACATTCATCTCTTCTACTTGACTCCGTTACTTTTGTATTACTACCACAGACTCTCACAGATAATCAGCTTGAGAAGGCTCATTCATCACAGTTTCAGAAACTTCAGTCCATGGTTACTTGGCCCAGACTTTTCCGTACTTAGTGAATTTGTGCATCATGGTGGGGGCAGGGGGTAAAAGAACCTGCTTCTCTGGTGGCAGCTGGGAAGCAGAAGGAGAGGGAGGGGGTCCAGATCCCAGTGTTCCTTTTTAGGACATGCTCCCCATATGACTAGGAAATATCTAACTAGGCCCATCCTTCAAGGGTCCTCCCATTAGTGCCAGTGCTGGGGATCAAGCCTTCAATATATGGGCCATTCAGGAACATTCCAGATCTGAACTGCAGCAGGCTGCCCCTGGGCTTTGCCCTTCCATGATAAACTAGTGATTTAAAACACTGCTTTCCTGGGTTTTGGGGGGCTACTCTTACAAATAGTACACTTGGGAGGGGCGCAGGCTCTTTGGTTAGAGCCACTGAGTCAGAAGCACAGACAAGCACCTGGACTTGCCATTGGGCGTGGAAGATGGACGACTGTGGGACTGAGGCCTTGGGAGCAATGAGACGAGGCGGGAAGAACTGCTTCTGGGCAGCAGAATGAACTCTGTGAAAGTTGACTGACAGGATGGGGCATCATTTTTCAGAAGGGAAATAGACCAGGATTGGCAGCTGGGGCTGAGTTCGAGGCAGGCTCAGTATCATTTGTTGAGTGTCTGCTGTGTACTAGGCTCCATGTAAATGCCTTGTGTATGTCGTCGCAAACCTGCCAGGAAACCCCAGGAAACTCAGTCATTATTTTACTGGTATAAATGAAGTTCAGAGACTCTCAATGCCCTGTTAAAGGTAGAAATATCATTCAGAGTCAAGACCACCCGGCTGCAAAGGCAAAAGTCTTTCTTTCATTCCAGTGTCTGCTGTTTGGATGCTACAAACTACCTGAAACCCACTTGAACCTCCAGAATTCTCCAGAACCCTTAAAGCAGAGACTAACCTTCCCAGATGGCTTGTCTACACATAAAATCCTTGTTATGTGACACCTGTGGAAAAACTGGAAGTTTGGAAATCAGGGGCCAATATGCACCTGTTGTCTGAAACAAAGTGCCAGCTGCTCCAGTTAGATGGAAGATTTGTTCTCACTTTCGCTACAGTCCCCACCACTCTCTATTGTCCCCACTACTACGACTGAGGATCGGTTGTCACTTCTTATTCTGCCTGACTGCTTGCTGGCTCACCTACTCTAGTTTATGTTTATATGTATGCGTGTGTATGCGTGCATGCCCATGTGTACGTGTGTTCTTGGGTGTACATGTGCATGCACCTGTGAGTGTGGAGGCCAAATGAGAAAGAACCTCACTGTTGTTCCTCAGGAGTGGTTCACCTTAGGTTTTGGAACAGAGTCCCTGAGGCTTATTGATTAGACTGGGCTAGGCTGGCCAGTGAGCCTCAGGGTCCTCCCATCCCTGCCTCCTAGTTGCTGGGATCACAAGCGTCTGCCTGGGGGTTGAACTCAGGTCATCATGCCGATGAAAGCATTCACCCGCTGAGCCATCTCCTTAGCCTTACTTATTCATGTTGCCCTCTTGGTTTCAGCAGGTGCTAGGCTTGGGTCTCCAACATACCAACCTCCCTAATGCTTTGAGATGGTCTAATGGAGTTGGAGCATGCACTGGACCTCCATTTATGTGTGGCCTCTTTCCCTTTCAGTGTTTGCTTTTGTGCTTTTTAGTATACTTGCTGTTGTAATACGATTGCCACGGCTGTAACTACAAAGAAGTTATGCATGCACCTGGGCCATGTGTGTTAAGAATCATTTCTTCCGTAGGATTCTGAGGTAGGCTTTGATTGAAAACCATGGACTTAGTCCCTATTTTACAATATCTGTGGGATGCTATGAAAATACCTCCAGCTTTCCAGGCCTGGATGCCTGGAGATGAAACCCAACGCCTCATGCATACCAGACACTTCACTATTAAGCTGTATCCCAGCCACCTTTGATTCAGATCTTTTATTTGGAGATGAAGTCTCACCAAATTGAGGGTTGGCCTCAAACTCACTCAAGGCAGGCTTTGAACTTGAAATCTTCCTGCTCTCTCCTCCCAAATTCCTGGGATTACACATTTCTACTACTAGCCCTAAATGGAGTACGGTATTTGCCCCCTTCCCTCAATCTGGGCAATGGAGTTATTGACATATCTATAGAAAAGAAATGTTCCCAAATTCTAAACCCTAGCAAATTGTCAAGTGTCTCTCTGAGAAGCCAATGGGTACAGCACGTGGTATCTGGTCTTAGAGAGGGACTGGAAGACTCCCCTGTCACCTCTGTCCTGGACAACAACAAGGACTGGTGATGTGCTCCCGGGGACAACAGCATCCTTGCTCTCATTAAAGAGAAGCAGCATCCCTGTTTCCATCCACCTTCCTGTCCCCTGAGCCTGCACCTGTGTACCCAAAGAGAACACATTCCTGACTTACACCTTTGCCCTTGGATTCCTTCTGACCCAGGGAGAGCCAGGTTTAATGAGAGACCAGGTCTCTGGCATCTTCTTGAGGAAGGGCTGGCCAGCCTCATGGTGGGAAGACCCAAATGTGGATAGCATCTCTGCGACGGAATGCCCAATGTCTGCCCCTTTTTCATTCTAGTTGCTAAGCCTGGTTTTAGATTTTCTCAAGTCCTCAAGTTATAGGAAAGTTAAATCAGCTAGGGAGGGAGGAGAATGAAGACGAGCAAATATCTTCTGCTCAGGACCAGAGACCTTCAGTGCTAAGGCTGGGGCTGTCAGGGTAAGGTTGGGTGACCAGGCATCCTGGACGGTGCTGTTTTTAGTAAATACTGTCCAAAGTGTCCTGTGAGAGTTAGTGAGAGTGGCTGGGGTCTGTGGGAAGGCAGTGAACCCTGGAGGAAGAATCTTGTGCAGGCGAAGTTCACTGTGTTGTCTCTCTCTGCCTCTGATGGGGCAGGAGAGAGAAGGGAGATGGTGCCAGGTCAGATTCCAGCAGAAGCATCCCAGTCTGCATCCTCAGAGGTGCTGCTTCTGTAGTGTCTTGTCCAAACCCCTGAGAGGAAGGTTTTACAGGTGAGAGAATCAGGGTTCTGAGAGGCGTGGAACTTGCTAAGTGTCCCCCAGATAAACGGTGCAGGTAGAACCTGCAGACCCTTGGTCTGTTTGCTTCCGGTGCTGTGCATTTAACCACTGGCAACATCATTTCTCCAGGTGTACTTTCTTAATACAGGAATCGTTTCAAATTATTACCACTACAACTCAGAAGCTGGGCTTTGTTAATCTTTCTGTGCCTTTGGAATACTTGATTTCCCACTACCGGTTGGCTAGGGGTGTGTCTGAAGGTGGGGAGAAGAGGCCAAATGTCAGTGTCTTCTATTTCCAGCTTATTAACATCAGATCAGGAGCTGACGGTGTAATTGAGATATTTGTGAATTTCAATGATCTTACAGAACTCTCCACCCCTAATCCAGACAGTCTGTGGCTAAATCTGGTCTAGAATCCGGAAACAAGGAATATCACCTGAAACCTGTCTCAGCCTCGGTGTGTGGAAGGAAGGTGGGTGAGCTGCCATGCATATGCCTGTTCTCACTCACTCATCAAAATTAAAATTTCCTTAAAATACTTGATTGAATACTCTTACCCTGTTGCCATGACAAAATGTCTTGACCAAAGCCACTTAAGGGACAAAGGGTTTACGCTAACTCACAGTTCAGGTTACTGTCCATGACAGAGAGGAAGTCATGGTGGCAGGGCTTGAGGTAGCTAGTCACACAGCCTCCCCAGGGAGGGAGCGGAGCGTGATGAATGGTTAGTGCTCAGCCAACTTTGTCCCTTAACACATCCAGAAAATGGTGCTGCCCACATTGGGCGTGTCTTCTCATCCCAATTAACCTAATCAAGATAATCCCTCACAAGTATGCCAAGAGGTGACTCTAGTCCCTGGCAAGTTGACAGTATTAGCCATTGTAATGGGAGAGACTGGTAGCTATGTGACACGTTGCTAACTGTGATCTCCTACACTATTGGGAGATCCATTTGAGCTGCAGGTTCTTACAGCCAAAGGAAATCCATCCACCCATTCGGTCATCCACAGACAGTTACCAGATGGGTCTTATGGCTGGCACCCTGGTGGGTGCTGTGAGATATGGGGCTAAGACTAGCCACAGTCTTCTCCTCATGGAGTCCCCAGGACAGCTAAGGAGATGACACAGAAACTCATAGGCAGACATGAAGAAAGGGAGCACATTCCAGGAAGGGATCACATCAGCCAAGATTGAGTGTATGAAAGTGGTGTGCTTGGGACTTGGGAGAGGTTGGTTTGGCTCACAGAGCACAGGGGAGAACAAAGGAATACAGGTCCAAACTAGCAGTTCCAGCAGTGAAAAGAGAAGGCCGGCTCTGGGTGGGTGAATCTATTGGACTGAGCAATGTAAAGACAGACATAAGAACGGAGCACAAGGGTCAGATGAGTGAGATGAAGAACAGACAGATTTGGGAAGCAAACAGATCCGGTGCAGGTGTTGTATTTGTTCTAGACTTCTTCTACTTGGGTTTCTTCTTCTGCAGGCAGGCCTCAGTCAGCCTTCTCCAGTCGAGCTGCTGTAAGTGTGGACTTGGGGCCGCCGGGGAGCAGCGCCCACAGGCTGCACAGCCTGCTCCTTTGCCGCTCCAGGAAAAGCTTCCTCCTGAGGTGACGAAGTCAAGCGCAGGCACTATTTGGGGAAAGAAGAAAACTGGGCCCTATCAACTTGTCAGAGGTGTGAGAAATTTTCCCAGAAGGCTTCACAGGTCACATGCTTACTTCTGAACTATTCATGATAAAAGAGGCAAGACTTTCCCAAGACCAGTCAGGAAAGCTTCTGGAGTTAGGCTGCCTGACCAGGCTATCAAGGTCCCTAGCAGGGGTAGCCTGAACCCAATACTTGAAGAAGAGGGAGAGGACTCTGCCAGGATCCCGAAGTTCCTCTTTCAGAGATGGTCTGCACGATGTTTGATTCCCAACCTTTAGGAATTAACACTGGGGGTTTGGCAGATCACCACAAGGTCTGGAGTGTGATTGGCCACACCAGGCAGTCTCAAGGTGCCTCTCCTTAATCATATCTGAAGCCAATAAACCTCTAATAAAAAAAGAGAACACACGAAGTGAGACCTTAAGGCAACAGGAGCGCTCAGGGTGGCTGGAATCAAAACCATAGAGTCATCTGCAAAGTTTGTTTGAATTCATATTGCATTTGACTTTTTTTTTGTGAACCTGAAACATGAATCTCTTATTCTCTAGGATGTGACACCAAGCTCCATTTCATTCAGGACCCACAACCACCCTGGATCCCAACAGCGAAGGCACGGTGTCCTGACAGCTCCTGTGACAGCTGGAGTCTGCACTCAGTGAGCACTGCAAGCGGGGACGTGGAAGGGCAAACCTAAGAACCTCCCTTGGGGAAGCTGCTCCCCCAACCTGCATCTCATCTAGAAGCAGCAGCACCTCGCTCTTCAGGTTGTTATGATGATGAAGTTTGGTTTTTCCTGCGAGACAAAGGATAGGGAGAGCTTTTGGATGTGGGTAGACTGGATCCTTGCCACCTTCTGCTGTCTCTAAAGAGCAGAGCGTAGACTGGGGCTGGGTAGAGAGAAGGGATGCACACTTGGCAAAAATCAGGCATCCCACAGTTTAAAGAGATAACAGCATTACTGTCTAGCATGCAACAAGATATAAATAGGTGCTAATAAGTAAAATCAGCCTAATTGCTGAAAAAGTACAACTCACAATAAGTCTGCCTTACATAAATGTTTGCACACGTTAAAATCATTTAATACCTACAGACTTTGTCTTATCGGCATGGAAGATTGCCAAATCTGCCACTATTAGTGGTGGGATTTCAGGCAACTCCCTTCATTTGCCTGAGGCGCAATTTCATTGGCCATAAAATGAGGCTAATAATTAACTTCTTATAAAAATGGACCAGATGAGGTAATGTGTAGGAAAGGGCTTTTAAAACTGGGAAGCACAGAACCGAGGTGTGTGATCGTTATAACTAGCAATCGTCCACAGCAAGCATGTGTTTCAGGGCGTGAAAATGGTCGAGGACACAGTTTGAAAACCAACCTTAAGGGTGCTCCAGAGGGGCAGGGGGGACAGTTCAGTGGGTCAAATGCTTACAAGGACAAGCATGAACACTCCAGTTTGGCCCTCAGCACCCATGAGAGAGAGAGGGAAAAAAAGCCAGTGTGGGGGAGTGCACTCGCAATCCCAGCGCTGAGGAGGAGGCAGGAGGCCCCTGTCTCCAGCCAGCCTAGTTGAACCCTTGAGCTCAAAATTCAGTGGGAGATCCTGTCTCCAGAAAGTAAGGTCATCGGCATTGAGGAAGACACTGATACCAACCTCTATTTTACACATAAGAACCAATGTGAGCACCTCACCCAAGAATAATCTAGAAACACTATATACCAAACTCATGTTTTTCTTTACAATGGAGTCTATAGAGAAATCTAATCTGTTTTTGACACACTGTCTTTTTTTTTTTTTTTTAAATATGTATCATTCTTGGTCCTTTGGGTGCCTTCAGAGACCAAATTGTTAACTTGTTTCAAAAGGAAACCTGAATGGTCCAAGCTCCTAGGTTAAGGTAGGTCTTCTAATGAATGTTTCTTATGGGTTAACATAAAAACTAGGTTAAACCAAGCACCTCATTGTGGATAAAAAAAATAGATGTCCTGTAGGCTGGACTGAGCTATTCATAACTGGACAAAAGTGGATTCATTATTTATATTTAGGAGTTCTGCTCTCTCAAGCCCATGGCGGTAGCTCCTCTGTTAGGTTCATTTTTGGCTAAAAGCAACCAATGGCAGACCCCTGCTGGCCGAGACTGGTACTGTATAGGGGAAAACACTCCGATTTCTATTAATGGAGATGCTGGCTACAGAGGAAAGATTTTGAAGTGCCAAATATTGTTCTCTCTGTCTCTGTCTCTGTCTCTCTCCATCTCCCCCCCCCCTCTCTCTGTGTACCTGTGTAAAATGTTGGGCATCTTCACCAATTGTTCATAAACACACAACACCCCAGACAAGGTTTCTGTGATAACAGCTCTGGATGTCCTGTAACTTGCTTTGTAGACCAGGCTGGCCTTGAACTCACAGAGATCCACCTACCTCTGCCTCCCAAGTGCTTGGATTAAAGGCATGCTCCATTATTGCCCAGCTGTTCTTCAATTTTAAAGAAAATAATTATTTTATTTTATGTGTATGTGTGTGTGGTGAGTGCACGCATGTACATTACATGCACGCTTGAGCCTGTGGAGTTCAGAAGAAGGCGTTGATCCCTGGAGTTGAAGGCAGTTATGAGGTGCTGGGAGCTGAACCTAGGTCCTCCCCAGGAGCAGCGAGTGCTTTTACCATGGAGATGACTCTCTAGCCCTCCACCTTTTTTGACACTTGAGTCTTTTCACTGAATCTGGAGCTTGCAGTTTCAGCCAGGCTGACTGCTAAAGAGCTCCAGGAATCCTCCTGTCTCTGCTCCCTCCCAGTGCTGGGGTTACAGGTGAGTGGCCTCACTGAGCATTTCACGGGGTGCTAGGGACAAACACTTAGGTGACAAGCGCTTAGCCCAGGGAGCCCTCTCCCCAGCCTTCCCACCCTCTATTTCTAAGTGCCAATATTTGTCAGAAGTGTGGTAGAGTGGGAACAGTCAGAAAGGCCGGGAACTGTATAATGGAGGGAGGCTCTTGAAGGGGAGTTGTGGATCCCGGTCTCCCTTTAGGATAGTTTGGCCTTGGATCTCTGTCTCCACAGCTCATGCTCTGTTGCTAACAACAACTTGTAGGACGGTGCTTGGGTTATCACTGTTCAGTGCATATTCTAACCCCACCAAGCAAGTGAAGGCAAGGGGGTTATGGAGAGTCAAGGGCAAATAAAGTGTTCAAGGACACATGTGAAGGTGATCAAAATTGGAAGTAGTGTCTGCAGGATAAGGAGTACCCAGGCCTGCAATTCTTTCCCTTATATGGCCACTATTTCATCCTCCTTCATGAAACTGGGATAAAATGAGATCTGCTCCTGTGAGGTAACATAGGATCCTGAGGAAAGGAAGCCCAGGGCAGGCCAAGGACAAGAAAAAGAAGCTAAAACTTCTGAAGAAGAGAGCATAGGTCGTGTTTGTGGGGCAGGGATTTCGAATGTCCCTCTGGATGATGGAGACTGGAGGTGACAGTAATGTGGTCAGACAGCACAGGTAGCTAAAGGACCTGTCTCCAGTCCATCCTTGGTGATGGCTGTAATGGACAGGAAACAAACCCTAAAGAACAGGCCAGAGGATGAGGGTGAGAGCTGGAGGGATGGGGCAGGTCAGTCCACATCTCTGCTTGAGGCTTCGCAGATGACCTCTTCTTCTTCCCCTCTCAGTAGAACAGGCTAAGGCAGTTTGTTGGCCAATGACCAGGACTCAGGCTCTTCACCCACTCAGCGCATCCAAACCCATCTGTGCCATGGACCAGGGCATCTTTCACCTAAGCTCCTCACTTTCTTTCTCTGCAAGGCCTGTATCTCTTCAGTTTGGTTTGAGTGACACAAGCCCACTCTTCACAGTAAAACAAAATCACTTCAACAGCATTTCAGAGAATGTTCTGTGATTGCAAGAAGGAAAGCTGTGATTGCCAATCCAGACAAGGAGGTGATTTTTGGAACTGTTGTTGGCTGGGCCAGCAGCCAGTGAGAAACCCACCTTTGGCTTTCTGCAGTGTTCTTCCATACGGGATGACTCGAAGATTCATAGTTGGTTCCCTGATGATTGCTATTTTGGTCATTAGCACATTTTCTTAAATTATAAACAATGTTACATACATATTCTTACGCAAAAACTCTTACATGTGGCAAGGTTTTAAAAGAGGTTTCTTTTAAATATTTGTTTTTATTGTTTTTAACCATGTGTTTGTTTCTTTGTGGGGGCATGTACATGTGTATGTGGGTCCCCTCAGAGGCCTTAAGTACTGGGTTTGCTGGACCTGGAATTAGACACAGCTCACAGTCGCCTGATAGCGCAAGGAATAAACTCTACAAGAGCAGAATGTGCTCTCAGTCACTGAGCCATTGCTACAGCCCAGATAAGTAGAATTCTAGAAATATGATTGGCTATTGCTGACTTTCCTTTCCATATACCTGCTTTGATACCTCACTAATAATTTATTATAATAATGCTACTATTGGTAACTATTTAATCAACTTAGTAGTTAATTTAACCTCTGCAGAACTCTGCTTGAAGTATCTTCCTATCAGAAGCCTTGAAAAGTACCCTGAAATTAGATGATGTGCTGATCCAGTTCCAGAACATCCACGGTGCTATACATTCCTAAAGCACAAGTCCCATGTGCACCTGCACATACATGAATACAAACATAAATATACACATCCATAGATGTGCACATATACACACAAGTAAAAACCCCAAGTCCCTTGAGAGGCATGAACCGGCACAGCTGAACATCACACTCAGCTCTGCCCACGTATGCCTATCACTCAGGAACTACAATGGGTAATGTTCCCTTGTCCCCCGAGACAAAGGGGAGGAGGAGGAGGCCGAGGATAGGGGTGAGAGGGAGGCAGTAGAGAAAAAGACAGCTGTTCCCGCAAATGGGGCTATTTATTCCTTGCTATTGCTAAATCCCCGTGTGACATTCCAGAGGGTCTAATAATCTTCTAAGAAAATACCACCCTTGTGTCTCTTTTTACATGGAAGGACATGAACTCTGTACCAGACAGCCTACGGCTACATGTGGAGAGTTGTGATCCGGAGGATCATACACTTTTCTACAAGAGGTATGGTGTCCTGACTGAATTAGCAGCTGAGGCACACGTGCGCATGACACACAGTGCAAGACTAGGCTCTTCCGGGAAGGGAATGGTGATGCAAATATGTCACTCAAATTATTACGAGGTGGCAAAAATTACATCCAAGAGTGCCTTTCTGGGAAACAGTTGTATGAGGTTGCAAGACATACTTTGAAAGCCATTTGGAGGTGGGTGGGGTAAGAGCCCCCAAGGAGGGATAAGCTGGAATAACAACAGATGGCTGCTATATGGTCCTCTAAAATGGGGTTAAAGCTTTTGTTTCTGGGTGTGGTATGCAGGTGGGCAGAGCTCCGGTGAAAAACACCCCAACTCTTCATGCTGCCTTCATCCTCCTCTTTAAATGAATGTTGATCTAATATTGAAAGGACAGCAGTGTGGAGGGGTGCAGAGTCACTTTTCTTCCTGATACGTACATACTTCCCTCTGGCTTTGAGCACACACACTCTGAGCACACATGCAGCTGCCTGTCACGTGACACTTTTGCCTGAAGGTTTTCCTGTGGCTCCAAGGGTAACATGCTAATGGAGACAGGAGAATAGTTAATAGCCAATTCCATTAGATGCCAAACAACAATTATTCCTTTTCCTCCTCCTCTTCTTCCTCCTCCTGCTTCTCCTCTTCCTCCTCCTTCTCCCCCCCTTTCCTTTTCTTTGTGGTGTTGGACCTGAATCCAGGGCCTTGCACATGATGGGCAAGCACTCTACCACTGAGCTCCGTGCCCAGCCCTAAACTCTCATCTTTGATAACTTTCCACTTCAGGCTCCTACTCCAGAAAAAGGCTGTAAACTCAAATTGGGGTAAGGAGGTCTGCCACCTCCCTTGGCTTGCTTGGCATATTGGTAAAGTAGAAACCTTACTTAAAGGGGCCAGTGCTGTATTTAGTTGACAAAAAAAATAAAACCCTAGATTGAAGCCAAGAAAGAGTTTACTAAGACTTTACTAAGACTTTCTACTAAGTGGTAGAGCTGGAAGAGAATGGAAAATCCTCAATCCTAGAAGACGCCACCTTCCTTTTAGGAACATGTAGAAAGGGCATGGCTGCTGGAGAATACACTATCTGTTAGTGGAAGAGCAGGGAAGGGAATTATGTTTCTCAACTCTCTTCCCTGTTCAGGAAAAACAGGTGTTTGTTGGTGGTACCAGCTGCTTTAGACATTCAGCTAACACGATGTCTTCCAGTTATTGGCATCATGATATAATATATGGAGAAAGTGTGAATTTGAATGCTAGTCAGTATATTCACAAAATGTCTAAATAGCTACTTTGTATGAGGCAATTTTGTTAGCACTGGTAACACAGCAGTCAACAATACAACTGTCACAGAGCTACAATGAATAAACAAACATGATAGCTTGAAGGAGTCTAAAGGCTGGACAGAGAAGCTCCGGTGGGCTAACATACGGGCATGCTCCATCCACACCATCTGTAAGGGGGCTCCAGGGATGAATCAGCAGCAGCACAGTGAGTAGTTGTCAAAAGCTACCATTTTTAAAGGCTCACTGTAGGTTTCAGCATTGCGCTAGTTCCTAGAGATCATCTACTTGCTTACTTCCTAAGGTAGGAAAGAACAAAGCTAGCACTAGAACAAGACTGTCTACTTCTGAAACTCAGGCTCAGGAGCAAGCTCTACTCTATTCCATGTTCCAAAGGCAGAAAACACACAGTGCTTTTTTCCTAGAGACACAGTACAGTTACGTGGTTCTTCCTGCCCTCCCCTCCACCAGCCCCCCAAATCTAGGCCTAAATTCTGTTTTTCATTTCATTCCATCACTCTTCATTCCATCCTCTGGAGACTCTCTTCTTCCTTACTAACACACACAAAATCAATTACATCACATTACCCAATGCTAGCTGTGTTTATTCCATAGGCGGGGAGTATGTTTTTATGAGCAGAGATTCTGTTTTTTCTATTGTTACTTCCCGAGGGAAGCAGAAATGCTTTCTCTGGAGCTAGGCAATGTGTGTGGTTTGGGAGCTGAGTTGACAAAGGGTTGGTCCACACCACACCTTATTTATTTTCTCTTCTGTGAAAGGATCTTAGTTATTTTTCCCTCCCAAATCAAATCCTCTTACTCTTGAACAATAACCAAAGCTGAGAACTTTCCCAAACATCTGAAACCTGAGAATTTGTATCTGAGATCCTTGAAGCTCATGGTTTCCATATGAAGAAGGGGCAGAGGAGTGGAAGGAGGTGGGTGGGTGAAAGGTGGGGGAAGCCTGAACTCTTGGCTCACTTCTTACTGCCTTGGAGTCTGCCACCTGACCACGTGCCAGGCCTGAGGAGAGACAGCAGTTGTCCCTCTGAGACTGTGCCAGTGATGATTAGGAAGTAAGTCATTGTGAAATTGTCTTTTCTGAAGGTATCGACGGCTTCAGTAGCACGGCGTAAAAGAATGCTTACGGCTCCACTATCAAGAGGGGCATAAACACTCCGGATGGATTTTCTCATCATTCCACAAGTGGCAGACCCCATGACTTGATGCTTTCTCCAGTCTTGTCCTTTTGCCAGAGGTGTGGGAGGGCTTAGCAGGCAACTTTGAGTAAATAAAAGGCAAGTACAGTCTGGACGAATGTGGGATAGGTGTGATTTCAATAGGCATGCTTTTCTTGGATCAGGTAGGCCCTATCTTCCAGGGTAAATCGGTTCTAATATACCTGTTAACACGTAGAATTGGTTTAAGTGTTGAGAAAAATAACAAGTTTTCATTTTTTTGCTCTTTCTTTGTTTTTTGTTTTGGTTTGTTTTGGAAGGCAGAGTCTTGCTTACGTAAGCCCAGGCTGGGCTTGAACTTAGAGTTATTCCCTGTCATCCTGTCATGAATGGAATGGCATGATGTAAAGTGAAATACATCAGACCCAGAAGGACAAATACTGTCTTCTCACTCACAGGAAGAAACTAAAGAGATGAATCTTGTAGAAAGAGTGGAATAAAGGAACTAAAGGTAGAAACTAAAAAAAAAAAATCTCATAGGAAGAGAGAGTAGAATAAAGGAACAAAGGCTGTGAAGTTAGGGAATACAGAGAGTTTGGGTAATGGGACCAAAACAGTTACTTACGAGGAGTAAGTTTTGGTCTTTTGTGTCACAATAGGTGACTATAGTTTACACAATCTGCTGCCTATATTAACAGGAGAAAATGCCTACTTCTATTGCTTTCAGTAGCTTAATACCTCACCCATGACTACTGTCTCAAAGTGCAGGCTTCTAGTGTGATTCTGGCCTATTGGAATGGGTTAAATTTGATTCTAGGATACAGCCTCTATCTGGGGTTAAGGCCTCTTAATGGGTGTGGAAAAAATTGTTACTTTCAGGTAAACACTCATCACCTTCAGATGTTATAATCAAATACCATGTAGCCAACAGCTACATTCAGACTCAGTGCTATTGAGAGCCAAGCAGAGCAGTCAGCCTCGTCTACGGGTCTGGGACACAGGAGTGATTTCCAGTGTCTTGGTTTAGAGAAGCAAGCAGAGACTTTGCTGCTGTGGCATGTCTGCAGACCCATCTTACCCAGAGGTCTGAAGACACCGCCTCCTCAAGCTGAGTGGTGCCCAGAATTTACAGACTTCTTTGGAGTATGATATGAGTCTGGGATCTGGGCCAGATATTATCATTGGAAAAATGTGGACAATTTCCACCTCCCTTTTTTCCTATTGCTGACTGTATGGTTCTGAAGTGAATTGTGATTTAGTGTTTTCTGCTAAAGGTATACAAAATATTGGTTGCAAAGAAATAATAAAAAATATTTAAGTAAAAGGAAGATGGTTGAATTGGTATTACAGTAAAAGACAAACTCTGATCATAACCACCAGCAAAAGACTAGGTATAGAAAAGCTTTGCCTGTGCACTAAATGGAACAAACTGGTTAATACACTATTTCTACACATAATCAATGCAGCACATGCTTTTATAACCATGCAGTACTCATTGACAAGAAAGACAGTTCCACTTGAATGTTCCTGGTTATAAAAAAAATCTTAGGGTCATCAGACCAGCGCCAGGTTACCCTAATCTTCAATAATACACAAAAAATGAATTGAATCTTCATTCCAGGGCTTAGTATATGCACTCCATCAGGATCAGAAGTCAGCTACCCTTTGGCTGATGGCTCCAACATAGATGAAGGTCAGGAATGGCTCTCCAGATGAAGCTCTCTAGGAAGGGAATGCTATACAACTCCATGTTCACTTTGCTTCTGAATTCTTTCTTCTACAACCACCAGCTTTCTAGGTTGGTACTGTGTTGACATAGTTTATTCTCCTTGCAGTAGAGTTGGAGAAATAGAAGTGAAAAATCTGTTATTGCAGGTTAAATTGTGTTACACCCAATTTGCAGGGAGGGTCTAGCTTCTTTTTATTATACTTCTGATTTTGTGGTAATGACTATTGCCTAAAACAAATGGGCAATGAACAGGGGCTTCGGGATGCCTGAGTGATTTTATAATAGCAGTATTTGTTGTTGCAGACTTTGACCTGTATTCTGGTTATTAGCTTTATTCATCACATTGAAAACTTGGCACTTCTATTGTTCATTCCATTATATGCAAAGCACTGTAGCATGAAAGTCACTTATAAAAGCTAAAGGAAAAAGCCTCTCTGAACACAAGAGGCTCACAGAACAATGAACCTTCAGTTAAGTGGATGTACAGTTTGTTTAGCTAAATGTTCTGGATTGCCAAAGGTTTATTCCTTTTAATTCCGAGGAAGTTTTCATTTTTTTCTTTCCTTCTTTCTTCTCTCTCTTTCTTTTAAAACTATCTGTTATAAGCATTTAAAAATATTTGCTGTGCAAACACTTACCTTTGAGTAACTTCTGTGTGTATGCAATGTTCAGTCATTTTGAATATAATATGGTGCCTTTTTGGCACAGAGTGTCCTCTGTAAAATGAGTTTTGGAGTTCCTCTGGTCCACTTGACATTCTGCCTTGTCTATTGCTCTCATTCTTTTTCTTCCTTGAATTTGGTTTCTCTGGAAGTCTGTTCCCTTTCCTTAAGTTCAGTCTTCTGTAGACTTGGAAACTAATCAAACAGAATTGTGTGAAAAGTGAGAACAGAAGTTCTGGGCAGGTGCCCGATGTTGGATGTATGGCCTCTCTTGCATGTTTGCTTTCTGGTATTTATTTCCACTGGGCAGACTTGGCTGCTTATTTCTTAGTTTTTAGTCATTTTTCAATGAGTTACACTTCTGCTAGGGTTTTCCCAGTTGTCTCAATTACTCATTCTCAAGCCATTTGTTTGGATTTTATGTTCAGGAACTACAGATAAATGAAGTTATCAGATGGCTGAGACTAGGTAAATGGGTAGCAACTGAAACCTCAAACAGCATGAAGATTGTGATCCTTTCATATATGGCAAATGGCATATTGTGGCCATCTCAGACACAGAAATGTAAAACAGATAGCTTCTTTTGCCATCCCTTTCCAAGAATAGGAAGCAGAGCTAATGACAAGCTGCCGGAGACATCTCATGACACTTAATTAAAACTACTGATGTGTTAGAGCTGGCTGACTTGGGAGATCCTAAGTCCATAGTCAAAGCAGCCCTGATGATGTCTCTTGGTGATTCCATTATTTATGGCATTAAAATGAAGGAGGTAAAGCAAGTTTAATAGTTCTCTCCTTCCCAAAGTGCAGCACTGGGCAGAAGAGGATTGAAAAGCTTTTGTCTTTAGGTCTTCTCTCACTGTGTCCTGTTTTCCAGGCTTAAAGGCCCAATTTGCCTCAAGGCTGAAGTGTACAGAGTGCCAGGGGCAACATGATGTTTATTTATCAATAGCAGGTGGAGTCAGTATGGCTAGGAGTTTAGAGGAGACACCATAGTCCGTTAGCCTTGTATTTAAATGTTGGCTCTCTGCTTATTAAAGTATACCTTGGTTATAGTACTTAAATCTCTAAATATGATCTCTGAGCAATAAAATGAAAGACAACTGTATTAGTGCTTTGGGAATTAAATAACGCAATGTGGAAAACAACAGGGAGAATGCCTGGCCCAGACAGAGAGCTCACTAAATAGTAGCTATTACTATTAACAAAAATAAATGTCTTAATGCTGGAAATTGCAATATTTAACAAACAGACATTCAGTGCAGCCACTGAATGACTTCAAACAGTCTTATTTTTCATTTGTTTGCTGTGACATCGTTGAAAGGCTGGTAGCCTGATTTTCCGTTGAGCATATCTCACTCTGGCGTCTTGTGAAGATCAGGAGATATTCCAGGCAAGCTGTAATTTCACTTTTTTTTTTTATGAGTCTAAAGGAAATGAGGCTACATGTAAGCTGAATCAAGAAACGATCAATTAGGAAAAGGAGCTGCTAAAGGAAAGATAATAAAATGAGAAGGGCTGGGGCAATAGGATGCGGTATCGAGGTACCGGCACCAGGAAGTGGAGTGAAGACCTTCCAATACACTGTGGTTTGAAATGCTCAAGACTACCAAGTGCTACAGTGCCTGGCAATGCCACACACCCAATCCTCAGCAGAGGAGGTGTCCCCAGCAAGTGGGGAGGAAGTGGGACATAATGATTACTCCGGGAGACAGTCAGTCTTCTGTCCTGGAACTTTAACCCAGCTCGGTTTATTAGGTGACCTTGAGTGACTTCATTACACTGTTTTGAAAAATTTCCCCTAAGTTCTCATAGTACCATGTAAAAAAGGGTTAATAAAGACCCATTTAGTAGAAGAAAATTAGAGCAGAGCTCACAAAATACCTGCTGGTAGCTTTTAGGATTTTGCCACATTACGTTTTACACTTTTGGGCAGGCCTTCTTTTTCAGAGTCACACAGTTCTAGCATGAAGGGCTGAGTACAGGACTCCAAGTTTCAGTACAATCACTGGCCCTATGTTAGAAGCCAGACTGAAATGAGTTTCCTTACCATTTAAATCTATCATCAATTATATTCAAATAGCTACCTTTAAAGTTCCACAGAAATGGCTTTGCTAGCTTAACTACAATTTGCTCAAGGGTGCTGGTTAGTTTTTATTTTTAAAGAACATTTGTTAACAACTAAATTTTGATCTTCCTCTTAGCTAATCAAAGTTGTAAAGCTATAAGTGGTGTTTGGAAAGATCGCAGGAATAAATGCTGCTTACCTTATAATCTACCCACCTATCAAATTTAATCTAGGCATGGTTCACTCTCCTTGGAAAAGAAAACATGGTTCTACATAATAACACTCTTCGGTCTACCCTTTTGCCACTTTCCAGAGATCTCCTAAGGCACTTTAGGAAGTAAGGAACATACTAGGTTCCCACATCTAATAACACAAACACGATCATCTCCAGCATTACTACAGCTAAGTATGCAGATCGTCATGAATATTTACACCTAGCAGGGTCCTTTGTGCACAACTCTGAGAGACAAATGGCATTTCCAGTAATAGTTTATTGATTTCCAAATGCACAGGGGCGCCAAGTCCGAACATCCTGGGATAGCAGTAAATCTCTCTTACAAAATAATTTACAGTATGAAAATGATATAATGAAACATTAACTCAGATATGTAATTCCCTTGAAAAGATTGAGTGTTCCCTTGTTTAGTATAGAGGGTGGAAGGGGAAGATGACTAAGGAAGGAATGTGACTGCACACAGAAACAGGCAAAAGACAATGGATTCGTTGGTTCTACCCAC
Source organism: Cricetomys ansorgei (assembly GCA_026225945.1). Classification (NCBI taxonomy): domain Eukaryota; kingdom Metazoa; phylum Chordata; class Mammalia; order Rodentia; family Nesomyidae; genus Cricetomys; species Cricetomys ansorgei. The sequence continues at coordinate 4,946,359 of JAMJFZ010003875.1, forward strand.
TCACGCACTGTGGCCTGTCACTGTAAAAAAACTGGTCAGGTTTAACTTCCATAAAGTGTAAGTCAGTGGTCCCCTCAATGTCACAGCAAGCCCAGCATGGACTCTGGCTGCTTTCCCATCAGTGTGCCTCCATGTGTCTTCATTTACTTTCACTTTCCTACTCTGGCCCTTTTCTGGTGTTTCTGGTGTTCTCAGCCTTACATGGAAAAGACCAAGAGATCTAAGTGACCTGCTTTTCTGGGGAATAGCTGGCTCCTGTGGCTCTTCAAATTTCATAGAGTGGGGGCCTCAGAAACACTGTTGGGTGAAGGTGGTGCCAGTGAGATCTGCAATCTCCATGTGGGCCTTTTCTCTCAAGTTAGAGCAGGGCTGGACTTATAATGGATTTATAATGGGATTTTTGTCTTTAAACAAACAAAAAATCTAGATGTGCTCAGAATACAGTAAACATGCAACCAATTTACTGAAAAGTGTGTATTGAACAGCTATTACATGAGAGTAGAATGACAGGAATCAGCAGGACATTTTCTCTGTGGGGAGAGAGGACTTCCTAGACCTCTGACTACTACAAGGTTATAAATTCTGCAGCTGTATACTCAGGCCCAAATGGAGTGACCAAAATGATCTAAGTCACCAAAATGATGCGGCATCTAGACTTCTCATGTTATTAGACATGGTGGAAGAAGGCTGGGGTACAATTTCCTTCCTGGCTGTCTCCTTGGCTCAGTGCTTTAAGAGTTGACATCTACTACAAGGTTATTCTAGAAAGCTAGTACCCACACAACAATTATCTGTTGACACGTGTATGGAGCTAGAAGAAACCTTTGTGGTGATATTTAAGATCACCAACGGTTGCTTTGATTCACTTAACTCTTAAATAATTAAGTGGTATAGTATGTGTGTACGTGTACAAATCTCACTCATTTACACACACACACACCAGGAAGGGAGTCCAAAGTCAGTGATTTGAATTGGCACCTTTTCACAGAGTACAGATGTGGTGGCTGGGTTTACTAAAACATGAGGATTTGCTCTTCTATAGCAATGAAGCAGGAGGTATTTAAATAAAATTAGAAGACTACCATCACCTTTACTATGTCTGAAAACTTTACACTTTTGAAGGCCAAACACCTCCTTTCTTTTCTTTTGTGGGATGGCACCAAAGAGAAAGGCTCCCCTAGCTCCTGGAAGGAAGCACAACTTAAAAATGAGTACTTACAGCATCTACTAAAGCAGAGGAATAAGGCCACCTTGATGTCTTTGAAAAATAGTTTATGTGAATGGGCATACGGCACTAGGGGAATTGAAAGCCTCTTTTGCTCTCTGAATCTGTAGGCAGGCAGAGGGCTGACTGCAGAGCAGAGAAAGCTGTGTTTGAAACTGTTTTGGTTTTTTTTTTTTTATTTCCTAGCAACTATGGACAAGTGACTTGTCCTCTGCACATCTAGAAAGGGTTTTGCTCATAGCCTGTCCTCAGGTTACTTCCTTTTTCTGGCTGTTAGAGCTGAGAAATCAAACACTTCTCTGGAACTGCCCTAGATAAAGTGATATCAAATCAAAGAACAAATCCCTCTAAGCACCCAGAAACTAACGTTCAGAAGGCAGCCAGGACTTGCTTGGGTACCCAACTCATTCTGGAGTCATTCATTACCTGTATCTCTTAGTGATTTCTCCCTAGGGATTTGGGTAAACCCTGCTGTCCACAGTCAGTCAGGACACACACAACTCTGACACTCTAGCTTCATCATGATGGGGCACAAAGCTAAGAAGCAGGTCCTCCTCTGAAGGTGAAGCTGGTACCATTGTAGAAAGTATCCTAGTTCTTACATTGATAAATGCTGCCCCAGGAACTTAGGGATCTGGGCAGGAGCTGCTGTGCTGTGCTTAATGCTTTCCTGGTTAAAATTTTATCAGGTGCTGAAGACAGCAGGAACCCAGGAAGCAATCTGAAATCCTTTCTAAGTAAAGAGGAAATGCTTTCCTTGAGGATTCCAGACGGATGATAATTTATAGAGACAGGATGGCAAATATTTTTAAATTTCTGTTTATAACCACTGAATAAATGCATGGGTTCTCCAAATACTGATTTAAAGTAATAGCATGATTAGGTGCAAGGAACCAATAATACAAGGTTATCATGTAAAGATCAAACAATGATTACTGGGGAAAGACTACATAAGCTTCCAAAATCTGAAGTCTTTTCAATCTTCTGATATTCTACGTTCTTTCTAGAGTGCTTTTTGGTCCTTCTTTTAGAATTTTTTAAAACAGGATATCATTGGAGGCTGTTAAATCATAGTGTATTAAATTCTCTAGTCTTTGCAAACAGTTACCAAAATTGTCTAAGCCATCTATTAGCCACCAGTTTGGGAAAAAGTATATATAAATATACCTTTTAATCTTAAACTCCTCTTATCCTTGTATGTGTAGTGAGCTAGGGTAATCCTAACCTAGAGCATATAGGCTTGGCAATTTCCTGGCCTCAAAGGAACAAATCATTTTATAGCATGCACAGGGGTGAACAATGATATAAACAGGACTCTTATGGCAAACACATGTTGTTTCTGCCTCAGAACTATCCTGTACACGCACATATTAGCTGTCCTAAAGCTTTGTGATAAGCACACAGGTCATAGGCAGGCAAGCAGGCAGGCAGGAAAGGAGGATTTCCCCCAAGGCAGACTCCTAGGATCTGCCTTGGAGAAACTGGAAGTCTAGACCTTGGTTAAAAGTAACCCCAAGGCTGCTTAGATACAGTTCAGACATAATCTCAAAGTGAACATGGAGATACCACAGAAGCAGAAGAGTGCCCAGTTGCAAACAAGAGTTACCTTCCAAATCTCCTGTTTTATCTCAACAGTTTAAGTGTATGAACATTCTATAACATAACTGTTTGTTCCATTAAAAAATAAGATTATCCCCTGATTTGAAATCATTTGGTAAGAAAAACTGATGTCTCAAGAAGATGTGGTGCTTATGAGCTTGCAGCTGGGTATCCCCCAACACCATTGCTTCCTTGACTTTGAAAAGTGTGGTTGAAGAGAACTGTGATCTTGGAATGGGAGAAGGCCAGGAAATCCAGCTCTGGGGCATGCCTGCTCATGCTACATAAGAAGGGAGAGCTGGGGTGTGGAAGGTGAACTGAAGGCCTGCTGCAGGGGGAGGGAGGGTTCCAATTGAAGTAAATAGAGGGGCTGTTTGCTGGCAGATGGAGTTGAACCCATCTCCAGCCTTGGGGTGGCAAGGCTTTTCCTCACAATGCACTGAAGCCACCTTAGGCTAACCTTTGGGTGGAGCTGGTAAATTTTACAGTGACAGTCCCCACCTGGCACTATACATGCCAGCCTTTTATGTTGTGACGGGTCTATTAATCCACACACAGCTAGCCCAAGAATTCGGGTTTTATCAAATGCTTTAGTGACCATTTTGGAAAATTTGGAAAATCTGAATTCTGAAACACTGATTTCAACTTTTAATTAGATTTCTTTGCCACCCCCCACTCCTTAAGCCATTTCCTTTCCACCTCTTCAATCATTTTTTTTCCATTTGTACAGCACTGAATTATGAATCTGAAGTCCTAGATAACCTCACATACTAAAAATATCTTCTTTCTGGCTCTGGACTTTCTCCAACCCTATTTTCAAGCCAGCTGCCCTAATGCCTTTCACAAAGGCAGAACTGGACTTTGAGAAAGAGTCTAACGAGTCAGTGTGGCCTCACTTGGCCACATTTGCTTTAAGCTTCAGTACAAACAAAGTGGGTTTTCTGTTTGTAGGAAAGCAAAGAACTGATTTCCTTGTAAGATATTCTAGAATCTTCCTAAGGAAGTGATACTGTTGACTTGTACAATATTCCATGGGCTGGCTTTCCTGAGTAAGTTCAAAGCAGCCATTAGGGGGTTGCCTGAAGAGCCCTCCAAGTTGGTCAGAGGGGCTCTTTCCTTGACTAATCACAAGAGAACAAGAAGCACAGTCAGTACGCATAAAACTCTCTGTCCCTTGGAGACATGTTGTGCCTGCTGTGGATCTGGGGACATCCAGTGGAAGAAGTCTGTTGCCGGGTAGCTTTCACAGATACCAGAAGCCGTTACATACACGCTGTCACATACACACAGGGAAGGGGTATTTTCTGCAGGGAATGGTTAAGTCTTCATGTGTCCTCTTCTTCACTGGCACCACTACAAAGGAAAAGGAGAAGCAGGTGAGTTCAGGCATCATAGGAAGGGAGGCAACACAGTGTATAGGTTGATGTCTCATGCTGCTCCTAACTACTTGCCACAGGCAAGTGCCTTAGTTTCTTTGATTTCTGATTTCTATATTTAACTACAGTGATCATGAACATTAAAAACTTACTATCTTCAGTTGTGAGAGGATCAAATAAGAACACATGTAAAATACACAGTGCCCAGTATACAGTGAGTAAGTAAGGGAGCAGGGAGGTCATAAGACTTAGAATTTTAGTTAACAAAATAAACTGCTGGTAGGAATCAGGAGTTTGACTTCCTCTAGGTATTCAGCCACCTATTATTAGGTCAGAAAATCAGGAAGCAGAAATCGGTGGCACTTTGTACTGGGAGAAGCCAAGATCTCACCCATGCTGCACAGTCATTCTCAGGAGGTGCTCTACCTCACTGGGACACTGGATCATTCCTTGTGTACCTTCCTTCCTTTCTTGCCCTTACCACATTCTATAGTTTGGTATTTATTCTCATTCCCCCTTCTACTAAAGTATATAAGGGTGGCATTAAGTCTATTTTACCAATGACTGAACATCTAGAAGTTGTACAATGAACACACAGATGTGCTCAACAGTGATTTCTAAAAACAACAGAAAGGGTGGGAGGGCAGACAGGATTGAAAAAATAGACACAGCCACTACTGATGTAACAAGAGGATTCTAGGTGTCAGTGCCAATGTATGGTCCCCAGAGCATGGTTAGTCCTTCAGAGGCTCAGAGTTAAAGCACCATTGGACTTGGAGAGAATACCATCACAGAAGACAGAGGCAAGGAGAAGTCATGATCAGGGAAACAAAGGCAGCAGAGCACACATGCTTACAGAAGGGCAAAAGCAGCAAGCCTACCTAGTGGCAATCCTCAACCACTGCTAGAGGTAACTCTGATTTATACGTGGACAAGAGCCAACTTGACCTACTGCTTCCTAGACCTGAACACAGAAACATCATGACCCAGAGCTTGGTGTTGTACACTCAATCTTTCTGTCACTCTAATCCTAGGATATTGGAATTATTATTTCCCAGATGAAGAAAGTAAAGTTCTTTAAGATGTAAGAACCTAGGATCCCAAAATCAAGGTTTAATTTTGACTGAAATTCTAAAGTTTCAAGCTGGCAGAGATAGAAAAGGTTTGCAGTGTATTAGCTCCCAGCTATGACCTAAAACAGTACTCATCTCAGAAAGGATAATCTTCGTCTACATAAATCTGTGTTCTTTGTTTTTACCTGGGGAAACTGTTAAGAGAAAATATTCTAGCCGTGAGTTTATAGTACTTCCAAGGTGGAAACACTTAAGACACAGGCCTACAGATGGAGTACACTCTAGAAGCCAGAAAAGCCAAGTCAGTAATATGCTACAGCCACAATTCTGCCCTATTCTACCCTTTTCCTGTTGGTTGTCCAGTCCTGGGATAAAGGGTGCATATAGATCGGGCTGGCCAGAGGACTGCCATTAGAGTAGTATTTGGTGGCATCTGTCCCAAAGGCAACAAAGGGTTTTTTATAACACACTTCTAGCCAGAATCAAAGCAAATAAAATTGGCACCATATTCTCCCCTTCGGCATTATATTCAGAGCAAGTGCTTTTTGTTTCCCTGCCAGTATTACTTCTAATATGAGAGGGCGGTTTGGTGACTGTGCCCTTTCCTTAAGCTACAGTTCACTCTTTAGCATTCTTGAGATAAAGAGTTCATGAACCTACTGAAATTGTATTCAGAGTTTTGTCTGTGTGTCCTTTGTTTGAGAAAGGCCATGATTTTCATCATAGTCTCAAAGAGGTCAACAAACCCAACCCCAAACTGAGAATATCAAATTATACACGGTTTCTTTCCAGTTTTCAAGTTCTTTACTATGAAACTATATGAGTAGCTTAGGGAAAAGGTCAGAGGTACTGACTGACAAAATCTATTCTCATTACCTTAAGAGAGCTCTGTTCCTGGGCCTAAAAGATAAAGTTTATCTCATCGTTTAGAGCATGAGACCGCGTGTATCTAACATATCATTTATTGATTTCCTCAATTGCTAAATATTTATTGACTATCTACTGTGAATTAGTCTGGATGTCAAGCACAGGACTACACAAAATGGGCATAGTAGTCACCCATAAAGACCTCACAGCTTAGGTATGATGGTGGTTGGGGAGCTATCTTAAAAAAAAAAGAAGAAAAAAGAAAGCATATTTTCATAGTAATAACCTGTTTTGCATGATAATAAAAAGGAAAAGGATCTTCATGACATCAGAAGCATAGCTTATCCCAGGTGGTATATGTCTCTTTTGCTGGGTTATCCATAACCTCAGCAGTGAGAGGCATCATCTCCTTTACATTCTGCTTTCATTACTACATGAGCCAGTGCATGTTCATATGATCTTAAAATCCTTGAAATCTTCATCTTTTCCAAGGGAAGCAGCACAGTCTTCCTCTTCAGATACCCATCCTCTTCCTCAGAAACCTACCTGCTACACAGAGATCGGACTGAGGATGCAGAGGTATGGAGATCTTTTAGGTGTCCATTTAATATACTAATTTCTAATGAAGGAGGGCATCAGGAAGACTGCCATTCTATTCAATCTACCCATTCTATCCACTCTACTGAGGTCCTTACGGAGGTGGCAGTGTTTTATAATGACCCCGAGGTCTTGAGACCTCATGATGAGGTTTAAATCTTTGGATGAATCTCAACTTCCTCATGGTAGTGCTATTAGCTTACAGTGTTATAATCAAAGATTTATATATTTTACCCAATACACATGATAAATGAAGTTGGATCCTTCCTTTTAAAATTGAAAAATTAAAACCTGCCTGTTTCTAACCTTCCCTGAACACCTTTTGTTTTGGCATCTGAAACTATTATAATCCAGATTAAACATGTTATCTCCAAATTTTCTTCAGATATCTGAGATGAAACAGTTTTGATTTGTTGGATGTCTTTCTCATAATTACAGGATTTAGGAAAGAAGACTAAAGTAAAAGTTAAAGTGAAATCACCATCACATAATATCAAGTTTAATATAACTTCACATCACTAAAATGGATCATGACCACTGGTTTCAATACTGCTTGTTAAACATTTTCAGGGTTATTAATCGTTTCCTACTTGATATAGTATACTGTTTGGAAGAAAGTTACTATGAGTAGCCCAAACTTGGAGAGAAGCTTTCCTTGAAGAGTATTTACATAAACCGTCTGAAATATTTTTGAGTGTAAGATTTGTCTCTTCCTTCTCCTTTATTCACTTATTCAGTCATCTATATCAGCACAGACTCCTGGGCATTGATTTTATATTTGGTTTGCTTTTGAGCTCTTCCTTACTTTATGGTATTTACAAGATTCTCCAGGCTTGTCTTAGGTATTTCCCAGTACTTAGAATCAGCTATTTCTCCAACAGGCAAAGGATATGTGTTTCTAAATGCTCTTGATAAATTATTGTTAAAATGTGTGGCAGAAATCACTGTGTGCTAATTTATAATCATTATGCACACAGGTATGAGAAATGCCCATTATCCTTACACCCTTGCCACAAATAGGATGGTTTCAGAGTGTATGCAGGAAAATGAAGTAGTGTGGCATGTCTGCATGTGACTGCTTGTGAGTATACATGTGTCCGTAAGAGTCAAATGCCAGGAGGGCAGTAAGCTTTCCTTTCCTCTGTCATTATACTGGCTGTTTGCAACCTTCCTTCCTTTCCCAACACTCTGGATCTCACATCACTGCTGATCTCCCGTGGTGAGGACTAAAAGGAACCTTTCCATACCCTCTATTAGGGCCTATGCAACTCCAGGGGGTAGACAATGAGAAGCAGAAAATAGCCCAAAGGTTTGCCTTCCCTGCTTCCTATACCTTCAGGAAATCACCTGACCCAGTTTCCCTCATCTTCTCTTGGCATATGAATAATGGAAGACAAATCTATCAAGCAGTTTCCTTAAAAAAATAAAAATCTCAGACATGTAAGATTTAGTAAAATTTGGGGCTTCAAATTTTCTGTTGACCCAAGCTGCTAGATCTTGCAAATTATCAAGGGAAAGGGGGAACAGATCAATAAATAAATATGCTTGACACTAATCTCATCTCTATATGAAAGTTGTATGTGGTGTGTGTGACCACATATATTTCAGTAGCTTTGAGTCTCATAGTGACTACGGGATAAGAAATTCGTATACTACTATAAGATGGAAGAACTACAACTCTTAAAAAACTAGTGTTATTTCTCTTAATGCAAAGATGGTGATTTAGGAGTTAAAATATCTGGTTTTGAGTCACAGCTCTACCATTTAGTAGCATGGGCTTTTGAGTTCTATGCTTTTACTTGAAAATGGAGGATAAATTGGTAACTAGCTACTTTAAAGACTTACTAAAAGGAATTAAATGAGATTAATATATATGTGTATTCTCTTCCTCTAGAGAATATATTGATAAAGATGGAGTACACACACACACACACACAAACAGAGTTTGTGTGTGTGTGTGTGTGCATGTGCGTGAGTGAGCATGGTATAATTATCTGGCATACATTAGGTACCCGATATATTTTGGAGTTATGAATAAATAGGTAAATGATCAAACTAACGCCCCAAAGTAAAAATGTTCTGAGAAACTTTCCTAGCAGACTGTGGGACATTTGTTGGTCTTAGAGACATTGCCCAGAAACCTCACATGTTGTTAATAGTTTGTCTCTACAGGCAAACAGAGATCCTATATTCTTTTCTAATTGTCACTGGAAAAATGAAGTGTATATTATCACTACAATACCAAGTATGGATTAAAATACTGTATCATAAACAATGATTACTCTTATAAAAAGCAGCCTGTTGGTAAAGGGTAGGTCTAGTCACTGACTGGTAAAATTGTTATCATTGAGGACTGTCTTAGTTACTTTTCTATTGCTGGCATAAAACACCATGACCAAGGCAACTTATAGGAGAAAGAGTTTTGGGGGCTTACAATTTTGGAGGGTTCAAATACATGACAATTATGGCAGGAAACATGGCAGCAGGCAGACAGGCAGGCACAGCACTGAAGCAGTATCTGAGAGCTTATATCCTAATCTATAAGCACCAGGCAGAGCGCTAACTGGGAATGGCACAGACTTCTGAAACCTCAAAGCCCAATCCCAATGGCACATGTTCTCCAACAAGGACACACCTCCTAATCCTGCAACAATTTGAATTGTTTACCCCTCCCCTTAATGACCCATGGTGGGAGAAAGGTAAGGATATCATTAAGTTTCCTAGGTCATCATGAGGGTGCTTCCCTCTCTCATTCAGATGAAATGTCAGCTGACGCTTGGATCCAGTAGTGAGAGAGTTGCACTGGAATTGTGGTTGTGACTAGTAGTAGAAAAAATGCACACTCATCCTATAAATACCATTCTAGTATTCATATAAGAGATCTCTTTTAACAATGATTTCCACATATTGACACATTATAAGCATTCACTATATAAATGTTGTGATTATTTGTTACTGAAATAATCACTTTGTCAACATTTTTACATTCAGTAGCTGTGTAACAATAGCTGTGTAACAACATTGACACTCCATTTTACATATGGAAAAGGAAAAAAAAAGGAACAGAGTAAGAAACTGTTATCTCAAGGTCCTAGAGCTAGGCAGAACTGCAACTACAATCAAGGCCTAATCCTTGTTTTTAACCCTGGGCAGGAAACTCAATGACGGCTAGGCGATCTATTAGGAGGTGCATGAAGACAATCTCCCAGCATCTATCCAATTAGCTTATAGCTATTGTTTCAATGCTAAAGATTTTCCAAGGCCTTGGTAAACTTAAAACTCTACTTTGGTTACAATTGTTAGAAAGCTTCCTCATGTTATTGAGAATCCCCAATAGTCTTATCAAAAGGAGGTGGAGAGCCAGCTAAGTTCCCCCACTTCAGTTTTTATAATTATAACTTGTCTCAACTCTCCTGTTCTAAGTTTTCTGGAAGGCAGCCTTTTCCTTCAGCTTCCAGCAAACAGTCATGCAAAGGACCCACCACCAAGATGCACGAGAAGCAGAATCACTCAAGACATTTCGAACTGAGTCCCTCTAGGTCTACTTCAGTTCTGTCCAGAGTCAGAAGCACCAAACTTGCTTTTTATTCAGTTCCACAGTAGTATTGTTAAGCTTTTGGCTCATTTCACTTCTGCCCACCCCCCCAAATCTAAATTAAGTTTAGATAAGGCGCCCTATCTACCTTAAGGAACTAGTGAAAGTAGTCTGGTAAGAGTCTTCCTGCTTTGTCCTTGAAGCCTCCAGGGGGCTCAAGGGTTCAACAACATGCTTTACCTGAACTACACTGTAAGTGCCAGTCTCTGCCACTTGGGCTTCCCGGAGAATGACTGTGGTTCTCATCCACCCAGTACTCAGTAACAAGCCTGGCACTTAGGATGCATTTTCCTGGTAGCATACTCCTCATTCAGCTGCTAACATCCAAAAGAAAACAAGAGCTTCTCTTGGTGCTATCGAGTTTTATCTATTTAGAGAACGCTTCAGGAAGGTAGTACAAGATGTTAAGAGTATGACTAGGATTCCTGACCAGATTTGTCACCTGAATTGTGTGCCTTTGGCAAAGCTATTTAACCTCGATATCCATCATTTTAGAGATCTATGGGTTAAAGACTTGTCAAATCATTCACTCTTTCAGCGAAAATATTTATTGATCATTTGCTATATATTAAGTACTTTGATAGGTACTTTAATAGCATTGAGAAGACTGACAATGTTTTGGCTCTCATGGGGTGTAATTTCCAATAAGGAGACAACAAGCAAACTAACTGGACATAGTAGAAAGCACTGTGAAGAAAATGAAGCAAGATGATAGGATAAAAATGATGAGCGTATGTATCAGGGCCATTCAGGAAAGTGAAAACAAGAGGATACTCCTTACAACTGAGTAAGTACTAAATGAATAACAGATAGAGAGTGTTTAACATACTCCCTAAAAATGTTCCACATTCAAATGTTTTTATATCACTTTTATACTTGTCTTTTTCATCTCAGGGTAGCTGAACCCCTACTATGTGCAAATGACCAAGTGTTGGAATATAGTTAAGGACCTCACAGAGTGTGCAAATATGTAGGTAGTTTGCACACTACAAAAAAAAGAAGTAGTGAGTCTCAGCTAACAAGAAATGGCTTCATCACTCATTGTTGACAGATGGATTAGTACTTCCCATGAAGACAATGGGGTCAGGAGGAAGGCATGCCAGGTGGAGGGAACAGCTTGAGTAAACTTTGCAAGACGTGGAACAGCTCAGCATGGTCAGAGGGCTGTATAAAGTCCAAAATAGCTGGAGATAAAGCATGGAGAGTAGGCTGAAAATGACTCAGCAGCAGCTCATAGTGCTTCTTTTCATGGGTCATGCCTAAAGTATCTTCTAAGAAGATGGGGATGTAGACGGGAAAGAAGAGAAGATGAGAAGGGTGTCAGAGCTCCATATGGCGTCTACCACACTGTCAGCACTTCAAAATGTGAACAAGAGCAATGTTTAAAATATCCAGGCTGTGTATTTTGTGCAATATTCCCCCAAGACAGCATAAACAGATGTTTCAGGGAAAAAAAGGAAAAACAAATACCCAGTGGTAACTCAATATAAAGTCTGTGTGTGGGAAGTAGCAGGCATCAGACTACTGAAATGTGATTATACCATCAGTACAGGTCTGAGACTCAGCATGAAAGAGTGTCAAGAGCTAATGTACTAATGCTGGGGTCTGGAGTAAGGGACATTTGCTTCCAAGCAGAACCTGAGGTTCCCTCTTTGCCAATGCCAAACTAACTTGTCTGTTTTAAGCCTCATGCCAAGGACAGTAAGAGAACTCTCTTAACGGGGAAAGGAGAGACACTTATGGAGAAACATAAGTGTTTTATGCCAATAAGCCAGAGGTCTGTGGAAGTCTTCCCCAGGATTCCGAGTAGATGTTTGCAGAAGACAACAGAGGGTCCCTTTTCTACTCCCTGATCCCTACTCACCTATCCTCCTCTTGTAGTAGATATGTTTATTATATGTTTCCCCAGGAAATAGAAAAGATGGAATGAAAGCTCTCCTCACCTGTACCCTACTCCAATATTCAAGAAGCCAAGGAGATAGACAATAGGCATGGATGGACTCAGTAGGATCTGCCCTACCAGAAGGCAAGTACTGAGATGAATTCCTATAGTCATATGAAAAGATGAATATAACATTTACTTTCAGCCAATCAGAGGCTCTTTCTGGATTGTACTTCAGTGCTATCAGATGAGAGACAACAGTAGTTTGGTCATTACCAGAAGATCCCCAAACCCATGACAACACTGAACAGGGGAGAGAGAGGAGTGAGAAGAGAGAAACACATACACCCAGGAAACCAAAGACTGTAGCCTTCTGTCTACTGCATGTAATCTAGTTTGAACTAAACAAAGCCTATTGCTCTGAACTCGAAGTGTCCTGCATATTGGAGGAAGTAACAGATTCTGAGCATGAGAGCATGTGAGAAGCATCCAAAGCCTTCATTACTTTCAATAGGTCCCCAAAGGCTACTAAGCAAAAAGTCCCTATAAAAGTAGTTCTTCATTCTGAAGTCCTGGAAGTCTCAAGTCTGAAAACATGAAAGTTTTCTTCTGCTTGAACCTGTAGAATTCAAGTCACTACAAATTATGAGATAGAAGTTGGCTGTTGGACTACCATAACCCAAGTGAGCAGAGATGGGCTACTGGATGAGCCAGTTGTATCCACTGAGATGGTAGGATAAAAGTGGATAAAAGGCTTTACTTGGGGGTGGGGGGGATGCTCAGCTTTACAGGGGCTAGAACTAGGTGTGAGAAAAGGGTGCTAAAAGCAGGTAAGTAAAGATCCTTAAAGACAGATTTGCTTCCCTCAGTTTTTCGTGAAGCCAATTCTCCTGTGAAATTGAAATGATATAAATCTATCACTTGAGATTCCATTTATGCAGACAGATCTGTTTATGTTTACTTCAACATAAATCTAGAGTTAAGTATTTATTTATGATACTTACAAAGCAGTCACTCTCTGCTGGCCCTACTATAAGGCTCTGGCAGACAGAACAGTGCAAATACCCAAAAGAACACCAGGTGACAAGCCCTGAGTAAAGCCTAGGCACCTACTAAGGCTGCCCAATTGAGGGTCATCTGTCAACAATCTGGATTCCTGCTGTCAAAGCTTTCGGTCCTGCCTTTCAGACTTAAGAGGACCAGCAACCATGCCAAAGGAAAACAAAGGTCCACAGTCAATCCTCTCATTTAGTAACTTCCTTGCAAAACTGACTCCTCTTGGCCTCAGTGTTCTTGCTTGTGGCTAGTGAATCCTAGGCTCTTTACAAATATAAATCATAGGAAATACTAGTAAATGACCACTGTTTTCATAAAATGGTATCAGGACAGTGCCTGCATACAGGAGACTTCTACTACATACTGCTCTGTTCCCTTCTTCCTTAAAGGATTAGGAAAGTCTCAAGATTCTTACATTCTGAGCCTCAACCTGACTTGTTTAATATAGACAATAGATAGCTCTCATCTATACCAGCATGAGAAGTTAACAGAAAATTCATAGATTGCTTTGCTTTCCCAACCTACTCACTACTTAAAACATTCCACAGTAGTCTTCACTTATCCCAGGATAGGCTTGGAGGAATGGCCAACCAAATAAGTATTTCATGCATCTCTTCAAGGAGAAGAGAATTCTTTTGGGGGTTGTTCTTACATTTAAGATCATATGCTGAGAGGTAATAAAGACATTCCTTTATAAAACCTATTTTAAGGACCTTCAGAAAAATGAGTCTAAAAAAACTAAAAAAAGTGATTACTCTCTCAGTTTAAATAAAGCTTGTGTAAGTACTTTTTTATGTTGTTCATTTAGAGATAGGGCTATTTTCTTCACAAACTGATTCTCTAAGTATCTCTCCAGAGTTGAACTCCTGACCGTACTTGGGGCCCTGGTGGGCCTAACCCATTGGTTAGTCACATGCATCTCCTTTCCCTTCTGAAGAGGATGGGTAGACCATGCTCTGGAAAATTAAGTGCAGTAGTCCAGCATTGGTGGCTGGAAACCACTGGTCTATGTGAAAAGCAAGATGACACCCTCTCAGACTTATCTCTTAATTGCTTTAATTGGGATGGATGTTATGCTTTACAGGTGTAAAAATTGAGGCTCAGGGAAGTCAGCAATATGGCCACATCGACAGCCCACATTTGGCCAATTACAAAACCCATATTTTTCAGTAAAAGCAAAGTTGAGGCTGACTGTGGATTTCATTAATTCAGAAGATGGGTATTGTGCAAAGCATGGTAGTTTCTATTCACTTGATCAAAAGAAGTTTCAACCTATCAGTCTCAAGTAGACTATAATGCAATCTCTGTGGTGGATCTTTGTTTGATCTTTCTGTTATCAATTACAATCTGAAAGAAAAGGGTTGGGACTTAATGCTAAGATTCTACAACAAGCAGAGTCCACTGTGCTGGAGAGCTCTGCCCCCTACCTCTGATCACAGACATAGCCCACAGCCCAGGGCACCCTCTGGGGAGTTCTGCCACTCCCTCATCTATAGCATGGGGCTCCCACTTCTGTGGAGAGCTTCACCCAGGACATGTCCTGTGGGTTCCCTTTGGGGGGAGCTCTGACACACCTTTCCACATTCATCTATGATCAGCCTCCACAACCCTGTAAAGGAAACTCTACTTTAGCTCCGCCCCCGTGCCAGGCCTAACCCCCAGCTGGCTGTCAAACAGAAGGAGGACCTGATTGAGGACTGCGCTTGCTCCTGGATGACCTCCTACTCCCAGATGGAACCTCACAGCCATCTGCACTACTGGTTGACATATCCCCCGCCCCCCAAGATGGACTGTCACAGCCATCTGTGTTTTTTCCAGGAAGCAAAGTTGACTTTACCAGCAAACCTAGCCTTTCCTACTGTCCAACTGCTATTCAAGACTAATGTTTGCCTCCCTTGCTACCCTGCTGGGGACTCTAGGGGCCCAGCCACCATTCCTTGTGCCCACCAGGAACCTCAAATGGTGCCAAGGACCACTGAGGAGCCAGCACAGCAAGGCTGGGGAGCTCTGGGACTTGAAACCCCTCATAAGAAAGCTCCCTCCTGGGACTATAAGGGACTCCACTCCCAGCTGGCTGCAGGGTCCCCCAACCTGACAGAACAGCACAGAAGTGGTACCAACTAACACAAATGATCTGAGCTGGGCCCCCTCATCCCTCTCTGGACTAAGAATTCCACCAATCACAGGCCAAAGAAATTCCACCAATCGCAGGCCATGTTGATAGCTCCACCCCCTCCAGAACTCTTTAAAAAGGACTGAGCAACCCTCAGTTTTTGCTGTTTCTCCTTGGAGTGGAAGCAGACACTGGCCTGCTGAGATCATTGGATAGAAAAAAGAAGAACAGCTTGCTTGGAATATTTTCCTACAGAGCTGCAACACCGGGGACACTTGGCCAGAAGCTCCTCGGTCCTGTTGGGATACTATCCCTTCAGGACTGCATCATTTCCAGGAGGCGAGGCGAAGTAGAGCTGGACACTTCATCTCAGCTCTGCTGGGCTGAGCGGCTCATCAGTCCTGTTGGGAAATTCTCCCTTCAGGACTGCACCACTTCTACAGGGAGGTTTCTTCCTTTGGCGTTATATGGTCCCTGGACCATCACAAAAGAGCTTCCCTTCTCCATCTAACTTCTATCTCTGTTCTGTTTCTTTCTATCTGATCCACGTTTTAATAAAATTAAAAAAAAACCAAATCTTTCAAACACTTAAGACAAGCAAACAATGTAAACTTGGGGAGGTCATTTTTCTCTCTTAATTCTAGTATTCCCACCTGTAAAATGAGGCATATATAAGTTATGTAATAGGGTAGGCATGAGCATAAATAGGAAACCTTATTAAAATTCTAGTACAGGGTAATACTTTTTAATAAACTATTAATATAGCTATGGCTTTATTTCAGATTAATAGTTAAAAAACTGATAGGTTTACACTAACTTGTTCTCATTCAGTAGGTAGTATTTATAGTTAAAAAATAAATTCATGAGCTTTTTTTCAAGCTAAAAACAAGACAAAAAATCTGCAGACAAAGCACAGAGGACTGGGTTCAAGAAATAGCCACATTTTCTGCGGGGTTGGCCCTCTCAAAGAAGTGATTGTATGGTTCAATCACTTTAGAGCTGAAGTATAGCTTTGCAGAAACTTAAATTGATGCAAAAGGCATTGCTTTAGTGTACAGTCCCTGAAGGTAGATCTGTTAGGAACTCTGCTAACATGGGCAGCTCAATAGAAGCAGGGTTCAGCTGGTTTTCAGGCTTGCCTGACAGTTTAATTGAGCAGAGAGCAGTGAAGTGAGGGAATATCAGGCTGTTAACAAAGTATCTCCTTTTACCTATAATAGCTGAGGCCTGAGCCTAATAGCACACAGACCACAAGTTCCCTTCGTAGAGTTTTATTCTTTCTGCAGTTCTGACACAAAGTTGGTCTCGTGGTAAACTGCACTTGCCTCCTGTGTCTATCCACAGAAACCTGATGCAAGTGCTCCAGGAGGCAGCATCCTTCTGTACCTTCATCGCCTTGTCCCTTTCATAAAGGCTTTGCAGGCAGAAGAAAGATGAACCCTGCCCACGGCAAAGAAAATGAGCTTCAAATCACTGTCCCTGAGGAAATGGTGAACAGTGTGGCAGACTGCCCTGACCCACAGGTCTCAAGTGTTTCTGCTTTCTTGCTGTTTCCCCCTACAGATGTAACAGGCATTGCTACTATTTGAACCCACATATAGGGATCAGAGATACAATTAGAGTTATTTATTTGTATTTTAACTAATCCCTTAAAACTAGGCATTTAATTCTACAAAATTTAGTGTAAAATACTTTTAGCACAGGACAAGTATTAGTAGCTTTCTAGCATAAAGGGGCACAAAATAACTTCTTTAAGGTTACTGCTTGGGTTTCATCTAGGCTTGTATTTCTAGATGGGCACAGGGAAACCAGTTCTTCCAGTTATTGGCCAAAGAGTCAGGTGATACATTATGTAAAAATTAAACCTTGAGAGAATCAGAAAGGGAGAACATTCCACATGCAACAGAAAAGGAGGCACTGAGAAGTTCCCTAATGTATTTTTTGATAGATTTTCATCCATAAAATTCTGGTGAGATTTACTATCACTTACCGATAGCATTTTTACTTTCCCTCAGCCAGTTTTTAGAAAAAGTCTTGGTCTTTTTTTCTTCTTCTCCTTCTCCCTATCTCCCCTTTATTGGGCAACAGTATGTGTTCATTTGGAAGCAAATAAACATTTTCTGAACCCTTACCATGTATGTCTTTAGTACATACAGATAAACATACATACATATATAAACACATTCTAAGTATAATTTACAATCACTATTCTACATTTGATTTACCTTGTAAGTAGTAAGTCAGTAATCTTAAACTACGTAGCCAAGTTTTATTAGGGGGGCACTCTTATTATTTACAAGATTTAGCTGGTATAATATACACATGTACTATTTCTTAGGATACTATTATATTCTGTGAACTACAAGCCACCTTCTCCTTTAACTTTTACAATTTATGAATGATGACTCATAATACTGGCTCTTGCAAGTTTTTCCCCAGGCATTCTTTAAGTGCTAAGCCTCAGTAACAATGTCTGACAAACTATATATGTATATGTACATCTCACACAATGCACCCCCCTATAGACAGGCTGAGTGTCCATAGTATCATGGCTGCAGATGTACTGTGCAAACAACGGAGGTCATTTCTTGGATAACAGAACTATATCCCCCTCTAAAAGAACCAGAGCTTTGTAATCCATACTCATCCTTTACAATATGCTTACCATAGTCCTACAATACTCTTACATACTCTTACAATACTTTCCCCATAAGGATCAATTCACACAATTACTCCAAATCCCAGGACATTTGGCTTTCAAGTGGGCTTCTGTCTTGCTATTCAACCACAACACTAAAGGTTATGTTAATATAATACACACACACACACACACACACACACACACACACACACACATACACACACACACACATATATATATGTTTCCTGGCTGTGCACATAAGGGTAAGTTCTTGGAGGACTCCCTTTCCCCTTCCTTACAAAGTTTGAGTACAGTTTGTGCCTAGCACGTAGCCCAAACACACATTCACAAAGAAATCTGCTTGCATAGGCTTGCCAATATGCACAGCAAATAATCTTCAATGTGCCCTTCCAGGAAAGACCTAGACTCTCATTTCAGGCACACAATTCATTCTGACCAAACCATTCTATCTGCTGCATGAATGCAAGAACATATGCATACACACAGGGCGCCCCTCATTTCCTCTAGAGTAATGGGAGCCTGGGTAATACTTTAAGCATTCATTTTCTAACATAAATTAGAATGGAGCATCAAAAACACCAGTGACATCTGCATGGAAACAAAATGTAGTCATTAGAGTTGGTGCTATTACAATGAAAGGAAATGTATTCATAATGCTAGGACATTTAAAATAATGTGTTGCCGGATTCTATGTTCATAAAAACAATAATGAAGAAACAGGATAGGTCACATAAATTAGAGTAACATGGGCACAGAATAGTTTCAAGGGCTCCGGGCAATGTCAGCAACATGGCACATTCCTAGATATACAGGGACGAAATTTTGAAAAATTTGAAAATTTTTGTTTGAAAATTTTTTGAAAACTTGAAAAATAGTGAAAAGGCAGAAGAGGCCAGAAGATCTTAGGCTGGCACTGACAAAGTCTGAATTCTGTTTCTGCTCCATCCAGTTTTGTGATACTAGACAAATTACTATACCTCTGTTACTCAGGTACATCTATAAAATAAGAGAACTTAATTCTCTCCCAGCAGCCCCAGGATGGGAGGAAATGACAGAATACATGCAAAGTGCTTAGCATACATAGTAGACATACATATGTAGTATCTTTTGTTTTGTTATTATTAATAGCTGTATGACACTGTGATTTCAGCATTATCTACTTCTCCAAATCTGCTTCTATGAAGTACAACTAATAAACCCTCCCTTTCCAGCACACAAACTTATTATGAGCAGGAAATGATCTATGTTTTTCAGATATTACACACTTGCTGACTTGGTAGTTGTTCCTAGCTCATGCTACTAAAGAATATTTGTGGATATATATATATATATATATATATATATATATATATATATATATATATCCATCCCCTACACTGAAGTCAGCATTGGCTGGGTAATCTTGCTGCAATGTGCAATACACATGGTTTAGTGTACTGGTTTAGTGGTAGGGTTACTAAGTATGTTCTTGGCAAAGTGTTTACTTCCCTGATTAACAGAGACATAACCTCAAGCTGCAGCCCCTTTTCACGCATAAGAAGGGAATCCTATGGTCTGTTGATGACTTTGAGAAAAGGTGCTTGATGCCAACTCTGACAACCTGAGTTTGATCCCCAGGACGTACATGGTGGAAAGAAAAGAACCAATTCTTGCAAGTTGTCTCTGATCTACAAAACACACACACACACACACACACACACACACACACACACACACACACGCTCACACACTCAGGGAATGGGGGAATCATATAGACCCAAGGCAGTCCTGACATCATGAACCACTGAACCAAGGCCAGAATTCATTTTCCTTCAAATGTATTCTGTGAAACAAACTTTTATTTCCTTAAACTACTGACACCAGAGTTTTCTGTTGCTCAAAGCTGAACACAATTCTAACTGATACAATGTGGAAGTACTCAGGAGAATCAAAAGACATAGACATAAGTATATCTTTTCTCTACCAAGATTTTCCTTCCTTGGTTTTAGATCAGTAGCTTACGTAAGATTATTTTTGTATGTACACACGTGCAGAGGCCAGAGGCAAGTCTCAGGTTTTACTCTTCAGGTATTGTCCACCTTCCTTTATCTTTTTTGAGACAGGGTCTCTCATTGGTCTGGAGGTCACCATGTATAGGCTAGGCTGTAAGGTCTGTGAGCCCCAAGAAATCTTCAGGTCACTATTTCCTCAGAGCTGGGTTAAAAATGCACTGGCCATTTCTACATGGGCTATGGGCATCGAATTTGGGTCTTCATGAAGGCAAATATTTATCAATGGAGTCACTGCCCTACCCCTATTTGTACTATATTTCAATATTTTTTTAGGATCCAATTTGATTATTGTTTACAAAGTATGTTTTTGATATCCATTGTGTTACAAAGTCACCTGTATTTTAAGTTATTTTAAAAATACTGCAAATAGCTTTCTTATCCTGACTCTGGGAGGAGAAAACATAGGTGAAGGCAGTACTGTTGTTTTTGTTATTTTAATAGCTATTCATTCCATTTGATTCAGGCTTGAGTTCATGACATCCCTTATTCCTGCTTCTTAAATCATTTTATACCATATATTTAATTTTATATACACAAATAGTTTTATTTCCTTCTCTGATATTTAAAAATGTTTGTTTTCCTTCTTTCTTGGGAATAATCTTATTTGGCACAAAAGTATATGTTCACATCATTCAGCAGCTCCCTTCTGATGTGCCCAAGCTCCACATTAGCAATCATAGCTCTGGAGGCTTCCTGTTGCATTGAGTCCTGACCATTCCTGCTGCACTGTGCAGTAACTCAGGCTGCATCTAAGGTATGTAGTTCTCTGCCAGAAAACAACAAGCTCTTATGCTCCTAACTCTCTCATGAACCAGCTTGTCTTGAACCAGATTGCCCCCTTTTAAAGTAAGATTGTTTTCTCCCAAAATACCGCCCCCCCCAATGATACCAGCAAATAATGCAACACAGATTTACATGCACAATGACATACTGGCCAATGAATGGTGAACCATTATGCATGTCGGTGGTCCCATTATACTGTTTAATGATGTCATAGCTGTTTAAAAGTACATTCTATATGTTCGCACTTCTCAGAATTTCTCCCTGTTGCTGATATATGACTGTACTGTAATTCCGATGATATACTGGAAACACAGTACAACGTTTAAACACATGACATCAAAAAAGAAAAGAAGAAAAGAAAGAAAAAGATGGAAGTCTAAAACATGTAGTGGTCTGATGCAGGTCTAGAGTTCTTTGCCTTTATCTGTAGGTCTGCCTCCACTTCCCTATCCATTTTGACTTGGCTGGCTCCTTTTTGCAGTCAGCTTCCACTCAAACACACCCCCTTCAGTCTTCTGAGCACATTCTGTACCCTACCCATAGCAGCAGCTTCTCCCAAGCTTCCAACTAATTTCTCCTTGTTTTATTTTCACTTTAGCATTGCTATCTGAAATTTTTGTTATTTAGTGGTTAGTTTTAATTTTATTTTACTTTGCTTTTGGGGGACAGAGTCTCAGCATGTAGTCCAGGCTGGTCCTCAATTTAAAATCCTCCTGCTTCTACCTCTTTAGTCCTGGGATCATAGGTGTGTGTCACTAGATCAACTTTGTTAGTTTTTTTCCCCCTCTCTTTTCGTACTAGAATAAAATTCTATCAGAGATCTTACCTGGCGTTTTTACCCTGTATCTTGACATCAGGGCTGTATTTTAGTGCCTAGTAAGTATGACTTGAAAACAAGAAGAAAAAAAAAGAATATGATGTGTATTTGCTTAATATATCTACTCTGCTGATCATCATCTCCTCATTTTAGGGGAGGGATTGGGGTTGATGAGCTTGGTGCATGGTATGGGGAGGTAGGTTTTGGGAGGCTATGTGATGTTGAGGAAAAACAAAAGTCCTAGGCCAGTCCTTGAAAAATGCGTGGGAACTGGAATATAACCCTTTACCTCTCAGAATTTTAGTTTCATAATATGTACAAGACACTGGTTCACAGGAACAGTATATAATCCCATGAAATGGGGATGGCAGTTAGGCTGTAAAAAGAGGAAGCAATATAGGAATCCTGGAAAGTGGTCTAATATATTCCCATTCCAACAGTTTGCTTAGCAACTGTCCTGATTCTTTAGGGCTATAATCTCAAGCTGATATGTCATGAAGTTGAGCCCTCAGGCCAATTTTTAAGTCTTGAGTACATTCTCAAAACCCTGAACATGAGTCTACCCTACAGAACATGAGAGACTTCTTTCTCACTTCTCACCTGATGTTCACTTATTTTAAATGGCTAATGCATCTAACAGAGTTAAGGACACAAATCTAGACGTTTATGCTTCCAAAATATGTGAGTCCCTAGGTTTTATCAAAACATGTATATTCAAAGCCACAAGGCCTGCTGGAGAGAATACTTGTCACAGCTGTTTGGGAAAACTCAACATCTTGCATTCACTTTATTCTGATGATTCTTTTGTTCAATAAGCACCAAGTAAGTGCCAATTGCTTATGTAGTCAGTCCTAGTGATAAGACTTACCAGATACTGGATATAGACTCAAATGCTTTCAAGGCATGACAGGTAGAACAAGTAAATGAACTGGGCTAAAGAAAGGCTGTGGTAGACTAAACACATACTCCTATCTTAAAAACAGCTCAGCTCTAGCTGGTGGCTAAAATAGAGAAATGTTCATTCAATGTTGTCGAAGTTTTTTAAAAAAAGCTAGAAAATGTTCATTAATGTGAAATATTTGATTTTTAAATACTGATCTGAAATTTAAAATCTACAGGGGGCTAGAGAAATGGCTGAGCAGTTAAGTACACTGGCTGCTCCTCCAGAGAACCTGGGTTTGATTCCCAGCACCCACATAGCAGCTTACAACTGTCTGTCATTCTAGTTCCAGGGGATCTGACACCCTCACACAGACATACATGCAGGCAAAACACCAGTGTACGTAAAATAAATAAATAATTAAAAAAGACTACTCAAGGCAGACAAAATATTCCTTTACGACAGATTTGACTGCTGACTTAACTATTTTCAGTCTTAAAATTCAATACCATTTCATAATCTTAAAAAATATTTGAATACGTATGTGTGTACATGTGTATATACATACATAAATGGATGTGAGGGGGTCAGATGCCCTGGAGCTGGAGTTATTGGTTGTCAGGTGATCAATGTAAGTGCTGGGGATAGAACTATGATCCTCTGAAAGAGCAGCAAGTGCCCTCAACTGCTGAGCTAGTTCTCCAACCCCTATTTCATGAGCCTTTCATAATCAAGGGCTTTCAATTACCCTCAACGGAATTCAGATCGTGAAATTGTTAGTTTTGTTTGTTTGTTTGTTTTTACAAGAAAACAAGTTGCACACTACAAAGAGAGCAACAGGCATAACAGTAAATTTTTATTTTATTTTATTTTATTTTATTTTATTTTATTTTATTTTATTTTATTTTATTTTTTGTTTTTTTGAGACAGGGTTTCTCTGTTGTAACTCTGGCTGTCCTGGAACTCATTCTGTAGACCAGGCTGGCCTTGAACTCACAGAGATCTGCCTGCCTCTGCCTCCTGAGTTCTGGGATTAAAGGCATGTGCCACTATTGCCCGGCTGACAGTAGCAAGTTTTAACCTTCTAACAAATCTTTTTCAAGTAGCTCATTAGTTTCTATATAAGAATTAAATATATTAATTGATAAATTAGGTCTTCACAGGAGAAAAATGATTAACATTAACTCTATCCTAAAGAAAGAAACTTTGCATTTTTTTAAAAGAATGTAAACTTGTTACAGCTTAATGATACGATTTTTTTTTCCACTAGAGTTTTAGATTATTGAAGATACATCATAGATTTTATTTCTATCTTAGAATCTGGAAATTAGAAGCATTAAATTAAGCAAGTGGGCTGTAAGATCTGATAGCAGTGAGGTGTAGTAGGAAAATACAAAATTTGTATTCTAAGAGAATAGTTTCAATAGTAGTCTTTTCTAACTGGGTGGCTCTTCTAGTTTGAGTTCTGTTGTTGTGAATAAAAACTAGGACCAAAAGCAATCTGTGTATGGTTGTGTTTGTGTGTGTGTGTTTGTTGGGGGTGTATTCCATCTTACATTCTAGGTCATAGCCATTGGAGGTTTCTACTGGCTCACAGCTTCTGATCTTGGCTCAGCTAATTTTTTTTTTTTTAAATACAGTCCAGGCCCACCTGCCTAGGGAGTGGGCTGGGCCCTCCTACATCAATTAGCAATCAAGAAAATGGCACACAGATATGCCCACTGGCCAATCTGACAGAGGCACTTATTCAATGAAAGTTCCCTTTTTTGAGATGTCAAATGACAACTAAGATTAGCCACCACAGTGACCTTCAGTGAATTATGTAGCTTCCTATATAATTTCACCTACACTATAGAACTTTCCTTAGTAGTAATGGAAATCAAGGAGACAAGCTACTTTGCAGGGTGTCTGTCATTATCAGGATATTAACTAGTAAGACTTTTTAAAAATTCTGTTCTGTGTCTATATTCAAAGCTTAAACCCACGTTAAAGGCCCCTTTGGGCCACCTAAAATAAAACACTGAGCTTTTAATCCTCATTCCTCACTTAACCTCCCTTTAAAGCATCTTGCTTAGTAGGCATAACAGGTCCCCTTTGCCTAGAGCTCACAGACTATGGCTCAGTAAGTGCTACACTGCAACGCAGGATTATGAGCAACCTTAGACTGATTATGATTTTAGATATGTT
Organism: Cricetomys ansorgei; assembly: GCA_026225945.1. NCBI lineage: Eukaryota > Metazoa > Chordata > Mammalia > Rodentia > Nesomyidae > Cricetomys > Cricetomys ansorgei. The sequence continues at coordinate 4,971,122 of JAMJFZ010003875.1, forward strand.
TTCCTATTGTTACTAAAATTTACCCTGTGGCAACTTACCATTCCATTCTCTATCTGGTTGAGCAAATTATCAGGGCCTGGACTATAAGGAACCTATGTAATTCTAATTGTAGCCACTGCTTACAGAATGTATGAGTTCTAAACCCTTTTACTGCACATTACAGGTGGAAAATTCAAGGGCCACAGGTCAATGCACTTCTCAAGGTTGTATTCATTAGAAAATGATTTAAGTTTGACTTTTGAATCTATATCCATCTTAACCTCTCTTTAAATAACAAATCTGAGGTATGTATATGTATTTGTGTGTGTGTGTGTATACATATATGTGTGTGTACTTGTGTGTATATATGTATGTGTATATGAGCTTCTTTTCCAAAGATAGAACATTCTGAGAATGTTTCTCGATTATTCCCACCACAGTAGAGAAACATAACACAGAAAAGTCAAAGAAGCACCTACAACCTCCTTCCTAAATTATCTCTCCTAGCATAGAGTAGCAGCACTGAGAATTACCAACTGCAAATGAAATCTTTGACTGACGGGGAGGCAGCTTCGTATGATGACAAGTCTTTTCTTTGCTCCTATCCATATTCAAGTAAATATTATCCTCGGTTAAATCACATTTGTGATCCATGCCTTTTCTCTCTCATCATAACTGAAAGAAGTGCCTTGAGAACACCCTGCTTAATATGATTCTTATCATTAAAATAGTTCTGGTTCGTGAATAAAATGAAAACTCCTCTATTGTTGGAACATAATCCACAGAATGGAGTCGTGTGAGAATTCTGAGTGCTTATGAGAAAACTCCAAGAAAACAAGATAAGAGTCTTGTGACCTCAGTTTCTTCAAAACAAAATTGTTCTTAGAATATATTTTCTAAAAATGTGCTCCTCCCAGATAGGAGTGAGTTTGCTTCAGCTCTTGTAATTCATATGCTACTATGGAAAAAACATGGTTTTGCCACGTGTGGCTTGTCCTTGTGTTTGTATATTTTACTCATGTGACTCTACTTAATCCTCATGTCTGATGTTCTGAATAAAGTTGGTTATTGCATGAGACTATAGTTCACCTCAGTTTTAGGCTCCACTCTCCTAGGTTCATACATCAACTACAGCAGTAAACAATCTATGATACAAAAAACCATGAAAGTGGGGAGCACACACTGCCTTCTATTACATCTTCATTCAAGATAATCCAGTAGTTGATGACAAACTGAGTCAGAGCTGGAGAACCAGAAACTTGGTTGTGAGTCTTGCTGAAAGCTATACCTTAGGTGAGCAGATATCAGAAGAGCTATTTCTTAGCAGCTTATGTTGATGGTCATACCAAAACAGCTAGAAACCAATGTTTCCACCTCTAACACAATTTACTAATAGTTAAGTTCATTAAATACTGCTTTAGTATTTCCAGAGTCATCTGACATGCATTTATCATGAATCCTCATAAATCCCATGACACCAGTGAGGCATGAACCAATCCTGTTTTGTGTATTAGCAAACAGGGCTCCCAAGTGTAGCAGGTTGCTAATTTGTTGAAACTTTTTTATCTTCTAGCTCAGAAAAGAAAAAAGGAAGATAGGAAGAAAGAAAGACATATTCACCGCCCTTGTTGGTAGCCTGAATCTGGAGAGCAGGAGCTGACAGTAAGCTGGACTAACATCTCAACACAATATCCCAGAACCTAAATTCCCTCCTTGACTCTCCAGGCCTCAACCAATATATACTCTAAGCAAAGTTACCAGAAGTCTAAGTTGCATGCAATCACAAGGACAAGCTGCACGTGGAAAATTATGTTTTTCATAGTGGCACATAAACAAATATTAGCCACTAGTAACAAATAATCTAAATCAATCATCCACTACACCTGCATAGGCACAAAAATATTCCAAAACCCATTGTGTTTTTTAGAGAAACAAATATCACAAAACTCCTTCAAAGCATCTTGCTACACCCAAGAAACAGGGACTTTTTCCTAACATAGAAGGAGTAAAAGAATAAACATAATCAGGTGATGCCAAATTCATTCTTTTCCTCATATACTCAGCCTATAAGAGGCAACAGAAAACAAGTAAATGGAAAATCCATATGCTAGAGAATGATCATTGTTCTGATTAAATGTGAACTGCTGGGTGTGGGAAAAAAAAGAAATTTATTTTGGGGTGAATGCTGGATATAGGCAATTTGGGGGTTTGCAAACAAAATCTAAACTGTCAGCCTGTGTATCAGAATATCATGTAATTTGTTGACCCGTCCCAATGCCCCAACACATCTCAGGAAGAGGAGGCTCTAAAATGCACTCGACCCTCCTCCCCTATTTAACTATAGTATTCTGAGCTGGCTATGGCCATCTAACTCAGAAAAAGATAAGCAAAAGACAAATAGTTTTGCTGGGCTTTCTCTGAAGACAGTGGTAAGGCATCAGAGAATTCCTGTGGAGTTGAGGCCAAACTGGCACTTCGGGCAATTTGAAATTTTAAGGGAGGATGAGAGACACAAGGAAACAGAGAAGGCTGTTGTTCTATTGGGAGGACAGTAAAGTAGGAAAGAGAAGAATGCAAAAAAAGGAAACTGAGAAAACTGTCTCTTGTTTTAACCAGTTTCCATTATCCCCCTAAACATCTCTTTAATTGTATCCTGACAAACGGATAACAGCTTTCCATATTCCTCACCTTACCCTGTGTTATCTGAACTAATTTAGAGGGAGGTTGTTTCTGTTTCTTACCATTAAATGGCTGCTGACTAACACAACAAACAGGAGACATTAGAACAATTGAAAGAGTAGATGGTTAAAAAGAAATTAGAAAAGGTAGATGGTTAAAAAAGAAACTTAAGTTTTTTGCTTTTGTTTTTTACATTCTATCAGATTCCACAGAAAGAGTAGAGAAGAATAGATGAAATAGCGTCAAGATTGAGAAGGCCTCAGTCCAAATTATGGCTGCTTAGAATATACCACATTTATTTCAATCATGTCAATGTTCTTTTTAAGAATCAGAAAGATAAATACTGGTGAACCTCTCTCTTTACACAGTAAAGCCTGATACCAGGAAAGGACTTAGACAAGTGCTTTAAAATGTACTTCTTCATTATGGACCATGGTTTGAATTTCCCTTGTAACTAACCTATAAACTATGATGCTTATTCTCTCTACCCTTGACCAATCAATGTCTGTTGTTCAGATCACTGACCTAAAGAGGTCAATGCTAAGATCCCTTGGATGAAAAGTCATTTTCACTCTGTTTCCTGCTTTAAAAAAATGTGCATGTGGGTTCTGATACTGGTACATTGTAACATTTTTCTCAGTGGAGTATGAGTCCTCAAGGTCCATGCTTAGCTTTTATTTCTATTGTACCCTGCTTTGTGTCTAGTACTCATGCCTGTGAAATCAAGGACTACTCTTTAGTTCTATCTCATAAAGGGGTGGGGGGGTGTCTGGGTATGATAATTAAGGTTTTTGTTTTTTTTCCTGTAATGAATCAACTTGGGTCACAACTACATATCTAAATGGCTTAACTATGACAATTACTTTAGCTTGTCATTATAAAAAAGAAATATCAGTATCTTTCAGTATCATGTCAGAATTTAGGACCTGCCAGTAAAAATGTTACATTTTCAAATACTGGATAAGATGGGAATGAGATTTAAAAATAAAAGCAAATGAACAAAGATGGACAAAGTAAGGAACTAGTGGGTAAAGACACAAAGTCTGGTCACATGGTATAATACCTGGGATCTACATGGTGGAAGGAGCGAACAGACTCCTACAAGCTGTCCTCTGACCTCCACATGTGTGCGTGCCCAACCTCACCACATTAAATAAATGTAATTAAAAACAAACACTTCAACTATTAATTCAATACTACTCTCCTTTTAGGAAGTTCATACTATATGGTAAATTTAATATTGAAAAGTCAAAGTACTCATGTGTCTGAAAAGTACCAAACTTGGCATTTTAACTAAAATGGTCATGATATGACGATACAAAGTTGGACTGAGTTTCTTGGAAACACAATTCATGGGCCAAGCGAACACCAGCAGGTAGCAACTGAGCTGTGTACATTACTTCCTATGATGCCAGGTTAAAACAAAACAACAACAACAAAAATCCAGCCTTCCTCTTTGGTAATTGCACTTTCCTACTGACTGCTGAAGAAGCCATTAACAACTGTGAGATGATGCTAAAAGATCTCAATTATTCACTGTATTCTCCAATTCAAACAGGAAGGGGTGAAGCTTAAGGAGCTAAATGTAATCAAGGTACACTCAATGGAAACTCAATTAATAAAATTCAGTGATGACTCAGATGGTTTAGTATCTGAAGCTATAGTAGAAACTCCCACTAAATCAAAGCCACTCTAAATAACAGGGGTGAAGTATTGACTTATCACTGATAGAGAAGTTAAAACAAAAACCTACCAGGATCTAACAGAGGTAATTTTTTCCTAATCTTCTTACTGCAGTAGATAGAGACAGGAGCAAGGAAGGCCAACTTTGCTTGACTTGGGTGACTCAAGATAACAAAAGTAAAGATGCCATGACATCTTTTCAGTGCTGGGACTGTTAATACAAGGACCTTGTACAATGAAGAAGAGGAGCTAATGATTGCTGAACTCTCACTAATCAGACAAGTTGCTTCTTTTCTTAAGAGAAGCACAAAATAAAGGATAAAAGACAGAAACATGCCCTTCAGAAGGAGGAAGATTTGGCAGAAGTTTCTGATTATGTAGAGATGTGACAATAGGGAAAAATAAGGTTTCTCTCCAGACTTCCAGGCTGGCATTTGCAAAGATGTTATGATACCATAAAATATACAAGTGGGAGCATATAATGATGCCAGGATATCAAAAGATGCTGGAGAAATGGTGCACAGAAGGTTACATTAATTCATGACTTCAAGACTTTGCATGTTTCCAAAGATCTGACCTTGTAGATGAATAATCAATTATGTCTCTGTTTTGGATTCATAACATAGCCTACAAGAAAGTGAGGGAGAAAGCTGAGCAACATCAAAAAGGGAGGTCAAACACCAATGTACTCAATGGAGCTGTTATTAACATGGTTTGTTTCCAAACTAAGCTTCCTTCCCAGTAGCACCACTCCTACTAGTCTGCGATCCCCAGAAACAGAGGCCTTTTTAGAAATACATACAAAGAGAGTAAGAAGGAATTTTTAAGGTCACATCAATTTCAGGACTCTCATTTTCTAAAAGTTTAAATTCAGGCCTTTAGTATTTCAAGGGCTTTCCTGACTGTACTTAACTAAACAGTACCATGGCCAGGCTCCTCAGGCCCATGCTCATCATTTAACTCCATTCTTCTCCTTACTGTTGCAGTAATGGCCATGGTCACCATTTTCTAAGAAATACCCATGGACTCAGGAGTCCTTACCAGTCATTTTTCTATCAGGACCATGACAAGACGTGCTCACTTATGTTAAATAGAGGTATTACACACTGCATAGAGAAAGAAAAATCAAAGTGCTCTATCTAGTGTGCTTGCCTATCACACAGAGGGTGTGACAGAGCAGGTAAGTAAACAATAGCAATGAAAGTGAGAATCCAAAAGATGAACTAAAGAGGCAACAAAGTCCAACCTTCAAGGAAAGGCATGGGATGTATAGGTAGTAAAATGAAGACAGCCAAGTCTTCTAAGAGCAGAACTACAGGGAAAGAACCAGGAATCATGGCCACTGATGTTGCACTAGATTCAGAATGATCTTTTTGAGTTATGTAAGGAAGCCAAGACTGTTCTTTCCCCCTTTATATACAGTAACTTCCCTTTAATTAAAATAATATTACCATGCTTTCCTTTGACACAACCATCAAAAATTAGTAAAAACCAATAAAAAGAAAAACTATCTCTAATACAAAATCTTAAAACTCAAGCAAGTCTTCACAGGTAAAGTTTTTGGCACTCACTAGGTACTCAGAAGATAGCCAACGAATAAACTCCAGAATAATTTTACTAATTACTACTGCCAAGGGAATCTAATGTTCTATTTCACTACTTATTATTTTTGATAAAGAATTAATGCCTGTAATTTGACTCATTTCAGGAAAAAATTACAACACATATTTATGAAATAATTTTTTAAAAATTTTTTTACAAAGATTAGGAAAATGTAACATAAATGCAGTGGCAAGAAAATAGAATACACAATTTGAATAGTTTATATGCATTTAAATGGATAACAGTGGACACCAACTTATTAAGGTATTATATTACACTATATATATATATATATACACACACACACACACACACTATATATATATTTATATATATAATATATATATAGGCATAAAGGTGATACTATAGATTATCAGTATGTATGGTAATGAAAATGTAATATCTTTTCAACTAAGAGTTAATTTTTTACTCATTTAAAGATATTAGAAATAAATAAAAACATCATACACCAAAATTAATCAGACCCAAAGACTATACAACTTAATAAACTTATATGCAATTAGAACTGGAATTCAAAATAGAATCTGTGGAACTCCATATTAAATTTCACACTTTCAGTATTGAATACATTGTATGTACTTATCCTAAAATTTTTTTCAGTTCTAATTTTGTCACGGATTTTTATTTATTTTGGTTGTGGAAAAAATAATTTAATGAAAACACAACAACAACAACAACAACAAAACCTAAAACACCAAGGTTCAAGGATGCAGGCATGACTATATCAGCCTTAAGCTTCGGAGCCATGGTCTCCTTTATTGGGCCTCTTCTGCTACAATGACCTGTTTCATCCATCAGGTTATCTCAAGAAGCAGGTAACAGCCTTCCCCTAACCTCTACCCATGAACCTGAGAGGAGAGGAAGCAGAAGGTAAGGCTCCATAATAGTCCAGTCATTTCACTTCCTGAGGAAATCAACCCTTTATCCTTGTTTAGTGTAAACAACAGAACATTTATGATTAGGTGTTACTCTTTGGGGAAAGAACTTCATTGCTGCAAAATCTATGGCTATCACACAACTTAAAGATGCCAGATTTTGCACTGCATTATCCATCAATTTCTACTGAGAAAGAAATGTTTCTAAACAAGTACCCACATCAGTCAAAGAATAAGCAGGTGGCTTCTTAGATAAGGTATGAGGAAAGACAGGATCCATTAAATGAATCTATTAAAAGCCACCAGAGGATGGCAAAGGGCGTAAGTCTCTGAAGGGAGTTTTGCAAACATGGAGCACATAGTGCTTTCAACAGAAAGGGCAGTTTCTCCAAGTCACTTTGGTAGCTACATAAGATCTTATCTTTCTTTTCAAACAGCATCAGGATAGATCTGATTTGAATAATGGCAGTGTTATTCATTTATTAAAGCACAATCTAGAATTTTTCTGAAACACTACAAAACAAAGAACATATTTTCCTGTCATTATTGCAATTCTGCATAAGTAACAGCCCTAGATGCTTTAATATTACTTGGTTTTTCATAATAATTATGATGCATAAGCATTCCTGCCAACCATTTGGATACCAACCATACCAACTGCAGAGGCAGTTGTTCTTGAGGCCTGACTCTAAGGATGAATCAAGGCCTAAGTTGGAATTCTGACTAAGCAGAACCTCTGCTGGTCCCTGAGAGTACTGAGTAGAACAATGCTGAAGAAACAGGCTTGGGTGTTTCGCTTACAATGCTTTCTACAGAGAGTACAGGCCGAGTCACATCAAAGTTTCCTCTTCCATATCAAGAACATCTTACTATTTCCCAAAACTTCATATATTTACTCATTTAAATTTCTCTGTCCCCTAACTTCTAGCACCTTGCTACACACAGTTTGTGGATAACAGAAACAGATTCATTAACAACAGATGAAGGGGTATGTCCTACACATGGTGACTGACTAATATCAAGTGAACCTGTAGGACTGTCACAGAGCTAAGAGTGAGTCGAAGCTGGCTTGGAACCCTGAGTCATCCCAGGAGTTGAGAACAGCAGGCGTTTGGCTGCTCCCCACTTTAGCCCTGACCGGAACCCAGCTAAATATTAAATATTGCCTGTTATACAGAAGGTATTAAATGTGGCTTGGTTGGTGCTTATCTGCACTGTAGCTGGAAGCACAGGGATGAGTCCATTTACTGATAAGGTGCCTTCCTCTTTTTCCCTGTGGGACCACACCTCACACAGAAGATGCCCTTGCAAGACCTTGATGCTTAGACTTGACTCCACATGCAAATGAAGGTACCCCAGAATCCTTGTCTTAACCAATGGATCTCAACCAGCGGTACCAAAGACCCTCCCCTGCCTGCACCCTATAAATGTAATGACCCTTGCTTTAATAAAGGAGAGAGAGAGATATTCCTCTGAAAGCCTCTCCCGAGAGTCTGATTTGTTCTCGCTACTCTCAGTCCTCTGATCTGTGACCTGCCAGGATGCATTGATCCACACCCTGACTTTTCCTTCCCAGGGGCTGAGCTGGAGTCCAATAGCTCAGCCATTCTGCAGAGAGGGAAGCCAGAGAGAAAGAAAACAACATGAACCTAATGTCTCCCTATTCCAAACTAAGCTTCTTTCCTCTACTTTAAAACAGGATTTGCAAAGCTATTTATTCATTCAAAAATTTAATGAGTGGATATTATGTTCTACAGCACTGTTGGAAAAGCCAATTAAAAAAAAAAAGACAAAAACAAAAAAACAACCACAACTTTATGTCAAGTCCTTCCTGACTAAGAAGGAAAACAATGAGTCAATTTAGAACACATTTTCATGTGGCAACAGGTTTTTTTATAGAAAACCAAAGCAGGGTAAGGAATAAGTACTAAGTTGTATCTCAGGAGGCCTGGATAAAATAAATGAACAAGCCATGTGAACATCTAGGGATGAACAATCTGGCAGACAGAACCTGACATAGGACACAAGCACAAGGTCATGATATAAGAAAGAATTCCTCATCTGTGGAAGAAGTGTAGGAAATAAGTGTGGCTAAAAGTGTTCAATGGGTAAATGGCCAACATGGGGTAAAAGTGTTCAATGGGTAAGTGGGTGAAACAGAGGGCAGAGTGTTAGTTTGTGACTTTATAGTCGCTTTTCCCCTGGGTAATTTTAAAGCAAAGCTGGGCATGATATACTAGTAACTCAAGAATTTCATCGTCTTTTTGGCATCTGAAAGTTTCCTTTATCTTCTGTGTGGAGAGAGGATGAAATGGGGAAATGGAAGGGTGGATGAGTAAGAGTGGCAACAGCAGCAAACTCTTGGAGAGAAATTATGTAGCCTGGACCAGGATGGAAACCTGGAGGTGGTGAGAAGTCTTTGGATATGACATATACTTGAGGATAAATCTGTCAGGGCTGTCAAGTAAGTAGACATGGGATGCAAAGAAACAAAAGATGATGAGGATGATTCCTACCCTGAGATAAGATGTTACTATTTACTAAGAAAGCAGAGGCAAGGATAAAGGTATTTGGGAAAGAGAGAAGAAAACAGGGTGATATTTTGAACAAAGACAGTTCTGAGAACAAAGACATGCAATATAGAACAAAAAAGACTTCTTTTTAAGTCCTCTCAACACTTGTAGCTCCTCCAGCAGAACAACTTTGTATAAGCCACTTTCATTCAACTTAATCATCTACCTACCTAAATACAGGGACAGGAAAACCACCTCTACTGGCTGACATATTAAGGAAATGAGATGTTCGTGGACAGCTTGTAAATTGTAAAGGTGATGTATCAAGGTCAGTTTTCATGCTTTTCTTCTGTTAATTCTGGTAAATGCTTGTTTAAATGACTTATCTTTGATGTGGGATTGTCAATATAATTATGTCTTCATAAATACCATGACAAAAAGACTTGACTTGCTACCATCCAATCTTATTTCATCTGTTTAGCACTTTATATTTTTAAAGGGTATAGTATATTGTTTCTGGTAGTTTTTCTTATATACAACCTTCCACATGTATTATCTCACTTAATCCTTAATATATACAACACAGAGTAACTACTAATGTGTCTACATATGACAGATGAAACTGAAAGACAGGCAAGTTCTACTGTGGGCCTTTTTGGTCTCAATGTTCTGTCTGCTGACCTGTAAGTTGGAAAAATGTGACCTTGGTATAAAATCTACTTGTCATTGAAGTCTAGTCATATTAGGGAAATTTCTGACACACTAAATGGTGAGCATTTCCATGACCTTTAGTGAAAATAAACAAAACCCATGTCTATTCATCAGATACAGTATTTGATAATTAGCTTCTTTTCTTGATTGTAAATTCGAGATACCCTTGATATTTTCCAGATGTACAAAGGCACTATCATGAGACCAAAGAAGTCTATTTGAAAACACTAATTTAAACAGAACCCCCCCCCAAAAAAAACATAGCTGAATGTTGCTTTGTGTTTAGTAATGTGCTTTACCATTCTTATGCATTCATTCATTTAACCAACATCTGGATACCTTTGTGATAGCCAACATGCTAGATGCTTGGGATTCAGCAGCTCCACAGCTCTGTTACTTTCAAAATGAGCGACCAGGTGTGCAGGATATTCCTAGCCCTTGGGAGGCTGTGGCAGAAGGAACATGAGTTTGAGTCCAGCCTGGGTTATTATAGAGCAAGATCCCATCTCATAATACCAAAAAATCAAAACAAACAAATAATAAATAAGTAGAAGAAAATGGATTATACTGTTAATTAAAATGAAAACAATGCAAACCCTATTTATGATTTTTTAGATGAAATTACGGAAATTAGCTATTCTTGTCTTTAAATTTTTTTTTTTAATGATTAAAAAAAACTCTTAGCAGCCCTTTCTAGGTCTCCTTCCCTCAGGAATACACAGTAGCATCATTATCTCTATATTTGATATTTACATTTTCAATTGTGATTAAAAGAAAATTATCTTAACAGTAGTTAACTGGTATAGAAGTCCCAGTATTTTGAAGAAAAAAATGCAGTAAGATTTCAAAGTATGATGTTACAGGTCATAAATTTTTTTATCCCCTCCTCCTGGATGGCAAATCATTAGCAACATGTAGAGGAGAATGAGCAGCATGCCCACAGCTCATCTAGAGGAACACTGCTTACAAAGGGTATTTTGTGGGAAAAGTGGCTTTGATTGGCAGTATGGAAACACTAGGTTAAATGAAGGAAAGGTGCCTTACTATCATAGGACTATTTCAATTATTTTATCATACCACAGGATTTGTGGAACTCCAAGAGTTAGGAATATAGGCAGCATTTGTCAGTCTAACACTGGTCCATGGAACTAGTTTAGAAGGTCAAGTTAACCCAATTTATGGCCAGTCTCATACACATGGGAGGCCCTGTGTTGGAGGATTTCTACTTAAAGATACATGTGATACAGGTCTTTTTAGTAGTCTGATGATTCTTTAGGCTTGCAGTTTTGAGCAGAAGGAATGAATTGTGGAGAAGAGGAGAGGCTAATACAGAAAAGAGAACAATCACTACAATGACTGTGTGTGTTTCTACTTTCTACTAATATCTAATACCTAGCTAGCTAGCACTGTGTGGCACATGGTGGACATTTGATAAAATCTGTTAAATAGCCTGATAAATGAAAAATATATTCTAAGGCTCACTAAGGTTTTTAGATGGCAGCCACAACTTTCTTCTGGCTTTAGTTATTTCAGTTTCTATATCTATACATTGAAACAGTGCTGATTTCTTTTTTTTTTTTGAACAAAGGATTGAGAGTTATTCCAATGGCCTTTCGGCTCATGATCCTTATCACATTCAAAAGCAAAGGTACATTGATTTTGTTGATGACCAGAACATTAATGATATCTTCTTGAAGTAATCCCCTCTCTATTATACAGGAAAATTACATGCTCCAGCATAATTATTGTGCAGCTCAATTCCTAAATTCTGATATTGTTTCACATGTACATTAACTTACTAGTTTGCAAAAGTTCTGGAAAATTGTGGGTAAGCTCATAGTTTACAGCAATGGCCATCTCTCTGTGTACCATATTTTCCTGCCAGCCAGAAGGATTGAGAAAGTTTTGTCTTCTATAATAGATATTAAAAGAAGGATTAAAAGGCCTCCTCAAAATGTCTTTGAAAACTTATAGCCAGGCAGTGGTGGTGTACGCCTTTAATCCCAGTACTTGGGGGCAGAGGCTGTTCCAGGACAGTCAGAGTTACAACAGTGAAACTGTCACAAAACAAAACAAACAAAACAAAACAAAACAAAACACCACTTCCACAATATAAGGACTTCAATGTTACCATTCTTTGCTGTCTCTGTCTATCCCCTTCCATACCTTTCTTTTCCATTTTTTCCTTCCGTCCCTCCTCTTTTTCTCTGAGAAAAGGTCCCATGTAGCCCATGCAGGCTTGTAACTCCCTATGTAGCAGAGGCTGAGACTGAACTTGAATTTCTGTTCTTGTTGTCTTCACTTTCCCAGTGTTGTGATTATGCCATTTCTGTGGTGCTGGAGATTAAATCTACGCTTCATATACCCTAGGTTAAGACTTTACAGAGCATTATATCTCTAGCTGGGCTTAAATGTTTTGTTCATAATGTATGCCTAGCAACAAAGACAATTTTAGAACAAAAAAGGCATGCCATAATACTAAATTAATGCTCTTTTGCACCCTAATATTCTGCTACTTTAAAATAAAATTTGTGCGCGCTGTGCGCACACACACACACACTTGCACACACACATACACAGAGGAGTATAAAGAAATTTGCTATCTAGTATAGCATCTTTCTTATGAAAAATACATTCACTATGGATGTTTGGTTAAACAGACTGTTAAGAATATCTTTGAGCCAGCATGAGCTACAGGAACAAGTTAGAAAAAAAAAGAATCACAGCACTTAGATTTACATGATCAGGAATTGGGCTACTAGACTAACCTTGAGTTACAAAGGAGATAGGCTTCAACAAGAGAACATTCACCAGTACTGCTTAGGCAGAAATTTTTATTTTACAAGTTAAAAAAAATACTATTTCCAGGGCTAGGTAAATGGTCAAGTGGGTAGAATGCTTGCCAACATAAGCATGAGGACCTGAATTTGGGTTCCCAGCATTACTTTAAAACAGGGGCATAGGGGCAGCTGTAACCCCAGTTATACAGAGGTAGGTGTGAGACAGGTAGATTCTGCAGGCTTTCTGGCCATCAAGTCTAATCCAAATGGGGAGTTGCAGATTCAGTGACAGATCAGTTCAAAAAGTAAGTCAGAAGAGCCAGAGAGATGGTTCAGCAGATAACCTACTGACAACTTGATCCCTGGAATCTACATAGTATAAGAAGAGAATCAAGTAGTCTGACCTCCACTTATACACCTCAGCGCATGTACACACATGCTAAACTAATTAAACACCTTTCCCCTGAAGACCAGCTCTTTTAGTATCAGAAGATGGTATGCAAGCTGCCAAGGAAGAAAAGCAAACAATAGTCCTGCTCAGCTGTAAAGTCTAAACTGTAACAATCACCAGCCTTCAAGGTATCCCAAATGGTACAATAGTGACACTTTTTGGGGGGTAAGCAAAAGCTGTCTAATTGAGCTTAAGGATAGCTCAGTAGGAAGGAATCCATATCTAGTGCCCTGAACCTAGCCAACTACCTGTGCCCGGAGAGGTTATAGAACCTAGAGGACAACCTACTATTACCATATTCCTAAACCAGTATAATCTCTAATTGTATTCTAAATTCTTATACTCATAGGTGAATGCACCTCTTAGCCCTCATCAATAAAGCTTCCTTCAGCAGATACATACTATTCACAGAGATCCACAATGGTCAAAATGCAGAGAATAAGTGACTATAGGGTACTCAACCCCAATTGGTACCTGTACAATGTAATCCCTACATCCAAGTATCAAGGAATATTGTGGAAAGGGATACAGAAAGATTGTATAAACCAGAGGACCACAATGCCTGTTGTAAGCTAGTATCATGAGCTAGACATGACAGGACCCATGAAATCTCAAAAAAGTAGTTGCCTAAACATGACCTTTATAATGACAATACCAGTGGACATGCCAACATGGATGCAGGAAATTCCCAATGCCAACCCTTTGATGAAGAGCTGTAGGCAATGGCTGCTAAGAGAGAAACAGTTCTCTCCAGAGATGAGCCCCCTGATAGGTTATCCAGTCCCAAGTGGTCTGTCTTTGACACATATATACGTACATGTAATATGAGCATATATACATACATAACAATAATAATTAAAGGAGAGGTCATGAATTTGAGAGGAAGCAAATGGAAGGAGTTGGAAGAGGGAGTAGGAAGGGTGGAAATGATGTACTCTGTGTCAGGAAACTTACAATTTCTCGAGGAAAGATTTTCAACACCAGAATGCCTGAGTCTGAGAGTGTCTGTTTTTTCATGGGCTAATGTGTATAACTGTAACACACAGTAAACATCATTATTCCTCTTTTAAAAAAAAAAACTAGAATTTTGAAAAAAATAAGGAGGATGACAGAGGATGTTTGATGTTAACACATGCTGCAATTCACACATGTACAGAGAGAGAGAGAGAGAGAGAGAGAGAGAGGAGAGAGAGAGAGGAAATAATTTTCGTTTTTATTATGAATTGTTTAAATCTACTTAAGACTTTTTTTTTTTTTTAAAAGATTGGGATCATGGCCGGGTAGTGGTGCATGCTTTAATCCCAGCACTTCGGAGACAGAGACAGGTGGATCTCTGTGAGTTCAAGGCCCCCTGGTCTACAGAGTGAGTTCCAGGACAGCCAGAGTTACAACAGAGAAACCCTATCTTGAAACTAACACCCCCCCCCAAAAAAAAAAAAGATTGGGACTATGATCTCCCAACAGAATGGTATAAACTTAATAGGACAATGGGATGTAGAACAAGGACCTACAAGTTCTGTGACTTGCTTTAAGTATTCAATATTTCTGGATCTGCTATGAGGATAATAATACTGTCTTCTTTCTAGAGTAGAAAGTTAAACAAGACAGATACTGGTTAATCTGTGTGCCTTCATTAATAATAGCCATGATCAAGTACCTAAGTTGATCACTGCTACAAGACCTTTTTACTTTCTAGTAAGCCATTTCTCCTTCAAACCACAGAGGTAGAAACTCCTAAGAAGCACACTTGGTGGGTCCCATTCTTCCGAGTTTCACAGTATTTCTAAATTGCTTCTGGCTGGATGGTGTCACTGAGGTACCCATTCATATAGCCCCATGTAACATTCTTCTTTCCTCATGGTGTTTCTTAAAGAGACTCAGTTGACTAGGGGAACTTCAAAATTCCCCAGCTGAGGGGATGACTGCTGAATGTTAGGGGCACACTGGGTTGGTGCATCTGTGTCTGGCCTTTGCATCTATGCAGCTTGCTGGTAATTGTTAAGTTTTCTCTCTGACAACAATTATCTCCCCAATTTCTCCCCACCCCCACTCCACCCCCCTAGTTAATTATCAGTTCTGGAATTAAACTGCTTGCTTCTCCTGCAGTTGTCATGGCAACAGTTGGCCTGCACCTGCCACTGGGTGAACAGTGGCTCTTTCAGAAGAGGCAATGGCAGTTGCTGGCTCCACAAAAGCCAGGGAATAAACTAATGTTTACCTGTCTGGAAAGTAAAGTTCCTGTTTATTCTTCTTCAGGTAGTTTTCTGACAAGCCTAATCTCAGCTCCCCCCACCACCCCTTTCAAACTGCATGTTCGTATTAGACAAAGAAAAGAAAAATTCTGATAAAATGCTGAATCCCTATTGATGTTTATAATCCTACCATCAGCTTTACTTATCCCCAGCCAACAAGTTGTAAGATCTAAATCTTCTGTCTCCTGACAAAGGCACTGCAGAATAAAGGCTGAACATAGAGAATTTTAAGCTTCCTAGTTTTGGGTTCTAATCCTATTGATATTACTTACTACCTGTATGGTCATAGGTCAACTTCTTACGGTATCAACTTCATCATATACACAAGGGTGGTCAGCCTAACTGTAATTTAAAGCATAACTGCTTTAAATCTCTGAGATTACATAGGTCTGGCTCCCATTCAATTATCACTGTATCAGGAAGTCTCATTGTTGTTGCTGGTTAACTACCAATCCTGGACAACTGTTAAAGACAGGACACAGCTGCCATCTTGATCACTTTATACTTGTCTGAGTGACAGAACCTCAGGTCGGATAAAATGCCATATTGCCTCACAGCATCTAGATCAAGATGCATCTAACAGCCAGAGCAGAGAAATGCTGAGAAATGCTGCTTTCTCTGCCTGTTGAAATTCTGTCAGCTCCTCCCTCTCTGTGCTGTTTTCTCATGTTCAATCTCACTTTCCTTTAAATAGAATTGACGGAACCAGAGTGTAAGGAGACATGTAGTCACCAAGGAAACAAAATGCCTTTCACTTTACAATCACATTGCAACCTACAGAGAACTGGTAGTAGTACTGAGCACTTGGGGATTGAGGTGTTTATTCAAGAAAAGTGTTTTTCTCCCCTAAAACCCCTGCTTATGAACAAGAAATTATTTCTTTCATGAACCTGCAACCTCATGGTTAGGGTGTCCAAACAGTATACTTTGGTCCATGATAAAAATCTCACCATTTGAGATACCACAATATTATATTAGTTTTGTCTTTTAAAAAAAATTTGTAATCACTTCCTTATACTTCTAATATTAAGGAAACTTCTACTTAATGAGTCCAAACTTCATACTACCTCAAAAAAGAAAGGAAGAAAAACAAAATAAAACCCACTAGTATGTGTTCCCAGCATGTGATATGAATGCCTACTGAAAGCTTCCATTGCCCCTACCGCCTGACCATCACAAAAAAAAAAAAAAAAAAAAAAAGAAACCAAAAAAACAACAACAACAAAAAGACCCTCAGAGGATGGAAAATATGTTAATACTTCTTGCCTGCTTCTCACTGGGAAGGAGCAAGGAGGCAGTTGAGACAAAAGTAGTTTTCTTGTAAAATAAAAAAAGACACAACAAACATTTTTGCTGTGGCTGCCCACAGATGAGGGGACATAACAAGGCCATCAAATACAGCTTTTAAAAGATGCTAGAGTTTTAACTTCCTAAAGCTTATTCTGCTAAGAACCAGGCCAAAATGGTTATGAAGACAAACAAAAAGCACAGCTATGGCTAGACTCCTTAGCATCAGTTTTAACTGAGCACCAAGATGGCATCCTTTCACAGCAATTTCTTTGACTAGTAAGTAAAATATCTATACTCTCCGTTTGGAAAACGTTGGTGTAGTCGATTGTGTTTCTCCACTAATTTGAAAGGAATTATGTAACTATTTTCCAAACTTGGTTTTAAGCTAGAGGAAAGTAGGACCTATATAAACTGGAATATAAATAGAATGTAAATCAAATAAAGTCCTTCACAAACATTTTATCTCAGTTTCGTATTTTTCCACATAACAAATACAAAAGGAATGCTTTCTATGCTTCATGGTGTTTGTTAAGTACATTCAGATGTCAGATTTTAAAAATTACATATTTATTTTGTGTGTATATATATGGGTCCCGGGTACACCCAGAGCATGCATGTGGAGGTCAGAGGACAACTTGTGGGAGTTGGTTCTCCACTTCTATGATGTGAATCTCTAGAAATGAATTCAGGTCATTATGTTTGGCAACAAACTCTTTTACTAGCTAAGCCATCTTACTGACTCAGATCTTACACATTGATGGAGAAACAGAGGCATTAAAAACAAACAATTTATGATGTATAACAAATTATGAGATGTGACTGAAGAACAGGAAATCCATGGCTTCAAGAAGTAATGTGCAACAGGAAATGTCTAAACCTTTTGACGTCTCCACACAGCATCTTAGTCACTTTATAGGCTGAACTCTACATCTTACAGTCACATCTCCTGCAGCCCAGTCCTGTAGTCACTTCCTAGTCCCCTCATGCATCCTCATGTCTCCGAGCCTTTATTTTTGTTGGTTTCTCTGCTTGGATGTCCCTTCTATTCTTTCCATCAGAAAATGCCTAGTTCTACTCATCTGTCAAGATCAGAAGAATTCTCTGAGTTAGGAGTGCAGTACTCTACATTCAGTAGATTTACTTTATGGGATCATTACCATGCAATGGTATAGCTTACACTCTGGAGTCAAACTACTTGAGCTTGGAGGCTGACTGCCATTTTTTAAATTCTGTTATATCAAAAATATTTAACTTTTCTGTGACTCATTTTTTTTAATCTCAGATGAAAAATAAAGATAATATATAAACCAGCTAGTAGGGCTATTGTGAGCAATAAATGATTCAATATATCTAATTATTTAAAATATATCCTCATATAGTTGGTACTTCATTAATGTTTCTTTAAATATCTTAATGATAACTATATTGAAATTAAATATGACAATAAAATTGTTTTTTAAGCTTTCTCAAACTAAATTTTGAGACAAAAATCTTTGTCCTCATATCCCCAAGGCCTCGAATAGGCCTGGGCACAATATAGGCAATCTAAGATGTTTGCTGGATAAATTAATGAGAGAATTATGTAATCTCTTCTTTTTAAGAGATTAGGGAACAGAGTTCCCAATGGAAAGCCTGCCCCCCTCCCTCTTTCTCTCTCTCCTTCTCTCCCTCTCTCTCTTCTCTGTGTAGTCCTGGCTCTCCTGGAACTCACAGAGATCCACCTGCTTTTGCCTCTTGAGGGCTGGAATTAAAGGCGTGTGCCACCACCACCACTGGGCTGAAAGCCTCATTTTGATATCCATGAAGTCTCAGACATACACAGCATCATAACTACCATGTTGGAGAGCAGGTAGAAGTTGATCAGAGAAGAGCTATAGTATGAAAAGTGACAATCCAAGTCCATTCTTTCCCAGCCTTTTCTTTAGCATTATGAAATAATGGAAGAGTAGGCAGATGTATAAGAAAACATATGTTAGAACTACACAGCATTTCATTTGGAGGCAGATTTATGTCAGAGGCACCTCAGCTGAAATTTCCAGCTTCAAATGGAATCTCTGGTTGATACACATGCACAAAAAAAAGCTGTGACTCTCAGGCAAGCTTCTGAAAACCAATTTCTTTAGTAAGGAGCTTGCTTTTGGTATAGACAGCAAGCACAATGCTTAGCATAGCTTCACTGTTCACCTAGCTAAAGGAAGGGATAAACAACCTATCTCAGCATAGAAAACTAAGCTCAGGCTCCATAACATGAAACTGTTAGTTAGGAGACTTCAGGTTGAACACCAACTTAAACGTTGGACTCCTACATTGTACAATAAACAGCCAGGTAGTTCTACTCTTTGTCACAGATATCAGAGTCCTTTTCTTCACCTTCTAGACAAGCCTCCTAAGGATGAAGAGAATGCAGCAACCAAACCATCAATTTGCAGTCTGAGGATGAAAGAAACATATGTATCGGTGACTTAATCCATTTATCTTTATAAGCTCTAAGAAGTCAGAAAGAATGCTGCATGGAAAAACATATGGTTATTTATTTCGGGAGGGTGAAATATGTAGCATGCAGCTTCAATGTAATCTTTTATTTAATTACAATATAATGACACTATGTCCTTTCTCCTCCCCTCCCATGCCTGCCAACCCCAACAGATTCAGGGTTTCCTCTTCCTTAACCATTGTTGTTACAAAAGAAACAAAAATAAGATTTATAATTTTAAAAATTACTAATTAAAACACACACAACTAAAATTAATACACATTCCCCAAAGACTATGTGTTAGGAGTTTGGATGCCAACTCTGGTACTACTGCGAGGTAGGTATCCTTAGAAGGTGAAGCCTACTGGAAAAAACAGGTTATAGGTAGTGTGTCTTGAAGAGCTATTGGGATTCTGGCTCTCCTACATTTTGTCTCCTAAACACTACAAGGAGAAAAGTTTCCTTTACTATGTACTTCCTACCTTGATGTTCTGTGTTGTCACAGGTCCAAGGACAAGATAGCTGAATGACCATGGATTAAAGCCTCTGAAACTGCATGTGAGGAAAAATAACTCACTTATTTATCTCAGATATTTTGATGCAGCAATGGAAAAATGACTGACACAAACCACCAAATTTGGTAAAGGTGGGATAGAAAGGCTAGTATTTACCTAGAAATAACAGTACACAAAGTTAAATGACTTGACGAAAGACTACACCATTGGTCATTTGAACAAACAAGAAGAGAGGTAGGTTAATGCCTTTTGTTCTTACTCCTTCTAAACATGCTTCCTGCTTGATCACACAATCAGCATGAGTCACATTCACAGTGATCTCAGCAGGTACTTTATGCCTGAATAACAGCCAGCTTTGAAGATGACAATTCTACAGAAGTTCCCTGTATAGCTGATACTATTAAAAAGCCATTTTCTTCTCAGCTGATAAAGAAAAATCACAAAAAACCCCAACAGCAGATAAAAATTTAATCCTGATCTTGCTCCTTTTCCTCTGAACACAAGAGTTTAAGGGTCTTTCTCTCTCTGACTTCCTCCCACAAAACAATTGCGTTCACACCAGCAGATCATACTGCCTCCCCCTTTCCTCAAACACATATTACTTCTCAGCAGGCTTCAGCAGGGGTAGAGAAGGAGCCAACCTGTGAGGCAGCGAACACAAGATCTCCCATAATAGTACAGAGAAGACAGAAAATTGCTGCCAAATGTGTAAATTGCTTTTTTGCTTGAAGAAAAAAAAAATCATTCTGGGCTTCAAAGACACTTTACAAGATGACTCCACAGTAGTTAATATTCACATTCTACATATACTTTTGCTCTGCCATACATGGTCTGAGGATCCTTGCCAGCCATATGATTGACTGATCGTGTATCATGGATTGAGAGCTAGCTACCATATAGCTAGCAACAGGTCACTATTCTGTGATATCAACAAAGGCTTGTTTGGCTCCCCAGAGAATTAGAAGATATTGTGTGAAGATTAAATAGATATCCCTGGATAAACTCAGTAGCTAAGAAGAAAAGAGATCACTTTCAGAAAATAGGCCACAGCAATTACACATCAGTGAGTCACAATCCTCAGGTTAGAGGAAGTAGACTGAAGTGATCCTCTGAGGGCTGTGTGTGAATTCTCTTGGCTTTATCACAGGGTCACAAAGAGACCTGTGCTTGCCTCATGCAGACAATGCAAATGAACCCTGAAAACATATCAGACTCATTTTCCTAGTTCTGCTACTTACTACTAACTAGCCTTGTGATCTGAGAATTTATTAATATGTCCTTATTTGACAAATGGGATAACTACATCATAAGCTTTGCATGAGGTTAAATGAAAATGAATAGAAAGCACTTTGGAAATAATAAACCTTCAGTACAGAGTAGCTGCAATTATTATTGTTGTTTTTAATTAGCTAGACAACTATACAGTAAAACCTGGTGAAGACCAGGCAAAAACAAAAGCATAGTATCTGGCTATCTCATATCAAATAACTTGGAAAGTCAAAACTCAGGAGGAAAAAAGGCAAGAAGACTACAGCTGGTGGAAAAGAAAGAAAGGATACAGGATTATTTGTTATTCCTTCCAAGATAGAGGATGACTGAAATCCATCTCTCCCCTACTCCTGTACAGACAGTAAGTAGCTACGTGGGAAAAGTAGGAGCCAAGCAGACAAAAAGCACAACTATCCAAGTAGAACTGGGTCCTACCCTTCATATCCATCCCATAGCCATTCTTTGTGAAGGGACACCTGCATTTCCTTCATCCTTTACACAGCGAATCCTCAATCAATTACCCAACAACACAGAAAACTGTAGAACAAAATTCTCTTTGGCTTGTTGAAATGGTAAAGTGTATATCATAAATGAGAGAAATTTTAGATCAAAGGCAATCTGCCCTGAAGTGCTAATTGGAATAGATTGAGCCAAATGATAGTTCAGCACAAATAAGCTGAATGGAACCAACAAGCATGGATTTAAAGGTTAAGAAGAAAATATAACTCCTTTCCCCTTTTTTTGCCAATTTAGAACATGCTCTCAAGTGTACATAATACCAAAATGGTTTTATCAAGTCCTGGTCCAAGCAAATCCTGCTGACATCCATGGCAGCCTGGCTTGAGGGAGACAGCTTGACATCTTAGTTACTAGTAAAGAAACTCTATGCTTTGTCATTGCCTTGTCAAAATGACACAAAGGTATCTGCAGTTAATTTGAAAGCTAGTCTCTCACACTTCATGAATCCTTATATTCTTCTAATCAATATGACTTTGGAATATGGCCATAGCAAAATGGAAATGTTCAGCCTAATCAAGCTCTGTCAGGATAGAAATGCCATTAGCTATCCCATGGAACCTTCACATTACTTCCGCTAAGCTCTTGTCTCTTATCATGGTTTTTCTTGAACTCTCTTTAGGGGAATGAAGGTCTAGAGCTGTGTCTGTCCTGGATTTCAAGGAGCTAGAGAATAAAGGGGTGAAGTACCACAAGGAGAACTTAGTGTCCAAACCGAATGCCTATGCAAAATGGTGAAAATGTTGTTAATTAGAGAAAACACTGATTCAGGATTCTAGTATTACAAGTCTAGTGCTACAGCTTAGACACGATCTGTCCTTGAGAAATTCACATGCTGAACATTTGTCTCCAGTGTGGCCATATCCAGAGATAATGCAACCTTTAAAGTGTGAGGGCAGTGGAATGTGATTGGACCACCACCTGGGAAGGAATTGATGAAGGCCTATGGACTTGGATTAGTTCTAAGAAAATGGGAGCCTAAAATATTTCCTGAGCCTTTCTGCTGCACATTCAAGCTATCGTGATGCCATGTACAATGAGGTCCTCACCAGAGCCAATCTAGAACCTTCAGAACTGCAAGCTAATCCATTTCCTTATATTGCACAAAACAAAAATACCTAGCTTAATCAATTTATCTAGGCTTATGATTGCCTCCAGTTTGTTTCCCACTCTGAAGACAGCAGGGACATCTAAATGCAAACCTGCTCAGGTCAATTTTGTTCAAAGTGCTGTGTTTGCTCTTGAAAAGGGTCTCATGTAGCCCAGGCTAACAAGGCTAGCCTCAAACCCTTGATCCTTCTGCTTCTACTTCCTGAATGATGGTTTCAAATTCTTTAATGGCTTTCCACTCTAGGATAGCGCAAATACCTTACGAAGGTTTCTAAGGCCAAAATTACCACAGTGCTTTTTATTTTCTATTTTCTCTTATCTAGAGCTTCTACACAAGAATTTTCCTCTGCCTACAATAACTAATATATGCTCATCCTTTGCATGTCTTATCATCTTCCAGACCTCTGTCTATACAAAACCTTTCTGGTTAGCTGCCCACCCCTCCACTCTCACCCCCCCAATCCCCGCAATTATTTCCTTCCTTCCTTTTTGCTTCCCATTTTATTTTCCTTTCTCTCTTCCTTTCCTTTTTGGAACGTATAATGGTTTAGTCCTTTCCCTTGCAGTCTGGACTTCCCTTAGCACTGTATTTTGTAATACCACTGTTTTGCACAGTCACTTCTCTGTCTACCCTCTACATGCACAATAGTAGGTGCCATGCCTGCCTTAGTCACCATAATGTATGTAACACAGTGTGTAGCACAGCGTCTGACACACAGCAGTGTCACAACACAGTTTTTAGTGGTTTTTAAAATTTGTATGTGTAAGTGCCTGCATGAGTTTATGAACATCCCTTGTGAGCAGGAGTGCACAAAGGCCAGAAGAGGGCATTATATCCCCTGGAATTGGGAGTTACAAATGGTTGTGAATTGCCATGTGGGAGCAGTTATTTCTCTTATCTGCTGAGCCATCTCTTCAGCTCCAAAAAAAGACATTTTAAAGGAATAAAAACATAGGAAGGAGTTAGGAAGGGAAGAAACCACAATATAGAATGATCCTGTTCCTGAAAATGTTTGGAAGGTAGAATCTGAACGGATTCTCTGAGGCTGTGTAGGTTTAAAGCTTGATGCCTCTGGCTTGAACCACAGCAGAACAGAGCTGGATATTTCCCTGTAGTTCTAAAGTGGAAGCTGAGAAACACAGTTCTCAAGAGAAGGAAATACTAAAAGATACAAATACAGGATATCATTTGGAACATCTTAAGAAAGAGGTTCAACAGTGCCAGGTATGGGTTACTTCTTGTTGATCTGTGGGGTCCCATAGACTCTCCTAAAACACTATAGACTATTGTCATTGTTCGTGGTTACCCCCCAGAATTTGATGTTAAGACCTTCTTATTTGAAGATATCACACATTTGAGTCAGTAGACATGGAGAAATTGAGCTGGTACGGACTCAGAAGCTTCATCCCTACTGACTGGCTTCCGCAGTAGTGGAAGGTACTATGCAGCCTCCTGGGGGTGGGGTGGGGTGAATAATCAATAATCCTACTTAGCTGTATACTTTGCAATATATGCCCATGGGGGAAGAATGGGACCAGAATTATGGGGGTAACTGACCACTTTTCTGGTTGGATTTAAGGCCCAATCCACAAGATGTAACTCACACCTGCTACTATTAACTGAACCAAGAACCCATAGCTGGTTAGGTCATACAACACAGGGGTAAACCTACTATTGTTTTATTTAACAGACATAATTTTAAACTGCTCCCTAAATATTTTTATATCATAAATTAGTACACTTTTCAGCCCTCATCAGAGAAACTTCTTTTTTCAGTATATGGTGATTAATACAGAGATTCACAACTGATCAATATGCACAGACTAAGATACAATAGACTGCTCTCAGTTCTAAATGAGACATTTTAAACATATTACCTCCTCTGCAAAAGCCTCGGGGGATCACTAGAATAGAGGGTGGAAAGAGTCACCATAGTTAGTGGAGGGCTACTGCAAAACAGTATTTTCAGGACATGATAGGACCTACATACGTAAACTCACAGAGGCTGTGACTGCATGACTGCATGACTGCATGAAGCCAGCCAAAATCCCAGAATGGATGAGGGAGAAGCTCACAAAGACCCATCCTTAGATGAAGACCTATTGGTAACTGATAGCTGCTAGGGGAAGAAAACTGCCAATTTTCTTCAGAGATGTGGCCCTTGATAGGTTGCCCACATTCCAGTGGGTGGTCCTACACCCATTCACATAGTGGCAGCACTAAATGACTCAGTGGGTTTTAAAAGGAATACATGGAGTTGAGAGGTAAAGGTGATTGTGGGGATATAGAAAGAGTTGGTGGGGAGGGAATAGGGGGTATACTTATCAAAACATTATATACATGTATAAAATTCTCAAATAATATTTAAGGGGTATAGAGTTCAAGAGGTGGTAATTAGTTTTAACTGTCAACTTGACAGGATTTAAAATCACTTGGTAAACAAGCCTCCATGCACACTTGGGAGGAATCATCTAGGTTAGACTGACCTCTGGGCATGGTTGTAGGAAATGATCTTCATTAGGTTAACTGAGTGGGAAGGCCTTCTCACTGTGAGTGGCACCATTCCCTAAGTGAGATCTTGTTCAATATAAAAAGGAAAAAGTGGGGTGAGCACAAGCATTCACTGCTCTCTTCTCCTACTGCAGATGCAATGTGACCTGCTGCTTCAAGTTTCTGTTGCCTTGACTTCCCCACCATAATGGATAATACTTTTAACTATGGGCCAAAATAAACCCTTTCTCTCTTAAATTGCTTTTGTCATGGTATATTTCATCATAGCAACAGGAAAAAGGAAATATATTTGTTGGTCAGAAATAAAACCAGAGTCAAATACTGGCTCCATGGGCAATCGTGGACAGTTTGTTTAGGTTCTTTTAAGAAGGAATTGAGTTACATTAGTGAATCTTGCAACGAGTTCTGAGGAAGTCTGGTCTTTGCAGAAGCTACTCAGACTCTACTGGGATGAAGAAGGTTCACCAAGGGATACAGTCTTAACCCCACATAAAGAAAAATGTTTTATACTCACTGAGGTTCTACTTAAAATTCATTAGGAAAGGCAATACTTGTAGTTTAAATAAAGTTTGAATAACAGAGAACCAGACACCCTTTCTGATTTCTCCCTGTCTTAAGTCCTTTAGTCTCCATGACGGATGAGGCCTGTCTGGAAATTACAGTTTGCGTGATGGCACAGCTGCAGCATTTTCTAGAGTCTTTTTTCACTGCTCAAGCAGACGGAAAGAGAGTTAAAGGAAAGTCCAAGTGTACTGTAAGGCTGAGGCAATAATAAATGCCCTGTTAACTTTCTTTCAACTGTTGATATGGAAAAGTACAAAGGTCTTTTCCCCTCCCCCAAACAATGTTTTTATACTTATGACCTAGAATGCATGTGACATTCATTGTGGCAGAAATAATAGAGTCTAGAGCACATTCACAAAATCCAATTTATATAAAAAAAAGAGCACTGTAAGTTTAGTAGGTCCACCTGATAGTCTAATTACCATTCAAATAGAAAGCCTGCTCTTCTTAACCAGGTATTCTGAATGTGTTAAAGAACAAAGCAAAGTCATTGTCACTATATACTTTCAAGTCTCCCTTTATCTGTAGTTTACAGGCAGAAAATGACACAGATGGGGAAGGAGATGGGAGTCCTAAAAAACAAAGTCTCAAAGCCCAAAGCCCTGGATTAAGACAAATATCCCTTTTCTATGCTATCCCTTACTTGTCTATATTTCAGGAGGCATTAGAAGGCCACAGATGTCATTCTACTTCTGAGAATAGACAAACAGCAATAATGTAATCTTACCTGGGTCCTTCCTCCTCACCCTGAAAAACAAAGAAGAAAACAGTATTAGAAATCATTGTTGGTAAAAACTGGTTTAGATTTCTTTCATTTCCCTCTTCATGCCCAAACCAAAAGCAAGGTTTTGTATTTTATTGTAACAAAGATAAACCAGAAGATGTCTAAAGGCTGGGAAAAGGGCTAATATATCCCTATGCTCAAACAGAAGAACTGATAATTTGCCCTTGCAAGCACAGAATGTGAATGCACATACCTAGGAGGTCTAAATAATAGCCTTGCTTTTTATTTCTATTGCTGGCAGTATTTAGTTCTGAGCAAACCGAGAACCCCA
The DNA here is from genome assembly GCA_026225945.1 of Cricetomys ansorgei. NCBI lineage: Eukaryota > Metazoa > Chordata > Mammalia > Rodentia > Nesomyidae > Cricetomys > Cricetomys ansorgei. Next base: position 4,997,972 of record JAMJFZ010003875.1, read on the forward strand.
AAATAGCAGCAGGTCTTCAGCAAAGCTGACCAGATCCAAAAGCATCAAGCTGTTTTCTTCAAAAACTCATTTCTGTCTTGGTCTAGCACTTTATCTTGAAATATGAACACAGTGGTTCCAATATACAGCATATTGAGGTGGAAAGAGTGCTAAATTGGGACTCAGGAAATAAAGATTCTAGTCAAAGTTCTGAGACTTATGAGTATGTATTACTGGGGCATGCTAATCGGTTAAAATAGCCCTCTATATATGGGTAGTTTGGGTACTTGGTAATTTACCTCATTCATTATCCAAACAATACATTTCCTCTCTCTTTTATTCATTCAGCAAAAATCATTGTGTAGTATTTCTCTAGGTGTTTCACTATCTTGACCTAACTTTATCAGTAACCATCACCGCAGATTATTTGGCACCTCCCTCTGTAACAAAATGAGAGCTCTGAAGCCTTTCCCTTGGTAGTTCATTTAGCCTTCTGGTAACAAAGTATCTTCTACACTCCTATCTTCAGTCATCAGGGTTGATCTCAATAGAGACCATACCTCCTTGTTATACTCCCCAGATAATCAATGAATGAATGATCCCAACCTGTAGAATCTGGAACCAGTCACTCTGGGTTCATATTTTAGCTCTAACATTTACTTGCTAGCCAAAGTTATTCTGCCTTTTTCAACTTCAACCTAATTTTATACAGTGGGATAATAATGTCTCTGTATCACAGGATCAATATGAGGATTAAATAATGCTTATTTTGCTAAACACAGTGCCAGAGAGGACATTGTTAATAAAGGTTACAGATTAGTATCAGTAGTAAGTCAGTATCAATTATAAAAAACAATAGCATATGTAATTGCTAAGGATCTAACCTTCTATGAACTCTCAATAAGGAGCTCATGCACACAGAAAATTAAGTATATTATGGGCTCCACTGAAGGTCATAAACAAAATGACCTCAGAGGCAAAGGGAAGAGAAAGTGACATGTACATTGACACTTGGGATAATCAGGATTTTCCCAGATTGACAACATTAAAAAGTAGGATTAGAATAACAAGAGCAAAGACATGACCTTTTGATAGATAGATAGATAGATAGATAGATAGATAGACAGACAGACAGACAGATGACAAATAAAATAGGAAGAACATTGGAATAACAAAAGCAAAGGCACAACAGTTTAATTAATAGATAGGCAGTCAGATAGACAGATAGATGGTTGTCAAGAGAATAGAAAGAACATTGGAATAACAAGAGCAAAGACACAACAGTTTAATTAATAGATAGTGATAAGATAGATGAAAGGAAGGATGGGAGAGAGGGAAAGAGAGAGGGAGGAACAGAAGTTGGGTTCTGTGATCCTATGTGTTTTGGGCAGTGTGGGAGTGGGGCTAATGGCAGTGTGGGGTCAAGAATGAGACTGGGATAAAGACAGATTACCAAAGATTAGGCCTGTAAAGGAAGCTCTAGACAGGAAGGTGATTTAATCATTCTATGCACTGGAGGTTGAAAAGAAGGGCATTTTAGCAGACTATTAAGAATTTGCAATAGTGTAAGGGCACTAATTATTTGTACTTCAATGAAAAGTACAGAAGAAGTGGGCAAAGTGGTAGAAGGATAATAGAGGGGCAGCAGAGGATTTCTTTGCATTTTGATCAATTTATGTATCTCAAGAGCACTGTAATACAGCAAGAAAAGTCATAAAATTTAAATTTCATGAGTTATATAACTATCAATGACACAATTAAACCCCAACACATTTTTCAATTATCTTTGGCTATTTAAACATAACTACCTAAGAGAACCTTGTAGGAAAATACATCTAAACGTTCTCCCATAATTTAAAGCAGGTCCTCTTTGCAGTCACACATTTTGGTGCAATGGTTATGAGATGGGATTTTATGTATAGTTTTCAAGGCACATCCTCAATTCTAGCACTTGTGAGGCTGAGGAAGAAGGGTGGTGAATTAGAATTCAACCTACATAGGCTACACAGAAGACTTGTATGAGACTGAGTAGGATTTTTGAGTTATAAAAACAATCTCACATTAATTCTAGCATTAAGAAGTTTGATAATTAACTTTTTCATGATTCAGTTTTCTAAACAAGTATGTGATATATTGTAAGTGTTTAACAAATGGGGCCACTTCTGGGCTTCTTCTGAATTACTAATTGATACTGTTTCTCAGGGAACAGGAGAGGAAAGAAAGGTACAGCTTTGCTGTATGTACACCTTTTTCAGAAACAGTCACTATTACAAAGTATGCAGAAGGCCAGAGAGATAGTTTCACTACTGAAGGAATGAACAAATGGATGAAAGCAAACACATTTATGAAGTATAAGTCTGCTTAGACTACTTCGTGAGACACACAGATAACTATAACTTGCTGGTAAAAGATGTGCACATGCTGGTCCTGCTATCCCCAAATGTTCATCTCTATTCTGAAGCCTTGGTAATTCCAGGCACTCCTTTAAGACCAGCCTGACTCAGAAACTTCCTTGCTAGGAGCTTGGGAAAATAATCTACATCTTTAGAGTTTATTCTTCTCATCTAGCAGTCACAGAAAACTGATGGTGACAGCATCACATAGTGTCTTCTTCCTCATTGGATTTCAACCATTTGAAAAAGAAACTGTTTTGTTCATGTCAAAGGTACATAAGTATATAATAAATAATTACTCAGGAGTTCAGGAAAATATATAGCAGGATTTAAGATTAATTTCTATTGCCATTATAAATTAATTCTGGTTACAAATAGTAGAAGTGATTTGTTAGATTAAACAACATTCTCAAGTCCCTCCTTCAAACATCTGAGTGCTCTGGGATGGCAACAGCACTATAATATGACCTCTCCTTTAGTACTTCTGCTGGTGAGAATAAGGTTCACCAAGATTCAAGTTTAATCCCAAATCTGCTTATTCAGGTGAACCTGTAATCATCACAAGTTAAATAACAAAAATGAGCGTAAGAGAGACAACCGTTGTCCCCAAGAGTTGTTGCTTTCTTGAGAATTTTAAAGTTTCAAAAATTCATTAAATAAGGTAAAAAGTAACAATTCTGATTATAGGTGGAACTTGCAAATACAACAAAAATAAATTACAACAATGTCTAGGATTCTACATTTAACTTGCCTTGAATCGTATCTCCTTCACTATAGAATAACATTAGACATTTTGGACAAAAAGTTTATTGTTATTTCTCAGGGTGCTGGGAAGCAAACCCAAAACCTTAACATGCTATGTAAACACTTCCACTGAGCCATGTCCTACTCCCAACTGGGCATTTAAATTGTTAGTGGGTGTAGTTCATACTGAGAATATGACATTCAACTTCAATTAGCAAACTCATATTTTTCTAAAACTGCCTGAATCCAAAGTCAAAAGTAGTAGATTTAGATTTCTAAATTCAAAATAAATGCTTAACTATGTACATTTTATTTTTAATAATTTCGCCACAGAAACAACCTTTTTCTAGGATTATCTCACTGCAACTCGGAACTCTCCTCTTACAAGCTGGACAGAGGGTTGGAAGAATATACTCAGTTGATAGTGTGTCTAGCATGCACAAGGCTCTGGATTCCATCCCCTGTCCTAAATAAACTGAGCAAGGTGGCACAGGTAATCCCAGCACTTGGGAGATAAAGTCAGGAGACTCAGAGGTCACCCTCAGCCACATGGCAAGCTTGAAGCCAGCCAGGGTTACTTACATAAGACCCCGTTCTCAAACAAAAACAAATAAAAGAACAAAACCAAACATATCCACTAGGCAAAATATGGAAATGTTCATGAATTACAGATAAAAATAAGCACAGCAAGCATATCATTCTTTTTTTAAAATTAGGATCACTTTTATCCCCCCACCCTTCTCTCATACACAAACACACATGTGTACACACACACACACACACACACAGCCCCAAAGTCTCTGGGAAATACTCTAAACATACAGTAAAAATAAGCAAGTGTGTTAGCAACACTTCACTGGCAAACAGTGGTCCTTGAGTGAGTAAAGACTCTCTAGAAGTCCCCACATAACTCTACTGTGTCCTCTTGTTTTGAGAAGTCTTTACTGAAATGAAAGGAGGACTCTGAGGCACAGAGGTGAAGGTCAGATTGCAAGGAGATGCACAGGAAGGGCCCAGACATCCATTATTTCTTAAGCATATTATTCTAAATAATAAAAAAACTGGATAAAATATTTTCAATATTTAACTTTGATAAAAAATATAAACTGAGAAAATAAAGAAGGGAATACTTCTCAGTTTGAATTATGAAGCAAATGCATACCTAAAAACATGGACATAAAAATTATAAATCAATATCCCTTGTCAAAAGTCATAAAAACTCTTAAATTAACAAACTGAGTCAAGATAATACATAATGACTGAGTAGAAGTTTATCCCAAGAATGCAAGGTTAGTTTAATATTGTAAAATTAATCAATGTAATTAATTATTGCAATAAAATACAAGAATTCATATAGTTATTTTGATAGATGCAAAGATAAAATTCAATATAAGTTATGACTAATTTATTCAAGAAAACTTGACTTTGAGGAAGAGCATTTAGAAACACCATCATGCTGAATGGCAACACACTGAGCTCTTCTCTGTAAGGCAGTGAACAAGGCAAGAATGTAGCCTTATTATCATGGCAGACACTGCACTGGTGGTCCTAGCAATTGCACTTAGGAAAAAAGGGAAAATAACTAGCATAGAGCTTAGAGAGAAAAGCAAGACTGCCATAGATGGCATGACTGCTGATGCATAAAACCCCAAAGAATCTATTAAGCTACAGCTATAATTAATATGGGAATTTGGCAAAGTTACAAATACAAGGTTAAAAGTCATTTGCATGCTGGGACAGTAGAGCATATCTGGTATTACAAATACTTGGAAGGCTAAAGCAGAAGGACTGCTTGAACCAGAAATTTGAGGTCAATCTGGGTAAATACAGTGAAAATCTTTCTCAAAGAAAAAGTTGTATTTTATTTATAGCATAAGAAACTGAAAGTTAAAAATTAAAACAATTTTAATAATACTGATATAGAAATATACTTAACAAAAGCAATTTAAATTAACTGAAAAGTCTAAATCATTTTTGAAAATATATAAGCTTAAAACCTGAAAACTAAGACATATATATCATGTTCAAAGTTTTGTTTTTTTCACAAATCTAATTTTGGTATGTCCCAGTATGGATTTCTTAAGAGTTTATATAGTTTGGATTTACTCTGCTTCTTAAATTTAGAGGTTTACATTTCAAGATGAATGTTGGACACCAATATTATTTTTTCAGACTTCCTTTTAGCTTAACATTTCTTTCTGGCCATTTTTATTATATGTGTACCAGGTCCTCTGTTACTGTCTCATGGGACCCTGAAGCTTAGTTCAACTATTTCTCAAATTTTAATAACACTGGATCACTATCAAAGTGTATTCAGTTTCAACAATTATTTTCTGATGTAGCCAATTTGCTAAAGAGCCCATCTAATGACTTCTTTGTCATGTCTATCTCTGTGTGTTGTTCTATGTGTTACTGGACATAGAACTCAGGGTCTATCTAACATATGCTAGGTTAAGTGCTCAACCACTAAGATTTATCACTTTTTCTCTATTTCAATTTTATAATGCTCATTTGGTCTTTTTCTACATCATTTGCTTCCAGGATGTTTGTAAATGTCCATTTTATAATAGCTGTCTTTGTCTGATAACTCCAATATCTGCATCATCTCAATGCCGTTATGTACCTTTTCCCTTATAGTTTGGATTTTATCAGTATAATGAGTAATTTTGGACTATAACCTGAAAATATGTAAGTTGTATTACAATAATCTGCTCCTATTTAAGACCTTCTACTTTAGCAGGTCATCAACCGATAAGTTCAGAAAGCATATGATCTGCATTACTTTTGTGGACTCTAGTTTAAATGTCAATTTAGTATATATGACTCTGCCTGACTCAGATGATAGGACTGGATCATCTAATGATAGGACTGGATCATAGATAACTACAAAGTTATCTATGAATAGGGAGAGGTGTCAACTCACTACAGGGCAGAAGTATAACACAAATTTCCATCCACTGATCCTTGAGTAGAGGGGCAATGGCTAGTAATCAGAGCTCTGTAAACAGTCTCCACAGGGAGAGTTACCATATTGATAAAGCAGGCAGGAATAAAGTTACGAGTTCCACCTACAGGTGCAAATCAAATGAGCCTTACTACTGAGGAAAAAGGGCAAAAGCAGAAGAAAATAACGTTTTGCTTAAAGACTCTGAATAAATAAAGATAACTTGTTATTGCAGGAGATCACAGAACAGAAGTTCGACCCACTAGTTCTACTGCAATAGTGCCAACTGGGGCTGATAAGCAGTGAGCCCTTTATGTATTTACTCTAGAATAAGCAGGTATGGTCAAAAGGTTTCTATAACTGGATAACACTTTTCCAAGTTCTTTAGTTACAAACAGATTTTTCCTGGGAATTTTCTTTTTATCTATGTCTGTTAGTGTGTCCAGTTTGTAGAACACTAAAACTAGGAAATATAGTAAAGAAAGAAACCTTGATAATTCTCTGCCTTGTAGATCTTTAAGTCCAAAGTTCACAGGTAGTACTGAATCTTTTCCCATTTTTTAAGTGACTTTGATTCAGGGATTAGAGGAAGGAGTAAACTGAAACATGATCCTGATTCCTGTGCAAAACTAGACGTTCTGTTCCATTTCTTTGCTTTGTTACACAGGCTCTCACATATCACAGGCTAGTCTCAAGCTTCTTATGCAGCTAAGGATGATCTTGAGCTTCTGATCCTGTCTCTACCTCCTGAATCTTGGTGTGTGCCCCAACAACCAGCTTTATGAATGCTAGGCAAGTGCTTTACCAACTAAGTGACATCCCCAGATACTCCATTCTGTTTTTAGCATTAAAAATAAAATGAATTGATAAGTGGAAAGTTGGAAAGATGACTAGAAATAAAGATATGCAACTATGGAAATGTCAATGAATTAGAACTTAAGTGATAGGTTAAAAGGGTGTAATCCATAAAATCCAATTTTGCTGTATGTTCGAACATACTCATGAAAATGTAGGAAAGGAAATTTTTTGGCTAAATTCAAAATACAGATGACTTTTCTTCTAGTTGTGTATTACACAAATAAAAAAGAAAGATCTCTGTGGTGTGAGAGGTACTGAATAGTTGCTCTAACCAATAAATTACCAAAATAATTGGAATGAGATACTATTAATGACAAAAGTTCTTTGAAAATGCTCTAACAGAATGCTTCTTCTTATTCTTAATAATAGTTTTATTGTGTACACAGCCTAGTCCTTAAGCTTTGTCAGTTCTTTATCCTTGCATATACTTTTTTAATTCTAGGAAGGATGAAATGAAAAAATCATCTATTCTATTCACACATTAATGAAAACTAATCAAGAGTCTTGGATGGACTGAATGGTGTCTTATATACTTGTCAGACTGACTTGGACAAGACCTGAGTCTGGTATTATACCCTGACTCCCTCACTGGCCAGTACATCTTGTGGCCTGGGCAAGACTGTCAGTTAAGGCTGAACTCATCTGCAGCAGTCCTAGAAGGCCCATAGGATTGTCTTAAATTTTCGTATAAAACAAATTACCTCAACCTAGGTGGCATGCGTTTGACCAGAATTTTTACTTACCATTATGAAGCCCTATGGAACACTAGCCTCTCCCTGAAATAGATGTTTTTATGTTTTTAAAAAAATGGTTGCCTTGACTGACCTTCATCTCTTCCTCCCTTCTTTCTTTCTTTCCCTCCTTCCTCCCTTACGTGTATGTGCCAGAGTGCATGTTTATGCAACATGTGCAAGTAGGAGCTTTCAGAGGTCAGATGAAGCTTTAGATCTTCTGGAACTGGAGTTACAGAGAGCTGTGAGCCACTGTATAGATGCTGGGAACCAAACCGGGGTCCCTAGCAAAAGCAATAAGTGATCTTAACTGCTTAGCCATCTATCGTTCTAGATCATCCTTCTCCACTTTTTAGATAGGGTTTATATTTTCCTGGCTGGCTTAGAATTAGCTGTGTAGACCAAGACTGGCTGGCTTCAAACTCACAGAGCTCTGCCTACTCTGCTTCCCAAGTGCTGGAATTAAAGTCAGTCACTACCATGCCTAGCTTTTGCATATATATATATATATATATATATATATATATATATATATAATGGAAATGTCCAAATATGTTGTTTGAAATATCCCTAAGACACTTTATTCTATTATAAAATAGCAATGCATATAGTTAAGTAACACCGGTTCACATTTACCTTGTTCATTTATTCTCTTTTCTTTTCACAATTATAACTTTGTTTTGTTGGGTTTTTTTTTAATTTTTATTTTTTTTAGGTATTTTGGTTTTCTTTTTGAAACAGGGACTCACCATATAGGCTGAAGTGATCCTCCCTCCTCAGCCTCCCAAGTAGCTGCGCCTCAATGCACAGCCCCATGTACTGCTCCTAATCCAGCAAATGTGCCCTCAATGTATGCAGACGGGTCCATACAACACCCAACGGGAAGCATCCAACAAATCCACAGCTTTCACTCTGAACTATTTCAGGCTTTACCACAGGACTCATTCTAATTCAGCCCTGTTCTCTTCTCTAAAATGACTTTCATTATTTCTATGTTCACCTCACAGCTTGAGATGGGATGTGTCTTCTGTCACTTGCCCTCATCTCCGGTTTGGATTTCTGGCTTCTCTCCTTCACTATGATTAGTATCTGTCCCATTGACTATATTTCTTTAAGTTATATTGCACAATGCTTTGCCAGGCTGAAAAGTCAGGTATAAACTTTAGTAGCCAATACGCTCACTTTAGTTTCCACACTAGTTGAAATCTTCCCCAAGTTTTCAGTTCATTATGTTAATAGATCACAAGCAGGCATTTTCATAATTAACAAATATGGCAGTCAGGCGTCTCACAGTTCTCCTGATAAAAATCACCTGTATTTTCATTTACCTCTGCCTTTGGCTCAGCTGATTCATTAGAGGTATCAAGTTGTTCCTTGGCCTGGGCCATCTGAGTCATCAACCTATCCATGTGTGATTGGATGTCTGCCAGTATCTCAGTCACATGAGCTGTGGCCATTGCTTCTTGGATGTCCACTAAATGAAGGGCCTTCTGCTCCTCATCAGCAATCACTTTCTGGACTTTCTTAAATTCTTGCTGTATAAATATCTTCATCTGGTCTCGAGTTACCTGTAGAACACAGACAAGAAGTATAGATTGAACATGATAAAGAAATGGAAAGGTAAGAAATTTTAAAATACTTTTAGGCAGCTCTGTTCAAAATACAAACTATGGTTGCTGTCTTATTTAGAAGTCTTAGAAATACAGCCTCAACAATATTCCTCCCAACACCATTGATCAATTTCTTGGTAACCATTTTTATTGTTCAGGAACTAATTTCCTATCCTTTTTTTTTTTTTTTTTTGGTTTGGGGTGTTATATACCAGTAATATATAACTATTTTAAAACTGATAATGGATCAATACATAAAATAAAAAGGACAATTTCTAGCCAGATATGGTAGTTCCTGCCTGTAATCCCAGCATGCCAGAGGCTGAGGCAGAAGAATGGTAAGAGTTCAAAGTCAGCACAAACTACTAGTGAGTTCCAGGACAGCTGGGCTATACAGAACTCTTTCTAAAAAACAAACAAACAAATACGAGAAGGAAGAAGAAAAAGTTTGTACAAGGAATAGTGGTACATGCCTGTAACCTCAGCCCCAACAGAGGTAGGAGGATCAAGGGTTTGAGGCCATGCTGGTCTGCACAGTAAGACTGTCTTGAAAAGTCAAAACAGAACAACAAAAACCATACAAACAAACTACCAGTTCAGTAGGTGTTCTATTTTTCTATATGGTTACTCACATATACATATAACTGGGTAATATTTCTAAAAATGGATTCCAGTGAGCATATGGTTCTATGTCTTGCTTTTCCACTTAAAATTAGTGAGTACAGACAGCATCTTCATTTTTTTGCATTATTTTTTACCACTTGCAGGATATAGATATAACCCATTAATTCTTCTGAACAGAAATGTAAAGTCCTAAATTTTTACTATGACAGACAACACAGCAATGAATATCTGAAGAATAACTCAATATTTGCAAGAATATCTTCAGATCTCTTAAGTCACTAAGCCATTTTATATATATTCTAGAACTACTGAGTGAGGCTGCCAAACAGCTCTCTGAAAACGATGGAGCAATTACATAACAGTGTTTGAAAGGAAGCATTTCTCTACAACCTTCTCAATATCGGATAATATCAAACTTTTACATTTTTAATGTAGTAAGCAAAAATGTTATTCTCTTATTTTACTACAACTGTAAACCACACACACACACGCACACACAGACACAGACACACACACACACCCTGTAGCTGAAGCTGTATTTGGCTAAGACATAAGAAAGGCAAACAAAATGAAAACCTATGAAAATAACTTTTAAACACTCCAAATCTTGATAGTAACTATATTATTTTGCAAGCATATTATTTTAAAAACTGTGCATCTTCTTGTTTTGCTTTGCTGTTTTTGCTGGGGATCAAACCAGCTACAACTCCAGTTTCATGGGTATTTTTTAACAACCATCATATTATGTGTACCTGAGATAACAAACAAAGAAGAGGGGCTGAGGGGTAGTTTATTTTGTAAAGTGTTTGCTATATAAGCATGAGGGCCTGGATTCATATTTCTCACACTCACATAAAAAATGGGTTCAGTAGTGTACATAGTAACTCCAGTGCTGGGGCAGGAGCAAGGGTGGCACAGGGGAGACAGGCAGATCCCTGGAGCTCACTGACCAGTCAGTCTAAGAGAATAAATGAGCTCCAGGTTTAGTGAGAAATCTTATCTTCAAAGTAAGGCAGGGCTGGAGAGATGTCTCAGTGACTAAAGTGCTTTTCCTGCAGGTGTGAAGACTAGAGTCAGATTCCCAGAACCCATGTAAATGCCAGGTAGGCATAGCAGCCCACCTGTAATCACAAAGCTTGGAAAGTGGATACAGAGACTAGCTATATCTGCAAGCTCTGGGTTCAATGGCGCATGGTTCAAAGGGGATTCAAAGGGGAGCATGACCGAGAAAGATTGCTCAAGTCAACTTCAGGCCTTCAGATGCATACACACATGCATCTATACCCATGCAAACATACATATACACAGGTATGCACATCACACACAATACACATGAAAAGTTAATTTAATTTAAAAGATGAAGAGCAATTAAAAGACACTGCAAATCAATCTTTAGCCTCTGCACATACATACACATTATACCAAAGCACATATACACAACACACACACACACACACACACACACACACACACACACACACAATGAAGAACTCAAACTATGTATAACAGGAAAAAGGACCATCAGGAAAGGATGTGGGAAAAGCATGTAGTTATCGCCTGAGTGAATTTCTTCTATAGATAAAGAAATAGACACAAAATCAAACTAACAGGAGAGAAAGAGACTCCAATCTTTCTGTTCTCACCCTGGTACTCTTTGCATATAAGTCTAGTAGGGGGAAAAATCAAATTGGAAAAATATAAGAAGGGAAACTGGGGAACAGAAAGATTAGAAACAAGGGAAGGAGATGAGGTCATTTTTAATTAGCCTATTAAAAACTGAATGAAGATTGATGAGGTCTTAAGCAGCTTTTGTAACAATCCCATAAGGATACCAAGGCAAAAGATGTCTGAACCACCAAGTAGTCAGGGACACACATCAACTGGCTAAATGATCTAAGCCCTCCAGAATTCAAATCTCTGTAGGTGCTCTCCCTTGTTCAGGAGAAAAGAGGAAGAGAACTGTTAAATGATATTAATGTCCCTAATGACTTTATCCTATTGAGAACTAGGATTTGTGTTTACATAATTTTTTTCTATTTCTATTATAATGTATGCATGTAAGTGCTTCTTTGATGAGCATTTATCAGTTCATTTGTACTGATGCAATTAACTAACTGTTAATTGATCTTGGAACTTCTCTCAGAAACCAAATGTACAAATTTTTCACTATGGGATAAACTTTTCTGAATGCCCAATACTCTCTCTAAATATTTTTAATGGTTTCAAGTGACTGAAAATAGCAATTATTATATAAACTGACTGCAATCTATTTGACTAGACCTCACATACACATGTGGTTCAAAGTTAGGAAGCTGGTGTCACAATCAGGAAAGATCAGAGGGTAGGAAAATTATTCTTAAGCTTTAATAATTAAATTCCTCATTTCCTATTGCTTTACATAGTTTTTCAACAAGACAATCTTATATGAAGGAAGTAAGAAATAAGAGTAGAGAGCAGAATAATCTATCAAACCCTTATAACTTCCTCCTACTTCCATATATACTAATTAACAAATTGATATTATTCAACTGAGTTCAAAGCTCTTAAAAATAACTTCTGAGTAAAGGCATTCACTTTACTCCAGAGCCTAAGGACTAGCCTTCCAGGGAGAGGGGCCATATGGAAGGATGTCACATTCTGGACAAGGACTCCTGCTTTCTAAACTTCCTTCCAGTTCTTTTTCATCTTATCACCAAAACTCTATAAAACTGTGCTAAAAAACACAGTTCTCAAACAGCAATAAGCCCTTCGTGCTGGTTTCTATTACCTAGAGGTGTTGGGTATCATTTCTGAGTGGGTTTCTTGGTACTTTTTCAGCCTGCCCTAAAGCTCCCCAGAAACATAAGTGATAATCTCACTAAATGTGATGTCTATAAAAAGGGAAAAGTCTACAAACTTAGAGAAGAAAGGTAGATATACTGAGTAGTGAAAATGCTATCTGGAATGTTCTTTCTAGACAGCTTTTACTAAACTATCAAGCCTTACACCAAACAAAATCTTACTGTGGAATTTCAAAGGCTAATTAAACCAAGATGAAACTACTTAACTAAGAGAAAACTATGCCCCCTCCTCTGAAATGCATACTTACTAGGGCATTGAATATCTCCAGGAAAATGTCACCCGAGGGACTTGGTCCTTAACACAAGTGAAATTGTAAAAGGAGCTTCCTCTCTTTGGTCAACTGGTTCCCAATTTGTCAGTACCTTTAGCATAATCCGTTTTAGCTCCATTAGGGTACAATGCTGTTATTTAAATAAAGCATTGTCTATAATTTGGAAACATTGGTAGTTAACTTGTATATGGTCAAAACACAGAGTATGTATCAACAAGCAACCTTATTTTATAGGTGAAGAAGGGGTGCTCTGGGGAAAAACAGTCATAATGTCCTTTTGAAATTTTGCCTTGGTCCAGGACCATGTTTTCTGCTACAACATACTGCCTGTAATGATCACTTCCTGACAGCTCAGGTCCTTCTAGGTAATTTATTTAAGACAGGGTCTCTCTGAGTAGCCCAAGCTGTCCTGCAACTTACTATGTAGACAAGGCTGGCCTCAAACTCAAGAAATTTGCCAGCCCCTACTTCCTGAGTGCTCGGATTAAAGGTATGTGCCATCGTAACTGGCAATGGAGTTCATGTCTACCTGAGTTATTTCCATGTTTAATAGGACAGTTCTCTTATGGGCCCCACCAGGATAAAGAATTTACATCTTAGAGTGTTAAATCTTATCCCATGATATATTCTATACACTTTTGTATTTAATATTTCCTAGATAGACTAGACCTAAGAGTTAGGTAGACTGGCACTTTACACATACATAATCAAATACATAAAACCTTGAATTAAGAAGGTTGTACTTAAAAACAATATTCACTCAAAGTATCTGACATAGACTAGAAGATATTAACTCCTTGCTAGCTAAACTATAGGAAACCAAGGTTCTGTTTCCTTTTACTAATTAGAGGTAGCTTTAAAAGAACAAGAAGAATAATAGCTGGAAAGCATTATGGCTTAATAATGATTATTCCAGAAAAGTAGGCCTTTTTCAATGACAAGATCTTACAAGTCCATTCTTCATATATGACTGAAAAAGCCAGTTTATGCATAAAACAACAGTGCATTCCTCAAGCTAGGAAAATTATCAAGCAGTTTAGAAATGCAGCAGATGTGAACTCTAAATGACATTCCATCACCAACATTTAGTAAAGTCATGTTCATGACCTAGTTAGAAGCCTGACCTTGGGTTTTACACTGGGGTGTTGAAAATTGTTTGAGAAGATAAGTCTTCTTGTTGGGATACAGCCCAGTAGTAAAGTGCTTGTATCCAATATGCACTGTACTTGATCCCCAGCAGCACAAAAACCAAACACAATCTTCCTGAAACCAGCATTCACATCTTCCTTGCATACTTCCAGAAAAAAGTCTACTTAAGTTTTCCATTAAGTGATTTCAAAACCCTTAATAAACAATGGTACTTGGCAATCATGTTCTGTCTACTATAAAAGTCAATGATAAAACCACTGCAAGACGGTATGGGGGTATGGCTGTCCGAGTAATTAAGGTTATAAGAATATCTCTGTCTTTTTTTTTTCAGATTGATAAACCTATCTATCATCCATCCCTCTCTCTCTCTCCTCCCTCACTCTCTCTCCCTATCTCTCTCCCTCTCTCTCTCCTCCCCCTTCTCTACTTACTATCTACCTCCCATCTCTATTTATCTACCATCTACCTACCTACTTACCGACCTATCCTATCTCTATTTATCTATCACCTACCTACCTACCTACCTCCCTACTTACCTACCAACCTACCTACCTGTAGTGGTTCAATGATGAGGCACACTTTAGAAATATAGTAGGATAGTTTAATAAGTCATACTTAAACTTTGAAGAAATATTTGTAAATATTGTGTGATTATTTAACATGTGCTTCCTGTGACTTTGAGGCAATTGTTAATTGCGGAATAAGACACTGGGAGGAAGAGCTGCTTCCTGAAATGTGTGGGAGACTGCTTTCTCGAATGTGTTAACTTGGTTTTTGGGGAAAATCTGTAAACAATGGGTAACTGTTAATGATTGGCTGAGGCAACTGTCATTAAAAATACCTTTCCCCTAATTTTCTTACATGTTAAAAGTGTTTATGATATTGTTAATGAAGAGACTTTATCGTTTCTGCAGCCAATCAGCAATGAGCAACTTCAAGTAACACCTGGAAATCTTGGATTACCTAGTACCAGAATGGTGCCAGGTAGTTGGGCTCAGGCTGTTCTATTCTTTATGCAAAAATGCCTTTGTATTGGTGGGGGAGGTCAATTAAATTTGTCTTACAACAATAAAGGACTTGAATGAAGTGAACTCTGGGTTCAGTTCATCTAGACTGTTCCCTTTGCTTTCGTAAGTTCCAAGTTTGAATTCTGAAATGGCTTTCTGTTCTTTATTGAACCTACATGTTACTGAGAATAGCCCGCCTCTTTTAGTCCAAATTTTCTATAATAATGTATGTGTTTATTTTTAAAAAGGTTTTTAAAAGAAGAAACGTGGCTTAAAGAAAGTTAGAAGCTAGACAAGGTGGCACACTACACCTGTAATCCCAGCAGTCAGGAAACTGCACCGGGAGGATTAGGAGTTCAGAGTCATCTTCAGCTACGTGAGTTTGTCACTATCATGGACTACATGACCTCCTACATGAGATCCTATCTAAAAACAGAACAGGAAAATAGAAAATTAAATCCTCAACAAGCTATTAGCAAACCCAAGTCCATCAATCTCTAAAAGAATTAAATAGTACATAATATGAAACTTATGCTAAAGTTAGTTCATCACTTGAAAGTCAGTTCTTATAATCCATCCACATCAACAAATGAAAGAAAATCTCCATGATTAAATCAATAAAACCTGAGGAAGCATCTGACTAAGTAAGTATAACATATATAATTGGTCATAGCTCTCAACAAACTAGGAATGACAGGCCCAAGATTGGTATGTCTTCAGATTTATTCAGCATTGTTCCCAAACCCATCTCTCACTTTACAGTAAGAACAATACATTGAGGTTTACTGTTAACAAGGTTGTACAAGATCTAAAAGCAGATGTCCTCCCGAGTGTGTTGGGATAATGTGCACTCCTCATTGATAAACAAAAAGTGACTTTGTAGTACAAGTCACTTGTTGAAATAGGCAGTTAGACATTTATCGAAACTGAAGTCTGTTCTTTTGAGAACACCATAACTAAAGTCCACAATGATCCTCTAAATATGAGGCCAATATATGCTAAGTAGACATGACATCATGGATGGCAATCAATATTAAGATCCATCATAGCCAGGAGGTGGTGGCACACAACTTTAATCCCAGCACTCAGGAGGATCTTTGTGAGTTTGAGGCCAACCTGGTCTACAGAGTAAGTTTCAGATCAGCCAGAGTTACAACAGAGAAACCCTGCCTCGAAAAACCAAAAAAAGAAAAAGGAATAATTCATCATGTTCAGGCAGTATTCCAGATACTACCCTATATTTGTTTCCTACTTCTCAGGTAGACAATGAGGGCTTCGTTTTACATTAAAGAAAACCAAAGCTGCCGTGATTACTCACTCATCTAGTATTATGCAACAGGTAAACAATAAAGCCAAAGATTCAGCTCTAGTCATCCTGTTCAAAGATAGCATCCTGACAACTACTCTATGTGACATCTGCTTGGAAAGCATACAGGATGGGAAGTCAACCTTACCTTTCACAAATGACTTCGGTTGTTATTGAACCTTTCAGAGCCTCATTTTTAATTATAAAAAATGAAAACCAAATTTATTTTTCTTTTACTTCTAAAATGATATAACTGTAAAGAGTAAAGCATCAATTTACCAATCCAGTCTGGTCTCTGAACACATTTGATATCTAAACAAGCTTTCTTCTTCAGGGGAATGGAATCTAAATCAGTAGTTGTGTGACATGACACAAATAAGAAGTATAGAAAAAACAGAAGAACCTTTTCCTATGGTAATACCACCCTATCAGCATTACCCATCTCTCCTACCTTTATCCAAGCTTTATCAAGACATGTTACACATACGTCCCTTTCATCTCCACCACTAAGGAATACATTAGTCACTAACTCCACATCACTTCCCACTGAACTGTCTACAGCATTTGCTCTAGGCCCCTAGTATAGAGGAACATTAATCATTTAATCCAATAGCATGGCTCTTCTAGCAAAGGATCACACTGAAAGGCCTGTGTGATAGCTAAGAAGGGATCACATTCAGAGGCCAGTGTGATCCTGATGAAATGCTCTGAAAGTAATGGTAGTGACACCTTTAATCCCAAACTCTGAGACTGAATCAGAATGAGGTCTGAGACTGAGTCTAAGTGAGGACACACCCAACTCTCAGGATATAAAAGGAGGCTCTTAGCTCACAGAAAGTACAGTTCAGAAGTTCAGTTCAGAATCAGTTCAGAGAGAGAAGAGTTAGTTCAGTCAGGCAGAAGGAGAAACCGAGAAGAGCAGAGCCAGTTCAGAATAAGTAGAGAGAATTCAAAGGCAGAAGCAGACAATTTACGATTTACAGTTCTGGAGTTCACACTGAAAAGAGGTAGATAGCTAGTGAACCTAGGCAGTAGTAAGCCTTGTGGCTGAAACCTTTAGGTATGCTGATTAGATTATATGGAGGCCAAAGCCTTGTCTGGGCTTACATCTTGAAGATTAGATTGTTAATAGAGGTTAAAGCCTTCTGGGTCTAGGATTAAGATTAGATTGTACTAAGGCTAAAACCCTCTAGGACTGAGGATTGAATTTGCAAAGAATAAACTGCATTTTGCCATGAACCCACAAGAATAAGAAAAAAAATCAACACATCCATCTACGTTTATACCCTACTCTAAATTCTCTTTCAAAGTAGCTGTGCTTCTCTAGCTCCTTCATTACCAACTTCATATTGGTATTTCTATTCATTCTTCCCAGGTGACTATGATTGAGAGTTTTCAACTCTGCACCATTGATACTTGAAGCTAGTAATTTCTTGCTGTGGGGACATGTTACGGCATTATATAATGGCCAGCAGCATCTTCCCGACCTCAACTGTGACGACCAAAAGTGTTTCTGGAAGCAATGAGAAACACTAGACTCTGAGTTGGCAATTTCATCCCATCTTTAGAATGCAATTATTACTCCCTTGAGAGAAGGCCCTTTATGCCTGGATTTTCTCTCCAGGCAACCCATCTCAGTGTTGCCCTAGACTCATAAACTTCTTTATCTGGACACTTTTCTATTACCTAAGTCATCACACTTCAAGCTGAATCACCACTCACTTCTCCTTATCATCACTACCTTTTTTTGTTCTTCAGTATCTCTTACATTAGGGACTATCAGAAGCACTGTGTGAATTATGTCAGTTAATCATTATAATAATACTGTGAGGTAGCTATTATTTATACTTATTTTACAGATGAAGAAACTGAGCAAGGAAAGAACTCTAACCCTGCCTCAAGTAAGTAGCAGATTAGAGTTGAAATTTGCGTAGTTTTGAGTACATAATCTGCCTTCTAATTATATTATTTTTTATTTTCCCATCAAACACTGATGTGCCCTCCCACATCTTTCTTGTTCAAAGCAAGGGCATTTAGGCAGGTATCCAGAATACCAACTTAAATCAGCTTTATCTTCCCCTTTCCCTCCCCCTCCCTTCTCATCTCCAAGTCTTGCACATAGCAGCAGGCAACTGGTTCTGCATGAAGCCACACTACCTTCGACCTTCTATAGCGAGGTTTTCAATCTGTAGTTCATGACCTTTTGCAGGGGTGGGGAGGCTGTCAAACAACCCTTTCATGGGTGTCATCTAAGACCATCTACATATCAGATATTTACATTATGATTCATAACAGTAGCAAAATTATAACTTTGAAGTAGCAACAAAAATCATTTAATAGTTAGGGGGTCACTACAACATGAGGGATTTATTAAAGGATCTCAGCATTAGGATGGTTGAGACTTGCTGTTCTTCAGTATAGCTAGAGGTTTCTCCAATCCATGAAAATTCCCTTCTTTCCTTACCATTCCCCTCCCAGACCCATGCTTCAGCTCTCCATTTCAGCCCTCCCTGCCCATTCTATTGAGGCCTTTTAAGCTAGTCTCATTCCTCCCTACCATCAACTTTCTAAAACAAAATTCAAAGTCCGAAGGCATTTGATTTGAGCCTATGGTTAGGATCTTGCTATTACTTTCAACTATGTCTTGTGCAGTTTTTGTTTCCTTTTCATCTCTTCTTGGCCCTGAATTCTTAGCTTTCTGACCTTGTCTTCAAATGTCATCTTTGATCCTTTCAATCTTAGTGATTTTGTATTCCTCATTCTCATCACACTGAAAGTGAGACTTTAGCTTTGATAGTTTTTGACCTGGCTTATACCTCTAACTTTCTAAATCACATTCTCTGAGACATAATCCAAAGTTCAATCAAAATACTCCACCCTTCCTCTATCTTCCTCCAGTATTTCTTCCCTAAACTGTAAATTTTGGTTTTTGAGCCATAAGTTTTAGAGCTCTCTACATATGGTGTATGCTTCTTCTTCTCTTCCCTCACACCCCTCCCCCAGTTTTCCTTCCTCAACATAAACATAAACATGTATGCCCTGTGCATATATATCAGAGGCCAATGTATCTTTGAGGTTTTGGTACTTGAAAGGGTCTGGTAAGCATATAAACTGAATCTGCTAATCAAATTGAGAAGTGAACAGCAACTGTGCACCCCAGGCACCTAAGAGAGACACAGTCACTGTAAAAGCAGCCCTTAGTGAGAGACATGAACATCTAACCACTGTGGATGCAGCATTGCTGTCAAGCATCATCTCCTCCTGGGACTGCTTGTCCTGTTGTCAGCTGCTGTGACTTTATTATTTTGACAACTTGATATGTAACCCAGTGACATGCACTGAAATGGATGCAACACAAAGCAATTCACTGGGGATGCTATGCTTGCGTTGACTTGACATTGCCATTTGCTCTTAAGACACCCGAGTAGTAACAGAAATCACAATCACAAACTTCTGAGTATCACTTCTGAGTGAACAGAAAAAAAAAAAAAAAAAGAATTCTGGGTGACCTGCACTACAGGAATACAAAAGTAGAAGGAATCTCCAGAGACATCCAAGACCTGTAAAACCAAAGAAGAATGCTTCTAATCTGTCTTGTTTTTCCTGTTTTTTCCTCCATCTGAACTCAGCATAAATTAGAAAGGCAGTCCCTAGGAATGAAGTGGGAGGTGCAAAGTGACACTAAAAGTTTGGGGGGGGGTGACTGCAATTCATACTATTTTGAGCCTATTAAATTTACATATACAAAAAGGCCCATTTTACCTGCTGAAGACTAAAGCAATTCTAATAAGAACTCGACTCATAACCCAAGGCCAGAAATGAACCACCACATGTTCTCCTTCATATGTGGATCCTAGTTTTGAATTTTTAGATTTGTGTGCATAACTTAGAGTATCTATGGAGCTCAAGAAAGTAAAACAATCTCATGAGAGGGAGGGGTGTAGGCAGAGAGATCTTAATGGGTGAGGAGAGATAGAACACATATATGAAAGTAGACAGGGAAAAACTGGAAATTAAAGGTTTAAACAGAGGTGAGGGTAGGGAAATAGAGAACAGGATGGTGATTTGGTTAACCCAAACTAAGGATTATGAAAAACCCTATGGAAACCCAGAACTGTGTAAGCCTTTAATGCCAGCTCGGGAGGCAGAAACAGGTGATCTCTGAGTCTAAGGCCAGCCTCATTTACAGAGTAAGTTCCAGGACAGAAAGGGCTACACAGAGAAACTCTACACACACACACACACACACAGACACACACAAACACGTATATATTTATTATATCATTTATTTATTTAAGAAAAAAAAGCTCACCTCTCAACTTCCATTCTAGTTGTCTTTCTACCCAAACACTTACCTTACAAAGCCAATTGTTTGTATATTAGGGAAACTCTAACTTCAAAATAACTGCATTCCACCAGGAACATTCAAAGGATACTGGATGTGAAACTTTCCTTTTCTGAGTCTTCTTTCCTGCTGGGATTCACAATGATAAAGCCCAGAAAGCCTGATATACTAGAAAAGGTTTTCAGGACTGGCTGAGCTAAACACTTTTTGAAGCTTGGGTAAATATAAGTTTATTTATAAATTAGGAAAACAGTATTCTCATAAATATTTTTATGAATTTAGCATAAAATAACGGAAATAGTTATATGTACACTCCAATCACACGGGCCAATGAGTAATCTGCTGATAAAAGATTAACAGTATCTGAACAGTTATTGTGATACTCACTGAGCTCTCATAAGGAGCTCTTAGCAAGCTTTCTTAAAGAGAGTCTCCACACTTGGGAACTGAGAATTCTAGTTTCCTGAGAGCACACAGGAAAAAAATTCTTAGAAGTGGGAACAACGATATAGAATCTCTTTGCCTCAGGAGCCCAAGGTATTAGGAAGCAATGGCTACCTTTTCTACTTTGACAAGACCTCACTAAGCACCATCTCAGACAGTCTAGACTAAAACTATAATGGCAAAGCAGAAGGTATAGGAAGGATGGGTCACATTCTGCTCTTCAGCACCTATACAGAGTCTGTGGACACAGGAGTCTCTTCAGTCTCACAGCTTGCCTCTTACTCTACTTCCTTTTCTGTACGGATGGAAACTCTATTTCTTCCCTTTGGGAAATTAGTAGCCTGTGTTGTATAAAGCATCTTCGTAGACAAACTATCACCATCTGCAGGAGTTCAGCTGGACCTGCTCACTAGAGACTATTACAGCTGGGCTTGTTTCCTATTTACATTCCCTCTTGGTGGGGTTGAGGTGGAAGGATGATCATGCAATCCTTGCCTGACTATTCAGGCTACCTCCCAACCAGCTGCATGTAATTCTACCCTAAGTATACATGGCCTTGGGGTGTCTGGGAAGGGCTAGAGTATATAGGTGATGAAGAGGGAAAGGGGCTCAACTATACAGCTATGGGGAAGCTATCATCCTTCCTAGGTATTACTGTAAGGTCACCTGTACTCCTGCCTATAACCACTCACCCATTTTCTATAAATAAGTCTAATAAACTCATTGCTTCCCCTGGGTGAATCTTTGTAGAATCATACCTTGGTTTGTCACTGGAACCGTAGGAGGAGGGGTAAGCATTGTTAATGTCTCTCTTCAAGGGAAGGAAATTTAGCAACACCTGTATATCCAAGAACTACAATGATCATTAACAAACATGCTTGTCAGGTTCCCAAAAGCTGTGATATCAAATGTTCATTCATTGCTTTGTGTCTCCTCAATTTGAGGCCTAGGGTTGTAATTCAGTGAGATGGTATTTGCCTAGGATATACAAAGTCGCCAGTTCACTCACCAGCACCACAAAATAAAAATTTCCATTTTCAGAATATTAATTAAAATACGTGATTAATCCTACTCTAGAAATAAAATGGAAGGCTCCAGTACATTAAGTGACAGGTAACAGTGCTGTGCTGTGTGGACAAGGTCCCCTTAGTCTTTCACCATAAAAGGAAAGGATAGCATATCATGCTTGGTATATTTTACCCTGAAAGTTTGAATAAACTCAATATTGGTATACATAAAATGTCAGTAATGTCCTACAGATACTACATAAAAATCATAGAATGAAAACCTACCAGCATCATAAACTCTGTGACCTCCCATAAGTTACTTTACTTCCTCAATTTTTATTTTAACCCTCTAAGTGGTGAGATAACTAGAGAAGAGGCTTCACCCTCAAATTTTATGCCTACATAGCCTTAAAAGCATCTACATAGTACATAGACTACAGTAGGCTGAGAGTTGCACTTAGAAGACTTAGTTTTAAGTTATTAAAGAAAGTATCTTTTTGTTTAGCATACTGTAACTTTATTTCTTGAAAGGTTTAACTTATCAGAAGAGGGGTGGGAGAGCAGGGGGATGCAGGCTCTTAAATAAAAGCTAGCTGGTTTTATCATTATTAACATAGTCAAGTTTTATATCTAGCTTTCCAGGCTCCTAAATTAAATGTCAAATACAATACTACACTGAAAACCTGATGCGTGGCTGCTATGGAGGAATCCAGACAGCTCAGCTCCCCTCTCCCCATTAGCTGTGTATCAGCCCCGGCAAGCTTTCAGCAGAATAGATTATCAAGTCTCCTGTCAGTGTAGAAAGGAGCAGGGGCAGATATCACAATGAATTGGATTTATTAAGCCATTTAATGCTAAGTCCTTTTGCTTTCTAACAATGCTCTAGCTAACCTAGTGACTAAAAAATCACTGCCAACTTACTTTTAAAATGCCTACAGTCACTCTATGTAGAAGGCTATTATGATTTGGGGGCCCCAATGAGAGTAGAGTCAAAGGGTAAAGCTACAGGGGTAGAGGGGGTAGAGGGAAAAATGAAGAATCTTAGTGGTATTTACTTTAAAGTGGGGACACACACCTTGTGTGAAACATAACTGTTCCCCCACCCCCCGCACCAAGCAGTTCTGCTAATTAGAGGGTTTGGTCCAGAACAGCACAACAGATGCTATGCAGCAGGTTTGTTGCTGTTGTTGTTGTTGTTATCATTTCTATCAGGAATATGACACAGAACTGCACACACCCAATGCCTTGACTTGCATGAGCAAAGAACTATGCTGAACAAGTCTGCATACTTGACAGCCAGACCAGGCCCACAGAGTGAACTTGCCAGCCACACCAGGAGATTGCAACTGTGAGAATTTAACTCAATTTACTAGCCTATCATTATCATTCAAACAGGTATCAATGGCCCTTAACACCTACAATCTGTAAGTACTAAGGCTCAGAAATGCTAATTGATTCAAATATAGAAACTAATTATTTATAAGTAGGTGGTTTTTTCTCAAAAGAACTGGAAGTGTCTCCTGAATTTTGTAGGGAAGTAGCTGGCCCAAAATCCATTTGTCCCTCCTTTTAAAGAGGGTTCTCAGGACTAGAAGAGTTAGTAGCCACCACTAATAGGATACCATACTAAGCACATTATCTCATATAGTCTTCCTTACAACTTATGAAGTATATAATATTATTCCCTATTTTACAGACAAAAAAAAACCAAAAATCAAGAGCACTGGATTTGCCCAAGCTTGTTCAGTTACCCATGCTACAGCTATTCTTGGGGTGGAGGCTGATTCCATAAGCCTGAGCTCTGAATAGCTGTAGTATATACACACTGCTTCTCTGCAGCTGTATATTGCTATGCCATTCAGCAAGGAGACAAGGAGGCATTTTTCATATGTGCAAGCCCTGTAAGACCTCAACAGAGGGAGGCCAGTGCCACACTCAATCAACAGTGGCGCCCTAAACATCTCGGTTCAGGTGCTTCTGTTCTTTCAGAACTCCATAGGTGTTCTACTGACCACATGCAGATCATAAGCAATCAAACAATCCCCACATAAATCCAATGCCTGCAGACAATGCCAAGACTTCGAGTAGCCCCTCACCCAACACTGCATAAAACAATTATTTTATATAGAACTAAAAATAAACTTTGGCAACAATTCCCCTTTCCTGTATAAAAAAAAAATTTTTTTTTTATCTTTACAATACAATTTAACACTACACCAACAAAACTATTTACAAGAAGAACAATCACGAGCTGCTAATGCACAGGACCAAATGATACCAAACATCTATCAACCTTTTTACAATGTCTTTGGACAGCAGAAAAACATTATCAATGTCCAATTATCTGGAACTCACTCACAATCTTCTGGGCTCCTCCAAAGGGCTTGGGTCACTTCTCTGGCTCTGCCCTCTGCAGCATAGACAGCTTGTCCTTCAGGCTCTGGCTGGCTCCACTCCACTGCTGCTGC
The DNA here is from genome assembly GCA_026225945.1 of Cricetomys ansorgei. Classification (NCBI taxonomy): domain Eukaryota; kingdom Metazoa; phylum Chordata; class Mammalia; order Rodentia; family Nesomyidae; genus Cricetomys; species Cricetomys ansorgei. Next base: position 5,022,693 of record JAMJFZ010003875.1, read on the forward strand.
TCTTGGTGGTCATCCCAGGTACTGGCATCTTAAAAACTGCTGGAGTCCCTTTCTGCTACTTGGCTGTACTTTCATCAATAGCCTCTCCTGGGCTTTCTTCATGGTACCAAGCCTCAACTTCTATACGTGATCCCTTCAATCTGGGCTTTCAATTGCCACTGAGGCTGCACCTTCACTAATGGCCTCTCTTGGCCTCTCCCAGTGCCAAGTCTCAGGTGCTCTCCTAAGACCCCTTCATGCCTTCAAAACTAGCACCACCTGGGTGACTCTTAAAGTACCAAGTTCAGCTACCAGCACGAGATACAACCTTGGCCAATCCTGGAAGACAGCAACTGTGTGCTGATCCTAAGGAAACGCTTTCCAGATTTTAAAATACAGTCTGGTTTGCAGGAACAACAACTGGTTCTTGTCTGCAGGAAGGGTTCTCTTGTGGGTGGAGTTTTCATCTATAAATTTGCCTTATCCGAGCTTTTATATAAGTAGGATCATACAATAATGGGTATTCTGTGAATAATTTTTTAAAACTTATTTAAGAGATGTGATATCTGCCAAATGTTAGGGACATGATACTCCAAAATATGACTATAGGAGAGTGAAATAGGTTACCCCAAAATATGACTCATTATTAGATAATTTTGAGTTTACTTTGTTGTTGTTGTTGCTTTGTTTTGTAGACAAGATCTCACTATGTAGCCCAGGCTGATCATGAATTCACAGCAATCCTCCTGACTCAGTATCCTGAATACTGAAATGACAAGCACATATCACCATATATTTGTGATAATTTAACACAAGAACATTTACCCTTTCATGAGAGAAATTTTCAAAGGAAATTTTTGCCTAAGGGTGCCTCCCTCTATGTATAGAAAAGGAAGGTGCATGCCTCTAAGTCACCAATGCATTTGTACATAGCCTCTCCATCTTTTGTTTACCAATCTGTTTTGGTTATCTCGCTGAACTGACCTATCTCAATGGTATTCACACCTCAATTCAAGTTCATTTCATTGGGTTATATGTGCAAATAAATTTATATCCCTTTTTTTCTCCTGTTGATCTGTTTCTGTTAAAAGTTTCTCAACTAAGAATTCTGAATTGTAGAGAGAAAAATTATTTTTCCCCTACATGATATTTCTAAGGGTACTTGATAATATAGCATATATTACTACTTCTTTTTTTATTACTAAATAATATTTCATTGTAGAGGTACCACACTTTGTTTAATCCATTCATCACTTGAAGGACAAGGGGGTTGTTTCCACTTCTTCTGGACAGAATGACTAATGCTGCCATGAAGATAAGTGTGTACATTTTTATGTTCAATTGTTTTCATTTCTCTTAAATATTTTTGAGTACCTAACAATAGAACCGTTAGATAATATGATAACTCAATGATTAGTTATCAGAGGGACTGACAGACTATTTACCAACACGGCTGCACCATTACACATTCCAGTCATAAACATATGAGGGTTGCAATTTCTCTACATTCACATAGTAAAGAAAACTGCAGAGTTAGATCCTTGAGAACTGTCAGCCTCCCCTGATTCTCTTACACCTGGTTTGCTGAATCTTTAACTTCTTAGTTCTGTCTCTTCATCTATGAAGTGGGAGGACTAGAGCAGGTGTTCAGCTTTACAAGTGAACACTATTCAGTTATCATACGTAAGACATACCAACCAGAAAGGACACTGATGCAATGAAGTAGTTTAGGTGGTTGTATGAATAGGAACCCAATTTTGCATTAAGTTTTCACTGTTTCTGAACAACTTTAGAGTGCAACTGTCATATTTAACAAAAATACAAACAAAAACACTACACAGAATCTGTTCATGCCACCCCCAAAACCCAAGTAAAATTTCTATTTGACAATAAAGGCAAATCGGCTTTCATGATTCTAATATTCCAAAGTGGGATTCAAGAATCAAAGTTTATTCAAATGATAAAAATGAATGCATTTGTCAAGACTGTTAAATGTAAAGGTCAGAAAACAAAACTACATATATAGTTTATATATGTGTACACACATACACAGCCTCAAAGGCAAGACATAGTAGTATCCTAAGTTGTAATATCTCTCATTTAATGTCAGTGACTCCGTACTTCGGAATGGTCTAAGCAGATCTCAAACTATCACTGAATTATATGAAATAGCTGAGTTCAGGAACCAGCCTTTAAAAAAAAAAAAAAAACCACCACCAACAACAACTTTATAAGCCATTACAGGCAATGGAAGAACAAGTGATTTTTTTCTTTCTTTGTTCTTTCTACTTTTCTGTTTTTTCAAAACTTCTACAGAGGACTCACATTACTTTTTCAATAGAGGAGAAAGCAAGAAGGAAGAGGCTTTCTTTTGCATGGATAAAGAGTATAAGGAAGAAGTGAAAGAGACTCGTTTTCCCCTTTGTGCTGAGTGTCTACAGAAGATGAAAGGGGCAATACCTGTTTCTGAGTGGTTCTTATGCCAGAAACTAGATCTAGCCTGAGAAAGTAGGAGTGTTTTTTTCCCAACTGCTGTCCTCCACCAAACAACTCAATTAGCTGAAGCTCTTGCCTCAGTTAGCCAGAGCTAGACGCTATGGATGTTATGGCTCTTTGCCATCTTTCCATATTTTCTTCTAGAAAAGGCCATCTACCAATTCTGGTGCTCTAGGACTATAGTAATTTTGGCTGAAGGATCCCAATAAGGGAAGAGAAAAGAAGATATGAGGGAAAAATAATGTGAGAAAGATCATACTAAAGAGTCTACATTCATTTGTAGTCTATGTCTGCTTGTTTACAGATTCAACACAGTGTAGGGGTGAAGAACATGGAATAAGACAAACCAAAAGTTAAAGTCCTTAGCCAGGTGTGGTGGCACATGCCATTAGTCCAAGCACTTGAGAAACAGAGGCAGTGGTATCTCTGTGAGTTTGAAGCCAACCTGGTCTATGTAGTGAATTCCAGGGCATCTAGGGCTACATAGACCCTGTATCAAAAAAAAAAAAAAGTTAGGTCCTGGCCTATCACTTACTAGCATGATACTTAGCTCCTTTAAGTCTCTCAACTTCTCATTCATAAAATGGGACAAATTCTTTATTTCAGTGGTATTGTTATAGATGATATATATCAATTATTGTGTGTAAGATACATGCTAGTGTTAAGGCCACAAAAACAAAATAAATATGACTTCTACCCTCCTAGATTCCTACTTACACTTTTTTAAAGTAAAAAGTACTGAGACAGGTCACTAATTCCCAGAACTTTTTAATCAAAAGACCATGCTCATATGCAATATTTGATAGTTGAGCTATCTCAAGCCTTTAATACAGCTGGTAGAATCAACACTGTCCAATAAATGTTTCTGTCTTGGTGCAAGACAGGCGACAGGATGAAGTCTGGCTTGACTCTTGTGAATAACAGAATTTAACAAGAATAATTCAAATTAGGTTAATCATTAAATGCAAAACTTATAATTCTGATATTCTAATTAGCACAGAATGGCAACACAGGTTGTATTCCATGACAATGATATTAGCTATTAAAAATGATCATAAAGTTCTTGTAATTACAAAATATAAGAAAGCCATCCTTAGAGATATCTAACTAATTTCATGTTCCTAGACAGTTTTTTGGCTTTATTATTTATTAAAAATATCTTTAGAGGTTTGCATCAAGAAAAAAAGAAAAAGAAGCAGCTATGCTGTAGACCTAACTAATGTGACCAAATCCCACGTTTGCTCCCACCTCAGTCAGACAGAAGAATGTAAACTACTTTGATAGAGTTTCAATGTGCTTCCAACTTTGAAACTAATTTCTTGAAAAAAATTGTATGAGGGCTAGAGATATGGCTCAGTTGTTAAAGGCACTGGCTGTTCTTCCAGAGGATGTGGATTCAATTCCTAGCACCCACCAGGTGGCTCACAACCACCTAAAACTCCAGTCTCAGGGTATCGGATGCCCACTTCTTCTGGTCTTTGTGGGCGCCAGGTATACAAGTGGTACACAGACATACACACAGACAAAACACACATTAAAAAAATAAATTTCAAAAACTAAAAAAAGAGATTATTATGAATTAAGAATCACCATGGTTTTTAAATGTTTGCACCATGGACACTAAAAGAAATGATGAAAAGCAATTCTGAGGGAAAGAAAAGTAGTCAACACAAAATAGAAAAAGTACCTGTTACAGCATAAAGGGTTAGTTTGATTGAGATTAGTATGTTATGTTTTTGGTTCAATGCTTTTTGAGTCTTAGATAAACTATGGACAGTTACTCAAGAAAGCTGTTAATATAAAAGAACTCAATTTTAAATTTCTTACAAGTCCAGGGCTCCCTCATCCTGCCACAGACATGCACCTAAATAACTACATCTTTTTGTTTTGCTTTAGTCTGCATTTGAGACATGGTTTCAATATGTAAACCACTAGAGTCATGATGGCCCTGCTTCAGTGTCTTAAGTACTGAGAGAAAAGGCCTAAGGCCAGATGGACGACTCTTATTTCACTAAAGTTAAGCAGAAATATAAGAAATCCACAGACAAACAAACAAAACAGAAAACAAACAAAAGAAAACTGTTTTGTGCAGCAGATGTTTCTGAAATGTTTGGCTAGAATAGAAATTTTGCAAACTGAATCATATCAAATACATCTGGCCAATTTATTATTTAAAAGACAACTTCCCCCTTCAAAAAAAAGTGAAGGTTGTTATTAAAAGCAATCTTTATCCACAATATAGGAGATGCTAAAAAGCTGGAGGCATGTAACCTTTAAAGCAAGATCGACAACACACATACACGAATAGCTTCTCCAGTCTTGTGTAATTTCTTAGCCATCAATGGCTCTGATTTCTGTTCAAGGTCACCGCTGGTGGCTGGGATTTGATGTTTCCTATGGTTCCTCTGGTTTTAGAACTTATCTTATTCTGAGAAGCCTACACAGTCTTTAATCACCCTCCTGAGTTTTGACTCAACACCTCTGTTCACACTCCGTTTTGAAGCCCTTTCCTTCTTCCTGACGTGGCTATTTCTATTAGAAATGAGACTATAAACCATCCACCTTCTTGCACAGACTCCACTGATGTTCCATCTCCCTTTCTGTCCCTATTTGTTACTTCTGCTCAATCCATTTGTTTCCTAAGCCTAGATTTTTTTTTTAATAATATATATTTCATTTTCTTTTTCAAATTTGAAAATCAGTCTTATTTTTAGGTGCCCTTTTATTTGAAGAAAGCCCAAAAACTAAACAAAAATCATTAAGAAAAACAGCTCAAAGTTTAGGACAGTGGCTGAAGAGATGGATCAGCTAGTAAGAGCACTCACTGCCTGCTCTTTTAGAGGACCTGAGTTTTGATTCCCACATGGTGGTTCACATACCATCTGTATCCCCAGGCCCTCCAAGAATACGGCATGTAGTACACAGCCATAAATGCAGACAGAACCCCATACACAATCAATCAACCAATCAATCAATAAATAAGCAGACAGATAGATGATAGATATTTTATTTTTTTAAAGGTGGATTCAGTCCCCAGTAGACTTCAGTGTCTGGACTAATCAAGCTTTGTGATGCTTTAGGAGTTTTAGAGGGAAGTAAGGCAGAGACAGTGTCCTGTTTCCTATGATTCAATCAGTACCTCTATGTAAAGCAACTGTATCCCAAAATGATAGGACATACAGCCTGAGTCACTCTGCCCTTCTTAAATAGGCCAATCCAAAAAAGGGAATGGTAGGGTACAGCAGAATAACAGGACAGAGAGAAAATTTAAGGGTGCTTTTGAAAGATAACAACTGATTTCTGGGAACAATTTTTACAGAAAGTTTATATTTAAAAGTGGCCTGTTTTTCTCCCTCCTTCCTGATCTGGCAGTCACTCCTCACTACATTCACCCTTTCTCAAGCCAGCTCTGTCTACACTCAAGCAAATTCATGCAGTCTAGACTAGGCTTGCAGGTAAAAGGGTGGACAGTATGTGCACCCACACCTAAGATCAAGTCAAGTCCTTACAATAATCATCTTTTAGCTTCTATCAGGGCATCCTTTTGGTGGTTTCTTTACCTCTCTGGAAAGTTTCTAAAAGAAGCATTTTCTATTCATAAAGGAGGCCAAAGCTCTATACCTGTACATCAATTCATCTTCACTGCTTACTGCTTTGCTAATCACAAATGCACAGGTATGGCAGAGAGAGAGAATATATAATTGGTTTCCTGCAGCATAGCTGTTAGCCACAAAACCAAAGAAACTTCTCAAAGTGTCTTCAATTACTTTTAGTACTTAATTGGTTCAGCTTTGTCAATAGAAAAATTACTTATACCAGGAGTCCTCCTATTCTGGGTAGGACTAGTTAAAAGTTACACAATTTTTTTCTATCAAGATTAGAGGTTCTCAATCTTCCTAATGCTGTGTCCCTTTAATACAGTTCCTCATGTTGCAGTGAACCCCAACCATGAAATTATTTTTGTTGCTAGTTTATAATTTTATTACTGTTATGAATTGTAATGTTAATATCTGATATGCAGATGGTCTTAGGTGACCCCTGTGAAAAGGTCTTTAAACCCTCAAAGGAATCATGACCTACAGGTTGAGAACTGCCGAGCTAGATGCTCCATACTTCTAGAACCTTACCTATTCAAAAAGAGAGGAGATAGCACTAAGGTCAATATTTCCAGTGTCATATGAAAAGAAAATTCCTGTTGGCTGCAGCTATCTCTTAAATAGTCCATGCTATTAATGGCTCTGCATTATTGTGAAGTTTCAGCCTAGACTACATGATCACATACACAAAGATAAAGCTTGTTTTACAGTGTCAGTTGAAGATATGAGTAAAAGCACTAGAGTCAGTTGATTCCCTCCTCCATAATATTCGAAGATGTGGAGCAAATAGCTTTACTTCTTTAAGCCTCACTGTCGTTAAATTAAACTGGAATAAGGAAATACTTCACAGAGGTTTGCAACAATAAAAAATATGGAAAGGGAGGGAGAATGAGGAGTTGTGTTTAATAAGGACAGAATTTTAGCTTGGAACAATGAAAACATACAAGAGATGGACAGTGAAGGCTGCACAGCAGTGTAAATGAACTCAACGCCATTGAAATACACATTTTAAATGGTTAACATTTTGTTATATATTTTATCACAACTACGTAAGATTCCTAGCTCAGGACCTGGCTCTAAGGTACTCCTATTTGAGAAAGAATCTGTGAGAAAAAAAGATAAAAGAAGAGACATAAAATTAAAAGCATGTTCCTTTCCTTCCTTAACTGTGAGAGGCTTTGAGTTTCCAATAGAGCCAGTTGGTCCCAATACCAGGTAGTGCTACAGTTAAGTGTCTCATTAGAAAGGAGAAGAGAATCTATTAGTCATAATCCCTCCTGCATGTTTAGCTCCCACTCTACCACCTCCACCCTCACCCCCGCTCTGGTTTGACATCTTCCAGAATATCAATCCTCTAGCTCCCCAAGTCTTGCAAAGAAGTTGGGATGCTCAAATCATTTCCTAGACCAGATTCCAGGTAATAAGGACAAAGGCATGCTCAGGGGCAGCTGCCTCCTATAAGCTAAGGAAAGACAAGGCAGTAGTACTGTGCATCTAACTAGCCTGGTATCCAGGGCTGGCCTGGAATTAGGCTGACCAGTACCACAGATACCTTTGGCTAGATCTAGTGGACACAGAGGACAGAAGTCTCAAAGGTCTGGTAAACAAAGATTAAAAATGCACTTCTCTGCAATTCAGAAAAGAAAAATTAATAATTATGTGTTATATGTCATAAATGGAGAAGGAGCAAACAGATGATTTTTCTCCAGGCATATTAGAACACTGTTTTGATGGAGGCTTAATTGGATCTAAATAGAAAGTACAGCAGATGATCATTAACACTCCCTGTACTCAGATCAAGGAGAACAACACGCTTGAGGTACCAACACCCAGTTAATTTCAAAACAATACTTACTTTAGGATCTGAGCTCTTGAACTTTAACCTTTCCACCAATTCGATCATAGCAGCCTTCAGTCCTCCTGAATCTTTGCTCTAGGAGAAAAAACAGTCAAGAGTCACTAGGAAGCATATCATTGCTCTCTCAAATACCAATAGTATTTCAGAGGTCAGAGAGGACAATGAAACAGAAAGCAAATTTCCCTTTTATCAGACAAGAGGACTAAACAACTAAGGAAAGTGTAATGCCCTTTTCCCCTTTTCATGGACAATGAGGGTCAAAGCACAAATGACTGGAATGAAAATTAAACACAATCTGTGACTAGCTGTGGTAGCACTCCTCTTTAATACCAGCACTCAGGAGGCAGAGGCAGGAGGATTTCTCTGAGTTTAAAACTAGTCTACACAGCCAGTCTATGAAAAGAAGGGAGTGAGGGAATGAGGGAGGAGGCAGAGCAAGAGAAACTGAAAACAGAATTTGCACAGGATGACTTCACTGCTTTATTTCAGACTCAACTGTGCCTGTGTTCAAGGCCCTCCAAAAGAGATTTCTATCTTACAGACTACTAATTTTACGTATCAGACACATAAGTATGCACTGTTATATATTCTTATAAAAATCCAACAGCTCAGGGTAATATTCAGATGGAATTACTTTAGCTTGTTAAGAGCACAAGTTTTTTGAGTTAGACACACGGTTTCAAAGTTGTCATTAATTAATTGACTAATATAAGACAAATTATTGAATTTTTCAAATTCTTCTCCCTTGACTACAAAATGGGGACAATATACAAGGATAATATGAGACTTAAACTGAAATGTTTGCAGAAGTATTAGCAGAGTGCACAGTACACAGTAAGTGTCCCAAAATGATACCTGTTTGTTATTATTTATAGTAGTACATTCCAACAAAAATGTAATGTGAACTCCAACAAAGGAAAGTTGTTAAGTAATCTGAAGTTTTAGAGTAGCTATAAGAAGAAATGAAGATCACTTTTAATACAGTTTACTTAATTCAGTACGTTTAAAATATCAGCAATGTATAATTTCAATATGAGATGAGATATATGAGATAATATGAGATAATAAATTACCTCTTTTAACAGATAGAGAGAGAGAAAGAGAGAGAGAGAGACAGTTTTATGCTTTCCCCAAAAAGTCTTATGCTTCCCACCCATCCCAATTAGGTCTTTAAAATTTAGTTCTTATTCATTCAGCCCAATTCAACCTAGATTATGCATACTTTATGTTACATGTGGCTGGTGAACACTGTAGAAGTCAGCACAGAATGCTTGGTTCCAAATGCCAATTGAATCACCAGCTGTGACATTAGATAAGTCATCTTACCTCCTGCATCTCTATTTCTTTGTTTATAAAATGAAGTAAGCCATAGTAGTACATATTGCATTCAGCTGAGAGATGTTCGTGTATTCCAGAATAGTTAGAACAAAGCCTAGCACTAGATTAAAAGAATAAAATATTCATTTAATTATTTTTTGTCTGTTTTCCTTGTGATGCTTTGAGTTCCTCAAAGGCTAGAGCTATTTTTCAATGTCTCTATCCCTTAAACCCTGTATCAAGAAAACAGTGCTTTATCAGGCCCAAATAATGGCTCAGCAGGAAAAGGCACTGCCATACAATGGTTTCAAGCCCAATGACCTGGGCTCAATTTCTGGAACCCACACACATATAGAAGGAGAGTCCATAAATTTGTTCTTTGACCTTCACATATGTACTGTGTCAGGAATGCCTACAAATATTCTCTCTAATAATTATTAGGACATATAAAGTAGTATTAAAGACAAAGGGGTAAAATGTCCACTAAAGAAATTAATAACTGAATAAGAAATCTTAAGAAACATGTTCTCATTGTAATTCATGCATGGAGCAAAATCTAAAGTCACAAGAACTATTTATTTATCTCAATAATTCTATGAGATAGGAAAGGGCTGTTTATTTTACCAGTAAGGAAACAAGCATATAGACAATTACTGTTATTTTTATGGGAGAAGGAAAAATTAAGAAGTACTAGATTAAGCAAATACTGAAAAAAAAATCACTCAAAAATCAGCCTCAAGAGCAATCATAGGACAATCTCCAAATCTACAAAGCCAATTCAATTCCTACCAAAGAGGAAATACTTTGTAAGACTCCATTCCATAAATTAAAATATACTAAAGACTGTCTTTTCCCACTAACCTCCCTTCCCTCCCAAGACTTCAAGTATAAGATTCAGCATCACGTGACCATGCCCAGCATCTGTTTTAGATGTGCTCTCTGAACACAACTCAGATCACATTTCCATTCTAGCTGTGGTTCTAAAGTTTAGTTATTTCTGTTTTTCCAACGATGACTTATAATTCTCCTAGTTTCTCCACTCCTTTAAGCCTTTAATCTCTATGGTCTCGCATCTGACAGTTGGGAACAAGAATCTAGAGGTCACATACCAGGGAGGGTGAAATCTTAAGTAGCTAAAAAAAGGGTCAAGTTCCCAGACATAATCCTGCTTTTTTACAAGATGAGCAGACAAAAGAGCCTGTCTGGTGATATCATTCCTCTAACCTGCTCTCATTGGCTGAACAAGCAGGTCACTTGTCCCTGGAAAACTATCCCTCACCCCCAACACACACACACACACACACACACACACACACACACACACAAACCTCAGCTGCCATCACTCATCTTAAGCTATTCAGCAAGAGCCCTGATGGATTATGACTTTTCCTCTAGCTGCAGAAAACAAAAAGGAATGCACCAAACCATGCCTTAAAAGCCTTCACAAAACAAAGAGTAAGAAGGAATCCCTGAGCTGCAGACAGAGTGTAGGCAGCTGTGCCTTGCTTGTGTAGAGAGATGAGGAAATCCTTTGCAAAGGAAACCCTTTTCCTAAAAATGCATTTCCTCCTGTTCGTGAAGGCACCAAAAGCATTACCTATTTGGAGACACAGAGCAGCACCTGCGAGAGCCTCCCTTCAGGAAATCATACATTCTAGCTCTCCAGCGAACTCAGAGTTATCCCAATCATTAACTGGGCTTTATATTGAGCCTGCTATGTTCAGCCTCAAAACGAGTATGAAGAAAAGCTTCCCTAATACCAACCCCTTCGCCCCAATAAAAATTTTTTTAAAAAAAGGTCTCTTTAGAACAGATCTGACTCTGACAAGTTTTAGAATTGATGGATGCAAAACTAAAAAAGGAAGATCCTGGCCCAAGTTCACTCTGCCAAGCCTCGGCTTGCTCCACACCCGAGTCCATCCCTGTACTATAGAGGGAGCCTTATGCATAAGTGTTCAACTGAGTATGCAAGCTCTGCAAACACCTCCAACAGGTGTTGGGTCACACCTTTGACCTAGGGTTAGATACATATCATGGAAGAATTCATGGGCTTGATCCATCTTTACACAGACAGACTCTACAGGCCCTGGTAGTAGGCTAGAGACATTTTGTCAGGGTACTTGGAAAGCAATCTGTAAAGGGATATATATATATATATATATATATATATATATATATATATATATATATATAAAATAGCCAAAGAAAGGAGCTGCAAAGCCATAGGGCAGAGGACACTAGGTTGTTTAGGTCTAAGGGTGGAATCTGAGTATACTCAAATATTCCCCAATCTGTAGAGTTGTATCACATTTCTGTTAATTGTTTGTTGAGGGCAGTCTTGAATCAAAAGACAACCAGACTGATTTTTACACATACATATGCACACATACTGCCATATGTTCCTCAGTTTATAGAGAACACTTTCACCTGAATCCTTTGTTCTGAGAACTGGACAAGGACACCATGTAACTCTAACCTTGTAAATATCTGGTCCCATAAATGAACAGATTCTACCATGTCATCTTGGAGCAAGTAACATGGCTGGAGAAGAAGTGGGCTTTTCCTTACATGTTGCCTCCATCCCATAGTGCATTCTAGGACACAGAACAGCATGAGCATACCTTGCTTTATGCACTTATTTCCTCTACCAAGAGAATGCGAAATACAGAAAAAATATTGTGTGTGCTGTGACACCTATCGCTCAGAATCTGATCAATCTTCCCAAAAGTCAATTACTAAAGGACAAAATTACTCTCACCTCTCAGGCAAAGTTCCAAAGCTCTCATATGCTTCGTTACTGGTATTCCTCAATAACCTTAAAAGTGCTGTATTCTCATGTTGCAGCTAAGAAAAATGGCTGATGGAATTCAAATGAGGACCCCAAGAGGCTTAAACACCCCTTCATTAGCATTTCACAGTGAAACAATAACCAGAGATAATTTATCCACACTTTACAGTGAAAAAAAATGGTGTTGTGGAAATTAAATTATGCATCTCAAATCACAGAACCAATCAGTGGCAAAACTAGGAATAGAAAGATGGAAATGAAAAAGATTTATAACATGTACAACAAAGGAGATTAATATCAACAATATGCGAAAGATGTTTAAGGAATTTCTATAAATCAGTACAAAAAAGCCAAGTAAGCCCAAAAGAAATCTGAACAAAGGATAGGAACAGAAAAATGTTCAATGACTGATGAATATATCAGAAAACACAAAAGAAGCTCAAAGTTATTCATAATTAAGATAATATTCCTTACATACCAGGCTGAAAAGGATGTTTTAATCTGACAGTAGCCAGAACTAAGGAGCTTTGGGGAAATTCCACGTCACTTGCTTTTGGAAGTATAAAGTGGAAATGCTTCTCTGAAACCACATGTCAGCCATGTACATTCCCATCTTCCTCTTGAGGAAAGACAGGTGTCATGGGGACATGAACAAAAATATTTGTAATATTTTCAATATGAAAAACCATATACCCTAAGCATCCAATAGTGAATGGATAAGCAAAGTATAGAACTAAAGAACTACTATATAACAAAAAATAAAGTGGATCTGTTTATATTTGATTTGTGACAAATGTACTATGGATTTCCTTTAAATTTGCAAAATAATTAATACAGTATCTATTTTCTATGGGCAATATATGCATACATAATAAGAGAAAAGCAATTATTTCTGGGCCTGGTATTAGCATGGTAGCAGGATTCAATGTACTACTAGTGGCATGTTTAAGATTTAACTTAAAAGGAAAAAACAAAACAGCAATAAGACAGAGGGAAAAGGAAGGATAGATGTAAGAAACCAAAGTCCAGGGCTCCTGGTTCTAAAGCCTTTCCCTATTGTTTGCCTAAATTTAAAAACTAGAGCCTATGTTTTCTTTCATGCAGTAAAGACATGAACCAGCAGGAATGAGAGGATCTTTATCCAGTGTTTCTGTATAGATTTCAGGTGGCCTAAAATCCTCAAAACCACTGTATGTACATGTTTCTAGGAAAATTGATATTGGCTTCTCTTAGATTCCATAAAAAAGTAACTTTCCTAGTTTAACCTGCATCGCACAAAGAAAGGAGGCCAAGCACTACTAGCTCGCCACTGAGATGAGAGCTTAGGAAAGCAATTTAGTATCTGGGTTTTCCATTTTTCTATCTTTAAATAGAGGCAATGACCAGATCAGATGCTACAAATGTGCAGCTTGTAATCTACAGAGCTGCTTCATTTTGCTTTTAGTATTGTCCTACATATCACACTGGCATTGAAAATTAGCTACAATGTTACAAATCAAGAGAGAACTACCAGGTAAGATGGTGGTCTAGAAGCCAGACCTTCCTATGACCCTATGAAGGACCAGAGTTAGAATTAAGAAAAAATAATCTATTTCAAAAAGAGAGAGGAAGAACCTCAAAAATTCAAACTTTATGATAGAGCAGCTGGAAAGTGCAGAGGAAATAAGTGGCACCAAACACAACGCAGCCTCAAAACAGTTCCCTAGCAGAAAGGAGGAGGGGAAACAAAAGCCTCCTTGAAAAGATTAAGCTCACAGTGCTGATAAAATGAGACCAGCAGTACTAGCCTTAAAGATAAGCCTACAGCTCTCACAGTTGCAAGCTTTTGGTGAGCTGGGAAGAGCAATGGTGAGCAATCTCATATGTTACACTGGGAGGGCAGTGTCCAGGCACCATCTAAAGGGGGAAAGATATTGCTTTGAACTGAGCTACTGTAGAGCCCTGAGAAAAAGAAACAGTTAACAAGTCAGAGAGCCAGAACTCAATGGCCAAAGCTCAGGGCAAGAGACTGAAAGCAGTTGTATAGATGAGAGAACTGGACTCTAATAAGCAGAGGTATACAGGAGCAGAAGGCTCAGTGAAATGAAGGGTGAAACGCCCTGCCATCCAGCAGACTTCATCAACTGAACTGATTCTGAGGTCTGGTATTTCTAAGACTGAGGTTAACAGGCAGACCAAACCTCCAGAGTCACCAATCTGCCACTCATTGCTGTAAAGGCAAGGACTCTGAAACACCAAAGGAATACTTGGCACCTACAGTGGGGCAGTTAATACTTTCTAGGTTTTGAAAGTACGAAGACAGGTCTTCCTGTACAGATCTCAATGCTGTTTTCGTTTCCTCTCCCAACACACTTGGGAGACATACATCCTCTGAATCTACCCCAGCTAGAACATAAGCCACCCTAGGAGACAGAGACTGGGAAGTCTCCAGAGGGAAGACGAGCATGCCTAGCCTACAGACTATAAAGCTAACTGTGGCTAGCAGAAGTCTTTGATACACAAAGCTACTAAGTGAAGTCAGACTGAGATGAGATTCTTGTCCTGTTCAGGCTCAGCACCAGCATAAATCACTTGACAAACAAATGTCTTCAAGTTCAATTTACCCTCCCTACCACCAGGCTCAAAATGGGATTCTTCAATTTTGAGGGCCCATAAAAAAAAGTTGCTCTAATGTCTCATCCTTTTTGCTTCCAATTTTTTCATTCCCTTATGCTTCGTCTTTGAACCAATATTATCCTGATATCAAAACTAAGGACATAACAACTATAAAAGATTAGAGACACAAAAGTTCCCAACAAAATACTTGAGAACCAAATGCAAGAACACCCTAAGTAGATCATATATCATGATGAAGTTGGTTTCACCCCAGGGATGCACGGTTGGTTCAAAATATGCAAAAAATAAAAGGAGTACAAACAGAAAGGGAAAAGTCACATTATTCCTATTTGCAGATGATATAGCCAAATACTTAAAAGATCCTAAAAACTCAACAGTTAAAATTTCAGACTTCATAAGCACCTTCAGCAAAGAAACGGATTTTAAAGGTCAGAAACTTTTCTATATATCAACAACAAACTTGCCATGAGCAAATTAAGGAAAATATCTTTAAACTCTTGCTCGGGTACTCCTTAAAATTTTTTTTTTGAAAACTGTGCTTCCTCCTGCATTATTAAATTGACAGTTAAACTGAACACACATGGAGGCACATACCTATAATCTCAGCATTTGGAGCGCTGAGACAGGAGGATTGCTACAAGTCTGAGGCCAGTGTGAACTACATATCTAGTAGCAGACTAGCAAGGCTACATAGAAAGACCCTGTTTTAAAAGTCAAAAATAAATAAATGAAATAAACATAAATTGACGCTAAAATATTTCAGCATAAATTTTCAGAAGAATTTAAGGATTTCAATAAATCTGTGTTGAATGAATGAAGAAATCAAAGGAATGAACATAAGGCCATTAAGTTCAAATAACACAAATACATCTTAATAACTTATCTCATAAAATAGTGGGCAAAGTTAAATGACAAGTGTGTCAAGTTTACAGCACAGATGGCAGCACATAGGAAGTTTTCCACACATTTTGTTGCCATTGTGATTGTTATTAACTGAATACACAACAATGACTAAGCATCAGATAATAAACTAAAGAACTGATGAATACAAAGAAAATTAAGAAAGCCACTTGTTAAAACAAACTATTCTGCAGAATTGAAAATATGTCAGAAAAATGAGAAAAGCAGTTTGAAAATATTTATGCATGAAGTATATCCCTGCAGACAACAGTCTACAGGAGAATGTTTCTGTGGAATGTAAAAAGCACAGAGGAGAAGAAGAGTAACTTAGAGTACACACGGAATAAAATCAATAGGAAGAATATGCATTCTAGTGTCAGAACTGAAGTCAAATCCTACTTTTTTCTTACTACT
This sequence comes from Cricetomys ansorgei, assembly GCA_026225945.1. Taxonomy (NCBI): domain Eukaryota; kingdom Metazoa; phylum Chordata; class Mammalia; order Rodentia; family Nesomyidae; genus Cricetomys; species Cricetomys ansorgei. The sequence goes on from JAMJFZ010003875.1 coordinate 5,038,657, forward strand.
GTGAACTGAAGTTCCCAGAAAAAAACAAACAAAAATAAGTAGCCAAACAACAATAAAAACATGCCAAATCTGTTAAATATTATACAAGGCTAATGGACTCATTAGAACTTCTGTGATTGTGAAGAACTGGAATGTTGCTAGTCTGAAGCCAAATTATTTTGTGCTATAATTAACCCCTTAAATAGCTATTTATTGAATACCTCTGTGTTTTAACTAGCACCCTTGTGTCCATCAGGCAAGATCTGTTTTGGAATGTACAAACTCTAATTTCTACAAACTCAAAGCCTAAGAATATAATCAAATAGAACCTGAGGTCAATAGCAAAAACTTCCTCACTTTGCTGTAACCTGAGCACCTGATGTTCCCACCAGTGGATTTTTAAGACACTTTTATCTATGACTTTCTTTGTTCTGTTACTATAAAAAGTCATCAAACTGTTACCATGTTGGAATAAGAATTTGGGGTAGCCTGACTCTGTGTTCCTGAACAATGGTCACTCATACTTGGCTCTGGAATAAACTCTTATTCCCTTTGAGGTAAAATCTGTAATTCTGCATTAACACTAACTGAGTGACCTGGAAAAATTCAACCTCTTTGAATATCAATTTCCTCATTTATAAAATAAGAATCATAGTAGTACAGCTTACAATAATGAGGATCAAATGGAAAAACATATGAAATTGATTCAAACTGCTCAATAAATGGCAGCTGTTATTTTCTTTTTTCTCTATCTATAATAGTGTCTCAAAATTCAACAAACTTTAGTCCCTTCATTTTACAGTTCCAAAGGTTAGCATTTTTACTCATAAATATTGAGTCAGAATCTGCAACTCAACACAACTTATACCCTGCTGGAATTCATAAGGACCCAAAGTCCTAAAAGAATAGAGGTGTCTACAGAAACTTCTCTCCCTTACTATCTGCAGGAGTACCTGAGGCTATTCTCTACCCAGAAAGTAAAGAACAAATTGTTTCCATTGTCCCTTGACTTTTGTAATAACATCCACAGCTACAGAATCTAAAGCAGAATCTAAAGAGGATAACCAGCCAAAACTGTGAACTTAAAATAGACCTAGCAGCTTTGTTTTGGGTAGCTAATGCATAAGGCACCAGCAGGACACTGAAATATACAGGAGCCTCTTCTCTGAAGACAAGTTCTCAGTAGTCCATCAGCTCAGCAGATTAAAACAGGCAGGAAGAACAGAAGGAGAGGGGGCTGAACAGTTTCACCCAAGGGAAAGCTTAGTGTCCAGAACATCTACTGCTGCCAGACTAACTTGCCTGGAATTGGACTCAGAATAAAAGAGAACCTCAGATGGCTTTCTACCAGGAATAAGAGCCATCAATTTCTGAGAACTTGTAAGATTATAGGGATTGTTCTAGGCTCTATGTATGATCTTGTTTCTCATTACCATAGCCCCAAGGTAAAAATTATGGCCATGTTAAAAAGAAACCAAGACTCAGAGAAGTTGACTGAATTTTCCAACATGACACAGCTAGGACTGTAAAGATAACCAAGGCAAAGACTTCTGTATTCACTCATCCATTCTTCCTTAGTGACAGAATGTCACCTCTTAGCTTGTCATTCTGCAGCTTTGAGAAATGACTATTTCCCAGCCTCCCTTACAACCAGATAAACTAAGGGACTGAGTTCTGTCCCAAAGTCCTTCTTAGGTAGGAATACATGCTTCTGAAGAGATGCCTTTGAATAGAGGAGTTTGTCTTTCACTTCTATGTCAGAAGTTAGAGGTTAGAAGTGCTGGCTAGATCTTCAGTGGTCATTTTGGTTTTAACAAATATATCAGAGAGGAGATGGCAAGAGCCAAGATACAACTTCATGCTTTCTCCAACCTTAGATTGCCTACATCTAGACATCACTTACAAGAGGAAGAAATAGACATCCATCCTGTATGAACTGCTGCCAGTTTAGGAGTCCAGGTTTTTCCATTACTTTACGTATAGTTGAATTTAGTCCCAATATAAATACTGATACACTGCAATACAATGTCTTTATCACTTCTTTAGTAATGCATTGGAATTAGATAAAATTATTACACTTCATATCATATGTTTATTAAGTATTTCATGTGTGTCTATTATTCAATAGGCTCTGTGCTACGTTCTGGGAACACAATGATGACTAACATATACTACTAGACTTCTAAGAGTTTATTACATAGAGGAAACAGACATAACACTGACATAACACCCAATATTTTGTGCTACCATAAATGCATACAGATTGTTGCTATGCCAGCATAGAGTTACCCAACACCAGTAGCTACCTATTAAATCCTTTCCGTCTTTCAAAGCATGCCTCAAATACTACTTTCTCTAATAAACCATTCCTGGTGTCATGCTTCTGGCTAAAACCTCTTCCTTTCTCTAAACTCACACATACTATTTGTAACTCTCCTCTACACTTGATCTTCCCCAAAAGGCCAGGAAGCAACTGTGCATACCTTTCCTCTAAATACTCAAACCCACCAAAAAGCAAAACCATATTTTTTTAAAAATCAGTTTTATTTTCCTAGTCATACTATTTTCTTGAGCTCTATTATTCTCTTTCCCTCCCTCCCTCCCTCTCTGTCTCTTCCTTCCTCCCTCCCTCCCAGGATCCACCTCCTCTGTTATAGTACTTCTCGTACTATTTCTCATCTGTACCCCTGCCACTTAACAGTTCAGCCCCAAAGGTTATAGACATTAAAGCAACTAACAGTAAGAAATGCATGAGAGTAAGCTTCCTTCCCAGAATAAACAACAAAAATGAAATTCTCAAATCGAGACTGAAGCAGAACTCCCAAGGCTGAGGCCTTGCATAACCTTTCCACAGAACCACTTAAGGGTGGTTCTAACTAGACACCGAGCCATCCCCTTTACCTTCAGCTTTATCACCTTCTGATAGATATTTATAGACCTACTGTGTAGCCAGTGTTTCATGCTATTACTAACATTAGAAAAGGAAAAGAAAAATCACTAAACAGGAGATACACACATACATGTATATTGTATAGATACATTCATACTTCGCTAAGTTGGTGGGAAAAAAAAAAGATAATCTGCTGAGTTTGTTCTCTTGACCTGATGGTACACCACAAAAGAGGAAATACAAATGATACTTAGAAACCAAAGGAATACAATTAAAACCACAATGTGACACCATTCATGTAATGAATCATCACATTGGAAAAGTTTTTAAAATACTGTTAATACCAAGTGGTGGTAAAGACTCAAGGCAACAGGAAATGTCCTCATAATTATACAAACTAGAACAACCACTTGGAAAACAAATGGTAACACTTAAATACAGAAAAATGGGTATCAGGAAGCATAACCCAGGATGCTTACACCTGCACTATTTATTTACGGGGTAAATCACTTTGTTTTTGAGACAGGAATCTCACATGATAGGCTGGCTTCGAACTCACTATGGAACTGAGATTGACACTGAACTCTGCTCCACCTCTGGAATGCTGGAATTATATACATTTGCCACTTTGCTATGCCTGCATTATTTATCACCAGATAGTTTAGAACCTGGGAACAAGCCAAATGTTCACATACACAGTAACTTGTGGCATATCCATAAAATGGAATCCAATACACCAATGAAAAATAAATCACAGCCAATGGAGGAATCTCACAAATACGTCTAAAAAAATGAAACGAACTCAAAATACTGCATGACAATATGTAAAACCATAATGTCAAGTTTAGAAATGTATTTAAGTGTGTAAACACAAAGATAATCGAGAAGATTATTAGCACCAAAATCAGGAAATTAGTTACCAAAAAAAGATAGATATAACTTTCTAGTTATGAGGTATGAAGTGTCAATATTAGTAATAATGTTCTATTTCTGATCTGGGTGGAGGTCTCATGAGTATTCACTTTGTAGTTATTTGTTAAACTGCATATTTTGTACCCTTCTGAATGTGTATTTTATAATAAAAACGGGAATGAGGGAAATACCAATACAAAGTATTTTCATTATCAAAATATTAGTTATTCTGAGGCCAGCAGTTGTTTAGAGAAATAAAAGCCATAATCTGACATTTACCAACACTGATCACTTAATGAAGGCAGCACACGGAAAAACTGTTCTCTTACTGATAGAGCCATCCACTGTGTAGATAAAGGGCAACCCAAATGCAATAAAAAAATTTACTGAATGTCTACTGCTGACCAAAAACAGGTCCAAGATAAACACACTGAAGTCTAGACAGCGAACATGAAAACCTCCATCCTCACAACAGTTTAGTCTTCTAGCTATACCATCTTCTTGCTAAGACTGACAATAGAATTCTAAGGCAACTCAAGGCACACATCCAGCCATTGTATCAGCACCTGTGGAGTCTTTTCACCAGAGGAACCAGTGATTTGGCTTTGTCAAAAATCATGTTTTCTTTATGTTTTCAGGTTGTCACAGCAAGAACCGTAAGTCAAAACACCGGACCTAACAATGGTGCTGATGTGGAAACTGCCCTAAACGGTGTCAAAATTCTCAAGAAATGTTCTATCTGGGATCCAGGGAATGGAAAGTGATCTGCAAATTTTCAGAAAACCCAAGATTTTGTGTGTGCTTGTATTCGGTCAGACAAGAATCGACAACTTGAAGACTTCAACCAAAACAGTTGACTAGGCACTGCTCCCAACAAGTTGACTTTTTTTTTTTTTTTAAGAGAGAGACATGAAAATGAATGTGTCACAGCTACCACATTGAGTTGAAACTGGGGGTCCTGCCCCCTTACACGTATGTTCTAAATACCCAATACTCACTCTCAGTTCTTCGAAGGCTTCATCTAGTGTGGACAGCTGGTGGCCCCGGTGAGCCCCAATGACAGGACACAGGACACAGATGAGCTGCCTATCTTCCTGGCAATAGGTGCTCAAATCCAGCCCATGGTCCGGACACTTCCTCTTGGCCACTCTCTCCGCCTCCATCTCTATTTCAGGATCAAATTCGCTTTCTGCCTCAGTTTCTCCTTCTGCCTCAGATTCTCCTTCTTGATTGTCTTCCTCAGCTTCACTTTCCTGCTCATCCTCCATTTCTTCCTCGCTGTCTTCCTCACTCTCATCACTCTCATCCTCACTGTCTTCCTCCGTCTCGCTCTCTTCTTCCGACTCACTGTCTTCCTCTGACTCGCTCTCTTCTTCCCCCACCTCGCTCTCTACCTCCCCGTCGGGCTCTCCCTTAGCCTCGACGTCCTCGGGGACCGCGTCATCCCCGCGGGCTGGCGGGGTCCAGGCCTGGGCGCCATGGACGTACTCGGCCAGGCGGTGGCTGAGGAACTTCTGGCGGTGCGCGTCGGCGTGGCGGCGGCAGTAGCAGAAGCCACAGTCGCGGCACACCTCCTCCGCCCCCGGAGCCTCGTCGGGCTCGCACTCGTCACACGTGCCGTCGGGAGGCAGCTCCTCGCAGGCCGCGCCCACTCCGGAGGCCATGTGGCTGCAGGGACGCGGCCGAGGCCTAGCGGCAGGCGCGCTCTCCGCCTTCACCCGGGACCTCCTCACGCAGGTCCGCCTCCCCGGGGAGTGGCTGCCCGCCCCGCTGGGCCGTTCCGCGCCGCGTCCGCGGGGCTTAAGCCTTAAGGGGCCCAGCCAGCTGACAGCGCTGGCCCTGGAGCACACTCGGGCTCTCCGCTGCGCGCCGCGCTGCGCCTCGTCCCTCCCGCGCCACTTCCGGCGCGGCCGCCCGCGCCCCGTCGGCCCCCGCGCTGCGCAGCTCGGCCTCCGTGTCCCCGCAAGATCGCGGCCGCCGCGGGCCCGCGCCGCCCCGGTTCCACTTTCCCCTCGCCGTCAGCGGCCTCCTTTCACTTCCTGAGTCACTTAAAGCGGCAAGGGCCTTTTTCTGCGTTTCTCCCCCCTGGGGCTGAGCATCCCCCCGGAAGGAGAAGCTCCAGCGTAGTCTCTCCCTCACGGAGCGGAAGGCAAAGGGCCCCGCCTCCCCCACGCCCTCCCTGGAAGTGTCAACCTGATCTAAAACCTCTAGCCAGAGGTCTCTGCGGACTCCTGTCACTCTGGTGTCACTCTGTCCGCTCCCCGTTACTGTCCCATGATTCTCCAAGGGGCTAAGGCCGTTCTTTATCAGACGGAATCTGCCCTCCTGGGATTGCCACAAGGCCCCAAAAGGGCTGCTGTTTGTTCTTCTAGACTTAGAGTCAGGCTAAGCAAACAGGCAACATTTTCGATCCAAAGCAATACTATACATTGTGTGTTTGCAAAGTCTGTTTGCATTCCAGCCTCCTAGGTACTCAAAACCTCTGAGCGGAAGTTGTGTCAGGTATTGGGAGATTCAGGGAGGTCGCATTTATGAAGTGAGATTCCAACCCCCCAACCCCCAGTCACTAAGGAGGCCAGGCTCCAAGAGAAAGGAAAGGGGCTGTTACACATTAAGCAATGTTAAAATGCCCCAGACAGTGCTGAATCTTGTGTGGTGCTTTCAAACCCAGTTTTAAAACTTTCGTCTATCAGAGTTTCTAAATCCTAAAGCCACCACTTAGTTTTGTAATCATGGACAAGTTACTTCACCTTCCTGTTATTACACTTAAAAAGCAAGCAAGCAAACAAACAAACAACTGCATAAAATAGAAATAATGACATTATCTATTTCATGGAGATACGTGGATTAAATGTAACAGAGCCTACACTGCAGGGATCACTGAGCTTTAATTATTATTTTTAGCACAAATTGTAGTTAGTGCTGACATTGGCCCTTTGAAGGTCACTCCGTATTTTAAACACATAAGTCATTTTTGGCGGGCTGCTGGTAATGCAGGCATTCCCCACGCCTAACCAGTATAGTTATCTCTCCAGTCATGGAAAAAATGTATTTGAGAGAGGAAAAGGGACATTTTGGTCCAGTGGGGCAGGAAAGAAGTGGGTTAGAAGAATGAAGAAAGCTGGGGATATGATGTATGCTTTTAATCCAAGCACTTGGGAGGCAAAGACTAGATAGTCTCTGAGTTTGGGGATAGCATAGCCTACATAGGGGGTTCCAGGACAGGAGGACTACATATAGGAAGACCCTATATTTGAAGGAGGAGGAGAAGGAGAAAGGGGTGAGAAGCTTCTGTTATCTTTAGATAAAGCACTAGGATTTCCAGATCTCCATAAAAACATCAAGGGATGTAGAATGATAAACATTTTAAGTAATGTTTGATGCGTCTTAGGATAATGAATGTTTAATCTCTGTGCAGCTTTTGTTAAATATATTTTTTAGAAAAATTGGAGGGTTCTTTATAAAATATATATACCTCAGAACAATTCTATAGAATGTTGGAAAAATAGGTTTGTTTTGTTTCTATTTTGTTCTATTTGTTTCTATTTTCCTTCAATTAATTTCTCTGGAAGTTACTTCTATGTCTGCATTCAAAACAAGGATTGATGTACCATTCAGAGAAAAAGAAATTGACCAATGCCAACTCAAACATGAGCATTAGTAGATCTGTGAGAAGTGGTCCTTGCTTGGTTATTTGTGTTTCCTTCCCCAGGCTGAAAATAAAACTATTTAGGCTTTAGGAACACAATGGCATTGTATTTACAAAGTCTTTGAAATAAAAATACATTTTAAAAAGCATTTTTGACTGAGCGTGGTGGCATGCACCTTTAGTTCTAGCTACTTGGAAGGCTGAGGCAGGAGAATCACATATTTGAAGTCAACCTGGACAACTTAATAAGACACTGTCCCAAAACAAAATCAAGAAAAAATGGAGAAAGTTTAGCTCAGTGGTAGATTATGTATCTAGCATGCAAGAAGTCCTGGGTTCAATACCTAGTACAACAGTCCCCTAAAACGGCATTTGTGGATTCCAGGGTCTTTGGCAAGAGGAAGTAGCATCATGTTGTTATCATTATTACTCTCAGTTCTCCTTGATTTCAGCCCAACAAATCACAATGCTGTGAGGTTCAATATGTGTTACCTCACAAACTTTTGAACCATCTGTGAAGAAAGAGTCTTAGATGCAGAAGTAAATGAAGCATAAAAAAAGGGACATCATAAAATTCTGGTGACCTAGTTAGTGGATTCAAAAAGGTGGGCTTCTCTACTCTTCAGTGAAAGTAGAACCATCCAACTATCCAAGCATTGAAGTCTTTGGAAACATCTAGAGATAGACTCATCTTATTAATCTATTATTTTGTGGAAAATTACCTTGAAATGTAGAACCTTGTGATAACAGGCATCTTTTGTCTCACTTAATTTCCATAAGTGAGGAATCCAGGAGAACTATATGTGGCTCTGGCTTAGAAATATAAACAAGGACATTGTACTATAGGCATTTAAAATCTGCAAATGTCATATTTGCTTGCAAGTGGGCTTGCTCACATGGCTATTGAGAGCCTCACTCCTTCCTATGGGACCATTGGACTGTCCTAGTAAGAAAGCTGAATTTCCCTGAAGCAAGAGAGAATGTGACGGAAGACATAGTATTTTATGACCCAAGCCATATATTGTCATTTCCAACATAGACTGTTGGTCACAGAGATAATATTGTTCTGTTCAGTGTATGAAGAAACTGATCAAGGGCATAAATATCAAAATATCTAAGCTTTAAGGAACATCTTAGAGGCTGCCATAGGACTGCCTTTTGGTCTCCAATGAGCTATGTATCTCCCAAAGGTAAAATAGTCTCACTTTTTCCCATAGCAGACGTCTTGACCCATGATACCATCACTCCAGAGTCATGTCATCTAAACTGAGTGCAGATGTGGATGAGTCTTCCTGGTTATTATAATGCTTTAAATTAAGCTTCTTAAGTGTAACTCCTATTCATCTTAAGCCATTGTTTCCCAGACCCTAAGATACAATGGCAGAATAGGCTCCGTATAGCTAGAACAGACAATCTGTTTAAAAGGAAGATAGGAAGCTCTGAATGGTTACTAGTCCATCAGGATCCATATGTCCAGTTGCATACATAGTGGAATTTCTTTGGTTATGGCTTTCAGCCTATTCCTATGTGGGAAGGAATTTTCATAGTTCTTGACTTCACCTGTTGGACTCTTAATTCCTTTTCCATTTAAAGTAATGCATGTTTGTAACTGTATACCATGGTCACTTTGCTTTCTAACAATAGAATCCAGAAGGTCCAAATGCCACTTACGTTTTACTTTCTCCATCCCTGCTTGTGAAACTTTTAAAGTAAGTCTTGTATAAATATAATTCAGTTTATTCTATTACACAAAATTCATACCTACAAATCTTCTCAAAACAAGCACTTCTCTACTAAGACCGGCCCTCTGCTGAAGCTGCTGAGGCACATACCCTGGACATCTTTGAAGCCCTATGTTTGTGTGAGTGATTCTCTGAATCTTTGCTCTGGGTAGTTTTGAGTTCTACGTAAAGGATTATACAGCTGTACTCACTCCATCATTGATATTGACAACATCCTGGAGTTTGTCTTTGGAAGCCAATTCTTTATTTTAGCATTATTTGCCACCATTATCTGGAGATTTTCAAAAGAGAGTCCTTTTTGAAGAGTTCTTTCTTCAGATTACCTATTACCTTTCACATTTGAGAAGATATCAGGCAGTACCTTCAACACTCTACCGGAAAATGACTTTGGCTATAATATCCAAATGATTAGGCACACTTTCTACTTTCCACATCACTGTGGGTGACAATGTCACTAAACTTCTGTCTCTATATCACAAACACCACTTCCAGTTTCCAACAACATTTTCTCTTTAATCTCTGACCTATAGTGATGTCAAAGACCGTTAAGATTCTACTAGGAGTTTCTTTGAGGTTCCAGTTTTTCACTAATATTCACCTCAAAGTCCTGCTAGCTTCTTTCTGGTGCCCAAGTCCAAAACCATTCCAAATTTAGAGTTTTATCATGAAAGAGCACCACTGAAACAGAATTTATATTTGTGTTCTTTTGCCGCATAATTGTTACTTCAAAATTTTGAATCATCTTCAGGCCACTCTGCATGCTTGCCACTGGCATTGACTTCTCACTATGGTTAACAACTGCAGGGCTTCTTTTTCTAAGATGCTCAGCAGGCAGATGTGGAGGGTGGGTCATTTTGCAGCTGTGACTCTTGTGAATGCGTGTCAGAGCCTCAGAAGTAAATGATCTAATTCTAAATAGCAAGTATGTGTTATTGTGTGGCTATTAGCCCTTAAGTCTTCAAATATTTTGTCACTGGGGATCTCCCTCTGACTCCCTATAGCTTTCTGGTCCTGGGGACCTCCCTTAAAGTAATTCAGACAAGACACACAAAGAGCATAATGTAGAAGGTAGGTGGAGTTTATTACAGAGTAAAGTAGAGTCCTCCCAAGGGGTGAGAGTGGACAGTGGCCAAGGGGACCATTGCAGAGCAAGATATACTCTTAAGGGATGATTGTTGGAAAACAACCAAAGAGAACATTATGCTGATCTACATTTTTGGCAGTTTTTCACCTGTTTGTAAAGTCTCTAAGACAGCTTTTCTCATGTGGGTTTCCTATCCAGGTGATTGGCAGATCCACTTGGATTGCTTCTTAAAGGAGAGAACAATAGTGAGTAGCAGAAAACCTGCTGCCAAACAGGATTTCCCAAAACTTCATTATTCATTAATGATCTCTCAGGAATTTTAGGATAACTTATATCTAACTAGGGCCAGACATGGCTCAGATCAAATTCTCTGGACCTGTCATCAAAGACTTGCAGCTTGGGTTCTTGGTTTTGCAACCTGCTGATTATGAGGTAAAGATCCACCCATCTAAACCTGCAGATATCTAACTGGCTACCTAACAATCTCAACTTTAAATTTAAATTCTTGGAAAAAAACAAGACAAAAGCATGTGTGTGTGCGTGTGTGTGTGTGCGTGCACACACACACACGCACACCACACACACACACCAACACAACAGCAACAAAAATGTAAAACATTACCCAGCCAGAGAGTAGCTGAGCTGAGATTCTGACTGCTTCCTAGAGGTTTCACCCACCTCCATCCCAACCCTCAGCTGTGGTATCAGTGTGTATCCTCTTCCATTGCTCCAAATAAGGAGAGTTAAGGCTAGTGTGATTCATAATGTAGCACAATTAGTTTCAGAAAAGCCTTTAGAAGTTGAAAAAGAGAGCAAGAAGAACTTCAAAGCCCACTGTTGCTGAGACAGTGGATTGGCCCCTGTCAGCTGGTCCCATTTTTATGTAATTAGACTGTCGTTTCAGCGCCTGATTTCATTTTCTCCAACAAGCCCTTGAGATCACCTAAATCTCATCTTTCCTGTTATCACATTAGCTACCATCTTATCCTGTTATGTCAGTACAGTGAAATATGATACCTCCCAGTCCACCCCAGCCCAACAAAATATAAAGAATGAAGGCTTTCGGTCCTGTTCTGACTGTGTTCCTCAGAAGGCTGTTGGAGACAGATACACAGACTAATGAGTTGCTTGGTGCAATGCTTTCCTGAACATTGCATTTTGCTCAGTGCTCACACATGCATGGTTGAACGGTCCACTGCTTAGTATAATACTATGAACACTTCCACCGTCAAAACAAGTCTCTGCAAAAATAATCCCAGATAAACCCTGATCAAGATATTTTTTGTCGTATTCATTTAGTATGTTATTTGCTAAACATACCTCATTTTCCTAATCATCATTTTGTTCACCTCAAGAATTCGAAACATTCCCCGGGTGCTTGCTCCATCACTGTGCTCAGATGCTTTCTATAAATTACTTCCTAGTGGCTGCCTCCATTTTGCCAGTGTGGAAGCTGCAGGCCGGGAGAATTATATGAAAGAACACCCAGTCAATTGTGAGTTAATCTCTGACTTCCTCCTTGGTCTCAAGCCAGCTCCCTAAACCCAGGGTGATGCTAATTCTTTTTGTCAAAATGACGTTTTCAAGCTCCTCTTATTGGAAATGCTTTCCTGGGGGTGGTCTTGGCTTTTATCTGCATGGACTGCAGAGAAGGAAGACAGACACTTAATCATCTGTGAGATAGGCACTCTGGGAATGGGAAGGAAAAAAAGTCCTTAAATTTGCCTTCCATTTCTCTACTTGGAAAAGCAGTCACCTCTGGACTGGAACTAATTAAAGACTTTGTATTTCAGAGGTTGGTGCACAGCCCTTGTAAATCAAGGATTATGAGGGCAAATCTCCCTGAGGCCTGTTCTCTCTGTTTATTTATTTAGTTTGGAACTTGGGCGCAGGTGGACCAGTTAGTTACACTACTCAAATCCTAATCTGCCCTTAGTTCATGCAAGGCAGCTTTAAAAAAAAATTTTTTTTGAGATTTCCTTGTATGTTCTAGACAGTAATTCTGGTCAGTTTAAACACTGAGAACATCATCTTCAAATCTGCCACCTGTCTAGTAACATTGTTAATAAGGGTGTCCATTCTGAAAAGAGATCTTATGTATGTATTAATATGGTCAAATCCATTTGTGTTTAAAAAAATCTTTCTTTGCTTCAAGATCATAAATATATAGACTGTTGGAGTAAAACACAGCCTTTGCCTCAAGAGAAATGAGAAATGGATCTTTCTCAGTGAAGCATGTGACCTTAGTGCAAGGATGTAGATTCAGACCACCCCTCGGAGCATGCTCCAACTTAGAAGTGGTTATATGAACTTTTATAGTCATATGATTTTAAAAGATAATTAATAAGACATTTATCTGAACATACTGGTGGGAACATTAGGAAGGTGAATTACATCAGAGTGGGGAATCTCTCTCAGCCTCAGATGCTGTCTGTTGGCTCCTTCTTAGCTTTGGGGTTAATGGAAGCCCTGGGTATTTTTGTGTTCTTTTTTTTAAACCTATAGTCAAAAGGATGTTTATTTGGACATATAGATGGGCAATGAATGACTTATTAAGAAAATTAAAGATACCCCAAGTTAATTTTGACTCTGATTCTGCAACATTCCACCTCTCCAGGATTACTATTTTAAGCAGTCATTCAGTCTTGTAGATCTTTAGAATAGAGCATGGCTTTTTTTTTTTCTTTTTTTTCTTCTTTTTCTTCTCTGGAAAGTTCCATTCACAACTCCAAATCTTTCATCTTTATCCTTTAGTTTTCACAGTAAATGCCATCTTTAGATCACTTTTGTGCATGGTTGCATGGTTTCCAGTGGGAAAACGTATATTCCTTGTAGAATAAGACAGCTTTCTTTCTTCTTTCTTCTTTCTTTCTTTATTTAATGTATATTGGTGTTTTGCCTGCATGTATGTCTGTGTAACAGTGTCAGATCCTCCTGGAACTGGAGTTACAGACAGTTTTCTAGCTGCCATGTGGGTGCTGGGAATTGAACCAGGTCCTTTAGAAGAGCAGCCAGTGCTATTAACCGCCGAGCCACCTCTCCAACTCCCAGACAGCTTTCTTAACAGCCGAGTTCAATCTTTAATACTAATTTTTTATTTTTATTTTATTTATTTATTTTGTTTTTTATTTTTGAATTAAACATTTTAATACAAGCTATTAATGTGGAAACTTGGCAGGTAGGGGAGACCACAATGACCTAAATTTGTTACGTTTTCAAAACAAAGTTTAGTGTAATATATTGCCCTAGTAGTCATTTAAAATTCAAATCAGCTGAGTGATGGTGGCACTTGGGAGGCAGAAGCAGGCAGATCTCTGTGAGTTCAAGGCCAGCCTGGTCTACAAAGTGAGTTCCAGGACAGCCAGAGTTACCACAGAGAACCCCTGTCTGGAAGGAGTTGAACTCAACAGAGTTGAGGCTTCAGTTCAGGAAAGACAAACCAGAAGAGTCATGGACACGGCCAAAGCAAGAGGAGACATCATAGCATGCTCAAGTCCACCTCTTCCAGTGCGGTGTGTGAGTATTAAGAGCAAGGAGTTTCAGACTGAGCCGTTAATTCACTCACTCACTCAGCAATATTCGGCTGTTTTTCCTTGGACCAGATATTAAGCTCTGGGCATGCTCACAAAGGTCAGGAGTGCTGCTGGCACATTCTTATTCTAGCATCAGGTAGATGCTCGATGTTTTGGGGAGACTTTCTGTGTTATCATGCATACTTTGGTTTTCATCTACAGGTCCTGGCTCTTCAGTCTCACAGCCCTGTTCTAGATGATTGAAACAATGAGGTTAAAGTGTTTGTTCTCTGTCCTTAGTTCCTAAAGCCATTTCTGAATGGCTTCAGAACAGTGAAAGACTGTCTTCTGCTCTAGTGTTGAGGCTCTGTAGACTTCAAAAGCAGAGCTCAAAGAATAAAATCAATCCATCAGTCAATCTCTCTGCATGTGAGAGAGAGACAGAACTTGTGATCCTCTTCTATTTTCCTTTCACCAGCTTCTTTTTCTTTTCTAGATGGACAATAAAAACTAGAGTTTCTCTTCTCCCGATTGGGTCATAGAAACGAAAACTATTCTCTTCTTTTCCTCTGTTCTCTTTGGGGACCATACCAAGACCCGCAAGGCTCAGGAACTGAGATAACTGCGGTGATGGGGAAGGACGAAAGGACAGACACATACAGAAAAGCTGCGATCAGGTGGGCCATGCCCTCTGATGGAGACGCACTAGCAACAGCCAGGAGACTCAGATAGTTTATTATATGAGGCATAAATGAGGAGTGGGAGAGTTAGCTAATATCAGTAAGGGATCTCTGTAGGGGAGCAGTCTCAAGCTTCAGTCATCCAGGGAGTAGGAAGCTGTGGTTGATGCTTTGTGCATACACTATCAACATCCACACTCAGGCCAGGGAGAGCTCTCCCATTCCCACGGGTCTGAGGCATTGTGGTCTTTGACATGGCAGTGATCATGTCAGCAATGCACATTCTTTCAGACTTCATCAGATCCCCACAGGACTGACAAAAGTGAAATTATGTGACCTACCTGTGTGAAAGTAGCTTGTAAGAGGATCGGTTCTCAAGAGGCTCCAGTTCATGCCTGGGAGGGAGGAATGCCACACAGAGAGGCCAAGAAACAACTGAATGGATGGGACTGGCCAGGCTTCCTCCTCAGTCTATTAATCACAGTTATACTGTTGGCCTTAGTCCAATCATCCTTGTGCATAAAAGTGTCCAGAGGAAAAAAGATAGGCTTCAGAGAGCATCTGGAGAACTTCACATGGATGTTCCTGGGGAGTAGTACAACCAGAAAGGACATGGAAGCCTCTTCTGCCTACCCATATTGAGTCAGACGGCCCAGGACTTTCTCAGAGGCCCTGATGAAAGGACAAAGGGAATTTTAGTTCTGCATCCTTGTCCAGGATGGACTTAGCAAGGTCTGAGGTTAGAGCCTGTGTCTCAAAGAAGTCATGGTTGCAGTTTCCAGGGACCTGACTCTTCGCCCTGAGCTGCGGTTATCAGTCCTAAGGCAGCTGTGTCTAAGGAATCCTGTGTTCTCTTTGCTAACATTGTCTGATTTAGCTCTCTGCTGACCTTGGTCATTCCCCCTGAAAATAGTATATAGGAAGCTGTACTTCTTAATAAACTTGCTTAGCATAAGGCATAACTCGTGCAAGACCTCCTGACCCAGGCTTTTCTCTTCTATATCATCCATTTTATCTTTTTCATTCCCTGGCACCTCCCCCTCAGGACCGTGCCACTGAAGAATGACCTGCCAGCCAGGGTTACCATGTATGCCTTACCCCAGTCATTGCTTTGTCTGTCTTGGTTTGTTTGTTGTTTCATTTTATTCCTTTTTCATACTAGATCATGAGGGGTATGTAGCTCAGGCTAACCTGTAACTTGAAGGGATTCCCCTGTGTTAGCCTTTTGAGTCCTGGTATTATAGCCATACTCCTCTGTACTCAGGACCTTTGAATTAGTATCCTTTATCATAAAATTGTAAACGTGTCTGCCTGAGTTCTGTGAACAGCAGCACATTAATCAAACTGACAGGAAGGTTGTGAGAAGCAGGATTTATAGCCAGTAAGCCCGAAGCACAGGCGAAACAACCTGCAGCATGTGATTGGCATCTGAAGGGGGGTGGTAGTCCCAGGGACCGAGTCCCATGACCTGTGGAATTGGATACTATCTTCAGGAAGGTATCAGGATTGTATTGAAGGGCCCTCAGCTGGTATTCACTGCAGAACGAAGCATTTTCTTGAAGTGTGAAGAAAGTGCCCCATTCCTCCAGTACACACAGCTGACGTAAGACATGATTTGGACTGTGAAATAATTATAGGAAAAAATGAGTATGTTTTTGCTCAGTAATGCCCTCCACTCTACCATCAGAATAACTCTCCTGACAAATTTAGTTCTTGTAGCCCTGTCTTCTGAACACACATAGATTGTCATTGTCACCCCTGAGCTTGGTGTGACATACACATCCTCTTTGACCACTTCTTTCGAACTTCATCTCTTTCTCCTTCCTCAGCTCTACACCCTGGTGTCCCAGAGACCAAGCCACAGAATGTGCTAAATATCAGATAATTACCCAATTAAGTCAATTCCCTCATTTTCTCATATATAACCCTAACCCTAACCCTAACCCTAACCCCCCTCCCAAACTTTATAGTCAATTCAAATGCACAGGAGTATAGATTAAAAATTGCAGTATCCATCTTAATATTCAATATATTTCATTAGATATAATTTAAATTAAATATTACACAAAAGAGTTTGACTCTTATCATTGATACTTGGATGGCATTTATTTATTCCTGCTCAAATTGAACCCAGGGCTTCAAATATGCTAATTCTGTCCTCTACTACTGAACTATGCTCCAGGCCCCTAAATACTAAATTATTTTGTTTTATTTTGCTTATAAAATTTTACAAAATAATTTTATTCCGGTCTTCATTAGTGCCCCTGACTCTTTGACATCACTAGAGACTAGAGCCATTTTTTTTTTTTTTTTTTTTTTTTTACTAAGTAGCTCAAACTGGCCTTAAAATCTCAGACCTACCGTCCTAGCCTCCCCAGTGTTGGGATTACAGGTGGGACCCACCACACCTGGCTTAGGGCCACTGAATCACTGAATACAATTAATTCAGGGCATATGGTTGTCACAGTTTTCTGCAGTCATAGCAAGCTATTTGAGGGTTGAATGACAAAGCAATAGGCAAAGAACAACACTAAGTCTGTCTGTCTGTCTGTCTGTCTGTCTCTCTCCTTTACCACTCCCTCATCCTACTTTCTTCCTCAAATATTCTACAAGGCCAGCCTAGGCTACATAGTGGGTTCCAAGCTAGCCTTGGCTATAGAATAACACCCTGTCTCAAAAACAAAAACAAGAAGTTTGTTTTTGGTTTTTTTTCCAGTTTAAATGAGATGCTTGGGAAAATTCCAACATAAAGTGAGCCTCCTTTTTCTCAAGGGAAGAATCTTGCAATACACATGGCTGTTGGGAGCAGTTGAATGCTCCATAGGTAGGCCGCGCCTCAGCTTCTGTCTTCCTGCCTTTGTGTTTGCCATTTCTTCTCCTGACAAATCAGCCTCATGTCCTCGCCTGGATGCTGCCCAGCACTGTGTTCATGGTGTCATTGTGCTGTGTTTCTGGAAAGCTGTTAATGTGTCTTTGTCTCCAGGACAAAGGCTGGAGAGGTTAACTCCAGTACCCTCAGCACCAATGATCATATCTAATACCATTTTCTAAAACTCTGGAGTGGTGTTTAGACTGCAACATGACTGACAGTGTTAAATATTCTGAGATAGCGTTGGAGCCCATTGACAGTTCTGTCGGGATCCTAGGTATAGATCAGAATAGCCCTGGGCAAACTATTACACAGTCACTGTACAGTGCGACAAGCAGAGGTGGCTTGGGTTGTGAGTCTCTGGTTACTCCTAGATTATATTTTGCCTCCATTAGTCCAATGTCCTTCCTGCTTATCAGTTCTTTCCTATGCCCACCCCCACCCACCTTACTCAGCAAGACTGTACAAAGTTTCTAAACCAGAATCCAAGTCTTTTCTTTTACCTCACAAGCAGTTGTGAGAGATGAGAAGAGCTAAGGAATCCTAACACAGAGTTAGAAAACAGTGTGGGGGAGGGATAGCCAGTGCCATTAGCATAACTCTTCCGAGAGATGAAAACTCAAGGCGTTTTATATTTCACTCTATAGAAAGAATCCTAGTGACTCACAGCAAATGTTCAGTAACGAAAAACTCTTTGAAGATTCCAAACAGATCTACTCTGGCTTAATCCTGAAATCTATATCCAGCCTAAGGCACAGTTAAGACATGATGAGAGTTGGGCTGAATGGAATCACTGCATCACACAAGAAAGAAAAACCTCATCTGTCGGGAAGATGCCTCTGAAAGCCAGGGAGGCTGTTCATCACAGTGGTTAATGCGAAAGCATTTCAGAATCTAGCATACTGGGTGAATCCAGGTCCACTACTACTTAGCCAGTAGACTCTAAATTCATTACTTATCTCATCATTTAGCCTTGAACTCCCAGTCCTCTGACAACAGCCTCCCAAATGCTGGGGCTACAGGCATGTTTTCTCCTCACTCCAATTCCATTATTTAAAAGTTTTAATTTTTGTTATCTATGAAATTCTGGAGCATATCAAACCTAAGCTAATACATTTAGGGTTGTGCCAAGCATATAATAAAGAATCATTTAATGTGAGTCATTACCGAATGCTTATCAACGAAAGTTAAAAGTGCACCCATTGTGCACAATGAAACAATTATGCCAAAGGACTGAGAATTCAGAAACAAACTTTCTTTTTTTCCTTTTTTTTTTTTTTTTGAGCAGAGTCTCATGTAACCCATGCTGGCTGTGTCATGACTGTGCAGTAAAAGATGTCCTTAAACATCTGATCTTTTTGCTTCCTGCTAAGTGTTTTGTTTATGTGGTACTGAGGATCAAACCCAGGACCTCATACCTGCTAACAAACATTATATCGACTGAACTACATGCTCTGCTCTGCTTTTTTAAATTTTTTAAATAGAGTTCCATGTAGCCCAGGCTGGTCTTAAACTAATTATTTAGCTGATGATGACTTTAAACTGATCCCTCTACCTCCAACACTCAAGTACCTGTGCCACCACATTCCTCTCTTACTCTCTCTCTCTCTCTCTCTCTCCCCTTTTTTGCTTTGGTTTGGTTTTGGGGTTTATTTGTTTTTGCTTTTGGTTCAAAAATTGTTGCATTGTTTTGGTACCCAAAAAATTGTTTTGGTACCCAAATTCTTGAGCTAGGTGTTATGACACATATCCATTAAGCCCAGCATTTGGGAGGTGGAAGCAGGAGGATGACTAGTTCAAGGCCAGCCTGAGCTACCTATTAAGTTCAAGACCAATATGAGCTACAGGAGATTCTATCTCAAAACAGAAATAAATAAAATTCCCAACAAGTGAGAACCAGGGTTCTTAACACGCTTCTGCTTCTACTAAACTTGGCTGTTCTGAGCAAGCCCACATGCTTGGCAGCTGTTTGCCTGCCTCACTTCTCATCTGTGTTCACTCTCATTTTCTGTGGACATTTTCCCTTTGCACGTCCCCTCCAGTAGGATAACCTTTTTATGTGGAATCTGGATTCTGGGAAAACAAAAATGGAAGCTTCAAAGCTCCTTAAGGCTAAGCCAGATGTCACACATACTTTCACTATAAAAAACTATGTCACAGCAAGTAAAAGGCCAGCCAAGATTCAAGAAGAGAAAAAAAATCTCTCCCTGAATCTGTTCAAAGTTACTTTATAGAAGGGCATGCATGGTGGGAAGGACTGGAATGAAGAGTTTTGGAAACAATTACTATGGTCCACATGTGGGAAGGTTAATTTTCAAATTGACTGGATTTAGCATCATTAGGCTTGATGATGCAGACCTCTGCGTGAGGGTATTTCCAGAGGAGATTGGCTGATGGATGAAGACTCACCCTGAATGTGGGTGGCACTGTCCTGTGGGCTGAGGTCTCAAATGGAATGAAATTGGGATGGGTGGAAGCTAAGTGCTACGCTTCCCATCAATCCACTTCCTGATCTGCTGTGATGTGAGCTGCCCTACTCTGCCATGCTCTTGCTAGCATGAGGAACCAAACCTTCTGAATCTGTGAGCTAAAACAGACCCTTCTTCCAATAAGTAATATATGTCAGGTATTTTGTTAAAGTGACACAAGAGTAACTAAAGCAACGTGGCCATGTTGGCTCTGGCTGTTCATATATGTGTTTTAATCTCTGAGGGATTTATTGTGAATCCAACTGTGAATTCCCTCTAGAGTACCTAGTATGGCCCAGGCCCTGAACCCTTCTCTGTGTTCAGTTCTGCTCCAATAGACATCTTTTGTAAAATATTCATCCAGACCTTCTCAGCCTCTTTCTGAAAACTGAAATACCCAATATCCCTCCAGATATATCTAGTTGCCACTCCATTGCTATCCTCCATTATTCCTTACAAAGCAAATAAGGCAAGATTTTTTAAAAGCTTCTGGAAAATATTTTCTACCTAGAAAGGGCCTATAAGAAGAAATCCACCCCTCCCTTACTTGCAACTTTAGTATCTTGCCATGGAGGACAAGCTGTGGAAGCTATCTTGTAATTTTGAAGGAAAACCTAAAAGATCACAGAAAATCATGTCAATCCTTGACATGACTAAACTTCAGATTTAACCAGCACAGAACTTCCAGCCTCTATATTTCTTACTATGGAAGATATTAAGTCCCTGTAAATAAGCAAATCTATTATCTGCAGCCTTAAGTACACCTTCCTATGTTCTATGAGTCTTTATGCTTCTAGAGATACTGACTCACTGCTGAACTTAGAAAGGATCAAATAACCCAGAGCCAAGCAGTCAGCATGTGCGTTTGTCAGAACACAGTGGTGGCTTCAAAGATGAACCAGGGTCTCTGGCAGAGCCAATGAGGAGACAGAGACTCTCCTTGGGGTTTTTAGGAAGAGGCATTCACTGGTTTTTCTTGCTAAATCTAAAAGCTGAAGGAAGGTGGCAGCTAAGACTGCTGTGGTAGTTTTTTTTGCTACTACTGTGCAACATGAAGAATTAATTCTGAGGAAAGCAGATTCAAGAGAGAAAAGAAAACCGAATATTTCCAAGCATAGTGGTGAGCCCCATACTGCAGGATGTATGGTATATTTTAGTACTTGGGATGTGGAGGCTGTCACTCGCAGCTATAGGGAAAATTCAAGGCCAACCTGGGCTACGTACACCCTGTTTTAATCCTTTTTCTCCACAAAAAGCTGATGACTGATAAGATCACATAACTCCCAAATTCAGCCACACCCTGGAACCCTGGGTTTGGAATAAGTCTTTCTGAGAGCGCTTTCTGTCACTTTCAAGGATAGACTCTTAGCTGAGAAGATGTAGATATACTTTAGAAAGCATGCACTAAGCTGACACTTTGCTTTTTAAGGTACTCTCTGAGATCATTATTCAGAACATCTATTACTCATTTGAGTTCATCCACACCAATAGTTATATTTGACATTCATAATTAGACAATGTAGCATTAAGAGGCCTTGCTAATGATGCTAGGTTCAAATCCCAGCTCTGCTAATGGTTACATCTATGACCTTGGATTTTTAAGTTCTGGGATCTTTAGCTTTGATGTGTTTAGAATCAGGGCTATGATGTTCAGAATTCATTGAATGGTTGGGAAGATAAAAGTAGCAATTGTTTGCCAAATTCTTAGGCATCAAAGTGCCTGATGCATGCTAGACTCTTGCAAATGTTTGCTATTGCTAACAAGATGTAACCTACATGATAGGTAGAGCAATGGCCCAGCAAAGATGTCTGTATCTTAATCCTCAGAACCTGTGACTAGGCCACGTTACATGGCGCAGAGAAATTATGGTTGCAAATGGCAGGTTACCATATTATGTTAGTCAGGATTCTCTAGAGGAACAAAACTGATAGAAGGAGTTTATATGTATAAAAAGCGGATTTATTAGAGTGGCTTACAGATTGTGGTCCTGCTAGCCCAACAATGGTTGTCTGCCAACAGAAAATCCAAGAAGCCAGTAGTTGTTTAGTCCATGAGACTGGATGTTTCAGCTGGTCTTCAGTATCCGGTGGAATCCCAAAGAAGTAGGCTCTAAAGTCAGTGAAGAAATAGACTTGTCAGCCAGAGTGAGGGAAAACAGGAAAAGAGCTAAGAACTTCCTTCTTCCATGTCCTGTATATAGGCTACTACCAGGCTATGGTCCAAGTTAAAGGTGGATAATTCTACCCCAAATGATCCAAATTAAAG
This sequence comes from Cricetomys ansorgei, assembly GCA_026225945.1. Classification (NCBI taxonomy): domain Eukaryota; kingdom Metazoa; phylum Chordata; class Mammalia; order Rodentia; family Nesomyidae; genus Cricetomys; species Cricetomys ansorgei. Next base: position 5,060,708 of record JAMJFZ010003875.1, read on the forward strand.
ATGTTTCTTTCTATTTCAAATGATTTAATTAAAAAAAATCCATCACAGGTGTGCCCAGCCTCTTGGGTTTTAATTAATTCTAGATGTAGTCAAGTTGGCACAAAGAATAGCCATCATATATCCACCCCTTATCAACTTGGCACACAGTCTCATCTCCTATGTCATGCTTAATTTCCAAGTGAAAACAATAACTAGGTCATAAGTATGCCTAACACAGTATAACTATCCCACATACAATTGCAAAAGCATTATATATTTAATCAGGTCATAATTATGCCTGACATGATATAACTATTCCTTGTACAAACACAAACCCATAATAAAGTAATGGGTAAGTAGCAATAAAGTAGAGTAAGTGGCAATGTCCCCTTGAGGGACATTCTTTTAGTATCTCAAAACTTAAATATAATAACTACTGATACTCTCTTAATGTTATACTACATGATAAAGAAATCAAGGAAAGATAGCACATATCTGTATAAACACGTTCTTAACAAAATGTGGCAGAAACACTCATGTCAATTATAATCCTTGTTTCTGCAACTGGTCATGTGGCCTTATCTGGTATTTATGATAACCTTCCTATACTACCCATTTTGCATTTCCTTCACCATCATCAAGCACCTCAACAAGTCTTGGTTCCATTTTTGGAGGAGTGACCCATGTCTTCATTCTTAAAAGTCTGTGCCCTTTGTCATCCTGCCTGGGTTAAGTTGTTGTAGTTTCCCATTGACTTTATTCACATGACATGGCAGCACCATAAGATACCCTAAAGGATCTGCACTCAGGACACAATCTTCCCTCCATTGTGGAGGAGCAATCTACTTTCCTCTTGATCATCTGGGTCAATTACCCCTCCTGACACAGTTATTCCTTTTTTAGCCTGTTGGGCATCAGAAGCCCAAAGTGGCCAGAGGAAAGTGAGCTGTCAGTTCAATAGAATTTTTGTTGTGGCTCCTGACATGAACATTCCCACTTTAGGAATCAAACTTCTAGCATAACTTAAGGTGGCAGGAATAGGAAGCAAAAGATTTTCTTTTCCATCCCTTGATTCCTAGACCTGTGGATCCTGGCTAGGGAAAAACCGTACCATAATGGGCACTGGTTCAAAGCATATACCATCTTCTGGAGAAACCTGTCCCAGCCCTCCAGACTTCTGCAACCTGTAACTCTGTCTTCAAAAGGCCATTAGATTTTTCTATCAGGCCAGCTGCTTCAGGATGATAGAAAACATGGTAAACCAATGAACTCCATGGTCATAGGCTCATTGTCCCCCTTCTGTGACTGTGAAGTGAGTTCCTTGGTCAGAAACAATACTGTGTGAAATACCATGATGGTGGTTTTGGCAGAAGCATTGAGTTTTGGAAAGGCAAAATCCATAACCAGAATAAGGATCTACTCTAGTAAGGACAAAGTGTTGTCCTTTCCATGGAAGGAATGGTTTAATGTAGTCAACCTGCCATCAGGTCTCTGGCTGGTCATCCTGGGGAATGCTGCCATATCTGGGGCTCAGTGTTGGTCTCTGCTGTTGGCAGAACTGTGAACATGCTATGTTAAATTGCAAGTAAAGGTTACCAACCAGCTGCCCTACTAATAATAGAAGGCTTATCCTAGATTAACCGGAGATCTAGTATAATTACAAGAGCTCTCAAAAATTGAAGAGGGAGATATGAAAGACAGAGTGATACAATGCAAGGAGGACTTATGTCTTTTCTTACCTTGATGATGGGGAAAGGGGACCATGAGGGGACCAAGGAATTTAAGTAGCTTCAAAAGGCTAGTGGCACTTTTATCTTAGGAGTAACTAATGGCTGCCAATTGGACTTAAGGTGCACTCAATAGGAGGGACTTCATGCCTGGTACTATAAAAACCCATGGCTAGATAGGTCATAGACCATACGAGAGAACTTGCTACTGACATTCTCCTAAACCAATACAATTTCTAGTTTTATTCTAAATATTTATCCTTATACCCATTGATAACTGCAGCTCTCATCCCTCATCAAAGAAGCTTCTTTTTTCAGCAGCTGGAGGCAATGACAGAGTTTAATGGTCATCAAAGTGCAGAGAATAAGCAACCATGGGCGTTCCACCCTCAATTGGTTCATCTACCATATAGACTCCACACCTAGGACTCAGGGAAAATCCCAAAGAATTTAGATATGATGGGAAACTGCACCCTATCTCAACAACATGGTCCCTAAACAAGATCCACATAATGGCAATACCAACTGACGTGGCAATATGGATGGGAAAAATTTCAGAAGGCACCACCTATAGAGGAAGAACTACAGGCAATCAATTGTTGCTAAGAAAGGAAAAATCAGTCTTTCCAGGGACAAGTTTCTTGATAGGTTGTCCAATCCCAAACAGCCAGCCTTAAGCACATATATGTATGAACAACCCTAAAACATAACAATAACAAAGAAGAAGAGGTCATGAATTCTAGAGGGGGTGGGGGAGGACAAGAGAGGAGTTGGAGGGGGGAGATGGATAGGGGAAAATGATATAATTATAGGACTCATGTAAGAAATTCTCAAAACAATTAAAATACAAAAAAAAAGGAGAAGAAAGAGGAAGAGGAGGGAGGAGAAGGAGAAGAAGCAGCAGCTAGAGGCCTGGAGGTGGCGGCACACTTGGGAGACAGAGGTAGGCAGATCTCTGTGAGTTCAATGTCAGTCTGGTCTACAAAGTGAGTTCCAGGACACCCAGAGTTACAACAGAGAAATCTTGTCTCAAAACATAAAAATAAAAATAAATAAACAAACAAAAAAACAAAAGAAGGAGGAGGAGGGGGGAGAAGGAGGAGGAGGAGGACGACGATGATGAGAGGAGGAGGAGAGGAGGAGGAGGAGAGGAGGAGAGGAGGAGGAGGAGGAGAGGAGGGAGAGGAGGAGGAGAGGAGGAGGAGGAAGAGAAGAAGCTAGAAAAACTAAGAATACAAATTCTTACCTGGAACCTCAAGAAAGAAACACAGCTAAGTTGATTGACATCCCAAGCTCAGTCAATCATGCCTAAGGCTGAACACTTTTACTGAATCTCTCTGTGGCTTGATACCAGGGTCTCAATAAGGAGTGTAACAGACATGACCCTACCCACACAGAGATTATAAAGTGAGTGTTCTAGCACTTTATGAAACTAGCACTTTATGAAACTGTACTGGTTAATGATCATGACTTTACCAAGGAGAATTAGAAGGTGTAAGTCAGGACAGCAACACAGCAGGGGTATGGGACAGAGAAGCACGAAGAGTGAAAATTGCACAGCATCACTCTGTGCGTTACAGACTGTATGTTCATGTCCTCACCCAAAGCATCATACCTCAAAATCTTAATCATAAAGGAGATAGTATTAGGAAATGGAAACTTTGGCAGTAAGTAGGTCATTTAGATGGAGGCCTCATGAATGGGATTAGTGACCTTATAAAGAAGAGAGGCTCATGAGCTTGCCATAAAAAATACTAGAAGAAGACAACTACTTGCCAATCAGGAAGCAGGCCCTTACCAGGCACTGTATCTGTGGATACCTTGATCCTGGACTGTCCAATGTCCAACTATGGAGCTATGGGATATTTCATTGACACCCCACTTCTGGGCTTACCTATGATTTCATTTTATTCTGCTTTATCACAGACTGTTTTAAATGCCTCAAGTATGCACCCTGTGAAAAATTCCTTTGGACATTTTATAATGTTCAAAATATTATATTATTAGGAAATATCTCCATAAGTATTCTACTTATTATGCATTACATACTGTGCTGTCAGACCCCTGTCAGCCTCATGGATTATATTTCTATCATGTCCATTTACAGACAATCCAGTTAAGACTCTGAGAAGTTTAGTCACTTGGGCTGGAGAGATGGCTCCGTTGTTAAAGTGTTTGTCATAAAAGCAGAAGGATCCCACCATCCACTTAATAAACTTAGTGTAAGAGTTCTTGCCTATAATCACAGCGCTAGGGAGCAGAGACAGGAGCATCCCTGGCTCCTGATGGCCAGATGCTCTAACGAACTCAGTGAACTTTAAATTCAGTAAGATACCTGTCTTAAAAAAATAAGATGGAGAGGGCTCAGGGGGTAAAAGCATTTGCTCTGCTGCTCAAGCCTTATGACCGAAGTTCAATCCCTAGACCCCATGGAAGAAGGATAGCACACTCCTGTCCTTTGCCCTTTGACCTCTACACATTTAGTTACTATGACACTACCATCCCGGACATGCATATATACAATAACAATAAAAAAAATGTAATTAAAAAAAAAAGCTAGGTGGGGGCTTGGTGGTGGTGACACATACTTTTAATCCCAGAACTTGGGAGGAAGAGGCAGACGAATCTCTGAGTTCAAGGCCAGCCTGGTTTACAGAGTGAATTCTAGGACAGCCAGGGCTACACATGTCTTGAAAAACATAAAAACAAAACAAACCAACAAACAACCCAACTAGACGGGGAGTGATTGAGGAACACATCAGCATTATTCTCTGGCTTCCACGCACACATGGACACTCACAGACATATACGCACATGCATGCGCAGAACTCATTATTATTATTTTGTTGTTAAAATTTAGTTGCTTTTTCACAGGGCCTGCAAACGGCAGGCATAATGCTGGACTTCAGTGCCTGTCTTCGATCACTGTGACAAAGCAAGAGCAGAAAAAGCACAGAAAAGGAAAAGGCTCCATTTTTCTTTAAACATCTTTTGTAGACTGTGGCCTCTGGATAATAAAATTAATGTCTGTTTTGTTCTCAGCCTCTCTGAGAGGCTACTTATACAGCTACCCCCCAGATCAGGGTTTTTTGACCTCCCAGCATTTACTTTTCTTCTTTTACAAATCCGTCTCTAGAATTTTAATCATTCTTGGCTCACTTCTCTGACAACTTAACCAGAGAGGAGATGTGTGCTGGAATTGCAATCAGAAAAGTGCCCTGAAAACTTAACTGTGAGAGAGAGAAAGGGAGGGAGAGAGAGAAAGAGAAAAAGAGAGGGGAGGGAAACAGCAACAATCCCAAAATCTTTATAGTACATCTAGTACATCTGATCTACACAGGAAATTAGAAAACACCAGACACTCACATACTTAACTGGAAAAATACTCGAAATGAAAAAATGAGATTTACTGTTATTTAGATTTTGATTAAAAATGTTTATCCCTTATCTAAAGCTCCAGGACACTGGAAATGAAGGAGCAGAGAGAACGCTCACTTTATAGAACTTTAATGATCTTCTGGTATTATGTTATATTGCTGTTTCTTAAGCCTGTGGTCAAATACAATAGCTTTATTAAAGCTGTGATTCAGTCAGAAAGGGGAATGAATTTTTCTGCCATCGGAGGACTGGTGAGGGATGGGAGAAGTGTTCTAGGGAAAGAACCTTCCAAAACTACAAAAAAATATAGGACGGGGGGGGGGGGTGGCTCAATAGCAGCTGGGGTGTGTTCTCTCTGGGCACTGCTTTCCAAATTCACGGCTAAACAGAGATATTTAGCTTCTGATCTATTCCATAGAACAAAGAGACAGGAGGTCTGGGGTCGTCTGTGCACAAGATAAAGCTTGCTTATGTTGTCCCAAGTACCCATGCAGTGTAGTTGTTGTTGATGATGATGATGATGATGATGATGATGACGATGGCAGCAATGCTCACATTTGTCAGTTATTTGCAATAGGCCAGTTTCCCTGGTCATTTCTTTCTGTTTTCCACATATAATTTTCCAATACTTCCATACACATTGTAAGTTGAACAAATTCTCTTCCATGCCCCCATCTTCTCTTTTCATGTTCCTCTCAGCTACGTTAGTCTCCCTTGTTCCCCTAGATGCTTTCTTTCATGTCATGCATGCATCCATGATTTTACGTGTTTGTACAAAAATCTAGGAAGCACAAATGTGAGAAAAGTACAATATTTTTCCGAGCCTACATTAATTCACTTAATTCGATAATCTCTGGTTGCTTCTATTTTCCTACCAAAGATACACTGTGTACACACACACCATATTTTCTTTATTCATTCCTCTCTTTCTGTTTTTGTTTATGTTTTGTTTTTCTTGTTGTTGTTGTTGCTGTTATTTTGTTTTTGAGACAGCATCTCTCATAGTTTCTGTTAGCTCCAGCTCGCTCTATAGCCAAGGCCGGCCTTGAATTCATGATTCTCTTGCTCAGACCTCCCACATATTACAAGTGTGTATTACAACCTGTAGCCCATTTCTTATATCATTTTTTTCCAGAACAATCTCAAGATATGAATACAATTATCACTTGTATTTTGTAAGTGAGGAAACTGAGGCAGACAGAGAGTTTAACTTATCTAAGAATACTCAAGTGATGGGGCCATTAAACTTAAACTTAAATTTTAGTCCATAAATTTGGCAGTAATTAAGTGGCTAAGTCCGGCGCTCTGCTTTCCAGCAGGCTATGGGCCCAGGCACTTAGTGATGGGGTGGGAGGTAGAGTGAGCCCTCTCAGAGAACCAATCCCCTCGACGAAGCCTGAGAAAGAAGGATTTAAAAGGAAATTGTTATGGGACCTCCTAACTAAAGCAGTTCTGGCTCCTTTGAAGGCAGAGAAATAAAGCAATTTCAAAGAGTGGGGGAAGGTTAGAGGTCAAGAATAAGCCACCGTAGCTAAGCGATATAGAAACGCAAGCCTGTCATTTCTAAAGTGACAAAATAGAATATCAGGACACAGTTGCAACAACCTTACATAATCATTATGGAAATTAACTGCTGTTATTTCTGAGACACTTCTGTTAGCTATGTGAGGGACGTATGACATCACAATTACTGATGCAACAGAAGACAAGAAATTGAGACGAGGCAACTCTAATCTTGGCCAATTTACTTAACCTCTCTGAGCCTCAGTTCCTTCATTTGTAAAGTAGAACTATTAACAGTATCTGCTTCATAGTATTCTTGCAAGGCATAAAATGTTAGAAATAAAAGCAAAGTGTTTGACATAGTAAACTGTACATAGAAAGTGCCCCATGGAAGCCCATCCTCCCATGGTCTCCTGTCGGTTCCATATACTACAACACTAGGTCTCGGTTGTCTTGAGAGAAATATAGTATTTACCTATGAACAGAGCCTTTGAATTCGAATCATTCAACAAGTAGCTACTGAGGATCCTGTGTGCCCTAAGGAGAATGTTGCATGTTAGGGATGCAGGAGGATTTTTTTGTGAGCCTCATGTAGCTTATAGCTTGGTGGGACTGGGTTGTTGAAGGTAATAAGAGCGGTAAGGAGTACATAGGAGCAGATCTAATGCATTCTGAGGGCTTAGAAAATGCCTTCTCGAGTAAGCAGCTGGTTAACTAATGCCTTCAGGATGAATGGCAATGATGGTCCATGTGGACTGGAGTTTAGAGAACCAGGGATGATTGATGTTGGGTGAAATCAGAAGCAGGATTGTGGGTTTGTCAGCACCGTTGCAAAAGCATGCTCCTCCGGTGAAACTCAAAGCCCAGCAGCAGCCTCTGCTCCATCAGAACTCTAGATATTAGAGTCCAGAATGATAGAATTCTCTCTGTGTGTCTTTATATTTCTCTACTCTATCAAAGGTTCACTAGAGAAAGCAAAGACCATGTAATGTATCCCAGACTGAAGGTTCATGAGGCAGAGAGTTAGAAGCTCGGGGGTGAGGAGGGTAGCTGGGATACAAAGTCAGAGAGGCAGCCCCTGACCATCTGACCCAGCAACCCTAAGGAAAGAGACTCTCCAGGGCCTTCCAGGGAGCCACTGAAGATTACTCTGGCCCACATGTCACATAAGGTAGTTACAACTACCACAGAGGAAATGGCTTCTCCTGTTTCATGTTCCAAACATGGCATCAAGGCTTTGTCAGTCAGGCTTGATGATGAAACCAAGCAGGGAAGGGGGTTCTGAGAGGTCTAGTTCCAGGCCTCTCCTTTCTGAGATGTGAAACATTCCACCAGGAAAGAAATGTACTGTGCTTTTATCAGGACTAGCACATACCTTTATTGAATGTAGTCCAGGAAGAAAACTGTACTAGTTGAGCATCACATTGCTTTCTTATCCAGCCAGATACATCCCCATTCCACATAGGAGGGATGCATGTACATATGGCTGGGGAAAATACCTCTTATAATTGGTAGAAAGAAAATTATATTAGAAAATGTTGATGCTAGTGGCCTTTCTAGATGTTCATCTTCCAAAACAATGCTTGCCAAGGGAGAGTGAAACAACGCTGGAGCCTAATATCCAGTGAGGGTTGAGGAACTCCTTTCAATGGGAGTAAAAGACCTGTCTTGCCTCTGCCCTGTGCTGATCGATCATCTTGATTCACTTCACAGAGTTCCCCACAGGGACTGAGAGGAAACTGCAGTTTCTAACAGAATCACAAGAGTCACCCTGATGTACAGCCAATCTTGAGAGTTTATTTTAAAGATGCCTCTTGTAGCCCAGCCTGGCCTTGAATTCACTGTGTAGCTTTGAATTCCCGACCCTCCTACTTCTAACTCACAAGTACTGGGCTATCCAGCTGCAAACTACCGCATCCAGCTAAGCATATGTGCACACACAGGTGCAGGTACACAGGTGTGTGTGTGTGTAGCCACATGTGTTGTTGTTTAATTAAGTCTGGCAATATATTAATAAAGACACATGAGACATTTTTAAAGGTACAAGCCTGACAGACCTCAGCAGAGCACAGCATGCCATCTTCCAGCTATAACTGCTCTCTTATTCCCAGGAGATTTTTCTTATCTTGAAAGCTCCTCCTGGCTCTTCTCTTAGAAGTCTATTTGCACGATCTAAAGAGAGACAACGGTTTTACTCCTCCCAAACCTCTGGCTTTCCTGGTGTGTCCACATTTATAGTCGGATGCCATCCAACACAAAAGGGCCAGGCCACAACCTGTCCAAGCCACAGGTTTTAAATTGGGTAACTTTTCAACTGGGTAACCACAGGACAATTAGGAAAGACCAGACCAGCCCTTTGTTCTCTCTGGTGTAGTGGAGTATTCAAATGACTTCTTTATCAGCAACTCTTTTTACACTGAGCTAAGAGAGAGCAGCTATATTCACATTAGAAAACAGGCTGTTTCCACTATAGAAATCATATTCTGTCAGGTTTCAGGCAGCCAGTGCAATGATTATCTTCAGTGAATATAATATCTGGAGATATATCCAAATATACTGAAACATATATGTGTGTGAAAGACCAGAAGACAACCTCTGCTGTCATTCTTCAGATGTCGTCCACCTTTTATGTTGTTGTTTTGTTTTGCATCAGTACCTCTCACTCTCCTACTAAGCTAGGCTGGCTGATCAGTAAGTCCCAGGGATCTTCCTGTCTCTGCTTCCCCAGCTCTGGGATTACAAACTGCCACATCCAGCATTTGTAAGTGGGCTCTGGGGTTCAAACTTGTGTTTTCATATTGCTAGGTAAGCACTTTACTGATTGAGCCATCTTCCTAGCTCTAAAGTTTTTGAAAATATGTTAAAAATTGTAAACTATATCACAGAGATGGGAAAGTAGACAAACCAAAATCATCACATAGTAAAAGAGCAAAAAAAAAAAAAAAAAAAAATGGCCACGAAATAAAACAGAAGCCCCAAAATCTCCTTTGTCCAGATGTCTTTTTTTCCTTGCCTGAGGTCACTGTCCTGGCTCTTCTTGACTGATTAATGTTGCTTTCATTTAAATTGAATCAGGGGACTTAGATAGCAGCTCAGTGGTAGAGTGCTTGCCTTATGCATGGGGCCTTAGGATTTATCCCTAAATGATGCAAAAAACCAAAAGCAAAACAGCAAATAGAGTATGAAGAGAATCATAGGATGTGTTGTTCTCTTGGCTCTGCCTTCCTTCTCTCAACATTGCAGGTAAGATTTGTCCATGCTGTGTGTTGTTGTTCATTCTTCATGGCTCCTAACATTCTATTGCAGTGTAGAGTATTTGGGGAATTTTTAGTAGGACTATCATGAACAGGGAGGGATGTTACAAATATTCTAGCATATGTATACCTTTTGTGTCACATATCTGTTGGGGTGCAGACCTAGCAGTGGAACTGAGTGTGTAGTTGGATTTAGTAGATATTTTCTAGCTGGAAATGTTGAGTGTGAAAGGGGGCTTCCTGGCATTTGTCTCCAGGGATCATAAGAGCACTGCCCAGGAACTTTCCAGAGAAGCTTCCATATATGAATTTAAGACCCAGAAACATTCCACAAGGAAGCAAATTTTTTACAGTAGATGAGGGGAGAGTGGAGAAGGCTCATGGTCTCTGGGCAGAAGGAAGAGTTTGGAGGTGGCAAATATACCACTGGACAGTGATTATGGAAGAACTCTCTGTTGGAAGCATCTCTTGGGAGAGACACTTGTTAATTAGCTTTACCTAGATCTGTCTACCAAGGCAGGTCCAAAGTTTCCTGCCTTCAGCAGCCTGTATGGGCACTGTCGAGTTTTGCATCAATAGCAGCACATTTTCCCATAGCATTTATTTCAAACAATGGGAAATGAAACATTGATGTGAAGCGATGTCGAGCTCCAAGGTGGAGGATGGGGGAGGGGGTGGGACTGTGTCTCCAAGTGGCACCTTGTCAGATGAAATGCTTAATGTAATGCACCACTTAAGGAAAGGTGTTGATAGAAAGTCTCCTTGTTCTGTGGTATGAATAAAAATGCTTCCCACAGCTACTTCCCCTCAGCCTTCTCTGCCCTTGCATGTTGATTTCATCTCATAACGCAAAGCTGTACACACACACACACACACACACACACACACACACACTTGCAAGCAGAAATTCTGGGAATGAAGCAAAAATATTCTTAAAAGAAGCCACCTGTCTATAGACCTTCTTTTTGGTTGGCTCACTTACAGGAGCGGGCTTTCCCTCAATATTTGGTTAATAAATAATAAACATGAACAGAATGCAGTCCAACATCTCCACAGCGCGGAAGGGTGACATTGGGGATTGTATTCTGTTTTTGTGCACCAGTTTCCTTGTTATGATTCTTAATGACTTAATGCTGTGATTATCTTTATGCCCTAATAAAAGCGCTTTTAACAATTAGGGGTTGTTTCTCCGAAGTTGTATTTTAAATTAATTAGACAGTCTATTTAACAGCTTCCACTGTCTGTTAAAGGTACTGTGTAGAAGAATGGCAGGTGAGCCCTGTTTACAGTGACGATTGCCGTCTACCTCCTTGGTTTTGCTTGTGCTGTGTGTGTGTGTGTGTGTGTGTGTGCATGTGTTAGTTTTTTCTCTCCCCATCAACACAAAAAAAGAAGGGATGATAGGCCAGTGGAACTGCCATAATGGGAAATCAACTTCACTGGTGAGAAGTAAACAAATAGTAGTCTCCTTTTTGCCTCCTTTCTTGTTGACATTACCAGCCGGCTGTAGCAGCTTTATGGGTGCAACAGGCAGGAAGCCATGCTCTTTTCTTGGCAGCATTTGGTTGAAGAGGAAAAGGTCTCAACTCCTCGTCACTTGCACTTGCAGCGTCTTCTACATTGAGGGAAAACTTTTTGTTTGTCTAAGAAAAACACATACAAACATGCCCGTACCACAAATGTGTGAATGCCTAATATTTAGAGAGTTGAGTCTGGCAGGTGGAAACAAGCCCCTTTGACACATCTCTATTTATTGTGTTATTTCCCCCAACAAAGGCTCAGATGCTAACTAGCTCTGTGAATAATTTGTGGATGGGAATGTGATCATTTTTCTAAGTCAGCTGGTGGGCTCAGTTCATTGCACGCCCCACCTAAAAATAAATTCTCCGGCTGACTGAGAACATACCGATACTTGCTGCGAGTGAAGCAAACTTATGGGGACCATTAAAGTGCCAGGGCATTGGAAAATAACAGTGAAGTGAATGCTGATTTGCATTTATGTCATAAAATAACTTGTCACCTTCAATTTATCACAGTAATTGGTACCAGAGGAGAATATGTGATGCTTTGGTTCAAAGCCACCTTTCCTCACCTCCCAGTCCCTGCCTCTCCCTCACCTGAAGTAGTGGTGGGTATAGTTTCAGAGAAAGAGGTCTCAGGCCTTTTTCTATACCCTTGGAATCTGAGGGATATGATGCATCAATATATACAGAAAAATTAATAATTATAATTAATGCATGTTATACAGTTCCTTTATGATGGATGCCACACTGAGTAGTTTTTTAATGCATTACTGCAGTCAGATATCACAAAAATATAGAAGTTATGTTCTACTGTTGTCTCCGTATCACCCAAGAAACATGTAAGGCATGAAATCACTTGCCCAAGGTCATATAACCAGTAAGTGGTAGAGCCAGTATTTGTGCCCATGAGCAAGACCCGGAGCCCATGACTTCACACACTTTACTGAGCTGCTGCCTGATGCATAGCATAGTGTAATATTAAAGCTGCACCACCACCTGGGAACACACTCTCAAGATCTTTAGATCTATGGGCAGGATGTAATGAGAATGACCAGCATTCTCCCCTACCAACCAAGAGAGAAACCTGGCTGGGACAAGTCAGCTAATCCAACTGGCTTCAAGAAACTAATCAACGGCTGGTGGTTTTAGCAACCTAGTGAAAGCATGGTTCTCTTGGTTACAACAGACTGGGATTGCAGTTCAACAAAAAGCAATTTTACACAGGACATTAATAGTTGCATCTACACTAGGGCAGTTCTCTAGGTCTCTTTTTTCTGCTATTATCAGGATAGACTATATATTTTATTTCTATGAATTACAAGTTGTCTTCCTCTGATGACTTCTAACATATTTCTGAGCTCAAGTCTCCCATGTTTCCGGAAGGAAGTCACCATGGCTTCATCTGTGTGAACACCTGAGAAGGTCGTGCATGCTCAGCTCTGAGGAGTATGTAAATCATACTGCATTTGATGACAGATGACAGCTTGGATCCTCCCTCTACCACTGCTTTGGAATCTGGCCAACTTACTCTAACTCTCTGAAGTTGGATTTCCTCTTCTGTCAAAACAAGCTGATGATACTTCCCTGGAGAGTAAGGAGAATCAAGTGTGCACAGTTAGCTAACATTTATAAGACACATAATAGATGATGGTCATGATTCCCCATGCTGTCTATTACCTAGCTTATGCTTTGGAGGGACTCAGCTATGTACACTAGGCTAGATCTTATTTTCTTTTAATGTTGTAAAATATACAGAACCTAAAGATTTTAACCATTAGTGAGTGCAATGACTTTATGTGTACATATATTGTTGTGTGGTCATGTTGTGGAAGTTTATTGTTAGTTGTGTTTAAAATTATTGTTTTTGTGTATTGTTAGGAAAAGGGATGCCTAGGCCTTGGAATTTTGTATTGTCTTCAGGTGTTGGATTTCTGTGGAGGATGTTTGGTTGCTAATGATCTGCATTTGAGGAGTTCTGAATCAATAAAACACAGGAGCTCAGATGCTCAAGGTTCCACTGTTGAGTACGGCACTGGCCATGACAGTGGTTCCCTCTGCTGAGGTCTGGCAGAGTTTGCAGTTATGAAAAATGCTTCCTTGTCCTGTTTAATGAGCTGCCATATTGGTATACTACTATACAGTCATCATCATCATCTGTCTTCAGAATGTTTTCAACATCCCAAATGGAAACTCTGTACCCATCAAGTGATAATTCTCCATCCCTTGCATCCCTTCGGTACCATCTTTGTACTTTTTGTCTTTGTGATCCTGGCTACTTACCACATATAAACTGGAGCACAGAGCTAGGTGGTGGTAGTACACACTTTTATTCCCAGCACTCAGGAGGCAGAGGAAGGCAGATTTCTGTGAGTTCAAGGCCAGCCTGGTCTACAGAATGAGTTCCAGGTCAGAGTTACAACAGAGAAACCCTGTTTCGAAAAACAAAAGCAAATAAACAATTTGAAGCACAGAATATGGGTTGGACATCTCTAATCCAAAAATCTAATATCTGAAATGTTCTAATGCCTGAAACTTTTAGAGTACCAACATGATACCACAAGAAGAAAATTTTACACTGAAAAATTTCATTTTATGCTCAAAATTATGAAAATAATTGTATAAAATTACCTCTAGACTATGTGTATAGCTATATAGGAAACAGAACTGAATTTCAGTTTTATGTGTAGGTCTCATCCTCAAAGTATCTCATTATCTATCTATCTATCTATCCATCCACCCACCTACAAATATTTCCCCCTAATTAAAAATCCACTTCTGGTCACAGCATGTCAGATAAAGGACACTCAACTGAGATTTGTCTTTTCCTTTCTTTCTTTCTTTCTTTCTTTTTTTTTAAGACAACTCACTTTGTAGCCCAGCCTGGCCTGAAGCTCACAAGGTAGCCCAGGGAGTACTGAACCCTTTATTTTCCTGCATTATCTACCCATGTTCTGGCATCATAGTAGTGTGCAACCACACCTTGTTTTTATCTATCTATTTGTGCCTGGTTTATTTCACATAGCACAATGTCTCTACAGTGTGCTCATGTTATAGCATGTGCTAGACATTCTCTCCTTAAGGCTGAATGGTATTCTGTGTTGCATATGCATGTCATATTTTGCTCATCCTTTTGTCCACTGTGAGCATTTACATTCCTTCACCTTTTGGCTGTTGTGAATAATGCTGCTATGGGATCAGTGTACAAATATCTGCTTAAGTCCTGCTCATAATCCCTTTGAATACGTATCTAGATGTAAGGTTACTGATTATACAGCAATTCTATGTTTGGATATTTTGTTTAATTTTTTGAGGCCAGGTGCCTTTTGTATATTATTTGGACTAGAAATGATGTTGAAAGGCACCCTGTGGGGATTCTCGGGCATTCTTGCTAGACTATTCCATCTAATTAGGTCAAGGACCTAAAAGGCAGCACCATAAAACCAAGAGTATCTTACTCACTCAGTTGGGCTCTCTGATGCCTACCTCTCCCCCCAGTTACAGGTGACAGATTGCCAGAGCAGGGGAAAATAATCCCAGAACAGGCAGCAATATGGTTTAAAACTGTTTTGCTATAGATATGTGTCTGACTGTGACACTTATCCCACCCCCAGCCCACCTCCTCCTTTCTCTGCTGGAAGAACTAAGGCAACCACACTGGAGTGTGTTAACCCTTCCAGATCCAGCGTCACTGACTCCTTCAAAGTGTCTGATGCTTCAACAGCCTTGCCTCTGAGCAGCAAGTTAGCCAGGAAGCTGCCAATCACTTGATGACATCAATTGTTCCGTAACTGACAGACACTGAAAAGTCTCATTATCACCAATAACGGGAACACCTCATCCATATCACACCTGTCAAGGCAGTCAGGTTGGGTCACCTATGTATGTATGTGCTAGCAAAAGCTGGCTCTAGCATTACAGACAAAGAGACTCCTGCACATCAGTGATTGGCCTTTCCTATTCAGCCTGGTCCCCAGAGGGAAATTGCAGAAGATCAGAAAGAACAGCTCCTCAGAGACTGAACTCATGCTTCTGATGTTACTTTGAACCTGTTGCTGATCTTAAGAGAGGTGAGCTATTTGGAGAAAGGTGCTAACTTTGGGGACCACAAACTCATGATAGAAAGTTAGAGGGAGTCTTCTGAACTGTGCATTTGCAGCTATTCAGTGGTCACTTGGCAGAATCATCTTCACAAGATGTTCGGGCGGGGCTTTCTAGGAAAATCACTTTTGGATGCATAATTGGGAGGTCTTCTTAGAGGCAGAAGTCACTGAGTGTGATCTAGAAATCTGGGGTTTGTCTCTGCACTAATTAAGTGTGATATGTGGAGGCAAATTACTTAACCTTGCCGTGCCTGTTTTTTCATGTGCCCTTATCTAGATTAGTCTATCACAGTGATGCATATATTAATCAGAATATATTAATCATAACCAAGATATGGAGCCAGTGTAGAGATCTATTGGTGGGTGGGTATATACAGAAAATGTGGCACATTTTATACACAATGGAATTTTATTCAGTTGGGTTTGGTGAAGTACACCTGTAATTTTAACTCTTGGATTCTGAGGCAGAAAGATCAGGAATTTGAGGCCATGAAACCACCTGGGTCTACAAAGTTATATACCCCCCCCACCATGTTTAAATATTGATATATGGCATACAGTATACACTCTATAATTATTAGGTATTACTGTTTCATGCTATTTCTATCTTTTTAATGTTAGGTGAGATATAAATAATCAGAGTGTATGTACAGAATATAAAATTTACACTCAATTAAAACACATCTGTGTTGAATTTTCCCAGGAACAACTGGCAGTATCATTTCTGCCAAGCTGTTTAAGTCTGATGCCACCTCCCACTTTCTGGAAGACAGAGCTTTCCCTAATCTGATTCTATCTATCAGCAAAGTGTCATGAGTAAGTGAGTCACCTCTAGAGTCAATTACCAGGGTTCAAATTACAGCACTTCAACTTCCAAGTTTAAATCTTTGAACAGTTTCTTATTTGCTTCTTACTTCTGTTTCCTGATCTAGAAAATAGGGGCAAAACTTATATCTGCCACTTATATCTGCTTAGCATGGTACTTGGCAGGAGGCGAATATATAAGCAAGGTCAGTCATTTTTACTAGCCTGTCTTGCCTGTGCACCTGCTGCAGATGGAGGCAGAGAGGCAGTGTGGCATTGGAGCCAGAGCACAATGGCTCCGCTCAGAACTGATTGCGTCCATGTCCTATTCCCAGGTCTGTATTCAGGAGACCTCACAATGCTGTCACCCATCGGGAGTGCTTGCACCATGAACACTGGCAAACTGTATCAGACAGGTGCTCTCACTTTCCTTACCCAATGCCAGTTGCTAAACATTCCCTGCAGGGTACAAGAGAACCCACTAAGCCACCACACTTGCTTTTCCATTACTCCACTGAGAGGTGATATTGGGGCTCTGGACAGGCCAAAGCCCAAAAAACCATTAAGCATATGGGGAGAGGGAGATTTTCCTTTCTTGGCTTTGTAACTACTGCATTAAAAACATAGCAGATAAAATACCCACTATTATGGAAGTTTTCTTTCTTCCTAGTATTGATTTATTCATTCATTCATTCATATAGGGTTTCAATATGTAGCCCAGACTGCCCTTGAACTCATGATCCTTCCGTCTCAGCTTCCTGGGTACTGGAATTTTATGTGTGCACGTATAACTTAATCACTTCCATATGTGCTTTTGCTATCATCTATCTACCTATGTATCTATCTATCTATGTGTCTATCTATCTATCTATCTATCTATCTATCTATCTATCTATCTATCTATCTATCTATCTATCTATCATCATCATCTACAAGGTCTTCTTATACAGCCCAGGCTGACCTCAAAGTGTGGCTATCCTCTTGTTCTGCCTCTAGAATATTGGGTTCTCGAGTGTAAGTCACTATGGTAAACTTTATCTCTCCTGATTTTTTAAAAAAATTAAACTTATTAGCTGGGAGGTGGTGGCACATACCTTTAATCCCAGCACTCAGGAGGCAGAGGCAGGCAGATTGCTGTGAGTTTGAGACCAGCCTGATCTACAGAGTGAGTTCCAGGACAGCCAGAGTTATACCAGAAAAACCCTGTCTCAAACAAACAAATGAAAAATACATTTATTTGGTGTGTGCATGCATAGTTTGTTTATATGCATATGCATGTGCCATGTATAGGTCAGTGGATAACTTAAGGGAGTCAGTTCTCTTTTTCCATTCTGTGGGTCCTGGAAATTGAACTCAGGTCATCAGACTTGGTAAATGCCTAAAACAGATAACTGTAGCAACAAAAACCAACCCTGGCAAATAAGAGGAAGTTTGTGGCAAATGGCTTCAACCAGACAGGTCCCAGGCAACTGCACAAACTTCTAATCATAGGGACCCTCCTGTTCCAGCAACTGTCTGATAGTTAAGAAGCAAAGTCTTAGAAAGGGGTGATCCACTGAGTTTATGACAGAGGGCACCTAGATTCAGGATTCATCAGAATCTCAACTGGGTACTCCCAGACAAACTGCACATCTAGAAAAAGATGGACGTCAGTGGCCACAACTGTGGCAAATATTAGCCTCTACCTTCTTAGTTCACATGGTAGGAAATGTTTGGTAATTCCTGTCTATAAAAGGGTCACCAACAAAGCCTCTCAGGAAGAGACTTTCTCAGAAGGCACTGGCAGCCATTGTGTGAAAAACTCCATAGCTACCAGACTACAGGGAAGGATGACCTCTAGGGAAGATGCCAGGCTTTTAAGGTGAATGCTCCCAGTTTACCGGGTTCATGATGTGTGCCTTGCAGAGTCATCTCCACAAGGTGTTCTCTGGGGGAAACCTTAAGAACTTAATCGGGCCCTTTCAACTCCAGTTTCTCTCGTTCCTGCCCAGGGTGATTAATGCACCAATGGCTTTGATGACAGCTCCTCAGAATCCCCAGGGATCTATAATCTTGGCATGGCATCGTAGGACAATTTGTTTCCTCGCAGGCCCCTGCATGTTTCTACAGGCACCAACTAAGCACCAGGGAAGGTCTTTTGTAAACCTGTCAGGAGCACTGCTGGGCCTCCCAAGGTCTTAGCTAGTTTGAGTTGCTTTTCCCTTCCACTCTTTATTGTGATCCATTCTGAAGGTTTCATTCTCTCTGTCATTCTTTTCTGTTTTGCTGTGTCTTGTTTTTAACAGTGTTATAGATGACGGCCTCATTTCTTTGACACCATGTGGTGGCAGCAGAAACTTTCAATGACTTTTCTGTTTTGGGGAGAAATCCACTAAGAAAATAGTACAGGAAAGAATAAGTAGTAACATTCCCCCACCCACTAAGACACATGCACTATGTCTGATATTGGGTGACAGGAGGGAGGGGACAATGGGGTACACGTCTCATGAGCAGCAATGCACAGACAACAACAGCACAATGTCGATGCACTGAAGTAAGATTATTATTAAAAAGAATATTTTATTATACAACCATCTTTCAACTGGGTGGACATGGATGGAAAAGAAGCCATTTAATCTTCCCATTCTTATCCTTCTGTGTTATATCATAGGGGTCAATTTCCAATGTCTCCTAAGCCCTTCCTATGTGCTAGGTATTATCCTAAGTGCTTTGCATATATTGACTTATATATTAGTTCTTTTTCTCAGTGCTGTGACCAAATACGGGACAAAGACAAGTTAAGGAAGGAGGGCTCTATTTTGGCTCATGGTCTGAGGATACAGTCCATCATGGCAGGGAATCCATAGCAGGAGGAGTGAGAGGCAGCTGGTCCCACTCATCAGCAACCAGGAAGCAGAGAGAGATGAATGTTTCTGCTCACCTCACTCCTTCTTTATTCAGTCTAGTGCCCCTGCCCATGAAATGGTGTCACCCACATTCAGGATGGGACTTCTCTGCTCTGTTAAACCTTTCTAGAACACCCTCCCATATCCACGCACAGGAGTTTGTTTCCATGGTTATTCTAGATTCTGTCAACTTAATGATTAAGATCAGCCATCACAACTTATTAAAGGTGGTTTTTATTACTATTCCTATTTTCAGACAAAGATACTGAGGATCTGGGAACATAGGAAATTTAGATAATGTCACAAAGCTAGAAAATTAAACTGTGGGGTATGGTGGTTTGAATGAAAATGGTTCCCCATAGGGAGTGGTACTATTAGGAGGTGTGGCTTTGTAGGAGTAAGTGTGGCCTTACTGGAGGAAGTGTGTCACTGGGGGAGGGCTTTGAGGTTTCAGAAGTTCAAGCTAGGTCCAGCGTCACACTCTCTATTGCTGCTGCCTGTCAATCCAGATGACTCCTTCTCCAGCACCAAGTCTGTCTGTGTGGCACTATGCTTCCCACCATAATGGATTAAACCTCTGAACTGTAAGCCAGCCCCAGTGAAACGTTTTCCTTTATAAGAATTGTTGTAGTCATGGTGCATGGTGTCTCATCACAGGAATAAAACCTGAACTAAGACGGGGAGCTTGATCCCAAAGAAACTGTCTCTAGAACTCAGTCTTTGATCACTGTGCTCCAATGTGTCCGTGATGGACAAGGAATATGGTGTCATCATCTCCTGTCCCCTGTACCTGGCACTTAAAGGGTGCCCGTTCTCTTTGCAGCCTCACATTCTACAGTTCCTCCTCTGGTCCCCACATTAGCTTCCTTTTGTACCTTAGCAGCAGGTGCCTCCTCCCAGGCTCTCAGACAAGAGCTCTCTCTGATTGAAAAGCTCTCCACTCCCACTTTTCCCCTCTATATAGGCTGACTTTTGCTCATTGCTCTGGTCTTTGTGTAAATGCCACATCCTTCAACTTCCGATGTGAGGTTGTCCCCTATTAGCACTCTTACGGGGCCATGTATTTTCCTGTCATTCCATTTATTGCGGTAATGATTTGCTTAATGTCTGTCACCTCTACCAGATTCCACACTCCAGAAGATTAGAAACCATGTCTTTCTAGTTAACTCGCTTGTCTCCACCTCCTAACATAGTGTCTGGCCCAAAGCAAGCATCTGGGAGATATTTGGACCATGAAAAGGTACACTCACTGCATGTTTGCTCAATAATTAAAGACTTTGAATAAAGCAGAAAAGACAGGGTTTAGGAGGACAACACCAGCGCTTCACAGATCTGTACTGTTGCATCTTATACAGGGGATGCTGTTCAAACTGTAAAAGGAGAAACTGGAACTTACTTTTCATTTCAGTGCTAGGGCACTGTCCAAAAGAATCCTCAGAGTGTTAGCCTGTTAGGTGTTACATCACTGGACCATATAGGAAACTGTTGGGGAAAGGGGTTTGCAGTGGCTGGCAAAGGAGAAAAAGCACTTCGGTGATTTGGGGCCATAGACATTTGTCAAGTAAACTGGTAGTATTTCGATGGCATCACAGCCAATGCAATGTGTTTCTATTCAGAACGCCTGGGCCATAAGTATCACATGAAAAAACCCAATACGGATTTCACACTGATCTCCAACTCCTGAGTTGCTACCTCAGAATCATTGTAATAACTTTTTACATCACTAGTCATGTGTGCAGGCACATACTTCATGTGAGATGGAACATGAATATGACTTTACAGAGAGGTCTTGGATGAGCCCCAATTACACAGGTGGAGAGGGCCACACAGAAGCATTTTTTTTTTTTGGACGTTTATTAGCTTAATGCCTTGAGAAGTGAAAGTTGCCTAACCTCCTCTTTCATTAGCATTTTTTGATTTTGCTAATAGGTCACCAGAGAGGAGCTCATGAAACGGTGGAAGCAAATGTTCTGCCTCTGGAAATGCAAAGTTGAGATTCAATATGCGATGCCAATGGCTTTGTTTTCTTTAAGAGATTGGTGGAGAGTGTTCCTCAACGTCATAAGGCCAAAGATCAAGTGGCAGTGGCAGAAGCAGGAAGCTGACTGTAAATGAACAGTCATTTTCCCTGGAGTTACTTGACCTTCTTTAATCCTAGACACAACCTGTCGAGCAATAGTTCTTTCCTCTGCTGTGTGGCATCATTTTCTGGGCGCTGATACTGGCTGAAGGTCAAGCTGAGGGCTCTATGCGCCAGAGGCAAAGGCTGCACCTTGGGCAGCTGTGCCACATGGAGTCTATTTAACCATCCACCCCTTTCCTCTTGGTCCCACTCTTACTTTTTCTCTTTTCCTTTTAGTCATTTTCCTGGCTTCTATCTTAGACTTGCTGGTGGCAAATAGAACAGAATCTGTTATTGATGCCCAGGTCACTTGTTTCATGGATTACTTCAGGTCAAATCCTATTAAAGTAAATGCCTCTGTAGTGGGGAGACCTCTGAATAACCAAATTGGGTATCTAATCCTCAAGTAAGGACCAGCTCATGGCAAGTGGGATTTGATAGCAGGGTTTAGAAGGTGCCCAGGTGGACTTTGTTTCTAGTGATAATACTAGTGACATGACCTAAAAACCTTCCCTCTGTAAAACACCTATAAATGTTTCATAAAATGTAACAAACATCTTTTTAAATGCAGAGCTCAACTCGTAAAAATGTAGGAAAATCCCCAGGGCCAAAAAACAAAGAGGGAACCAAAAGCAGAGTGATATATGTGAAGTGAAAATGGGTCTGCCCTGAACATGCCTCTGTGTGTGGTGTGTATGTGGGGTGTGTGTGTGTGTGTGTGTGTGTGTGTGTGCGTGCATGTACATATGTGTATATGTATGTGTGTGTGCATGTGCATGTACATACATATGTGTATGTGTGTACATGTGTGTGTGTGTAAGTGTGTGTGTAAGTGTGTGTGTGTGTGTGTGTGTGTGTGTGTGTGTGTGTGTGTGCGCATGCTTGACCTTAGTAAGCAGATTGGATTTAATGTACCCAAGCCAGAGAGAATGTTGGACTTGTCTAGACCGACAAAGAACCTCAAAGTAAAAAGTTAACATCTTACAAAAGGAAGTTGCTTGTCTTACCTGGACTCTGACTTGGGAAAAATAGTCTCAGGACACCCCCCACCACCATTACTATGGTTCCTCTTTGCTATTTAGATTTCTCATACCTGCCAGGACTTCAGCCACCAGGCAAAATATTTAGAAGGCCCAGTTCTGGTTTCAACCCTGGGGTTCCTGACCCAAGAAATGAAAACATTTGGAGAAGTACTTATCTTCAATATAAACAAAACCAGAGTCTCGCAGATAGAATCTCCCTGAGCATGAGTTTATGGTCCCAAACTACAAAAGGCTAAGCCTCAAAGCATCAGATTATGTTATTTAGGAGAACAAAAGACAGTGGACAGTTAACTTTGCATTTCAGAAATATAACACTCAATTTAAAGTATAAGTATATCCTAAATACTGCATGCAACATGCGTATATTAAAAATTGAACCACTGCATACCTAAAATTTAAAGCTGATCAGTGTCCTGCATTTTCTGTGGTAACTGTAAAAGTCAGCAGGATTAGACCACCCCAGAACTTCAGAAACCAGAACAATCGGAAGCACACTTGGGAATGATTGAATGCATTAAAGAAAATCTTGAAAACCAAGGAAAATAAAACAACATAAAAAATGATCCGGAAACCTTAGGGAAAAAAAAAAAAAACCAAATAAAGCTTCCGTAAATAAAAGAGCAATGTCTTTGCATTGAAACAGATGAATCTATACTTTAGAGATGTATTACATGGTAGCTTGATGTTTGGAGAGAAAACTCATTGATTAAGAGATCTTCAGACTCCATGTGCATCACTGGAGGGTAGAGATGGGAAAATTGTGAAATGCTGAATATTTCTAGAAGAAGGAAATAGAAAGAGTAAGAAAGAAAAAAAAAATAGTCGAGAAGACAATGACTCAGAATTTGTTTAGTCTACAAAGAAAACACAAGGAGAAAGAAATTTTTAGATTTGAGAAACACGTAATTTTCCTATCAGAAAAGCAAAAACAATAGCTCATATATAGAAATGCATCATAATGAGATTAAAGGACAACAAAGACAAGGAGAAATTCTGGATATGAACACATTTTTAAAAAAAACTAATAAAAAAAATATTGGAGAGATAAAGAGAAGAGAGAAAAGGCATAGCCTACTCTTTGGTGCTAGAAGAATTTGTCTTTAAGACATAGACTCAACTCACACAGCCAGAGGAGCACTTGACTTACCTCCTCTGAACCTTTCTTTCCAATCTGTAAAAGAAATATCCAGTCACTGCGAATCCTCAGAGCTCTATGAAATGTGTAACACAAAGCCTTGTTTGTTAATACGCAGTCAGCAAAAAAGTAGCTATTAATATTATTGACAAACCTAATTTCCCACTGATATTAATTCCTACCATGCCCTCCCCATGCACCCAACCTCAGGAAAATTAATACTCAAATGTATGTCATCTTGCAGACAAGTAAAATCTACTGGAAAAACTTAAACCACCAATGTAGGGCTCCCTCAGCCTTCCAAGAGAAGCAGCAGAGAGCATGCCCTCTGATAGTCTGCTCTCCACACAGCCATGGGTTATTTTTAGGGGGACTACTATGATAATCCCCATTTGTAACCTCCTTGCCAATTTTGCCCTAAATTTCAAAGACAAAAACAAGGCTAAACTGTCAGTGTTCCTTGACTTCCTCTCGGTCAGCTTAAGAAGTAACAATACGTTGTATTTTTCTGTACTGTGATGTCCTTATCACATCTGATTTCTGGTAGATAATTTTTCATATTCTTCTCTAGATTCTAAGTTCCACAAAGACAGATCCTTTGCTCATCTGGTTCACTGCTGGACCCACAGTGCTTAGCTTATGGGTCTGGACTAGAAAGTTTAAAGATTATTCACTCCACAGGTAGGGAAATGAAACTGGAAGCTAAGAATAATTTGCACCCCACCTGTGTGGGTGCCATACACAACAACACATGTTTTTCTAGAGACAAAAGGGACTCTGGAGATGCTGTCATCTTCCCATGGCTTTTCCAGAGGGAACTAAGGAGGCCCTCAATTTGACTCAAACTCCAGGACTATTATGGAGTGGTAATGAGATTCAAATGCAGTATATAGCCTGTACCCAAAATTAGTGCCTCCCTTCTGTCATGTTGCTCCATGAGCAAGACAGTGGCCAAGGATGTAAAAGGAAAATACAGCAAATATCAAGTGATTCCACTGAAGGCAAATATCCAGAACAGGCAATTATATACAGACAGAAAGGTGATTGGAGTGGTATGGTTGCACAAATTTTGTGAGTATACATAATGTCATGAAGTATATAATTTAAATGATTAAAATTGCAATTTTATGTTGCACATACACATTTACAACTTAAAACAAAAAGATCATGGATATGGGTCAGTCTTTTAATCTTACCTTTCCAGGCCATTTGTAGAATGGGACAAAGTCTTTAATGGATAATAAAGAAAAAGTCATCTCCAGGAAGCCATAAACAGCAGGCAGAGACAACTGCAGAATATAGAGCCTTTGGCTTAAAAGTGACATGTTTCTATTATAACCCATAATTTCTCAGCAGAGTAAAATCTGTGAGCTGGTACTAGAAAAACGACATCTCTATGAGCTACTTAACTTTTCTGGATAGGAAATAAAATAACTATTAAAACCATAAAAGATACCATATGGCACCCAAGAAAGGGGGGAAAAGATAATTTTTGTGGTTGTTTCCTCAACGAACAATTAGTTCTCTATTCTCCTACAAAAAAAAAATGATAATAAAGTGCCAATAAGAGAAAAAAATTCAAAAGTGCCAAGAAGACATATCTGAAATGGAAATAAAGTTGAAAGGATAAATAAAATAAGCATTCCTTTGCTATATTTGGTGGAGTCCTGCAGAGAAAAAAATTCCAGCTAGGCAGCATTGAGACATAGTTTATTAATGCAGTTTCCCCCACAGCAGGACACAGAAACAGAAACTGGTAAAACAGTCACATTAAAAAATTATGACTCTTACATCTGATCTTTATGAATACATAGAAAAGAAACTGCCCTCCCGAGCCGTCCTTGGGCTGCATGGAGGCAGAGTTGCAAAGAGTTATTGTTTTTGTTTTTAAATTATAAAGCATTATTTACTCGCATGTGCTTAGAGCAGTCTAAAAGTTACTTCTTACGTTTAGAAATATTTATGCAAAGACTCAATGGAAGATGTTGAGTGTTTGTCTCAATGACATTTTGAACGAAGCCCTTTAGTCTTCAGTCTACAAAACTGAAGTCTGATGGTATTCCCTTTGAGGGGAATTTCAGTGGGCTATAAACTGGTTGTAAATGGAGTTTCCCCAGAGTTTGAGAACTGGGAGCTAGCTTAGTGACAGGCTAAGCTCTGTTTTGTGTTGTGTAGGTTGCATCCCTCTGATCAGATAGGAAATTAATTTAGAAGGCCACAATTAACATTTGGAAGTAGAGAAAGGACAGAGCACAACTGAATAAAGCATTAAAAAAATGTATCACACGTACTGTTTGTTGAGACTTTTGTGTGTGTGTGTGTGTGTGTGTGTGTGTGTGTGTGTCTGTCTGTCTGTTTGTCTTAGGTCACACTGTAAACGATGCCATACTGTGATTCTGGAAACTAACAGCTTCATCAAACACCTTCTTCCATGTAGGAGAGAGAACTGGAGCCAGAGAGGAGAGATGAATGACTTTCTCAAATCACAAGGGGACCCAGAAGGAGCCTCGTTCTCCTGACTCCCAAAATCCTTTCCATTAAACTTTATTCGTCAAAATATGCTTGGAGGTGATTTGTGTCTGTGAATATTGGTTGTCAACTTGAAAGGATCTAAAATTACCTATGAGACAAATTTGTAGTCATGTCTGTGAGGAAGTTTCCAGATTGGGTTGAAGAGGGAAGACCCACCCTAAGTGTGGGCAACCTGGTTCTATGGGTGGAGATTCAAGACAGCTATGAAGGGAAAAGGAAGCAGAGAGTACCAGATGCATCTCTTTCTGCTTCCTGACTGCCTATGCAGTGTGACCAACTGTCTTACACTCCTGCTGACAGGACTTCCCTTCCCAGACACGCTGCCCTCTAAGACTCTGGCTCAAAATAAACCCTCCCTCCCTTAAGTTGCCTTTGGCAAGTATTGAGAACAGTAACTAAAGAAGCTTTTATGTTGCCTCAACAGCTGATGTGCTCTTCCTTCTGGGAACCATTCTGGTGCTTTGGGAGCTGCTGGGTTTTCTATTCTCCTTCTCTTACACTCCTTCTGCCCTTCCACTATTTGGGATCAGTAGTTGTGTGGGAAGAGGCAGGTGCATGGAGGGGCAAATTAGCACCCAAGGTCAGATGATCCATGACTCATAAATAACTCCTGGTATTTCAGGAGCCTGCAAAATTCCACAGCTCATTGCTCCCTGAAGCTGACAGGCCACATGAGAAATAGAACTATAGCCTCCTTGTAAGGAAGGGGGAGGTATCTATGCTGACTCTAGCATAGAGGGCATGTTCAGAAATAGATGTCCTACTGGCAACCATGAGCTCTTCTTACCAGACTCATGCACTCTAGCCTGCAGAAAGTGTTCTTATAATCACAACGATAAGGCTAGATTATGAGAGAGTACCTTGCTTGGCATTCAAAGTGTCTCTGGTTTTGACTAAGAGGAGGAATGGTTTACCACTTCAATAAATCCCTATTGTGGTTCCCATGTGCCAGGCGTTCTTCTGAGAATGTCATAAATATTGACTCATGTAGTTCACACAACCGGGCTCTAGGTTTCAGAGTTCCTTCCTAGCTACAGTTGTTAGTAGGCTGAGAAGTGTCAAGATATGCTAAATAATTTGTTTTTCTTTCTGATTTGAAGGCGGGAGGGTGAGCATACTTAATAGAGTTTAGAAGTATGTCACTGACAGTGAATTAATCAACAGTCAAATCCAAGGAGAAAGGTCAACTGCCTACTTTCTCTTGGCAGAAGAAATTGGGAAGAGGATTGTTCTTGCAAAGATTCATCACTTTTTGATGCTTTCCAGAAGTGGTGATGGGTTTGCAATGAGCCATCTACATCTTTCACATGTATTTTAGTCTGGCTGCCTTGGTATACGGGGTGTCCTGGTGTCTGAAAACACCCACTTAAAACCATGTGGAGATCAAACATGTGCCTTTTGCTGACTGAACCAATGTTTTACATCCTGTTAGAAGAGGGTCCTCAGCAAACACTTTGTTGAATTAATTTATGACCACTTGTCAAAACTGGTCTTGACCTTGGAAACAGCTAGATTTGGCTTTGATAAAGAACTTAAGTAGAAGTTTCCTGGAGTGTATGGGGAGATGACTTTTTTTTTTCCTTAAAAGTTATGTGAATCAAAAATTTTTTAAAACATGTTTCTTATGTGTATGTTTTATATGTTGACATTTAAATCCCACAGTACTCTGATTGAATCTCCATTTCACAGATGAGGGAACTAAGTTAAGAGACTTGCTGAAGGTAAATATGTGAGAGACAGAATTCAGATTGTAGTCTCCCTGCAGAACCCATTACCTTTCCCAGTTCATCCCCAATTCAAAAATGAATTGTCCCTAGGGGCATTCACTGACCATAGCACAATGTTAATGGATCTTCCCATGTCCCAGCCTCCTGACTAGCCACAAGGAATACCAACAGTTAAAACCCTTTGTCTATAATTAAGCCTTGGTTCCCTTAACAACACTACCATGTAATTAAACCGATTTTGCCAACGGGCAGATATGCTTCACTAAAGCATCTGAGAAGAGCCCTTTACATTATGCTATTTCTCGTTCATGGTTACCCATGGTCAAGTCTGGGCTTGGGGCTGAAGCACAGTAAGAATGTCGAGAATGCTGTTGGCCCAGAACTTGCCTGTGCTCAAGGAAGCAGGATAAGAGCAGGGTGCATTTCCTGCCTCAGTGAAACTCCTATTTCTACTCATTGTTTCCCTCAATGAAATGTATTGAGGAAAAATGCCAATGGCTTAATCTCCCTTTTCTTGGAGCGGCCTCCATTAACTTCAACAGCAAATCTCATAGTTATTAATCATCAGGAATGAAAAATGTGTCTTTTTCAGAAGTGTAATTATCAGAGGTCTCACCGTGTCTGGAAAGAAGATGTATTTGCTATTATCAGCACATTCTGTATTTAGTCTCAGGAAAAAAAAAAAAAAAAAAAAAAAAGCCTTACACTAGTTTATGGGCTGTATTTTTCTTAAAGCTAGAATAAGGCACTGAAAACATAAGGATAGCATTAAATAGTTAAATTACACACTACGCTACAGTGCTGAGTGAGAAGGGGAACCCACAGAGACTTAATATTTTCCTGCGTCTATAAAAGTCTAGGTTTACAAAAGTAAGTCAAATAAAAAGCTATTAGTTGAAACTAAAAGTTGCTTGGATTAAGGATCATTAAATGAGAAGGTAATAGGAAAGGTCACTTAGGCCCAGATCCCAACCCACATCTTCTAAATCTGAAGTTACCCAAAGGCCATGATCCACCCTCTCTTGCCTAGTGGCTGCCTTGAGAGGACATGTAGCTACAACCCCCCAAAGTGGCTCAGTCTCCACAGAGCACCGGAGGAATCCAGATGTTGGAGATTATGATCTCTTGAATGCAGTGGAATGTATGCCAGAGATTAAAAGGCAGAATTAATTTATGACACTCTCTACCTGTTTGCAATATGTGTTCAGCTTATTATCTGTACACTTTGGGTTGCAGGGTAATTACAATGTTGAAAAAACCTGCAGCATGTGATCACTGCAGTTAAGTTTAAAAAGGGGCATTTGTCATGTTTTAGTCCACACATCTGGTTCTATCATATTTACCAAATGATTAATATAGGAATGTATTACAGTGAAATCCTTTCATACCAGTTTTATTTGCTAGGAAATGGAGCACTTTTCTTTCATCTCCCCCTATTCCCTTTCTCCCCTTCTAGGCTGAACTCAAATTTCCAGTCCTAGGGTTCATCTGAATGAAGACAGGGAATCTGCGCTTGCCTTTGTTCGGTTCCCCAACCACAACCGCAAAGGGGGTGGATCTGCATCCTTTGTTTTAAAAAGCACACCCGCTAGCCAGAGAAAACTGAACCCTTATTACAAAAGTAGATGAGATCAGGAACCTCAATCAGATCAAACCACAGGAATTAAATTCTAAATTTTAAACTCCCTTTTATTGAAATATAAGTTTGTTTAGTCTATTTACACCACAATTTATGCACATATATACATAAAGGCAAATTCTGTCAAATAAAAAAGTTTCTCTTACTAAAAAATTAAAATAAAAACAAAGTAAAGTGCATGGAACTGATTTTTTTTTTCTTCTGGTGAACATCATCATTGTCAAAATTTTGGTCAGTTGGGAGAAGCAGGAAGAAATTCATTACTGACTCTTCATACAACTAGTCCTGAATGCATAGCCTTCAGGCCAAAATGACAGGAGTTCAGGAATGAGTCACACAAATTGCCCCAGGGGCGGGGAAGTATTGCTCTTTGTCCTATCCAGAGCTGTCCCTCAGCTTGGAACGGTTATCTCACCGTCGCGGCGCTGGAACAAAGGGAGAACACAGGAAGGGGGCTCCACCAGTCCGTGTCACAGCCTGCTCTGGGGCCACCAGCGCTGTTTGTAGGAAATAGGGCTTGAACGGAAGTTTTCCTTTTTGGGAAGGGGTATGGCGGGGGTGGGGGGAGGGTCGGGGGTTGACCGGGAGGGACAAGAAGGGACTGCATCTCCCATAGAGACTGCCATTTGGGGACCAAACCCCAGCAGCCGGTTTCTTCGGATCCAATCTCCACGCGAGCACAGAAAAGAACCCTTTTTATAAGCTAGGAGGTAGGGAATTTTGGAGGGAATGTTACACTTCTTGCCTCGGTGAGTTTGCCCTTTCAGAACTTGGAAAGAAAACAGCCTGGCATGAAAAAGAAAGGGGCAAGTAGGTAAAACACAAGTTTTTAGACAGCTTCGCGATCAGGCCACCGGGTGGGCGTTGGCCGGCTCGTCCCAGCCGGTGGCAGGGAAGACAGCCCTAACCCCCATCATCCATACCCCAGTCCTCTCTTCCTCGGAGTGCCATTAAGTCCCCGGGCCGGCGGCCGTACTTGGCCTTGCAGTGCAAAATGTGCTTGGCGAGGAAATCAAGGCGGCGCTGTAGCAGCTGAGCGTGGGGGTCCGCGAGCTCGGCCAGCTCTGGGAAACGTGGTTCGTGGCGACTGTAGAGGCGCAGCAGCCGGGCAGCCGCGTCCTGACCCCGGTGAAGCTCCAAGACGCGCCTAGCAGTCCGCTCTCGGAACACACACACCGACTGTAACAGCGGCTCGTTATACTTGTCCCACATGCCTGCCACCCGGTAGCCGTGCACCAAGCCCGCCTCATTGTCCAGAAAGACCAACGCCCCTCCCGGTCCTCGGTGCAGGTTGCTGGTAGCGCGATGCATAACGCGCGGGTCCCATTGCAAGCTGAAGAGGTTGCTCACGAGCCGATCAAAGTTGGCCGTCAGGTAATCGAAGAGGATCAGATCGGTCCATTGTACCAGGTCCACCAGCTCTGCTTGGCTGAGGTTGGTCAGCTCGCCCCCGGCGTCGCGTAGGGGCCGCAGGCGACCGTCTTCTGATCGCCAGGGCTCGGGCACCACCACGTCGGTGAGGTTGGGCAGCCAGCGCGTCAGGCTCACCACGCTGCCCTCGGTCCAGTGCGCCGTGCGCAGCTCCTCCTGCACCTGCGCCCACTGCGCGCCCCGAGCCTCCACCCGGGCCAATGCCAGCGGCGGCACGTGGCGCTGAAGGCCCAGCAGGCGCGCAAGGTAGTACGATAGGGCCTCGCCTTGGATTTGCTCCGGGTTGATGCCGTAGCGTACGCAGGCACGGGTGCCGTCGGCAAAGCGGGCTAGGCGATTGGAACTGCGTCCACAACCCCCGCGATCCAGGGCCACCACCTGAGCACCCCTCGCTACTTCCAGCCACGCTGCCGCCTGGGCTTCGGAAAAGCCCCGGGGCACCTGCTCCTCCAGGCTGCGGCTCCAGAAGACGCCCCCGTGCACCGCCGTGCGCTCTGCGAGCCCGGGCAGCCGGGCTGGCACGTGCCGCCCGCGATCGTCCGGGTGCCTCCCAGGCGGGTTATCCGCGCCGGCCGCCAGGGTGAGCAGCGCCCGGAAAGTTTTCAGGGAGCCGCCTCGGGCGTCCCACGCTAGGGGCGGGGGCAGAGGGAAGCGCGGCTCGGGCGCGGGGCGGCCACTCCGGGTCGGATGCCGGGGAAGTCGATCTTCGGGCTGCCAGGAGGCTGGCAGCTGGGTCCGTGCTGGCAGGAGCCCTCCCCACAGCGTCAGTAGCGAGCCCAATGCCAGCAGCCAGAACCCCGCGGCAGCGGCGGCGCCCCGCATCCTCCGCCCCATGCTCCTGCCGGCGCGCCGGTGCCACCGCCGCCGCCGCTTCAAGCAAAGCCCGGGCGCCCGGGTGCTGGCGGCGAGGCGGGCCTGGCTGCTGGCTGGCTCCGGGGCTTCGGATGTCGGAGCCCCATCGCGGCCACGGAGCGCTGCGGGGCTCCGGCCGGCGCTCTGCCCCGGCGCTGGGAACTCGCCTCGCCGTGGCTTCCCAGCTGCTTTTGTATTTCGCTGTGAGACCCTCCGGCGGGCGCGATTCACAGGCGCCCGGACCACGTGGGAGCGAGGGGGATCCCCCTCCCCCTCCTCTGCCGCCTCTCCCCGCCCCCCACTTCCCCGCCCCTTCCCCTCCTCTTCCCCTTAAAGCGGCAACCGATCCTTTCTGGAGCTAGAGGTGGCCCCACGCTCGGTCCCGGACTTCGCGGCTGGGAGGAAGCCCGGCTGGTCGCGTTTGAGCGGGGGCGTCGGAGCAGGAGGGGCAGAGACCAAACCTAGGGCCTGTAGGTAATCGCGTGTCCAGGGCTCTCGTGGGGGTGGGGTGGCCGCCTATAATCCTTTCTCTTGAACTGTGTCTGATTTCCTGAAAACTTCAGACCCCCACCATAGTCCTGGCGCAGGGCAAGGATCAGGGCGGGTCCTTTTGTAACCTCACTTGGTGTGATTCTTGCTGCCTTATGTAAATTCCGGGACTGTCTGGATCCCTAGAGGATGTGACTCCAGCTGGGAGAGGAACCATCTGTAGCCAAGAACTTTGAACCCAGAACCCCTTTCCAGAGCAAGCTCCCCATGGAGAGCAATAAGGTTGGCCTCAGTGGCATTTCCCAGAGATGCTGGGAATTAAACCTTGGTGTGCAAGTTGAACATCCAAGTCAAGTCTCCTGATCACATGCCACTTGGTTTTCCCTCATTTAAGAAAGTTCAATATATAGAAATAGCGATATATAGGCAGGCATAAACATTTATTGCCAATATTCTCAATTTGTTTTTAAATTGTTACTTGGTTAAGTCACTTTATTGCCAATTATGTTCCACTCAAACAAAAGAAAATAAATAACAATTGGTTTACTAGTTCAGTGTAAAGGAAAAAGTAATAGTGGGAAGGGGGACTGTGGAGGGAAAAACCAAACCAAATCAAACCCACCAGCTTCGTGCAATGTATCTTCATCCAGACCTTCTTGGGTTCAACCTCCTAGAAAATCCCTTGGAAACAAACTGGCTCTTACCCTTCTCTTCTTGTATCCCAGATCCAGAATCGGAGATTCACATTCACCATATTGGAGTTGTGAAGGTGCAGTCCTCCTTAGAGCCAGAGTTAGTAGTGCCAGTGAACCACCCCAGGACCTGCGTATGCTAGGGGGTTCTCTACCGCTGAACTACTCCCCCAGCCCTACAGCCAGGGTTGAAAATGTTCTTTCACATCGTGATTCTTTCCTCTCCTTACATTCTCTACTCAGTCGGTGCACGTGATAGGTTTCAGCTGTGCTGCATCTGCCTGTACTGTGTATATTTATTCTGGAGTTATAGAGAAGACAATGTAATATTTGTGACAGAGTAGAGACATCAACCTCCCAAAACATGACTGACCCAGCACTGACCCGAAGCATACACCTCATGGGTTTCTTTCCTACCAGTGTAGGAAAGTGGCTGAAGTGTAGGAGGGTCTTTATTGAATGTGTTCCCGACCACAGGGATTTTTATAGCTCTTATCTGATAAAAGGATTACAATGCCTCCCATATGGATCCAGCAAAATATATTAATTCATTAAAAAGTTATTTTTTCTTGCCTGGTGCAAACTACCCCCCTCCACTTTCTCTAGAGACCAGGGGCTGTCTCTTATCAAAATTTTATTTCATTTACCAGATAATACAGTATATTACACGAAATAAGCACTGAGTTCATTGAATTTCATTTTGTCTTTTGATTTAACTTCTGAGTGGTTCCCCCCACCCCCCCCTGCTTTGGGCTCAGTGTGGGCAAACTGTAAGCAAGATCTCCACCTTGTGGGCATAATCAGAACATCACCTAATTAGAGAACTACATTTTATAGTGAGTGATTAAATTAAACTCAGAATCCTAAATGCTATCATGGGCCAAGTTATGTCCTGAAGGCAATGGGGCAATCCAAAGTGCTTGGTGGCTCTGCTTTTTTGTCCGTTAGCAGAAGCTGTGATTGTGTAGCTCCCAATGATCCATCATCGTAAACTGTGAGGGAGTCTCTCTTGCCCATTGTTTAATGGTGGCCAGGGCACAAAGCCTGGCACTTAGTGGGTGTTCAATAACAATTGACTGATCAATCTGGAATGAGGTGAAACTCTACAAGTAGCATCATCAAAATTTTTTTTGTTTCTTTAAATATCTCACTGCTACAGGACACAAAGAAAGTTTTATAAGAAGTTCTTAAAAGGAAGAAAATATTGGTGAGATTCTGCATAATGAATGTGGGGGAAGCAAGCATGTGATTATTCGTCTGGGAAAGTTGACTTCAAACTAGTTATCTCCAATTCTAGGCTCTCACAAGCATTTTAAGGGTACTGATGAAACTGGAGCTTTAAGAATCAAGCTAGGATCTCATACCTTGGATGATGAGCTGACGTTACTATTGAGAGGCCCTTGTCTTTGCCCCAGGACTGAGCATACTCTTTACCAGAATAAAACTTTGACAGTCACAATGCAGAATCGCAGAAACCCAGAGGAATAAGCCAGTGAAAGCGAGCACACACAAACACGCCCCGCGGAGTGGAATGCTGTTGGGTTTACGGTGACATTTGATCATTGTAGACAGTGTTTATAGGCCTGCCTCTGTTTTCTTGTTAGCTTTTAGCACTAGTAGCTTCTTAGCTTCGAAGCCTGAAGACATCACCCCAGGGACACGCCATCTCTCTTAACCTCTGGCAGTTGCTTAGGGGTGAGGTGCCACTCACCTATCCTCAAATAGGAACCTATTGTTCTTTTAAGACTTTCTTAATGCTCCTTGAACTTTGACCTCCGGTATGTTCAAGATAGCCTGTAGTCCTGTGTGAACCTTGATCAGGCTCAAGAACTGCTCTTCCTGGGCTACATAGAAGAAGTGGGGGTAAGTGCTGGGAGCTGGGAACGAAGCTTGAAGTTGGAAAACTTTTTGAGTCTGGCTTTTCCATTTTCTGACTCGTTTCTTGGGCTAGTTTTCATCTTCCATGCATTTTTTCAAGTTGGGAAATGAGGGTAATAAATTGCACCTAACTTACAGGTTGTTATGCAGCTGAAGTAAAATATTAACAATAACCATAACAACGGCATCAGCAGGCACTTACTGAGTCCTCACTTCTAGGTGTGGTGTGGGACTCAGCCCAGCATGGACTTTATTTATCCATGTTGCCCTCTCAACAGATGTCACTGTCCTCATCATGCAGATGGCAAAACAGAAGCACAGCCAGAAGTTACTGGCCTGATGTCACATGGCTGCCAGGTGACAGAGCTGAGGTTCCAGAACCTTTAGTATAGTATTCATGGTGAAGACAACGTCAGGTATAAAAACGATTGCATTAAATCAAAGATTCAACTCCAAAGTTTGCTTTGAAACATTCCTTGGGGTTGCTACTGAGTGAAATGGTGAAGGATCTCTGTGTAGTCCTGGCTGTAGTCTTGACCTCAATGTGTAGCTCAAGCTCTCTCTCTCTCTCTCTCTCTCTCTCTCTCTCTCTCTCAGTGGCATCAGCTTCTTTAGTGGCTAGGAGGCATTCATCATATGCCTAGTCCCAGTGAACTCCTGTTAAAAGCCCAGAGCCTCCAGGCAGCTTCAGGCAACCCACCCATTGCTGCTTCTCCACCTGGTCTCCTTCACTCTGATTTTTGCTGGATTTCTTTCTTTGGCCGAGTTACAAAACTCTCCCAAAGATAGAGATGCCCAAGGGCACCCTTTTTGATGTTACTATAAAAGTAAGAGAGGAAGCAGAATGTGGTGGTGCACACTGGAAGATCCCTCTTTCCTGGAGGTGGAAGCAGGATTTGCAAGTCTGAGGCCAGCGTGAGTTACATGGTGAGACCCTGTCCCAATAAAGCAAGACATCCCCTGATAAACAGTACAAATGGAAGAGAGGGAAAAGAGGATTCTTGACAGCTACTCTGATAACACTACTCCAATGTTGGCCAACACTACTGACCTTGCAGTTTCTAACGCTTTGAGCTACAATTCCATTGTTGGTGTTTGTTATGGCTGGATGGTTGTGTCTCCTCCTGGCTCATGAATTGAATTCCCAACCCTAATGTCATTGTATTAGCTGTAGGGGTCTCTAGAAAGTGATTGTATGGTAAAAGTCATGATCCCCTCATGAATGGGATTAATGTCCTAGTAAAAAGACCCCAATGTCTAGCGTACTTTTTGACATATAAACCTAGTCAGAAAATTGCTCAGTGTGAATCTGTAGGAGTGTCTTCAAAAGACTCTATGCTCTTGGACTCCTCTGTCTTCAGAAGTGTGATAAATATTATTTGCTTTCTGGGCTACCTGGGCTATGCTACTGTGTTTTAACAACTCAAACCAAGCCAGTCTTTATTCTCCATTTTTTCCTCCCAGGAGGGCACAGTACTGTCTGAGGATCGCTCTCCTTTTCATGATCTTGCTATTTGACCATGATGTATCTCTTTCATCATGTGCCTGAGATATAAGAGAGATATCTTAGTTCATAAAAGTCACACAAAAGCCAGGTACGGTGGTATGTGCCTGTAAACCTAGTGTTGTATGGTAGAGACAGGATCCTGCATCTTGCTGACCAGCCAGGCTAGCCAAAATGGCTTAAGGGTCAGTGAGAGACCTTGTCTGGAAAAATAAGGTAGAGAGTGATGGAAGATAGCAACCTGTGGTTTCCACATGACACCCCCACCCCCACCCCCACGGATTGCTTAGCTGATCTCATCCTCATGTGTGTTTGTCAAAGGCAGTCCTTCTTACTCAAAAGGAATATCCTTCAAGATTTCCAGTGAGTGCTTGAGGGCTTGTATAGTACCGAATCCTCCATTTCCTTTCATTTTCCATGTATGCCATGCTGGACTGCTGCACAGTACCACCGGTTATCCATGTTTTTATGCCTTGATGCCTCCTCTGCATTTACTCATGAAATTTGGGATTGTTAAGAAAGAGTACCATAATACTGTGACAGTCAATCTGGTAACAGAAGGTTTGTGTCAGGTGGGCAGCATATACAGCATGGATCTCCTGGGCTAAAGGATAATTCGTATCCAGAGTGGGAGATTTCATTACACCACTCAGAGTGGTACACAATTCAAAAGCTTATGAATTCTTTATTTCTCGAACTTTCCATCTAGTATTTTTCAGACTGGAGTATAGCTGAAACCATGAAAAGTGAAAGCATGGGTAAGAGGAGACTCCTCCAATCCCTGGTTCTGACTAATTCTCATAGCTAGCTCAGGGAAGGCCAGGGGACAAAACAGTTTTTAAATATACCTAACCCGAATGTCTGAATGAGTCCCACTTCTAAGAATACAAAGTATTCCCCAAAAGAGAGAATTGAAACAAACCCTTTCAACTCACCCTAACATGTTTGATTCTCTTTATTCCAGCTCACTTTTGGAACCGTGTTTGAAGAAGGTATGTGTATTTACTGGCTGGAGACTAGTATTTGTTCTAAAGGGGAGAGCATGGGCAAATAATTTTAGCAACACATGGCACATATTTGAGTCCTAATTACAGATGATGATGTAAGACTTCTGGGCTAGGTATCCTAGGTCGGGGTTTCCTTTCTCTATCTTCTGCACTCTGTCTGCCACAACTGAGTGGCCTTCACTATATACCTCACCACCATGATGTGTGTACCTAACTGTAGGCCTGAAATCAACAGGGTCAAGGATGATTGATTGAACCCTTTGAAACTACGAGCTAAAAGACTCCCTCCCCCTCAAATACTTGTTTCCTCAGATACTTGAGTCATAGCCATGGGAAAAGTAACTAATTCAAATGGCATGGTTGGGATATGGATGGGAGACCTACAATCGGGGCAAGCATCCCATAGGGGAAAGATGCCTTAAGTCCACAATTTCAGAATAGCAAAGGGGAAAGATGGAAGGAGCCAGAGTTCCTAGTTTCCCTTTGCCCAACAGCACATGACTGTTCTTCCCTGGACTTCCCTTGTGTTTGAATTCACTTTGAGTTGGAATTGTTTGCAGTCAGAGTTTCGATATGCTTTGTGCCCTTACAGGAGAGCATGCAAACTAGAGAGTAGGGAAGACATGTAACTGACTCCTTAATCACAGATGGACTGCTGGGGTGGCTGTACTTTTGGTCTTTGGGAGCACGTGCTCTGTAGCCAGGCTGTCTCGTATTTAATAGCCGTACCACCTGAGGAAAATCACCTTACCTCTCTGGGCCTGTTAACTCATCTGTGAAGAGAAGATAACAATCCGATGTTTCATTACTGTGTAGATGAGATGTACCTTCCACACTGAGTAACTGCTCAATAAATTTTTATTGTCTGGTATCACAATCTTAAAAAGAACATTGGTGCACAGAACAGGGAGCAACTGATCCTGCCAGGCAAGTCTAGGAAGGCTTCTCGGTAGAGGCAGATCTTAAGATGGGTCTTGGAAGACACATCAGGATTTATAAGAACCAGTTTGAGAGGTAAAGGGCAACGGAGGGAACAGCAGGTGAATATAGTAGCCAAGTACCCAAGGGTGCGTCGGCATATCTTTCAGATACTCCATTTCTTCCTCCTTGAAAACATTTGAGTGAGTGGATTTGTTTAGTCCTCTTTCAATGAACGAAGCAAGTGCTAGGCCCCTCCCTAGATGGAGAGGCTCAGGATGAGAACTTCTCCTCCCTCCCTCACCACTCCTGGATGGTCTGAGCCTACCTTGAAGAAATTCACTCAACATTTTCAGCTAGAAGCAGTGACTCTCCCCAGCTTTGTTGATTTTGATCTTTGTGTCTGCCTAGAGCTTTACCCAGTGTGCAATTAGCGATTCTGCACCTCTCCAGCTTCCCCTGGCCCCTGTCTCATCAGTCACATAGACGCCGAAGCTTAATTAAGCTTGTAAAGCTTTCTGATTTCCTCCGATGAAAGGTGGCCCATGAGCACCAGGTTTTATTTTGGTGGCTCCTGCCAAGTGTTATTATAAATAGGACTTAGTGCGACGTGGCTGAGCTCTTAGGGTGATAATGTGTCAAGGCCAATCGAGGCTGCTGAGAGCAGAGATATTATCATAATGGTTCCGTCGTCTGCGGTGGGTGTTAATGGAAGTGGACGTGAAAGGAAAAAGGAGTACTGCAGGCAGCAGAGCTGGGACAGAGGCAACCGCAAGTGAAATATCGCAGCTCCTGGGATCTCCATCATAATCATTAACTCTATTAGCCTCGGAGCTATTCTTCTGCCATCTCTCCCAGATCAGGCTTGGCTCAAATAAAAAATGGATGCTTTAACTCCAAATGAAAATATATTCCTTTGCTGCTTTTTAAAATCCATTTATGTTAAAATGATGGCCAGCAGGTAAGTCATTTATAACTGGGGGCTCACCGCAGTGCAGGAGACTGTCCTCAGGATCCCGAGCAGTTCTCGTGGGAGACTAAGGGACACCCGACCCAGGAAAGTACAGTGCTGCTGGACTGCAGAGCAGCTGGCAGGAGGGTGGAAGGGCACATGAGAACCCGAGGATGCTGGCTTAGGGGAATAGTTGAGTACAGAGCGGCTCCCTGTTTCCACAGAGGCGGGTACAGATTCCTCTGATGCAGCCTCAGTTCAGAATGCAGCGGCTTCCTCAGCTCTAGTCTTTGGCTGAAAACCATTTTGTGCCTCCTGTGGTAACGGCAGTGATTGTGACAGTAGTGTGAACTGGTTGCCTGCTGTAACCTCTGTATCTAAAGTCCTTTCTGGGCTAGAAAGATCCAGAGGCTTTCTCCCAGTTTGTAGCATCCCTGGAACTTTGTCCCTCAAGCTTCCCTCTTTGGGTCTCCTTCCTACTTCCAACACAGTTTTCCTTTTCTCTATTTTAGTTTTTAGTGATGGATTTAGTTTTACTTAATGTACATTGGCGTTCTGCCTGCATGCGTGTCGATCTGTGTGAGGGTGTTGGATCCCTGGGACTGGAGTTAACAGACAGTTGTGAACTGCCATGTGGGAGCAGGGAATTGAACCCAGATTCTCTGGAAGAGCAGCCAGTGCTCTTCTGAGCCATCTCTCCAGTCCCTATTTTACTTTATTTATTCTTTTTTAAATTGCATGTGTGCCTGTGTGCCACAAATGGAGGTCAGAGGACAACTTTCCGGAGTCGGCTCTCTCCTTCCGCTGTGTGGGTCTCAGGGATTGGACTCAGATCTTCAGGCTTGTTGGCAGCTATCTTTACCTGCTGAGCTACCTCACAAGTCCAGATGTGAAGTTCCATAACTAGCCCACCTTTCTCATGTATCAGGAGTTCAGTGAGTTTCTTGGAACTCTGAAGGGCTTGTTACCTTGCTTCACCCTCTCCGTGTGCCCTCCTCTCCCTCTTTCCTCTCCCTCATCACCTTCTTCCTCTTTCTTCCTTTCCCCTTCTCTTCTTCTTCCCTTCTCCTTTTCTCTGCCTCCCTCCTCCTCCTCTCCTCCTCCTCTCTTCCTCTTCCTCCTCCTCTTCCTCCTCCTCCTCCTCCCCCTCCTCCACTCTCTACTTTCTTCTTTGTGGAGGCAAAGGAAAAATTTCCCTCTCACATCATGTAGAACACCCCTCCATCTCAGCTGCTAGTCTAGGCTTCTCCGGGTGTAGAATTGGAGAGCCCATGGGAGATGTTCTGGGAGATAACATTTAATATTCCCAGCTTGTGCACTGTCTGCCAGGAGGATGCTGGGAACCGTTCTAGGAACGTCACCCTTAACACCTGCTTCTCATCCCATTTAACTGATGGGAAAACTGGGAACTAGGATTGGCCTCTACGAGTGCTACTATGGAACAAAGAAGGAGCATCAACCCCAGTCTGCTGAAAGCTCCGAGTTATGTTAATCGCAGTGTAGTTTGATCATCCTTAATATGAAAATCCCAGATTCAAAATGCTACAAAGCCCAAAACATTTTGAAAGCAGACATGACATCACAAATGAAAAATTCCACACCTGACCTTGTGTGATGAGTTGCAGTCAAAACACAGGTGCAATACGAACGTTGCATAGAGTTACCTTCAGGCTAAGTGTGTAAATGGTATATAAACATGCATTAGTGAATTTTGTGTTTAGGCTGGGGAGGGGGCATGGGAAGTTCCAAAACATTACATGACAGATATATGCATGGGTTCCAAAATCCACAATGTTGAGCAACTGAAACACTTCTTCAGCCATACATTTTTGATAAGGAGTATAGTACACAGCCTGTATGTCACTAGATCCTGGGTGTCAGAAGCTCCCTGGATAGTCAGCAAAGAGGACTCTCCCCTTGATCCTGGTGCATTGTAGCCTCTAAGCTTGTCTGAAGTTGGCACTTTGCACCCCGAGTCTCTCCTCCTCTGTGTTAAGGCTGGAGCCCAGGACTTTTCACAGGAGATGAGGTACAAGGAGGTTCCTAGGATTAATAGCTTATGGCCAGGTTCAGAAAGGTTGGCAAAGAAAGGGGTGGATTGATAGCCGTGAAGATAGCCCATCTCTGTCTTGGATCCGGATTGATCTTGGCAAGGATGGAGTTAGAAAACTGGCTGTCGGTTTCCCTGTGGTTTTGACCTCCTCTCCCTGGGAGCCAACTCTGAGTTGTCACAGAAAAGGTGTCCCTGTGGGGCTGGGCGTGTTTGTTATGACACCGGTACTGGCTTTGGAGTATTTGGAGTATCTCCAGATGCCTTTCATCTCCCCAAAGGAAAAAGGAAGAAAGAAACTGGAGGCTGCTTCCTACGGAGATTAAAGGCTACGTTCGGTCTAGGGACACCCAGCCTAAGGAATAGCAGTACAGCTGGGAAATTACAATGGTGGTATATTCATACAGTTCTCAGGAGTTTTGCTAATCTGGCTGAATTTTCAACCTGCCAAGGTAGGGTAACAAGACAAGGTGAGTAACTGCTTTTAATGAAGAGAAAGATGGCTTTCAGAGAGATGTGCGACAAGTCCTGGGTTCAAGTTTCCAATAATCCTGCAACATGAATGCATTTTACCCAACTCCTACCTCAGTGATTCACATGATGACCCCCACCGGTTACTGGATGCTGCTCACATCTGTGTCCTCTGTCACCTTCTCAGGTTTCTCATGGCCCCCAATCCTTACTATTATCCACAAGCCAGCTACACGTGTATGTTTCATGTGTGTCACAATGTCCACAAAAACACCAGTCATGAAGACGGAAAAAGAAACTTGAGATTTGCTAAAGGGCTGGACTGTTCCAAGCCCCACACCCATCCAGTGTACTTTCTGTCTTGCTTTTCAGGAAGAGGACTCTGTGTGTGTGTGAGGATGGGGGAGTTTGGGGGGTGGGAGGCACTGGCAGAAAAGAGAGCAAGACTATTTTGAAATCATTTTTTGTCTGCTTGTTTTTGTTGGTTACCATAAGAGCTAATCAAAGGAAGCAAGAGAGCAAAAGACAATTTATTTTCTTTATATATATATATACATATGTATATAGATTATATATATAATGTAATATATATAATTTCTATATATTTCTTTATAGTGAGTAAAAGAAAAACAGAGAGAGAGAGAAAGAGAGAGAGAGAGAAGAGAAGAGAGAGAGTGGGGGAGGGGGGAAACAAAACATAAAATGACCCTGAGATGCCCAAGAGGAACAGTAAGGAACAAAGTGCTTTCCTCATTTTCCTGGCTGCATGCTGGATCCTCTCACTCCCATCAGGGGAAGCCAAGCCCACAGATCAAAGCACACTAAACATCTTGGTCTTTCCTCTTTTGAGGGCCATGGAGTTGGGACAACAGTGGATCCTCATGGCTGTTTAGAATCTCTGACCTGCCTGGACTACACAGGAGCTTTCCCATCTTGGTTTTCTCCTTTCCAAAACAAATCGTTCTTGCTTGTTCACAGGGGTATTCTGACTCAAATGAGATTATGGGATTAGAAACAGTATAACAGGTGAAGTACTGGTTCCAGATTATAGTGGTTTTAATCAGTATTAAAAGCCTCACACCCAGCTGCATAGACAACTGTTAAGTTTTAACTATACATTTTCACTCTATTTCATAGAGCTGTGTGTGTGTGTGTGTGTGTGTGTGTGTGCGCACGTGCACGTGCGTGAGTGAGCATGTGTGTCACATATTAAGAGCAGATATAGAGTAATAAAGAACGTGGCACTTTGAACACCTGCCTGTGTGTGACTTCAGTGTGTAGGCATCCCACTGGGGTCAACAGCAAGGTATTTCACTCAGGAAGAACCGAAGCCAGCAGCACAGACAAGTACTCTGCGGTGTAAGCATCTGCATGCAGGAAGTGTTGTGCTTGTTTTTGTTTTTGAGACCAGCTCTCACTATGCAGCCCAGGCTAGCCTTGGACTCACAGATCCTCCTCCTTCAGTCTTTTGAATGCTGAGGTTATAGATGTGCCACCACCTTGTCAGCAGGAGGCTTTCTATCAAAGGTATGGCCAGTTCACCTTTCTGTATGCTTTTATGTCCAAGAAGGAGGAATATGATTGGTCTTCTTGGAGATAAAGATTCCAGCCTTTGCCAAGGACGGAGCAGATACCATTAAGAGGAAGCTCTGCATGAGACCGTCCTTCCCCATGTCTCCCAACATTTTTGTGTTGCTTGATTTTCAAAAATGTATAGTCTTGCATTCCTTTCAAAATAATAATGAAAGCTCTCTGACTGTGTATAAAGCAGGCAGAGCTAGACTGTAAGATCTCAACAAAAAGCATTTTGTGTATCTTCTATGGGGAGCCAATAAAAATTGAAAGCAAGCAGCATGATCCATCATTTATTTGTCGTGTACTACATGACAGAGTGACACATTGCCTTGGGTTGAGTAAACGGTGATGGCGCTCCCTCTGCCCTGCAACAACAAGACTTGCCTTCTCAGTTCCAACTGTTAGCGGATCCAGCGTTTCCATACCTTTGCTTAGTGCTGACTGACAGGTTAATGAAGGCCGTCATTTGAGACCTTGATTTGGGTAAAGGAAAGTAAATCAGGAGTTGCGCAATTTTTCCGTCGCTAGCTGTTGTTTCATATTGAAACACACAGGAAGTATGCCGGAGATCGCAGGTGGGGGACAAGGGCAGGCCAAGGACAGCAAACATCCCATCACCCCAGGGCAGGATGATTTAGGGTTTGTCTAGAAAATGCTCAAAGGCTGACTGCATTTTCTATGCTGCCTGTTTGTGTTTCCCAGGAAAGAGGAGCCCAGCCAGGACTGGAGAGGTTGAAGAAGGAGCGAGAAGCGGAGAAGTGGGAGCCTGGCCATCTGGGAGGGACAGGGAATGCTTTTCACCCTAAGCGATGCTTCCTGGCAACGTCTGCCCACAGAAGACTTGCCTGGTGGCCTCTCCCCCTCAGCCAGAGTCCTTCCCAGGGTCAGTAAATCCTCATCTCTGTCCAACCCATTCCTTGTGATTTGTTTTGGTTTGGAGGGAATGAAGTTGTGTTGCTGGGAGATGGTCAGATGGGTGAGGGCAGAGGCATGGCCGTCTCTGGTAACTGTGATAGCTGGCTGTCAATCAAATGTGCAGGGCTAACTGCAGGTAAAGCAGCTGGCATCTCCTCACAAGGACTCTTAGGTGAAGTTATGACTCCTGTGTGCAGAAGAGCAAGTAGAATTCAGAGAACTTAAGTGACTACCTCAAGTTGGCAGAGCTCTACAGT
Source organism: Cricetomys ansorgei (assembly GCA_026225945.1). Taxonomy (NCBI): domain Eukaryota; kingdom Metazoa; phylum Chordata; class Mammalia; order Rodentia; family Nesomyidae; genus Cricetomys; species Cricetomys ansorgei. The sequence continues at coordinate 5,105,050 of JAMJFZ010003875.1, forward strand.
GGGACAACCAGGTACCAACCTGGGGCAGGTCATCCTTACTAACCTCTCCAATTTGGAAAGCCAGTGCACAACGGTGCAAGATCTTGCATCTCTGGGACGTATTTCTGGGACCTATCACAGAACTGCAGTATTAAATCTGATAGACTAAGAATTAGGGCATCTACCATGTTTCCCCAAGAGCCGTAATAGCACTGTGACAGCAATGCTGTGCTTTGGATCAGAAATGTCCCCCGAAAGACCATGTGCTGAGGGCTAGTCAGTATGCTGTGGGATTTTAAGGGGTGACTGGCTCTCACTCATGGCCTAGTCTGATGGTAGATTCATAATTGAATGAAATCTTGGGAGGTGGTGGACGCTGTAGAACAAAGGCTTCCTTTGGAGGCCTAGGTGTCAGGGGCATGCCCTCATGACAATTTTTGTCCCATCTCTCCTGTCTCTCGACCTCTTGTTTACCAGGAGATACACAGCTTTCTGCCTCACCTGCTCCCAGACACAGTGCTCTGCCCCTTGAGGGCCCAGAAACATGGAATCAAATGACCATGGAGTGAAACCTTGGAAACTATGAGCAAAAATAAATCTTTTCTCCTTTAAGTTGATTTTCTCAGGCATTTTGTCACAGTGACAGAAAGCTGATTAACAAGCATGGTTTTAAAATTTTTATTTATTCTTCCCTTGTACAGTGCATCCTGACCCATTTCCCCTCCCTCCATTCTGCCAGCCCTCCCCCATTTCCTCTTTCAACAGGTATAATTGTAAGTTGTTGGGAGCCGAGTTGAAACGCCATTACAAGATGGCGCCGGTTTCCTGCTTCCAGGTTCTTCTTGCTCGCGTTTGGAGTAATTGCTTGCATTTGGAGTAAACAAGTTACAGCGCAGGTGCAGGAGAGCAGTCCTTGCCGCCTCCCTCCATGCTAATGAGGGTCTGGACGAGTATCCAATCATTGATGGTCACGTAGCCCTATGCTCTATATAAGCAGGGTGGTTTTTGCAATCAGGGTCTTCGCTCTCAACACTTAATTGAACGGCTGTCCTCAATAAAGCGTGAACCAGAAGAATCCTGTGTGCGGCGTCTTCCTTGCAGGCGAGGCGGGCGTCCACAGTAAGTCAAGTCTTTGAGTCTATTCTTTTTCATTATTAAATATAACATTTTAGTCTATTCTTTGAGAATTCCATATTTGAGTCTATTGTTAACATGTGGTCAGGAGACTAAGTCACTGTGAATGACCTGGAGTCCATAAGTAGGAGAGGAGAGCTCTTTCTAAGACCTGTATGGAAAGCATCTTCTGTCTGTCCATCTTTTAGATGCTGAACTTGTTAAGTAGCCAAGGATGTTCCTGAACTTCCAGTCTCATGCATACACCTCCCAATGGCTGGGATAACAGGAGTGTGCCACCACATCCTGTTTAGGCGGTGCAGAGGAGATTGAACCCAGGATTTCATGGGTGTTAGCAGATGAGCATTCCATTGAACGACATCTTCAGCCCTAAAGCATTTTCTTTAATGCAGCCTCAGACTCCAGGTGTCCTCTCCTCTGGAGTTTGTGAAGCAGGGTGGGAGGTTGGCTGGTTTTATTAGAGTTAAAAATACTGTGAATTGTGTGCTAACCGCCTCTGGCCATAACGAGAATAAAAATGACATCACTTCAGATGATACCATGCGCTAATTAAACCAGCAGAGACAGGAACAACAGAAATACAATGGCAACAAAAATTAGAGTCCTGGGCCTCAGCACACTCCCCTAGCAAGATGGTTGAATTTAAATTTCCATTATTTTGAGTGAATGGGGCCCTGAGGAATCATATAGGGATGACACTTTATGTGATTTCAGGAAAGTCCCTCTTGTAGTAAGGGAGTTTTTATGAAGCTCTGCTGTGCATTGTTGAAAAAGAAAAGCACTAAATGCACACACTCCTAGGAAAAAAGTCTGGGTGGATACATACCTAAGTACTAACAGCAGATTACCAGAGGAAAGACACTAGAAGAGAAAGGACACTTTCTCCTTTAAATTTTTTTCAAAAATGTAGAGTCATTAAGTTCTTTATGTGCAGAAATTATCTTTTAAATGTGTATTACTTACACATAATGATAGGTTCATTGTGACATTTCTCTTACCCCATCAATCTTCTTCCTCTTTCGAGCCAGCTCTCCTTTGACATGTATGTGTGTGTCTGTCTGTCTATCTCTGTGTGTCCATGTGTCCTCATGAGTGTTATCAGAGTGTGGGTAAGAGTTTATTTACAGGGGCATGTTGTGGAAGTTTATTTTTAGTTGTGTTTAAAATAATTGTTTTTGTGCCTTGTTGGAAAAGGGGATGCATAGACCTTGGCATTTTGTATTTTCTTCAGGTGTTGCATTTCTGTGGGGGATGTTTGATTGCACCTGAGGAGTTCTGAATGAATAAAAACACCTGAGCTGAGATGCTCAGGGTTCCACTGGCAGTATGGCACTGGCCATGATGGTGGTTCATTGTCTCTCTTGGTGAGGCCACACAGCAGCATAACTACTACAAGTGGCATACCAACAGGACGTCATGCCAGTTAATCCAACCTGGAGACAAGGAAGAAGAGAAACCCCAGTAAAGTACACTCAGTGAAGTTACCAGAGGATAGAGATTAAGGTATTAATTGAAGGCTCCTGAAGGAAAAGGAGAGAGAGAAAGAAAATAAGCCTCTATGGAGAGAAAAGGCTATAAAATTAATGAATGAGGAAAAAAGCTCCAAGGTGAGAACCACAGAATGAAGACCTTTAGAGATAAAGAATTCAGCTGAGAGCAGGAAAAAGCAAGGTTCTTACTGCTTTTCCTGATCATGGAGCTGGTGCTCCTTCCCATCACTGGTGGTAGCATACTGTTTCACAAACTGAGTTTTCTGATAGCTGTGTTGTTTGTGTGTGAAACTCAAGATGTTGTGCTTGAGATCTATTGAAGAGGTTGTATGTTTCCCCATAGCTGTGGTGAGAAAGAATGTCAAACCACCAGAATGCTTCAACCAGAGATTGTTCCTACTGGCCCAGGACCCCCTGCTTTTGTGTGACTAACAGCCAAAAAGCCACTTAGTTAAACTGACCAGCTTTTTTTTTTTCACCCCTGCAAACTGTCTATAAGCAGTGCTGATAAGACATATCTGCTGTGGTGATGAGAACTTCATCCCATGAGGGAACTCTTCCTGCAGAGAAGGTGACTGGCTATTTTTCCCACAAACCAGACTCTATCTCAAAATCTGGAAAGTATTTCCTCAGTGTCAACACACAGAGCTGTCTTCCAGATTTGGCTGAGTTTGTATCTCATGCTGGCAGCTGAACTTGGTTCTGTAAGAGTCACTCAGCTGGTACTGGTTTTGAAGGCATGATGGGGTCTTTGGAGAACAGCTGAGACTTGGCACTGTACGAGGCCAGGAGAGGCCATTGGTGATGGTGCAGCCCTGGTAGTAGTTGAAGACCCAGATGAAGGGGTCATGTAAAGAAGTTGAGGCTTGGCACCATGAAGAGAGCCCAGGAGAGGCTATTGGTGAAAGTGCAGCCCAGTAGCAGAAAGGGACCCCAGCAGTTTTTGAGATGTCAGTACCATGGGATGACCACCAAGAGCAGCAGCAGTGGAGTGGAGCCAGCCAGAACCTGGAGGACAAGCTGTGTGTGCTGCAGAGGGCAGAGCCAGAGAAGTGACCCAAGCCCTTTGGAGGAGCCCAGAAGATTGTGAGTGAATTCTAGATAATTGAACATTGATAATGTTTTTCTGCTGTCCAAAGACATTGTGAAAAGCTTGATAGATGTTTGGTATCATTTGGTCATATGCATTAGAAACTTCATAATTGTTCCTCTTGTAAATAGTTTTGTTGGTGTAGTGTTAAATTGTGTTTTAAAGGTAAAGCAGTTTTGTTTTTTGTTTTTTTTTAAATACAGGACAGGGGAAATGTTGTGGAAGTTTATTTTTAGTTGTGTTTAAAATAATTGTCTTTGTGCACTTTTAGAAAAAGGGATGCATAGGCCTTGGCATTTTGTATTGTCTGTAGATACTGGATTTCTGTGAGGGATGTTTGATTGCTTATGATCTGCACCTGAGGAGTTCTGAATGACTAAAAACTCCTGAGCTGAGATGCTTGGGGTTTGACTGCCGAGTACAGCGCTGGCTGTGATGGTGGTTCCCTCTGCTGAGGTCTGGCAGGGTTTGCAGTTATGAAACATGCCTCTTTGTCTTCTTTGGTGAGCCACCACAGTAGTGTACTATTACAGGGGTGTGAGTGGCTACTCCGCTGTAGAAAATGTATCTCCTTCTCCATCAACTTTTAATTATATAAATCCCTAGATAGGGGCAGGTCCCAGGAGCCTCTACCTCTTTCACGACAGGGGGATGATTAGCCTGGATCTTGGGGGATTTTGGCACCACCTTTTTTTCAGCAGACTGGACCAATCAAGAGATAGCTTGACTTTGGAATGGTTCAAGCTTCATGGCACTAGATTATCAGAAGGGAGAGGAGACAGTGACTCTTAAGAAGCTGTACTGGGATGGTGGATGTAGCTTAACTGGTAGAGTGTTTGTCTAGTGTGCTATAACCCCTCAGCCAACCCCCAGTTCTGCATGGAGCCCCCATGATGGCTTACATCTATAATCTTAGCATTCTGGAGGTAAAAACCAGAAGGACCCGAAGTTTAAGATCATCCTTAGCTACAGAGTGAGCTCAAAGTCGGCCTGAGAAACACAAGATCCTTTGAGAACTCCTGCTCCCGCTATCCCTCACAAAAAATATTAAGAAGCTCTTCCGGTGGAGGGTGTGAGCCTGGGTAACATCTGGCTCAGGTGAGACATGAAAGAAGAGGGTATAAGCATAAGTGAAAGACATCACCCCAGTGTCACCAGAGCTGACTTAGGCAATGATGGTATGGCCACAGAGTAGCCCAGTGGTCGATATTGAGCCATAGAAGGACCCAAAGAAACCAGGATTTGGTTATTAGGCTATCAAAACAATAGCACAAGGGATTGGAATTTTCCCCGGAATTTCACGTTGAGTGAAGGAAAAGGCTGAGTGGGAACTTGTCCCTGGAAAAGAGACATCACACAGTTCTGACATCTTGTCAGACCACTTTGAAGGAGAGAATGAAGCAGAGTCAGTGGTGATGGGTGGGGACTACACCTTGATTAGGGCTGCTCAGCTATGCATACCTCTTGCTCTCTATTCAAACATAAACCGCATGCTAGAACCCTAAAAATGAGCCTGGGGGAGGGAGGAGGTCATGGGCTTTTCTGATCCTCTTCCCAGTGTAGCCACATTGAATAACTCTTTCCCTGCTTTTCACTATTACCCATCATCTCTTCAGCTGGCCTATGAAGGCTGCTAAACCTAACTCGTTAGAGGGCCTAGGGCCCAGCCTCTAACTACTCCAGCAACAATCTCCTTGATGCCTCTCCAAACCAGATAGATGGTGTGTGTCTATACTGTGTCGGCAATGGCAGCACAGTCACCTTCTTCAAGCTCCCATTATTCTTGAAATAACTGGGATCACCACTTGCCTTTTCTGTCCCTAAGCCCCGCCCTTGTGTAGTAGAGGGCTTCTAAAAAGCTCCAACAGTAGCAACAAATCAAATGCTATTGGCATCTGCCTGCTGGGGTGCTGCAGCCCTGGTGGGAAGAGCAGATACCTTCTTTGGCTCCCACCTCAGACTCCCACAGTGATGCCTGGGTGGGATCTGGATGTTAATGGCATTGGTTTTTCTCTGCCTGCTTGGAAGTTCCATTGCCCCAACAAGGCAGTCCACCTCCCGCACAGTCTCCAGGGAGAAGAGCTATCAACAATCAGAGGAACAACTGTTGACTCAGGCTTTGTTTGCTTGTATTTAATAAATGCAGACTCTTGGCTTAATAGGCCAGTTATTGCGCCTCATCAAAATGCTAAATTAATTGCTAAGGACTGTGCTAGAGATATGCCAGAGGTGTAACTAAGTCATCCTCTTGTTCCTAATGTGCAGTAAACATTGTATTTCTGGCCAGTCGGTATTTAGCTCAAGTGACTATCTTGCTAAACCGGAGCCAGTTAAATATAAATGAGAGTGAAGAATGAGTGCTGGCAGGTGGGGAGGGTTGGATCAGTCAAGGCCAAGAGAGACTCCCTTAGACACTCCCACCTGCCAGGATGCCAGCGCTGGCTCAGGAAGCTTGGCTGGATTAACAATAGTTCATTATCCAGGGACAAAGCCCGTTATCATCCTCTTTCCCCTGGATATGAACCTATAGCCAGGAATTCAGTGACAGCCATCGTCCTCTGTGCTGATGGTATGACAGGTTATTTCAATGGGTAATCTCCAGATCTGATTTACAGATGGAGAAGCTAGCCTAGAGTGGTCAAATAATCTGCCCCAGGTCATTGATGTGTGTTAATTGACAGAGCTGGGATTCAACTTGAGGCCACTGGGTGCTAAAACTATCCTCTCTCCAGCTGTCGAGACCCTGAAGTCTTCAACATGGAGTTTGGAGTAATACACAGGAAGGTTGCCTTCTTGGCTTACAGGCTGATAGCCAGAGCAGCTTGTTTTACTACCCTGTTAGGCCCCAGGCTTGCTCCATCATACTTATTTGCAGCTCATGGCTGCTGAGGAAAGCCATCCCACCCTGTGAATTCACTGCCTTATGCATCCCCGTGTATCCAGCAGGAGGGCCTAGCATGGCACTCTGGTGAGAAAGAACAAATTCCCAGGGAAAAAAGATAGGAATAAGCCCCGTCCTCTGTTTTGAACCCTCTGATAACTCTCCTGTTCTGCTTTGTGAACCCATCTAAACCCTCAATTGCAGGCCTTTGACTTACCAGAGACCCAGCAGACAGTGGAGAAACCCAAAGGCATGAACAGGACTGCCTGTTCCACAGGGCCTGCTGAGATGTCTGTGATGGGCCAAGTGGTTAGGTCACATAGTTAGAACCAACTATTGGATACAACTGAGGCTGTTTGGAAGCTAGGTGGTCCATTTGTGCCGTTCATTACATATTGTTTGGCTCCTTAGGCCCAGTGATACTGTAAAGCACAGGGTCTGATATGTCACATGAGATGTCTTGAAGACCCAAGACCATACATGCAGAAGCTCCCTTAGGGTCCCCGGGATGGTCCCAGTAGTAGCACTGGAAGTCCTGTGTCTGGAAACCTCTCAGCCCTGTGGGACATTTGCTTTCTTCCTTTGAATGCCTGCCTGCCAGATGGTGTACCTACTTTCCAAGTGCCCGCTAAGTGCTGGGGCTGGGAGAACAACAGAGGGCAAAGGCATCCGAGTGCTTCAGGGGCCCCTCTCAGTAACAGTAGGTCATTCACACAAGCATGAATATTATGACTTCTGATGAGCCTGAGTGCCTATAAGGAGGCTATGTGCTGGTCTGAAGGACAGCTGTGTAGTCAAAGGCTGTTTTCCATGGTGATTCGAGAGAGTCTCCATGGGCTGACAGGGACAGAGGTCTTAAGGAAGAGGAGAGGCAGACATCATGTGAAGATTTGGGGGGAGGGGTTAGGTTGTCCTGGCTGAAGGATCAAAAGCAAGGTCCTGACATGGGAACAAACACATCAGGCTTGGGGGCAGAAGAAAGGTTAGTGTAGGTTAGTACAGGGAAAGGGGAGAGAAATAGAGGAAGGGAGGAGCGGGTTGAGAATCATGTAGGGGTCCCTGATAGTGGAGTGTCTTGAAATCTGCACTAGGTATGACCTTGGGGAATATCCCTCTCAGAGAAAGGAACAAAGGTTCCGAGAAGTCAGGTAGGACTGGATAATGTGCTCCATGGGTTTGAAGATGGAACCCCTACTTTGATTTGAATGTGGAATGTCCCTACAGTTTTATGTGTTTGAACAGTTGGTCCTTAGGTGGTATCACTGTTTTGGAGAGGTTGCCTTTTTGGTCATGGGATCTAGCTGTCAGAAGTAGGGCTGAGGGATAGGGTATAAAAATTATGAGCTGGCTTTGCTTCCAGTCCTGAGGTCTCAGCTGATAGAATAGAACCAGCAATCTCATGCTCACATTACCACAGCTAGGAGCACAACCACCACAGTGCCTTTCCCACAGATGGGCTGTGTCTCCGGAACCTTGTGCAAGACAAAATCCTTTCCCCTTTTAAGTTAGGGGAGTGTTTTGTCATAGCAAAGAGAATTGTAGCTAATATGCATTATACTAAAGACATCGCATGATACCTCCCACTCTCCTGCCCTTTGTTTATGGGGGTCTTGGTGAATGGATAGCCATCACACTTGTAAGGATGACCATCACTTGCTGTATCATTCAGTGGTTATGATGAGGGCCGGCATGTGCCTCGTACAAATTGTTCTCTCTATGGCCATCTTTTTAGCATTCAAGTACAAGAAGAAAATGGCTAAGCAAGCAGAAAAGTTCTGTATTCTTTGATCCATCCATCTTCCTGTATGATTTCTCACTGGGGAGGCTGCTGGGTTGCTTCTATCACCAATCAGGAGATGGATGGAGATGGGAAGTCAAGCATTCTCCCCTTCATTGCCATCAGAAATCTTGTAGCATCTGACGGACCGAGACAGATTGCCTCTCACTCAGTGAGGACTGCATTGCGGACAGGGTCCAGCTTGAAGGCCCCAAGCTCTGCTTCAGCGTTGTTATTGGCAACATGATTGAGAGGGAAGTCAGGCGGTCTGTCAACTTGGCCTTCATGGAACTGTTAGAGTGAAGCAAGTGATAAAATGTATTTTGTTTTCAACAAGGTTCCTTCTCTGTCCTACATGATCAACTCCAAAACACACTGTAAAAAATGGCTCCCTGTCCCTACTCTCAGGACACGTAGGGATTGTTAGGAGAGACGTGAGTGAAGAACCAAGCATTGATCTTCACTGAGGAGTGTGATGCTTCTTCTGCTGAAGCTGATGTCTGTGGTAGACAATGCCTCCTCCCCAAGATGTACACAATAACTCCTGTGAGTATATATCGTATCACACAGAGAAGGAAAAGTCAGGTTGCAGGTAGATTCAAGGATGCCAAACCAGTGGCTTTTAAAATAGGGAGAGCAAAGTTGGCGTGGTGGCTTGTGACTTTAATCACCGCACTTGGGAAACAGAGGCAGGTGGAGTTAAACCTTGTCTACATAGCAAGCTCCAGGCCAGCTAGGGATACCCTGTCTCAAATAAATGAGCAAATAAATAAATAAATATAAAGCAACAGCAGCAACAAAGCCAAATCCCCCAAAACAGGCATAGTGGCATGATGCAACCTCGATACTGGGGAGACAGACAAAGGGAGACTCCTGAAGCTTGCTAGTTAGTTAATCCAGCTTACTTGGGCAAGCACCAGTCCTAAGAGAACTTGCCTCAAACAGCAAAGTGGACAGTGTCTGATATGGAGATTGGCCTCTGGACTACACATGTACATCATATATGGGAAGACAAACTGGCACCCGCATTTACCTCTGTATAACACACACCCACACTCCCATTCATATACAGATAAACAATTAATAAAGAAACAAACAAGTAGATAAAACAGGGAGGTCATCCAACCCAGCATACTCAGCTGGACCCTATGGGCCTAGCAGGGGTCATTATATAGAGAGGGGAAGATTGAAAAGTTGGACTCCCTGGCAAAGGCTTTGTCCCTTCTGGCTTTGAAGATAGAAGGGGCTCCTAAGCCAAGATATGTGTGCAGTCTCCAGGTGGTGCCACAAAGAAAACAGATTAATGGTTGAAGGCTTCACATGGGCTGAAGCCCTGCTGACCCTCAACTCAGCCCCAGAAAATTGAAAATTGGAGTGAGTGGGACCAGGGAGATTGCTTAGTCAATATAGTGCCTTGCCATGCAAGCATGAGGACCCGGGTCCCATTTTCAGGACCCGTGTAAAAAGGCTGTGTGTGGTGGCATACTGGTCATATCAGTTTTGGGGAAGCAGAGACAGGAGGATTCCTGTCACTTGCAGTCACAGAGTGTGGAAGGATGAGATCATCAGTTGGTTTCGCTCGAAGCCACAAGTTTGTATCAGCGTGCTGTAACAGGGATGTCAAAGAAAAATATATTTCATTAAGTCCTCACCCACCTAAGAAGTCGGTGTTTTAAGTGCCTCCATTCATGGAAGGCCCCAGAGCACAGAACAGTGTCAGCATTAAAGACTCTGGGGTTTATTGTTGCTTTGTTCATGATAGTGAGGAAGTGGGATCAACCTTGTTCCGTCAGCAGATGGATGGATAATGCAAATCTGGACCTTGTATAAAATAGATGACTCTAAAGCTCTAAAGATAAGAGAGATCACAGCATTTGCAAGAAAATGAGTGGACTTTGAATGTGTATTAAATGAATTCATACAATCTCAGAAAGAAAAAAACTGCAAGTCCTCCCCCATATGCAGATCCTAGCCTATATGTATGTTCATAATCTACATGTGTAAACAAATGTACATGCAGGCATAGTCTAACATGTAAAAAGGAGAACAAGAAAGAATAAATATTAGATGATGAGGAACAATAAAATCCAGGGAATGGACACATGAATCATGAAGGAGGATATGAAGCTAATTGTTTTTTAAATGTTCTTATTGATTTTTTTGTATTGGATAAATACATAAAAATATAATTGATAGTAAAAATGCAAAATGCAATGTGATGCTCCACAGCTTCAGAATGGCTATTCTAACTGGATAGTAAGCAGTTCACTGAGCTGTAGAGACTTTGGGTCTGGGTAATCTCACTGCGTATCGTTACAATAAAGAGTTTCTAATAATACAATAAATATAACAATACAATAAATACAATAACACATTAAATATTCTAATATATAAATAAATACAATAACAAATGAAAGATATATATTTGTATATATATATATATATATATATATATATATATATATATAATCACACAGGGTGAGGATTTTACCCTGCTTCTCCTATTCCACAAAAAAACACTTTAAAGCCATTTCAACCAAAGTAATCTAGCTGGCGAGACTAGGAAACATCTCTGAGCATGCTTTGTCATGGACTTGTTCCATTTGCTGAAGATTTTGTGGGCTGGTGATTTGGGTCAGGATTTAAATCACCTGTCTTCTCCATGTGGTCTTAGTTCAGTTAACCCATGTGTTTGTGGTCAGTGGCTTGTAAATCGGGAGCTGGTTGATTCTGCATGATGCCACTCAGAGGCCCAGCAGCAGCCGAAGTTTCAGCTGGGACACTGTGGTATTTATCCACGTGCCCTTTCCACTGGTACAGGCAGTTTGGACTTCCTCACTTGGTAGATGGGTTCTCAGGGAGGATACAGTGGATCCTGACTCAGCCTTGCCACAGAAGTTGAATAACGCTATTTGATGCTTTCCATTGGTCAAGGCAGGGAAACCCTGGCTTAAAAAACAGTAGGGAAATACACTTCTTGATGTGAGGGTAAGCAACTCCCCACAAGAGGGATGAGAAGAATTTAAAGGTAATGTTTTCCAACTCTGGCTTCTGTGACTGTTTTCTTTGGTGAGATAACCTAAAGGTGGTATAGCTCTTCCTTCTGTTCTGACCCCTGCTCTGTGGCACAAGCTTTACTATGGAGGGGCGAACCCTGAACTTGTCCAGCTGCCACTGTGACCGTGGAGAGGTGGCTGAGTGCAAGTCAGAGAGGAAGGACTGAGAAACTTAGTCTACAGATTAGTCCTAACCCACAGAGGTAGCTGGCAGAAGAATGGTATCAGCATCTCATTCCTGGATTGTTTTCCCATTGCTTCGTAACTTAGAGGAGAGGAAGGCATAATGAATGAAAAACTCAAGAATCTGGCAATGACTACTTGAAGAAGATAGAGAAATAAGCGACAACATCAGGGGACCATTCTGAAAGGGAAGTCACAATTTCTATCTTAAGAGAAGGTGCTAGATGCACACCGGAAATGCTCTACTATCCTTGTGGAGCAACTCTGCAAAGCCCAGCTATTAGGATGCCTGAAAAAATGCTGACGGATTCTGGAAAGCATTTGCTGCTTTTTCATTGGCATTCTGTTTCTGTCTTCTTCCATTACTGCTGGTTCTCAGACAGTTCTCTGGAGATGGCAGTGGAATGTGGCATAAGCTGGCATATGAGCATTCAGACACTTCAGTTCCTCCTAGTCCGTCCTCTCCATAGGCAACCAAAGGAGGGTGCAGTGAGCACATACATGCATAGACACGTTTTCAGCACAGTCAATAGTGGGACACAGAAATGAAGGCTATTGTGGATGGCAAGACCAATTCAGTCGGCATTTAGTCCTGAAATTTTCCTCTTCCCATGACAACAGCAGGGGGAAATCAGAGAATTCTAACAGCTCTTATTTTGTAGCAGCATAGAGAACATCCTCAACGTGTGGCCACCGGAAGCTTTGGGATCCACTCAGCCGTCAGAAAGCATTGTGCTATGGTAGACTGAAGTAAAGGCTTGACTTTTGTCTCCTGAATTTGTAAATTCCTCGCTTTGAAACTTGGGAGACTTTTATTTCCACTTTTTTTCACCTCCGTTTCTTCTGTAAAATGAGCAGATACTCCGGCCACTCGTGGTGGTGCACGCCTTTAACCCCAGCACTTGGGAGGAAGAGGCAGGCTGACCTCTGTGGGTTCAAGGCCAGCCTGGTCTACAGAGTGAGTTCTAGGACAGCTAGAGTTACAACAGAGAAACCCTGTCTTGGGAAAAAGAACCAACAGAGAGCAGATACTCATTATGTGGCCTTCAGAGTATTATATCATATATTTCTAATTCCTGTAACTGCCACACTGCAGGTGCACATTGTGATGACCGCAGGACATCGAGCTCACGGAACTGATTGAGGGGAACTGCGATTTACGCCCTTACACAGATTTACGCAGTAGTTAGCAAAACCAGAAATAACTACCCTGGAAGAGATATGATTAAAGAAGGCTATGTATTGAAAGATATGTTTTTTGGTCACTGCATAGTAAGAAACAGAATTAGACTAATGAGTGGCTTTCATAGAATTCTTTTAAAAAAATTTTTTTAGATTTATTTATTTTATTTTACGTATATGGATGTTTTGCCTGCATATGTGTATGTGTGTGCCTGGGGCCCACAGAGGTCAGAGTGTCAGACCCCCCCTGGAACTAGAATTACAGATGGTTGGGAACTGCTCTATGCAAAAGCAGCAAATGCTCTTAATCACTAAGTCATCACTCCAACCCCTTCAGACAAGTCTTAAAGAAAAAAATAGGTCTGGTGTCAAAGCCATGGCTCATGGTGACAGGGTGTGATGATAGAAGGTGGAAACCGAGTAAGATGAGCATAGACCCATCAGAGGTGGGTCATACGACACACATGGAGACCCATACTGCTCTTGAGCCAGGGCATGGCCATTGCAGAGGCCATGCAGAGGTAGGTTTATTCCTACTGTCTCCCCTCTGGTTCTTACTGACTCGACAAGCCTGGTTCTTCTGAAAACATCTGCTCTAAGAGCTCTTAGAATGCTCTAGCATAACAATTAGGTCAACTAACAAAAACCAGAGCAAGGCACACACTTCCAGGTGAGCTCCTCAGCTGGCTAGTGAACAGCTAGGAGAAACCATACCTCAGCTTTCCCTCCACTATCCACTATCCCCTATCCCCTGTCCCCTATCCACTATCCCCTATCCCCTATCCCCTATCCCCTATCCCCTATCCCCTATCCCCTATCCCCTATCCCCTATCCCCTATCCCCTATCCCCTATCCCCTATCCCCTATCCCCTATCCCCTATCCCCTATCCCCTATCCCCTATCCCCTATCCCCTATCCCCTATCCCCTATCCACTATCCCCTATCCCCTATCCACTATCCACTATCCACTATCCACTATCCACTATCCACTATGGAGAGGTCCCTGGTGCCTCTCCAGCTCCTTTCTCACAACCCACTGTAGCGTTAGGGTGAGGAGGAGTTCAAACTGTCTTTTGAAAAAACAATCCTTATATTTCTGGCTCCCTGGTTATCATAGTGGTGTCTCCATAGGCACAGTGAGCCACATGCCGAGAGTAACTAACTGGCATCCTTGGAGCTACCCTGACTTTCTCCCTTCTGACAGGGTTGAAGAAGAACAAATCTACTTGCCAGCACAGGGTCAAAAAAAAAGTCTTCACTGTCTTGATCTTGTCTGTGTCAGAGCCATAGCAGGAGCAAACTTTACACATTGCAGCTTAGATGTGCAAAACCTGAAAGGAATTTGCTGTATTTTACTAATCATGACCTTCTCACTGAAGTGCCACTTTCCCCACGCCAGGAGCGTAAAGCACATAAGCAAGACATGATGCTGCCGAAAGAGAACACACTGTCTTCCAGTTCAACACCGTTCCGGTGGTCCAATATCTAATGGTCTGTCTGCGGTCAGATCTGTGACTTCTTTAAAGGAATTGTTCTCTACTCTTTTGAGAGGTGGTGTCTTGGTTGGAGGATTGTAGAGCTGTAGGCATCTATAAGATGAAAAAGAGGAGCTCTTTGTCTTTCTAGGGGATCTTTGGGGTTCTCTGGGGCATGTTCTAGCCATACAGCCTTCCCCACATCAGTGAGAGGCCTGTACATATGGTAAAGGAGACGAACGAGCTAGAGATTGGGATAGAGGTGCAATTCTCTCAGCTCATGATGATCAGTCATCTCCCTGCTGATTTCAGCCATCCTGGGATTTTGTTGGTTCATCCAGATGTGGTCACATCCTGCAACAGCTCCCACTACCTGGCCAGACTTCACTGTGGCCTCTGCTATGGAGTTTTTCCATCTTAGGCTTTGTGAGGCCCTGCAGGCAGGCTTTTAACTTCTTCGTTCTTATCCATCTCTTTCACTAGATCCTCAGTACTTTCTAGATCTCTGTGCCCATAGGAAGCACAGGAGATACATGGTTCTGAGTGGTGTGAAGCTCTCTCAGGCCTCATCTACACAGGAACTTCTACCTACTCCGCCTGGTGATGCTCAGACCTGACGCCCATGGCATCCCTTGGCATCCATGTTTCTCCCACAGGCTTGGACTCTCCCAGGCTGTGTCAGCCATGGCTTTGTTACATTTCGTGACATCTCTGTGCTTCCTCACAACTAGCTCCTATTGAGGATTGGATGTGGATGTGGTGTGGTCCAAGATGTAGTTTCCCACCTGTTCATCTTCTCGTCTTTCTTTGTAGCTCCTTACTCCCTCTGAAGTACTTTCTGCCCTCCTCATTAACTCTGACAGGAGCTGGCCCCGTCTTTTCCTTATGTAGTACTCTTTGACCTTGGCCTTTCAGCTCCAAAAGAACTACAGAGAAAGAAAGAAGATTGGCCAGCCACCTACAACTGTACGTCCCAACCAACCGTGTAGTACCTTACTCTGCATTGAGAGGTCACGGTGTCTTTTGTGGCTTTCGGAGCCAGGAAGACTTCTAGGAATCTTCTATTATAACCTAGAAGAAGGCTCGGAGGAGGGAAGCAACTTGCTTAAATAATTACAGTGCTAATTAGTAGAAGGGGACCTAGAGTTCACTCTGCTGCACTCTCCTTTGCTATTGCCAGTTAATGTCAAATCCTCAAATCCAATAAAGAAATACAGGGAATGAATTGCAATAATAACTGGCTGAGGCCAGCTGTGGTGAACAATGGGGGTGCAATTTGTCGGCTCTTCAGTTGATTTGTTCCAAGGAAACAGCGTCAAGTCCAAAACTTAACAAAGGAGATGAACGAGCTAGAGATTGGGATAGAGGTGCAATTGAAGCCCACAGTTAGTCTCCTGGCAGAGTTCCCTCCTGCTTAAAGAAAAGAGCCTTTAACATTATAGAGTAATGTAGTTCCTCAAAATCTATCCAACCCAAATCTCTGTCCCTCTGTCTCTGACTGTGTCTCTGTCTCTACACACACACACACACACACCTGCACACACACACACCACACACACACACACACACACACACACACACACACACACACACACACACACACAGCCAAATAAAAACATTTTTACAGGACAGGGCATAGAGGCATATATCTTTAATCACAGCACTGAGGAGGCAAAGGCAGGCAGAACTCTGGGAATCCCAGGCCAGCCTGGTCTACATACCTAGTTCTAGGATGACCAGAGCCACATAGAGCCTGTCTCAAATAGCAGAACAAAACAAAACAAAAATCTTCGCAGGAAACTTCAAAATCCACCAAATACCTGGACATCGAGCCCCAGACAGACTCTAAAATGAACAGTTACAGGGACTTAGGTGGCTGCACTGTGAACTGGGAGGTAGTTGCCAAAAAGGATCTAATACCTCATTTCAGCAGCTGAAGTTTTTGAAGCTGAACATCTCATCTGGATGCAGGTTTTAAATAGCTAGTGCTCACCCCCAAGACATCCCCTTCAAGAGGTAGAGAAGGTAAAGGACGCTGAATGAGGAACACGGGGCAGATGTTTCCCACATGCTTCACTTAGACCGTGTACAACATTGAGGAAAATTGATTATACATTTCTGATGACAGAAGCCGATCTTCATACTTATGATCTTGCCTGCATGGCTTTCTGGAAGAGGTAAAACTACGAAGGCAGTAAAAAGAGCGGCGGTTGTCAGCGGTAAGCATAGAGAAAGGGTCTTCAGGCAGAGGATTCATGAGGCAGTGAAAAGATCCTATATGACACTGTATTGCTGGGAACGTGTACTTATACCCGTGCCAAAACCCATCTGATGTAAACTTCAAGAGAAGAACCCGGGCTCTGATGTCTGTGATATTCATGTGTAGGTGCATCATTTTCCCCCCAGATAATGTCTAGTCTCAAAATCCCAATATAGGCAAGGATGACATTGAACTGATCCTTCTGCCTCTACTTGAGTATTGTGATTACAGGTGGGTGCTCCCGTGTCCACTGTTAGGGATTGAACCCAGGAACCTCATACATTCTAGGAAAGCACTCCACTAGCCGAGCTACATCCCAAGATATCTTCTTTTATTTTATTTTTTTTAAAGCAAGTCGTATGTAGTTCAGGCTGGCTTTGAACTTGTTTTATAGCCAAAGATAGCCTTGAGTTCCGGCTTCTACCTCCTGAGTGCTGGGATTCCAGGCATGTGAGCTACTAGAGTATCAGCTGTAAGAAGTGTGCTTCTCTGGAGGAGAGTGCCGTTAAGAGGGAGCTGCAAAGGCAGCTGTCCTCACTGGATAAATGTCTGTACCTTCTTTATAATTTTGTAGTGAATTTGAGTCTGCTCTTCAACAGCAACAACAACGAAGTCTTCATAAAGAAACAAAGCAGTGGCAGCTTACTTTGCCCGAGGGGGTGGTTTATTATGAAGACACAAGAGTATCAGGAAGTCATCATCAGGAACTCAGTGGGTTTGGGGAAAGGAAGAGGCTCAGGGGCAGGACTGGAAACCATGATTTCTGGTCCCATGCATCTGTGCTCCTCTGCTGTCATTCGCTGGAAGCTGACTTCCTTGACTTCTCCTCGTGTGGCTGGAGGTTATCCACCACCAACCTGCTCATGTAAGCAAAGTTTCACTCCTGTTTCTCAAGTCCATTTCCACTTCCTGAGACAATTTCGTACATCTCAGCCCAGGTGAGTAGTTCACTTTTGATCCAGCCAATTATGACAGAAGGCAGAGGTTAGACTTCGAAGAATTACTGGCAGAGGCTGCTGCTGCTGGTGGTGGTGGTGGGGTTAAAGGTTTCTACACAAACTGGGGAGATAATGCCAAAAGGAGCCACTCCTCCATCCCAGTGAGCAAGCACTGCAGGGAGCTCAAGTTCATATCCCTGGGAATTGGAAGGAAGCTGCCTGCCTCTCTTGAACCCCACAACCCCTCCCTTTGCAGGAGGCCTGCCTCTGACATTTCTCAGTATGTGACAGTAGCAAAGAGAGCCAATGAGAAATGCCAGCCTGCCCCTCCCTTCAGTGGAGGGCATACAGGGTCTTGTGGCTGTTAACAGCTGAGGAACTGAGGGTCACGCCATTGCAATGCCTGAAATGAGAGCTGATTCACAATTCAGTTCATGGTCCAAGAAACAAAAATAATATTTAATGAACAAAAATCTTCTTTGTTTAATTATGAGAAATGTCAAGGTTGAATCCAAGTGCTTTGCTTAAGGTCAAATGCTCAGTGCTATCAAAAAGCATTTAAACCAAAGCTGATGGGCTATTAAAGCCCAGGCTAGTTAAAAGTCAGGCACAGTTCTTCAGTGATTTATTTCCCCCTGTTGGAGCAGAAGTGTTGGAGCTGGAACAATCCTCCAGCAGCTTATGCCTTGCTCTTCCCTGCAGTATTCCTCAGACTGATGACCAATTCCCTGATGAAGTCAACAACTTCTTGTCTTCCAAGGAGTTACCTCCAAGGCTCAAGCATTCACTTTCCAATTTGCCAATGATTTAAAAAGGCATTGACCTCTTTCCCGAGCTTCTGATCTAATCGGTGTAGGGCAAGACCTGGGCAGTGTTATTTTTTTTAAAGGCTTCTGAGGGAAGTGTTTCAAATATGCAGTGGGACCGAGAACAACGAGGCTAGATGGCTTAGTTCATGAAAATAAATGCTGAGGGCTGAGGCCCCAGTGTCCTGGAGTTCCTTCCATATTTCTGTCCTTTCTCCTGGTTTGCACAAAATAAAACATTTATGTCATCTCAGCTGCCCGTGCTTTTTGGAGCCCAGAACTGCCTGCTTCCTAGAGGGGCTATGTGAATAGGCTCCACAAAGCACAAACTGGCCATCATATACCTCCCTTGTTTTTGAAAGTAAATAGGATGGGAACTCTCCCTAAAACATCCCAGTCCTCATCTACATGTGTTATTGAAGGACAGTTTTGATGCCCAGGAGAGAGATGGGAATTCAGACTATGGTCCTTTTTGAGTAGTCTGAAAAGAAGAGGCCGGTGGATCATTCCTGCACAGTGAGAAATCTCCCGTTATTTATGCACATGGCTTCCCTGTTCTTTCTTTCTTTCTTGTCATACAATAGAAATAATGATCTCGGTACTGGACCCTGTGCTGCGCTAGGACAATTAATCACCCACCAAGTCATTTATTTCCTCTTACTCTCGTCCGCCAGGACCATTATCCTGTAGGTAAACAGAGGTGCCTGTAAATCACAGACAGAATACAAGTCCATGGGAGAATAGTTGATTAAGCGCCCCTATAACTTATAGTTACATAGCACCTCTCATCCCAAAGATCTCCAAGCACCAGATAGACTGATGTACGTGTTGGTACCCAGCACCTATATATGTCATTTTCTACACCAGTGCCCAGGTGTGTGTGTGTGTGTGTGTGTGTGTGTGTGTGTGTGTGTGTGTGTGTGTGTGTATGTATGTGTAATGTTTATTGTCTTGTCCAAACTGCAGCCATGAGCTAGACAGGAAGCAAGGAGAGAAACTTTCCATTTCTGTGGGCTTGCAGACAACCAGCTATCAAGCAGGAACTCAGCAACAATAAAGGAGTAACTCAGCCACCTGCTCAAGCAAACTTCCTTAGGCTTATGAAATGCTGGACATATTAGAGTGTTCTGTTTTGTTCCTTTTCTATATAGTTGGCAGCAAGCAAGCAGGCTCAGAGGTGGGATGGAAGCCGAGTCAGGATCAAAGGTTGCCAGGGAGAACGTGATCAGGGTCTGCAAGATTGATATTCTAGCAGGGAAGTCAGTAACAATTACCTGCACAGAGGCCTCACTATTATTCCTGATGGCTGCCCCTTAAGCTTTAGTAGCATATGGACCTATCTGGAAGACAATAGAAAGCAATTTCTATTTATGGTTAGTGTTTGCTCCTATTGTTTTGTTGGGTTGTGTGGCTGATGCTCTTACTATACCAAGTCTTTAAGGGTCAGAGGAGGTGAGTGTTCTCCTTAACCCTTATTTACTGAGGGCGATATGGGATGTTTTATTTTCACATATTTTAGTTAACCCTTGTTTGCTTGCAGTGTTTTTTGGGTTTTTTTTTTTCGCGGGGGGGGGGGGGGGGGTAATGATAGTTTGAGCCAAATTATAGGAGTTCCTAACCTCAATTCAGACTCATCCTCATGGCTTCTAATATCTGAAGAAAATCCCAAAATGTTAAATTAAATTGAATTCAATACAAGTTCAATTCAAGCAAAACAACAAAGCCAATATGATTTCATTTAACATTAATATAATGGGAAGGATGATGTTGTTTTGCTGAAACCAAATTACCTTTCAGCTGAGAGCATGGTGCTGATTGCTGTCTTACTCTCTGGGCTTGGCATGCCTATGCTACCAGGTGCCGTGTGATGACCACGCTTCTCATAATTTCTTTCAATTTGAACTGCTGTGGGAAAAATTCCTGCATGAGCCATACTATTAACGTATTGGACGCTAATTTTAGAAGACCTAGTATTTCTGTGCAAAGATCACATCTCCACCAGTGGAACAGGCAAGGCCTCTGGGAGACTGAGGTTCAATTTGATTATGAGGAGCCATGAGAATGATGCAGAGGATGACAACATTCAATTTTAAAACTATGGCCAAAAGGAAAACCCTCAATTAAGATAGCATCATAAAAATCTTAAGACACTCCTGGGAGGCTCTGAAACTACAGGCTCTATGTTGAAACACATGTAGGAGGTAACTGGATTTAGGCTAATAGGTACTTTAAAGATGGAATCAATGGAAATTTTTGAGTTAAAAAAGCAGCAAAATAAGGTTTAAAAATAACATGATAATAAAATCCATTCCTTTGTGGACTCGTGGACCGGAATGTGGAATCTTCTGGATATGTCTTATGGAGACAGCCAAGTCTGAGTGTACCTGTTTGTTCTTTTCCCATGTGTGTATGTGTCTGTGTGTTTATGTTTTGTGTGTAGTGTGTATAGTGTGTGTGCACACTCATGCTCACATGTGTGTGTGAGCGCACACACCAGTGCATGGGCAGAGGCCAGAGGAGAACTACTCCATCACTCTTGAATTTCTCAAAGAACCCGGAGCTGGGCTGGCTGCCAGCAAGCCCCCGAGGCTTCCTGTGTCCCCATTGCCACAGCACGGGGTCATAGATGTGTCAGTCAAGCCTGGTTTTCTACATGGGTACTCAGTATTCAGACATGAATCCTCATGCTTGTGTGACAAGCACTCAGACCCACTGAGTCATCTCCCCAGCACTCTCCCCACCCCCCTTTCTCTTGGCCATCTTAGAAGTTTGGGCAATCAGCTGATCAATGGGAAACTGCATTTTTCAGCTTTCCTTGCAGGCTGTGGCCCTGGGATCCGATTCTTCCTTAGTGGATAGGAGCAGAAGTATTATGCACTTTCCACACTCTTGCTGAAAAGACTGCCTACTTTCTGCTTTCTTCTTCCTTGGGTGTGGTACTGATAGGTCAGTAATAGCCATGAACCAGCACCCTAAACAGACTTAGGGAAAAAATTAGAGAAGACTTGGATCGCATGGTCACCTTATAGAGTAGAGCTGTCACTCTGCCTTGATTACCACTGTTCTGCTCTCTATTGGTTAAACCATAATGCTTTGGGTTTGTATTAAAACACATCTTAGCTATACTCTAGCTGATATGGAAAATCTAGTTTTATTTACCCAAAAACATATATTTTGGGCTTACTAAATGCCAGGTACCAGGAAAGTAAGATTTATTTGAGACTGTACATAGTTAGTGGTAGATTAGGTGTCAAACAGTTCTGAGTATTCCTGGAACTGGGGAGAGAACTGGAGTGCTTTACTCTCACATGGCTTGGTTGAGCCCTGCTTGCTTGGTGTTTACTTTTCTGAAGGGAAAAATAATAATAGTTTGAACCAAATTATAGAGTTCCTAACCCCAAAGCAATGTTTATTCATTACCACAAGGCCGACTCTGTCCCCTGTGTTTACAGAGATGTACAGAGACCCTCACAGAATCTCAGCGCTACAACAGCCAGCAACGGAAAAGGCAGAGTTGGGGGTGGCTAGTTTTGACTAGCCGGTGTTTATGCTGTGGAAGAAGACAAATTGGAGTCTGGTTAAATGCGTCCAATTTAATGTTCTAAACCAGAGCCTGAGGGATGAGAAACAAACACAGCAGAGAACAGAGTTGAATCAAACAGGTTCCCTCCTCCTACCCCAAGCCACTCCTTACTGTTTCATCTTGCTTTGCCTTTAAAGCTACTGCAATGATCAGAGACTTCTTCCTTTCTCTCTCTTTTCCTTTCTTTCATGTGTATATACTTTTATTGTCCATTTCATCAAAGAAAAGATCTTTCCATAGCTTTTGTATTCACTACTGATTCTCTAGTGACCAGAGACGTGAGATGCTCAAAGGAATTGTTGAGAAAATAAGTGAAAGACGGGAGAGGACAGTGGTAATGCAGAAAAGGAGACACATAAATCATGAAACCGTGAATCACAACCCAGAGCTGCTTATTTGGTGGTAGAGTAAAAACTGCATGTTTTCAGTAAAGCAAAGAAATATCACTCTGATTCCCTCTAGAAGAGGTTATCGTTCTGGGATTACCTCCCACCCCTTACTGCCACTCATCATCACCCGCCTGAGCTGTTGTATTAGTCATTTGCGAGGCGATTATAATGGAGTACCCGAAGCAGGCTACCTGTGAAGGCTGAACGTTTAAGCAGTGTAGTGTGGCCCTGGTGCCGGCCCCATGATGGACACTTAGTGTTGGAGGAGGAAGTCACATTCCTAGGCAGGATGTCTCAGCTGGATTCAGGGTCTGGTTCTTTCTTTCTTAGGAACTCATTCAAGGAGCGTGGAATTCCCTTCCAAAGAATGCCCCCAGTGATCTTCTATTTCCCACTAGACCTCACCCTTTAAAGACTCCACGCTCCGCAACATACTCACTCTGTGGGGCCAAGCTCTTGACTCTTGAACTTTTGGAGGTAAAGGAACAAACAGTGCCCAAAGAATGTTTCTTACCGACCTCTGCTGCAGGGGTGTAATTGACCAAGCCCCCCTCCTGTATTCCCTGTAAACCATTGTTGCGTCTATGTATATCCATACTCCTTGGAGCCCCTTGCTGCCCACAGGGATACTGAGGCAGACCTCCTTCTCCTAGGAGTCTATGGGACTCCTCTGACAGATTATTTTGAATGGAGAGCTTTGATGAGCCCTCCTGGATCTAATCTCTGGCTCTTCTTTGAACAAGCACCTCCCCCCCCCTTCACTGGGAGCAGACCGGTGGTGGCAGTCTGGTGGCTCTCTTAGATTCCTTCCTTGCTTTTTCTGATAGGTGTTTTCTCCCCTCTCTCAAGCCACTGCATACTTAATCTCATGTCGGCATCTGATCCTCAGAGGAATTTGGGTGGAAAGCCTGGCCGATCCTAGGCAATATTCCTTTTCTAATCCAGTGCTTGTGCTCATAGAGCTCCGTTGGCCTTCCATTCCTAGATCTGGACCAAATTTGAAAACTCAAACAGAAAAGTGGGAGACTAAGGCAGATGCTATTTATTATTCTTTATTGTAGGTAACTGGCACTGACAAGACAAATAAACAGCACTAGGACAGGGTGCTGTAGAGGAAAAGGCAAACATAAAAAAAAAAAAAAAATCTTGAGTTCAGAGCCTTCCTTTCCATGAGGAAAAGACATTGGCTTTCACATGCAGCCTGCAGCACACTTAATGAAATTTTGATAGTGGAAGTCAGAGATGGATGAATTCAAGCAAATAGTAGCCACTCTTAGAATGCAGTCACTTAAGCACATGGCTTTGTTGCTCCATTTAATTATAGCCTTGGTAGGTAATTGGACAGAGCATGTCGAAAACTAGATGGCATCGTATACCTTGGAGAAAGACAGCAGATATGAAGATTTGTTCCTGGGCTATGGATGCCCACAGTTCTGGCCATGGCCTCTGGAGTACTCACAGCCTGGCAGGACACAGATTTAGCCCTCTCAGTTTTAGGCACAACACCATCTAATCAAATTGTAATGTAGAAACTGAAAATGTATTGGCGATGCCTGGCTACATGACCCCAAAATGCAGTGGCTTAAAGCATCAGGATTTTTTTTTAAAAAACTCTCTGCTTCTGTGGGTTAGGAAAAACAGCTTTATGGTCTCTTCTGGGTCAAGGTCTTTTCCAGGCTGTTATCAGGGCACCATGGGCTTCTATCATCTCAAGACTCAACTAGGAGATAGTAAAAGGCTTGCCTTGCAAGCAAGTGGCTTGAGCTAGAATCCTAGCACTTACTTGTTAAAAAAGAAGAAAATTTAGGCGTGGTGGGACACCATTTACCATCCCACTGATGGGAGGCAGAGACAGGTGGATCTCTGGGGCTTACTGCCCATCCAGCCTCGGCTACTTGGCAAGTTCTAGGCTAACCCAGTAAGAGACATTGTCTCAATAAAAAGGTGGATGGTACATGAGGGATGACACCAGAGGTCTTCCTGTGGCTTCTACACACACACACACACACACACACACACACACACAGACAGACACACCTTCGCTAGGGAAGGATCATTTTCTGTTGCGTTGAAGGCTTCAGTTTCCTGATGGCTTTGGCAGGGAGCACAGCGACAGGCAGGCAGGCTTGTCATTGGAGCAGTAGCTGTAGGCTTACATTTTGATCCACAAGCAGCAGGCAGAGAGATTGAGAGACTGGGCCTGGGGTGGGCTTTGGAAACCTCACAGCTCACCCCTAGTGATAAACCTCCTCCAAGATCACACTGCCTAGCCCTTCTCCAAACAGTTTCACACACCAGGGACCAAACATTCAAATATATGATGAGCCCATGAGGGTCATCCTCATTGAAACCACCACAGGGCCCAAGATCAAGCTGATGGAAGATTCCTTGTCTGGCGAGGCCCTCTCTCCTGGATCATAGACAGTTCCTCATGCTGTGTCCTCAGAGGGACAAGGAGTTTCTCTCCAGGCTCTTTTGCAAGGACATCAAATCCTTCAATGAAGCCACTGGCTGCCTGACTTTATCTCCTCTTCAAGACCCACATTCTAAGATCATCACCTTTTGGGTGAGACCTTCAACATGTGAGTATAGGGGGCACAAGCATCCCTATCATAACAGCTTAACCGCGAGTGCCCAACATCCCACCCTTTAAGCCAGTTCCACGACAAGGTCCACATTCCAAATGAGGGCATCACACAAGAGTGTGAGTGCTGAGAGGAAGAGGCCACTGGGCAGCATTGCAGAAGCTCCCACAACACAAAATGAAAACAAAAGCCCAACAAAACCCAGAGGCATAAATAAATGAGAACTACTCAAAAGTTCAAGGAAGGGTGACTTGGAACGAGAAAATAAAGCCGCTCTTCGAAAGGGATGAGCCTTTCCAGGGCTTATTTACATGACTGGTTAAGTTTTGAGACATGCCAGACCGGCTTCTCCACCCAAGTTCCGAGGAGTATCAGTGCACCCAGGAAGCCCAGGACAGTGTTCTGCAAACAGAAACATCTGCTTTTTTTAATTTATATCAAAAGTTCACACAAACTTGGCAGTCTTGGTTGAGTACAAAAAGCATACAGAAAGTATAAAATTGACCTATGGAGAAAAGCTGATTTTTAGAGGCTCGGCTCCATGCAGACTTAGTTTAAAGAGCCTGACTGAGGCTCCAGAGGACCAGTCCCTTCCCATGGGTCAGCTCTGCTGAGTCACTACAGTGTGTTTCCTCTGTCATATGGGGACGCTAATGATTATCATCTGCTAGCCAGAAAAACAAAAACAGAGAAAGATCTTGCAAAATATATTTGCTTTCTGTGTATGTGTCCTTTTCCTCTGTGTGTGTGCGTGTGTGTGTGTGTGTGTGTATATATGTGTGTCTGTGTCTGTATGTGTGTGTGTGTGTGTTACACTGGAGATCAAATCCAAAGATCTTGTCCATCTGAAATAAGCACTCTACCACTGGGCTATCCCTCACCCATTTTTTAAAAATGTTTTCGAAGGAGCTTGGCTCTCCACCTACTACTCCCCCATGTGGTCCCCACACCAAATGTGTTTAACTACCACCTGTTCTTTGAACATAGTAGTTGTTTCTTGCTTGGTGTTGTGTGTATCATTGTCTAGGCTGGACTATTTTTTCCTGCTCTGTCTCTCAGTGATTTCTCTCTTTTTCCTCTCAGTTTGGGGAGTCAGGGGAGGTCTCAGAGAAGCAGTGATATGATTCTTGACTTCAGGGATATATCTGCTCTGTGTATAGATACATTTGTGCACATACATTTGCCTGTTAAGACAAATAAACCTGCCACTTTCTTGTGCTTTTTCCTGAGATTCGTCTCCATGTTTACTCTCTTGTGTGAGTTACTGATCCATTCAGTACTGATCAATTCAGTGACCTCAGGAAAGGAATGGTATTGCAAATGACAGAGAAAAAGTATTTTCCTTTTCTGTATTTCAAAAACCTGAGACTTTAGAGGAAGCTAACATTCTCAGGGTAGAGATAAGATTTGGGTAGAAACATCCCAAGAGCAAACAACAATTTTCCAAGGGTTCTTCTCCAGGAAAAGATTGCTGGGATTAGAGGGAAATGGAAAGATTGTTATATTGGTGAGCTCTCGTGAAGAAGCACAGCCAGAAACAAGGAATGGGAAAAACCATGGAGAAGTTTGTGCATGTCAAAGTGATCCAGTGTCACAGCACAGATTATTGTGGAAGTTTATTTTAGTTATGTTTAAAATAATTGTTTTGTGCACTGCTGGGGGAGGAGCTGCCTAGGTCTTGGCATTTTGTATTGTCTGCAGGTGTTGGAGTTATGTGGGGGATGCTTGATTGATTATGATCTGCACATCTATCAGAAGACCTGAGGCATTCTGAATTAATAAAAACACCTGAGCTCAGATGCTCGGGGTTCCATTGTCCAGTATGGCACCGGTCATGATGGTGGTTCCCTCTGCTGAGGTCTGGCAGAGATTGCACCTATGAAAAATGCCTCCCTGTCTTATTTGGTGAGCTACCCACAGCAGTGTGTAACTACAAATGGAGTCCAATGTGGTGTGCAGAAAGTAAAGAACGGCATGACATCATGCTAGCTATTACAATGTGGAGACAGGGAAGAAGAAAAAGAAACTCCAGACCTTGCAGAGTCTATTTTGTTTTGTTTTTGCAAACCTGTCCAGATACTGGTGAGGTGAGATTGTCCTGACAAGACACATCTGCTATGGTAATGAGAACTCCGCCTGACAAGGAAACTCTTCCTGCAGACAAGGTTACCAGTTGTTTTATTCCCAGCAAGCCAGACTCTATCTTAAAATCTGGAAAGTGTTTCCTCAGGGTCAGCACACAAAAGCAGTCTTACAGAACTGGTTAAGGTTATATCTAGTGCTGGTGGCCGAACTTGGTACTGTAAGAGTCATTGAAGTAGTGGTGGTTTAGAAGGCATGAAGGGGTCATGGAGAACAACTGAGGCTTGGCACCATGAGAGCCCAGGAGAGGCCATTGGTAAAAGGGCAGCCTCAGTAGCAGTAGAAGACCCAGATTGAAGGGGTCATGTAAAGAAGTTGAGGGTTGGCACCATGAAAAAAGCCTAGGAGAGGCTGTTTATGAAAATGTAGCCCCGTTGCAGCAGAAAACTCTGACATTTTGAATGCCGTGTACCATGTCAGCACCATGGGACGACCACCAAGAACAGCAGCAGCAGTGGTGTGAGCCAGCCAGACCCTGGAGAACAAGTTGTATGTTCTGTAGAGGGTAGAACCAGAGAAGTGATCCAAGCTCTTTGGAGGAGCCCAGAAGATCATGAAGGAATTTAAGATAATTGGACATTGATAATGTTTTTCTGCTGTCCAAAGACTTGGTGAAAATCTTGATAGATGTTTGGTATCATTTGGTCCTGTGCATTAGCAACCCTCATGACTGTTCCTCTTGTAAATAGTTTTGCTGATGTAGTATTAAATTGTGTTGTAGAGATAAAGCATTTTTTTTTTTGGTCTTATACAGAAATGGGGAAATGTTGTAGAAGTTTATTTTTAGTTATGTATAAAATAATTGTTTTGTGCACTGTTGGATGAGGGGCTGCCTGGGTCTTGGTGTTTTATATTGTCTTCAGGTGTTGGATTTACGTGGGGGATGTTTGACTGCTCAGGATCTGCATCTGCTATCAGTAGAACACCTGAGGTGTTCTGAATCAATAAAAACACCTGAGTTCAGATGCTCGGGGTTCCACTGTCCAGTATGGTGCCTGCCATGATTGTGATTCCATCTGTTGAGATCTGGCAGGGTGTTCATGTATGAATATGCCTCTGTGTCTTCCTTGGTGAGCCTATACAGTACTACTAAAATTGATAGTCTGAGAGAGAGCATTTAGGTAGCTGACATGGGAGCCAGATGAGCACTGTACTAGTAGGATCTTTATAAATCCCCTCAGAAATTAGTTATAAGCACAGGGAGAAAGGACAGAATGTTCTATATCAATGGAGTGATATATCTGAGATTCAAGTGCAAATGGAGTTCAAGGCAGAAATTAAACTGAATTATAATATATATTTTTATTGTTTAGATTTTTCTAAAATAATGAACCTAGGGTCTTATGTAAGGCTGACCTTAAACTGGCTATATAGCTGAAGATGATTTTAAAGTTCCCCAAACCTCAGGTCTTTACCTCCCAAATTCTGGAATTACAGGTATATGCCACGTGCCTCGCTTAAAATTATATTTCTCACATAGATTTCTAGGTTGTCCTTGCAATGGTCATTAACAGATAAGGAAACTGAACTTGAGAGGCACCAAAACACTTGCTCTAAGGTTAAGCAGTTAGTGGCTTGGCTGGAACTCAAACACCAGAACCAGTTCTTAAACTGTTTATTGTTCTGGATCCCAGAGAAGTAAACACAGGGTTTAAGGCCACAAGCTCATTACAGAGAAACTTAGCAGAGCCATATCTGTTAACTCCTCAATCTGTGCTCATTTCCAAGACAGTGAGAGCCTACATTTCAAAAAAGTGCTGTGGGAGTTCCCATCACTCGTTGTATCATAAATGATTTGAGAAAAGAGCATGAGAAAAAAGTGTTGACCAAGCCTGGGTGGTTCAATCCCATTTTTGCAAATTAGTAACTTTAAAGCAACCAGAGGAAATGATTTAACCTGTTATCTCAATTTCTTCTAAGAAATTGAGACTCCTGGTGCTCACCTAACGGGTTATTCACTAAATGTGTATGGTACCTACTACCTTCCTTAAAAACTCTGCAGCATGGACAGTGGAGAACCTGGCAATCTCCACTTCAGCCAGGTGATGACGGTTATCACAGTCAGTGCTGTTGTTTAAGGATTGCTTCCTGTGTTGTGCTGAGGCTGTCACTTTCCTCTGTGGTCTCCCTCCCCTGCACACATCCCCTCATGTCCTAGTTTTCCCAGGCTGCCATTCAGAATAAGATTATAGGATATTCAAATTTTCCTCCGAAGGTTTGAAAATTGAGTCTGCTGAAATAAATTAACAATAGGGAGCTTAACAGGAAAAGAGGCATGCAAGTTTACTAGCATGCGCATGTGCACAGAAGCCGTGCTAAACATAAAATTCATGAAAGGACCAGGTGCCAGAGGCTGAAACGCTTTCTTCACAGTAGAAGGGGAAGTAGTGGCTGTGGCAACTGTAGGAGGGGAATAAATAATTTTTTAAAGTTATTTCTCGTATTTTTTTGAGATTACAATATAATGACATTATTTTCGTCTCCCCTTTCTTCCTTTTAAAACCTCCCACCTACCTTTCCTCTCTCTTTCAAATTCATGGTCTCTTTTTTCATTAATTGTTGTTGTATACTTACATGTATATGCGCGTGTACTCCTAAATACAAAAACACAATCTGCTCAGCCTGTATAATGTTGTTTGTATGTATGTTTTCAGGACTGACCATTTGGTATTGGGTAACCAATTGCTGTGTTCTTCTTTGGGGAAGACTAGGGAGTAAATGATTTTTTAAAGGATAGGACAGGACTGAAACAACAGAGGCTTGAGACTAAGTTCCTTGGACTCTACGTGTGATACTTGATTCATATGTCTAGCCCCAACCCCAAGTCCCAGCCTCATGTATCCCAGGATGGCCTCAGATTTACTGTGTAGCTGAGAATGACCTTGAGCTTCTGATCTTCCTGCCTCCACCAAGTCCTGGGATGACAGGCTGCCCCACCACATCTGATTTATGTGGTATTGGGGATCAGATTCAGGGCTTTGTGTATGCTAAGCAAGCACTCTACAAATTGAGCTACATCCAAGCCCAGTGTTTGATTTTCTGTACCACACTGTGGAATGTGAGTTCATTCTTCTTTGGTTAATGAAAATTCAGTAAATTGACTGGAGTAAGATGTGCTCCTCTCTGATGAGTTAATCTTTAGGTTGATGACTAAGCTTCAGAGAAAGTCCCTCCCTGAGCTTCAGGTGAGAAAGAAGATTGAGAGGGAGACCAAGGAGGGTCAGAGAGCCCTTGAGGGTGTTTTTAAAAGTCTGCCCCGACACTTCAAATGTGTGGCTTATAAATAACAGGAATTTTGTGCTCATAATTCTGGAAGCTGTGAAATCCAGGATGGAGGCCCCAGCAGCCCAGTGTTTGTCAAGAACCTGCTCTCTATTCACAGTCAGCCACTTCCTCACTGTGCCCTCACGTGTGAAAGGGTGAGGGAGCTCTTGTGGGTCTTTATATTTTTTGTATGGGTATGTAAGTTTTACACTAGGGCTCTGCCTCCATGGTCATACCACCTCCTATAGGCTTTCCCTCTAAGGCCACCACATTTTGGGTTAGAAATTCCACATACCTACACACACACACACACACACACACACACACACACACACACACACACACAGAGTACCAGTCTAATCATGACTAAAGCAGCAAATAAATGAATAATCTATAGAATTCCTATATTTGGTCAGTGTTTCTTTCAACCATCAAGGTTAGCAAAAACAAGACTAGTATGAAAATGATGACAGGAATATACTTGAATATGTTTTATTTTTATTAAAAGGAAAAACATATTCAAGCTTAATTGTTACTTTTAGTAACAGCAACGGTGCCTGACTGTAGGTCAAGACAATTGGGTTGAAAAGTACTGACATAAATGGTTCTTATGAAACCCTATGTGGCAGTTCAGCCTCTTTTGATTCAGAATGCCAAATAGTTTCTGTGATTATTCCCTTAATTCAGGCTCTACTGAGTATTCAATTGCAATGGTAGCTAGACTTCCCTGGTCATTTGTAGTATAGGAAAGCCTTACATTTAAAAATTATGTATTTTAATTAATACAACATATCAAAAAAATTGCAAAATATTGTCATATTATTATTCTCTTTTCTTATTTGTTGAAAATAAAAAATTTCATACAATACGTTTTGATCATGTTTTTCCTCTCCCCAGATTCCTCCTAGATCCTTCCCATCTCCCTACTTACCCAACTTTATGTTCTCCTTCTCTCTCTCTTAACACAAAACAGCAACAACAAAAATAAAACAAGAAACAAAAATGAAGAGAATTAAGAAACACAACCCCCCCCACAAACAAAAAATTAAAACAAATAATCAAAAGACCAATAAGACAAAACAAACAAATGAATAAACAGACGAAGCAAACAAGAAGTCTACAAAAATGTAAGAACCCCTGGGCATGGGGCCAACCCTGAAGTACGGTTGATATACCCAGTGAGACTTCATTGGAGAAATCTAATTTTCCCTTTCCCAGTGGGTATCAATCACAGATAGCTTCTTAGTTAGAGGTGGGACCTTGTGTCCATTTCCTTCTCTCAGTGCCGGAACCCATCTGGCTCAAGCCTGTGCAGGTTTTATGCATGCTGCCACCGTCTCTGTGAGTTCACACGGTGCGTCAGTCCTGTTGTGTCTAGAAGACAGTTTCCTTGGAGTCATCCATCACCTCCTTCTCTCACAGTTTCTGCTTCCTCTTTTGCATAGCTCTCTGAACCTTGAGGGGAGGCATTAGATGAAAACATCCAGTTTAGGACTGAGTGCTCCCCAACTCTCTTACTCTCTGCACATCGTCCAGTTGTAGGTCTCTATGCTACTTCCCATCTACTGCAAGAAGAAACTTCTTTGATGTAGAGTAAGAAAGACACTGATCAAGGAGTATGGCACGATGTCATTAGGAGTCAGTCATCTTATTTGCTGGGTTCCTTTGGCAGAATAATAGTATTAGGTTTTCCCTAGACTCATGACCTATCTTATCTCAGGTTCTTGGCCACGTTAGCAGTATCAGGTATGGGTTCTATATCAGAGTGGGCTTTAGACCAATAAAAAAGTAATTGGTCACTCCCATACTTTTGTGCCACTATTGCACCAGTATGTCTTGCAGGCAGGCCACTGTTATAGGTCACAGGGTTTATAGCTGGGTGCTATTGATGACTGCTTTTGTGTGTTGGTAGCATGCGGAGTACCTTCCAGTAACACAAATGCTAGTCAGTGGGAGTGAGGCTTCTAGTCAGGCACTGGCTTGACTTCTGTGTTTAATGACATAAGTTTTGTCTTCAGCAATAAAGCCTTGCCATCAGGTTGCGGAGAGTGAGCAATAGCCTTGGCAATAGCCTGTGATGTTTGAAGGTTTCTTTGAGGCCCCTGTGGTCAATGACTTAAGATGTAATCAATTCTTGGCAGTGGAGATTTTACTTGATGGCATAAGATGTCTATTTGGGGCATTGTCTCCCCTATTATTTGATGACTTTATTTAGATCCCTTTCATATATTCATATATTCAAATATATTTCAGGAAGTTTCTACAATAGTAGAAGTTTTGTGAAATGGCCTTTAATTACTAGCTGTTCCTCCCATATTTCTTCTTTTACTCACCTCTCTCATCATCCTCCCTCTTTCCACTCACAATACATTCTATTTCCCCTTCCTTGGGAGGGTCCCCTCCCAAGGGGCTCCCCTCTGGTCCCTTACTAGGTACCTAACCTCAGTGGTAATTTGGATTGTAGTACACCTACCAAATGCTTAAAAGCTGACACAAAGGAATGGAGATGGGCTGGAAGGGAAGGCTGAGAGGGTCAACAGTAAAGAGCTCAGCTGGGTCTGCATAAGAGGCGGAAGTCTCCGGGTAATGGTGGTAGGTCAGGAGGAGGGCTCTTGAAGGCAGGCTTCAGTAGAGCTTCAGAGTTAAGTCTGAAGAGGCTGGGCTGAAAGGGTTAGGGGCTAAAAGGGTTTCACACCAAGAGGTTGAGCCTACCCCTTCTCTTTAATGGCCAGTCTTTCAAATCTGGTGTTCATTTTATGCTTACAGCACATCCCAGTTTGTGCCAGCCACCCTGGAAGTACTCTACAGCCACTGTGCGATTCTGTACCATTAGTTATTGTAGTAATGAGAGCTGTGATACCTGAGTGCACACCTTGTCATCATCTCTGAATTTTTAAAACAAAGAAGCATATATCCATAGAAAACGAGTCGCCTTGCCTTTATCTCTTTATTATGAATGGATTTGGGGACCTGGCTGGTTCTCAGACAGTTATATGGGATTTGGACACAGTTGGGTTGGTGGGCACGGCATACATAATGGTATTTGAGACTATTGTGCCCACACCTGAGCTGGGTCGTCCTTATCTTTCATGGAACAGATATCATTAAGAGTCTACCACCCTGTGCCAGTCTTTGCTAAGGTGTTTGTGAAAACAGACTACATCTCTGACACCACGAGTCTACACAGATGGAATCATAGAAGTCTCAAAATAATCTGCAGGAGTGTGTAGAGCTTGGAGAAGGTGGCCAAGGGCCCTTTCTTACTTTCATACTAGCATTCATCTTTTCCTTTCCTGTTTCCAGCAGTGAGGGAATGTGTTGTTTACAGAGCACTTGAAAACAAAAATAAAACTGATGGGAATTTGCTCTGCTTTTTATCATCACTGTGCACCTGCATGAGATGCAATGCCAGGGACAAAATATTTGAAGGCTTGCAGAATGCACAGTTGTAAAATAAAAGCTCTTCTGAGCCGAAGACATTTAATTCTTGAAATCCTCCCTCTGCCTGGGAGCAGAGCCTCACCAAAGAACTCGATAGTCATAGGTCTCCTCCCTGGAAGCAAATTGGGAATGCTGACTCCTGTCACTGGTGATGAGAGGTCAGAGCCACACCCAAACACTTGACAGACACTGTTCAAAGATCTACTGTGTCTCCCATCTGTTCTAAGCACGTGCACATCCCCACAGAAGACTTTTGTTTTTCCCACCAAGAACCCTTTCTCTCCCATCTCTCCTTAAGATTGCAAATGCCAAATTCTAGTCACCTCCTTGAGTTACATTTCACTGTGAACTCTAGTAACTATAATTTTATCTTTTCTCTTGATACCTTACTGTTAACAGCTTAATTTATACTTTTTGTTCTCTTTTTATTTCTGGCATTGGGAACTAAACCCAGGCCTCTGTCCATGCAAGGTGGCACCGCACCCATGGAGTTATATCTTCAATTAACTTACAACCTTTTAAGTAATAAAGTTAAGAGGGCAAAGAAAAACATTGTCCCTCAACAAACTCCTCAAATGTGGGGAGTTTTAGGCACTCAGATTTCTGTGCCTGCTCTAACCTCTAAGGAGGCCTCCTTCTGGAAGGAGCTAGTTCCCCAGAGAAGTCTGAAGTTCATATAAATTAAGGAATACTGGATCTAGACTAGGAAGAACATAGCTCTTCTCCTATGCTTTTGGGAAGGTATTTGAATCCTAAAGGACACTGATTAACCAGTGATGTCTATCAAACACAGCAGGGTAAAGGGGTGGGATGAGGAATTTGGTAGATATTTGCCACAAGTTGCATGTAGTTGCCCTCCTGTAGTTCTTTAAAGTATCAGTAGTGTTTTGTTTGCTTCCTTTCCCTTCTGAGACCTTCCTTTTGATAGTTTTTAGAAAACCATCAAAGAACTTTGTGCCATTTCTCTCGAATCACATACCTCCCTCGAGTTCAAGAACATACTAAAGAGCCAAGAGTCTCTGTCAGCATCTGCCCATGGGGTTTTGCCTCTTGGCTTAACTTGTTTTTCCATTCTTTGTCTTCAGAGTTCTGGAAAAAAGCTTGAGGGTGATTCATTAGCCCTATGCGCCAACTTGAAAACAAAGGAATCTCTAGCATGAGCAATAAAAGAAGACAGTCAGCATATGATGTTACTGCATTCCCTTTCTTTCTCATTCACAGCCGTTCTTTTGGAACACTTTCTAGGGCTGAATCTCCATGCTGCTTGGCATTTGAGACGAAAAGAATAGGGCAGACAAAATGCCTGGTCCTTGGGAAGTCAACTGTGAGCACTGGATTTCATCAGGCAACAAGCATGTGTTAAGTGCTGTGATGAGGTGGGGGGGGGCAGTGCTAAGAGAGTGTAAAGAAGGAAGAGGCACATATGTCTGGAGTGGTGACAGAGTGTTTCCTGAAGTGTTAATCCTGTCCTCCCTCATGTGGGTTCGTTAATTCTATAAACTTATAACTACTGAGCATGCCCCGTGTGCCAAGTTCTGATCCAGGAATGTGGGTTGCATGGGTGAACTATACAAAGATCCCTGCTCTCTGGGAATGTGCATGATAATAGAGGAGCCAGATGGGGAATACCCAGGCAGCAGACAAGGATCACCATGTCAGATTTATTAGCTGACAAAATGGGATTGGAGAATGTGGTTTGGCTAGTGATGTAACGGCTTCTCCCTTCCTTTCCTACCTTCTACAGGGAAGATGGAACATCCTTATCCTGTCCTACTCAGGCCAATTAGGAAGTAGGTCCTGGTCCCTGACTCACACATGCTTTTCCTAACTTCACAGTGTAAACAAACCACCCCTAAGAGAAGTGCAGTGATGCAGGGACTGCAGTGGTCACAGTGGGTTGAGAGGCAAACAAGGAAAGAGAGTGCTTCTGTCTCAGGATGGGGGAAGGAGGCAGTGGGAGCCTCTTTATTTAGGTTAGGAAAAAAATTCAGAGAGGGAAGCATTAGATGAGGAACTGTTCACTGGGCAAAGAGCAAGGCTGGGTTTCAACCCAAGGAAGAGTAGACACCAAAGCATAGATTATGCATAGAAAGCCCTAGTAACATTAGCATCTTACCTCATTAAAGGACAAGATCACGATTTAAAGATCTTAATTAGTTTATTTCTTTATTTTTAATTCTAGAGCTGTGAACCATTTCACTTCATAGAATGGAGTAAGTATTCCTGTGAGCTGAGCAGAGGAAGCAGTTTTTATAGAGAATCCTGAAGGAGCAAAGAACAGAAGCAAGCTGGTCATTTCAGAGTTACTTTCCTTGTGAGGTAGGAACTGGGGATGGGGGCAGAGCAGAAAGGCAGCTGGTTGGTGAATATCATATTGCCCTTTTAACATCAGGATTAGGGCAGAAGAAATGATATCATGTCATTTAAACCAACTTGATTTGAGAACTCAGGTTTGCTCTCATTCTCTTGGTTTTGTGAGGCTCGGACAGCTGACTTCCGGTTTTGTGATATGGAAACTTAGTGTGGATGATCCATTTGATATTCTTTTCTTACTTTAAAACAACGTATTTATTTATTTTAATCATGTATCTCTGTGTGGGCTTGTGCAAATAAATGCAGTACCTGCAGGGGTCAAAAGAGGGCGTCAGAGACCCAAGCTGGAGTTAGGAGAGACTGTGAGCCTCCTGACCTGCATACTAGGAAAAGAAGGCCTCTGATCCTCTGCAAGAGCAGTATAGGCTTTTTTGTTGATGTTGTTGCTTTGTTTGTGTTTTTGAGACAGGGTTCCTCTGATGTAACTCTGGCTGCCCTGGAACTCACTCTGCAGACCAGGCTGGCCTCGAACTCACAGAGATCCGCCTGCCTCTGCCTCCTGAGTGCTGGGGTTAAAGGTGTGCCCCACCACTGCCCAGTGAGCAGTATAGACTTTTAACCTTTGACCATCTCTCCAGCCTCTTGATTTTCAATGTAGTGTTTCAGGGTCCAGTGTAGGATCATAGTCCAAAATAATGGCCTCCTGCCATGCTTGGAAAACCACGCTGGGCATTCTTGCCTTCTCCCTCATGCCCTCCCACCTATCATCTGTTCTAGTCACTGCCGTAGCACCCACTGTCCCATAGCTTTTTGTACCTGTACCCTCCTTCTCACTTCTTGCCTCACACTCTATCCAACACAGAAGGTCTTCAGGAACCCGTGGGGCACTTTTGTGTGCATGCACCGAGAGTATGATTGCCTACAGAGAGAATGGAACCCGTAAATTCAGTCCCTTGGGGGTTCAGGGTAGGCTCCAGGGGATTCCTGCTCAATCGACCAATGGAAGTGGCAGCCTTCTCCCTCTATCTTCTTACAGCAGCTTTTTCTCTGTTGTGTTCACGTCTTGCAGTTTTTTAAAAAAAATATTTACTTGTTAGAATTTTCTTCTCTTATATATTACATTCCAAGACCTTTCCACCCATCCCTTCATTCCTCCCAGCTCTGCACCCCCATCTTCCCTATCCCCCAAGTCTATACCCCATCCTTCCACTCCTACCTCATCTCTCCCCCAAGGTTTTCTTTTAAGAACCAAATTGCTTAGGAAAAATACTTTTTAAACTCTTCCTACTGTTTAAAAGTAAAAGACTTTTTAATCCAAACAATTTTAAAACTCTTTAGAAACCCATTTATGTGAGCACTACGATTTCTGGATATGTTTCCCTTTATTTAACTTCAAAGTAATTAGTCAAAATAGCTTGGATCTGAGACAGATTTCAAAGCTGTACACTTTCAAAATGGCTCGTACAGATAGAATGCAAAGATAGATGAACCATTTTATTGTCTCAAAAACACTGGTTTCCCAGCAGATGAATATGGGTCTAGGCAATAACTTCATATTATTGCAGAACTGGCTACATATTTTTAAAATTAAAACATCTGTGCAATGTGCAAATGGATTGAAATGTTTTCTTTATCAATAATAAGGAAACTATTTTGCAAAACTTTTATCCCAGCCCTCTCTCCCAAAGGATCATGACTATGCTAACAGCATCTTTGGCTGTAAACAGTACTTGGTGAGTGAACCTAGTTCTTTTGTATTGTTGTTGTATCCCATAATAAGGGCCTGAGGCATATATTGACCTATCCCTCTTTAAAAGAGGCCCCAGAAATATTTGGTCTAAAGTCTTATTAAAATTTCTTAAGGGAAGAGCAGTTCTAACTAGTCTATTTGGCTCTATATCTCAAGCTCTTAACCATGGCTCTACTTACCCCATTCCCAGTATTCATAACCCAAGGAATCTGTCTATATATAACCCTTGTACCAGTCACTATTTTTCTTGCTGTGACAAAGTTCATGACAAAAATAAAGAATGAAGTCTTTACTTTGGCCCAGGTTTGAGGGCACAGTCCATCATGGAGGGAAGGCATGGCAACGGGAGCATGAAGTAGCTGGTCACATTTCATCACTAGTCAGGCAGCAGAGACAGATGAATGCTGGTGTTTTGCTCAGTTTCTCATTTTATTCTGTTTTAGGACTCCAGACAATGGAACCATGCCATCAGCATTTAGATCAGATCTTTGCACCTCAATCAATTCAGTTTAGCCACTCCTTCACACACCCATCACAGACAAGAATACCCAGATCTTTGTTTCTGTGATGAGTCTAATTACCATCAAGTTGACAATCAAGGTTAACAATCCATCACATACAACCTATTCTACTCTGTTTGAGTAGTTCTCAACCAAATAATTATGATGTCTTCCAAATCAGTTGCCAGACAAGAGTATAAGAACTTGCCACTGATTACAAACCCTGACTGATAGGAACTAGTTGAGATAATAGAGTGGATCTGGGATTATTGGTATGTAGTGTCATATCACTGCCAGCCAATTTTTATTCATATCTTCTTCTTGGGTGGGACAAATGGGGAAATGTATAACTGGAGACTAAGAAATTACACAATCCAGATGAAAGATAGCATTTTTGACATTCTTTAGGATGAAGATGACCTTTAGTCCTAAACTAAATATTATCTTTATGTGTGGCCACTCTAATGGGAAGTAGCTTAGACATATGTCACTCATCAATGTCAACTACTCGAGGGCTGCTGTTATGATGTATTTCTGCTGTAGTTTCATTTCTATTATTGTGATAAAATATCTTGTCAAAAGTAACTTAGTAGAGAAAGGTTCATTTGGCCTATAGTCGCAGGTTATAGTCCATCAAATCAGGAAAGTCACAGGGTAGGAACTTGGAGCAGCTGTTCACATCCACAGATAAGAGCAGATAAAAGTGATGCATGCTAGTTCTCTCCATACAGTTCAGGATGCACTGCCTAAGGAATGGTGTCACCCACAAATGGGCTGGGTCTTCCTATATCAATTAATAACCAAGACAATCATCCAGGGACATACCCATAGGCCAACCTGCCTTTGACAATTTCTCCTTAAGACTTGATTCCCCAGTGATTCTAAATTGTGTCACATTTACAGTTAAAACTAACTAGTATGCTCAAACATGCGCATGAGTCAAAGGCTTGGTATTGGTACTGTTCTGAGAGGTTTTGAAGCTTGAAGATATTGACTGCTCCCTGACAACATGAAGTAAACATCCTTTTTCTCCACATGTTCACACTGACATGGTGTTCCACCCAAAAATGTGAAGCCGAACAATCCTGGATTGAGTCTTCTGAAACTGTGAGCAAAAGTGACCCTTCCTGCTTTAATACCTTTCAGGTATTTTGATCATAGCTACCCAGGAGTAACTAACATGGGTGCAAATTGGAAGGGTGAGGGGCAAGAGTGAGGAAAGGAAGCATTCCTGCACAGCAACTGGAAGAACTAACGTCTATGTCAGAGTCAGACTTATAAATTGAAACTTATGGAGACACAATAGCTTTTATTATGAGATGAGATTGTTTTCAAATGTATGCTTGTCTTTGGAAATATGAGTTGGGTGTATTTGATTTTAACAGTTAGGAGAAAGTCAACAGGGAGAGTTATGAGCTTTTTCTCTGTTTTTTACTTGTAGAAAAACTTCCAAAGTGTGGCAGAATAATCTGAGATAACTCATGAGGCGTGGGTTGCCACAGGGCAGGGCTGAGTCTTGCTGTAGCTTCCTCCAGTTCCCAGTCCGTCTAAATGAATTTGTCTTCAAGATACTGACTTTTGGGGGAAGACGAAAGATCACTGGACAAGCCCAGTGTCTTTGGACTAGGGTGGGGTTGCTCTATAGATTTCTGGAGGATGTAGAGAAGTAGGTAACAGAAGGTGCTTTTTCTAACAGTCGTGAGCCTGAAAAGCAGAAAGTGAGACAGAATTGTGGTATGCTTACAGGGTACTAACCCCAAAGTATTTTCCCAGGGACACTCTAGGAAAACATTAGTTTTCTTTTGAATCCTTTACATGTGCTCCTAGTAGATCGGGAAAAAAAATGTCCTTGCTCCCAAACTGGACCCGACTTAAAATATTTATAGGACAGGAGCCTCTTAACTGCTGTTTAAGCCTCATCTACTAAATTTAAACAGTTTTGCCTCTGCTTTAGTATAAAGCTGTTAAATTAAGGAAAGAATTAAGACAATTATGCAAATAATTTAGCCTTCCAATATAGTTTTCCATGAAAAATTGATCTAATTAAGGAAACAGATTTTCTCGCTTGAATTTTCTCCAAGCTCCTTTTGTGTTACGTTACTCGAGCCATTGCCTGTGAGGGGACTTACTATTGACATTACTGGGTGATGGGATTTCTTTGGGGTGGGGAAGATCATAATCGAATTAATGAAATGGCTGGCTGCATTTCCAAATTTTAGGGGAGAAGTTAATTCAATATTAATTTCCCCATATTTATATTTAATTCAGCATTACAAGTAGATGGCTCTTTGATGGTGGAAATCACCTTGATTGGCCTTCATAAAACTTGGATGAAGCTCTGGGGGTGCAGCTTGGTTGGTTGAGTGCCTGCTGAGTTTGCATGAAAACCTGGGTACTGCCTGCAGCACTCTAAAATCTATGTGTAGTATACACCTATAATCCCAGCACCTGGGAGGTAGTGTTAGCATTGTAAATTCAGGGTCATCTTTGCTACATAGCAAGTTTAAAGCAAGTGTGGCCTGGGCTATGTGAGACCTTATCTCAAAAACCAAATGAAGAGTGCTGGGGAAATCTGGCCTGCTTGCCTAGCCTACCTGAAATCTCCAGGACAGCAAGTGTCTCCACCTCACACAAAACATGGAAGGTGTCTGAGGAATGACACCTTAGGTTGTCCTCTGACCTAAACATGCATGCACTATCGCGTGCACGTGTGTACTCGCACACAGACATGTACTCCCTACCCTCACCCTCTCCCCTCCACAAATACTTGGAATAAAGGAAGTTAGGACCTCTGTGGGTGATCATCAATTCAAGATGGGACAATTCAAGCACAACAGCAAGCAGAGTCTGTCAGGGCTCCAGAAGCTGCCCTGTCACCCCCACTCAAGGCGGCCACAGCCCTTCAAGTGTTTGCGGAACAGGAGATGCTACATTGGCGCTGGTCCAGCAAGGAGAACTACGAGAATCCAGAATCCTTGGAAAGACTCAGCAGTGGTGACAGATGTGGAGGAACTTAATAGAACAGGAAACTAGGGTGGGGTTGCTCTATAGCTTTCTGGAGAATGAAGAGAAGTGGGTAATAGGGGTTATCTGGGTTGCAAGAGAAAATGTGGCAGAATGGGAAGATGTGTTTGACTCATGACTTGGAAAAGGTGAGCTGGGAGCAGAGTCTGGTGGAGCAGCACCTCTGCTGGGCAGGCCAGTGGCGCCCCATTGCTCATACTTGGCGCACAGATTCAGCCTGACTAGAGCGGCCTGGAGGAATGAGTCTGGAGGAGAATCATTAATAGAGAAGCAAGGGGAAAACCACAGCAGAGAGACACAGGAGCTGGCCTGCTGGGCACCATAGCTATCAGACAGGCCAGGGGCCACCACTCAGCCCACAGGAGCTGCCTGAAACATGGAGGAGTCAGACAGTGGTGGAAGTCTGGGATAGAGGATCAGAGCTGAGGACAGAACTCACGATGGCAGCCCTGATTTGTGGACTGAAAGAACTACATTGTTGCCTAGTCAGGCAGGAGGAATTTTGTGAATTAAAAGTGGTTAGGAGGATGCAGGGTCAGTAACACACCCGGAAAGTCAGCTGCTGTGAGTGGAGATGAAGGAAAGCTGAGCGAGCTCACAGGCTCTGCCTGCACTGAGGACACTGAACTGGAGACCCAGTCACAACCAGGATAGAGGACAAGGGAGCTGGGTCTCACTGAAAGGGAAGGGTGCTTGGGTTCCATGAGGCTGTGGCCACAACCTGGCCACTCAATAGCAACCCACCAGGCTGGAGCTGCCACTCTGGGAATGGAGTGTACACACTGTGAAAAAAAGGCAGACCTGGGGACTGGGCAAACAGGGAAATGGCCAGTGGGCAAGTGACACTAAAAGACACATGGATGGAGGCAGGGACAGGTGTAGGTGTGGACCCAGGGCAGACAAAGGATAGGTCCTCAGCCTCCCATTAGACCATCTAGCCTCTCCATTGCTTTCCAGGCCATTATGTCACTCCCATGGCCAAGGCTGCCACTTATATTTCCCTGCCTGGAGTTCAGGGGCCTGCGTGAAGTCCAGGTGCCTTCATGACATCTGGGTGCATGTGAGAGGACCAGATCCCTGTGGGATAGCCAAGTCCCTGCAAGAGGGCCAGATGTATGCAGGAGGTCTTGGTGCCTGTGTGATGTCTGGTATACCTGTATGGTGCCTGCTTGGTGTCTGGGTGCCTAGACATTGTGCACATGTGGGAGGCCCTGGTAGTTACAGGATGTCTGGATGCCTGTGGGAGACCCTGGTGCCAGTGGGAAGTCTAGGTGTCTACAGGAGGCCCTGGTACCTGTAGGATGTCCAGGTGACTGTGGAACATCTTGGGTGCCTATGGGAGGCATGGATGCCTTTGGGAAGTCTTGGTGCCAGCAGGATGTTCAGGCATCTGTGGAATACTCAGGTGCCCATGGGTCATCCTGGTGCCTGTGGGATGTCTGAGTACCTGAGGGAGGCTCTGGTACTGCTGGATGACCAGGGGGTACCTGCATGATATTGAGGTTCCTGAGGATGCCCTGGTGCCTGAGGGAAGTCCTGGTGCCTGAGGGAAGTCCTGGTGCCTGCAAGAAATCTGGGTGCCTGTGGGAAGCCCTGGTGCCTGTGGGATGACTGGGTGTGTTGACACCCAGGGGAATATCCATCATCAGAGCAGCCTGCTGCCACCAGGAACTGTGGTGATGCCATGATTCATTCTCCAGCCACACTATCTGGACTTAATTTTTTTTTTTTGAGGGAACAGGGGAGGGTGGCTTAGGGAGGAATGAGTCAAGGGTGTTATTGAGATACAACTCAATTTATTAATTACAGTATTATTAAAAAAACAAAACTTTGAGGGTAAATATGGATGAACAAGTGTAAGTTGGTCTAGATTTAAAGCCATAGAAATCAGTTTCAGAGTTGACAGCTAGAGCAGAGTGGAGACACAAAGTGAAAATGAGCCATATATGCTTTTGAAAAATTTCTTGTCAAAGAGAATAACTGACAAATTTTAGGGAGGAGATGCCAAATCTGAAGTTTCAGAAAGTTTCTTTTGTTTGTACAAAGGGAATATAGATAATAGAAATACTATAAAACCGTGATCAAGGGAACAGAATGCGAGGTTAATTTACACTTGTTGGTTAGGAGCTTTTGTTTCAAGCTTAGGCCTAATGCTTCTGGCTGTATTGTGAGCGGGCAAGTTTCTTGACTTCTCTGGGTTTTAATTTTCAGCGCTACAAAGTTTAACATT
The DNA here is from genome assembly GCA_026225945.1 of Cricetomys ansorgei. NCBI lineage: Eukaryota > Metazoa > Chordata > Mammalia > Rodentia > Nesomyidae > Cricetomys > Cricetomys ansorgei. The sequence continues at coordinate 5,148,522 of JAMJFZ010003875.1, forward strand.
CCCTGCCTTGTAGTGTGGCTGAGGAGAGAGACTAAGCTGGTGTCTGTAAAGGCTTGTGAGAGGTGTTTGCCTAATCGTTACACTCCATACACGTTAAATCCATATTGCAATGGGGTGCTGTAGAGAAGGTTCTCTTAACTCGACCTCCCTGGTCTATATCTCTATGTTATCTTTTTTGCAGCAGAGGTCAGTAAAGCAAAACTTCTGTTTCCAACTCCATTCCTCCTGTTCTCTCTCTAACCAGCATTCTCAAGGTTTCTTTTCCCATTATTATTCCCTTAAATCTTTTTTTTAGATACTTTTAAAAAGTACCTTCTTGATCCATAAGATTTTATTACTGCAGATGTCCTAGATAAATTATTTATGTGCCGTCTAAATCATTTTGGCAATATCTCTGATCTAGCACAGCAGACAGAGAACTGTCTATACCCACTGTGGCCTCATCTAATATAGAGTGTTTTAGTTTATATACCAGTGGCTCTTAATGCTAAGATGCTACAAAACATCTCCTGTGGACTGTAGACCCTATAATAACCTCTTACTTAGTTAATATCTACACTGTATCTAACAGACCCTTTCAGATTAATATTTGCAGGGGTCATCTTTTGAAATACCCCCAAAGCTGTTTTACACACAGCCTTTCTTTTTGTTCTTTTTTAAAAGAGTACACGTTGTTTTAATTAATTAATTAATTAATTGATTTCTGCACATGAGTGTGCTCCTGGAAGTCAGAGGAGAATTGATGAGATTCTGTTCTCTTTCTATCAGGTGGGATTCTGGATATAAATCTCAGGTCACTAGGTTTGGCTGTAAGCACTCTGACTTGCTGAGCCATCTCATGGGCCCCTTTTCTTTACTTTTCTAACATGCTACCCATCTTTAGGAAATTCTGATGTCAAAGTAAATCTAGAATCTGCTACCAGCATGGTAGGAGCAAACTTCTGTTACTGATGCCTGACCCAAAGCGGGTATGTAGTCCTGGGAATTAGGATCCACACAGGAAATATCATTCTGGAGCAGAAATGACCTAATCCAAGAGCCCTGGTGCTAGGACTGTCTCCTGGGGCCCACAGTTAAATCTAATGCTTATTTCCAGGCTATTGTTTTATCTTTTCAACAAGCTGTAAGACTACTGTGACAATTCTCAGACAGATTGAGAATTCTGTTAATACAATGGTTCTCGACCTGTGGGTCGAGACTCCTTTGGGATTGAATGATCCTTTCACAGGACTGGCTACAGCAATCCTCCTGCCTCAACATCTCAAGCATTGCAACTACAGATGTAAGCCACAAAACCTAGCTCTTTGTCTTCTTTCTCTCATTGTTATGGAATCCATCTCAGTTCTAACGGCTGAGACAGTCATGTCCCTCAGTTGGCAGAGGGTGGGTATTCCTGGAGGTGAATAGACTTCTTCAGGCTCTTGCCTTTCTCTTCCTGCCTACAGCAGGCATTGAGAATGTGGGAATCAGCTCCAACCACAGGGCTGGCCTTCTGGGTGGATTTTACAGCAGCACACAGATATTTCCTGCTGGCCCAAATGCCTGGGGTTGTAGGTCTGGAACATGTATTAGTGGAGTAATGTCTGGGGAGAAAAGGGCGATAGCATGGAAACCCTGGCTGCTATGACAACAGCTGGAATAATAAACAACCTCTGTCCCCTTAGCAAAATCATGGTGTTTGGCCTTGTGGTAACACTTAGAAAGGAAATGTGTAATACGCCAGTTAGATCTTATGTTTGTCTTGGGCTCTATTCTTTTTTTTTTTTTCTCTTGGGTTACAGAGATTTGCCAAGTGCCTCACTGGACAAATAGAAGCACTTACACATCATCTAATACCTCAGTCACTCACCTAGACATTTTTAAACAACAGTAAATCAGGGTGTGTGGATTGAAAAGTCAGAAACACCACTCTCCCTTCTCATACTCAGCCTTCTAGAGTAACTGCCACTATTGAGGCCTTCGTGAAATTCTCTCTCTCCCTCTCTCTCTTTCTCTCTCTCTTTGTCTCTCTCTCTCTCTCTCTCTCACACACACACACACACACACACACACACACACACGTTGTTAACTGGGTTTTCTGTTTTATTGCTTTGAGTGGATAGGACTTAGTAGGGTCTAATCAATCGCTAGTAACTCTCCCCATTCTTACATATATGTGCTATAATGATAATGATTCTTCCTTATAATTTCTTGAACACATCCGAGAGTCACTTAGCTTTCTGTCATGTGTTCAAAGGTCCATCCCAGTAGAATTCAGCCTTAATCTGTCTTTGAATTCAGTTTCTGACTCCAGCTCTGACCATGGTGATGTGGTCTGTTCTTACAAATTTCTTGCACCTTATATTCTTTGCAGGTCTTGGTTTGCTCTGGGTTGGGAAAGAGGAAATTAGAACTAAAGTCTTGCCTGACCACTCTGTTGTAATCTGTAGCAAGGGCCCACATGCTGGCTCTTTGGGAAAATCCCTTCAACATAATTTGATAAATTTCCTAATCCCCAAACCCAAGCCCAGACCTTGAGGGCATCCCTTGTGGCCTGCTACCCTTCTGGCTCCATACACCTTCTACAGAGCTCATTTGGTCCAGTACATCCTAGATTTGTCCAGGAAAGGCACCATCCTTGAAACTCTACACATAAAGACCTTACTCTGATCCATCCTCACTCATGTAGCTCTCTCTTTTGAACTTTGCTGTTGATAAGAATGTTTTTGTTTGTTTTAGCTCTTCTAGACTTGTTTTGGGTGGTGGTTTGACTATAGAACTCCTTGAATGACCTAAAACCAACTTTAAGGCCATTGTAGGTTTCTTCCCTAGGTCAAAATAAGCCTTATTATAGATATACGCATCCCTGGGTCCATGGGATGCTGCTGGGGATGTAGATGGAACTGCTCTGTGTGTGTGGCTGGATCAGGAACTTGGGTCAGGGCCAGACATCACTGTGCTTCTGCATTCAAAAGTAAACTCTGTGGATTCTGAGTTTGTTGACTGAAAAAAGTTAGCTTTCTAGGTCATTAGGAAAATATAGTTATCGATGTAGGAAAATAGTGGTTAATTGAAGTTGGCTTATATTTTTACAATATTTAGCTAAGAGATCCATGGATCTCCATGTATATTCTTGATGTAGGACTTGAAAATAGTAGAGATGAATACGTCCACTGTAGGAAGTTCATGCCCCCTTTAGCAGCGCAGCCTTGCAGGAGGGTTCTGACTGTCCTTCATTTCTCTGCTCAGCACCACAGACTCTAGCCAGCCCCCTACCTTTTATTCCTCTCTAAGCTACAGGCAGGCTCGTCTAGCTTCGTATCCACACTTCTTGGGCAACTGAAAAACAAAAACCATGACTGTATTTCTACCCTTGTGAATTTCCTTCCAAAAGATCTTCTCTGGGGGGTTTCAAACTCAGACAATTTTAACCTATGGAGGTTAGAGAGAGAGAGAGCTTCATCATGAAGGACCTTGGTGCGTGAGTGAGTTCAGGACTGTCTTTAGAGTTAGTGGGTGCTTGTCATTCACTGTTTTCAGCTTTAAACACGAGCAGAATTCAAAGACAACTGGGAAAATCCTTTCTAGTCATCTACTTGTGTACACTAACTTCTTACCACATGCACTCATCTAGAATGCTAAGCTGTCTTCTTTTTTGATGGCTTTCTTGCTTCTCCAACAGCTGTATTGTTAAACCATTGTTCTACTGGTACTGATGACTAAGGTAAGTCTTTAAAATTATTAGCTATTAGTATTGTAGTAGATAACCGATAACCCTTTAACACACAGCCTCTCGTCATCATACAAGTATCCCTAGAAATGTGACTGCTGCACTGAGAGAACGTATATTTTATATTTTGATAGGGGAAATATTTTGTGTTTTGATAGATAGAACCAAATTGCCATTAAAAAAATTGTGGCAATTTACACTGGTTCTAACCTCCCCCCAAACACTTGCCTGCACTGCATATTGTCAAGCTAAGCTAATTGGGTCTATTCTAATCTAATTGATGAAAAATGATCCCATTCCTGTTTTAATTTGCATTTCTGAGATCGCTAATGAAGTTGAACATTTTTTCATGCATCTACTAGTCATTTGCAACTTGTGAATTGTTTATATCCTCTGATAATTTTTCTTGTTTTATGTTGAGAACTTGTGTTCTTCAGTCATAATGGCTTGACTGGAAGATATATGGCAAATATTTTCTTGCCATCTGTGAATCTCAAGATGCTTTTATGATAAACAGACAGATGACTGAAGCCAAAAGATTATTCTTTTCCTTTTTATTTATTTATTTATTTATTTATTTATTTTTGGCAATATCTTGTCATACAGCCAAGGCTGGCTGGAACTCATTACATAATTCAGCCTGTCCTTGATGATTCTTCTGCCTCAACTTCTTGTTCTTGAGTTGCAATTACAAGCAAGCATGTGTTTGGTTGTGTGTGTGTGTGTGTGTGTGTGTGTGTGTGTGTGTGTAGAGTATATAGACCAACTTCATGTATTGTTTCCCCCCACGTCCCTTCTTTTGAGATATGCTCTCTGATTCTTCCACAGCTTGAGCTTGACAAGTAGGCTAGTCTGGCTGCCCACAGAGTCCCATGATCCACCTGTCCCGGCTTCGTAGTTCTGTGATTATAAATATGGGCCTCCGTGCTTGGAATTTTTATGTGGTTCTGGGATTAAACTCAAGTCCTGACGCTTGTGCAGAAGGCACTTATGGCTGAACTGGCTCTCCAGCCCCAGGGTTTCTTCAGGCTGTTGTCTTTGGAAAGTATTAAGGAATTGTGTTACTCAAAGAAGACTGGCAGCTGCAACAAATTATCTGCATATCTATTGTTTCAATCAGTAAAGGATTTTTTTAAACTGTGAAATAGTCAACAGAGTGTTCATGATAAGCAGTTTCTAGGTAGTGACTCTTGGGCCCGGGATCCTTTCACTGTGGTCCTGTTCTCCTCTAAGTCCTCATGCAGTTGAAGAGAAGGAAGGAGAAGGGAAAAGGGAAGAGAAATGGAGAGGAGGGAGAGAGGAGGGAAGGGGAAGGAGAGGGGAGAGAGCAGGGAAGAGAGAAAGATGAGAGAGAGAGAGAGAGAGAGAGAGAGAGGGATTGATTTTCTCTTGATATTATTATGGCTAGACTTGGAAGAGTGACGCATTACTTCCCCTATATTTTTTCTGGCTCAAACACAATTATATGGCAAGAGAAACTAAATGTGGAGCCTCCTCATGAGCCTGCAGGAACAAGTGAGCATAGCCAACCATGCTACGTAAGTGAACAGACTGACAACTGAATGTATACTTAAGTGTATGCTTAAGCCATAGTTGCCTTGTGTTACTGATGAATGCCAAACGGTCCTTTGGAAGACACAGGGATGATCCCTGAAAAAGAACCTTCATAAGGCAGAGGTCCATTTGAATGCCAAGAGTCGTGATTCCCTCGTTCCTGCCTATGAAGTTCTCCGATAACAAAACATATTTAAGGTCTTCTTCAAAAAGACCAGGCCTCTTCTGTAGTTATATTACAGGAGTAAGAGGTAATCTCTCAGTTCTAAAAATAGTCTGGAGGTTTATCTGCCTTTCTCAGAAGTTTTTAGAGATGAGTGAAAAACAGTGATTGAACAGAAGGGTTGGGATCAAGTGGCCTCTGTAAGACTTGGGGATAGAGATAGTAAGATGGGGAGGGGAGTGTTTGGCTGAGAATGCAAAGGTCAAGCTAGAGCCAGGGTAGAGCTGAAATCGGTATCTGTCAGGGTTGGGAGCACTTTAACTCTTGTCAAGACTGACTTCTAGAAAATGAAGTAGGAAAGAAGGAGGAGAAACCAGGATAGACTATAGCGAGGGCTTCTGACCTTTGTGCAACAGGACGGAGTGAGACAATGACCTAGGTTGGTGATAGAAACAGCAATCATTGCTACCCTCAAAAGTGGATGTGGGTTTCCACATACCTCGAACAGTTGGATCTGGCTATCTTCAATAGCCATGATGGCCCTTCTACCCTTGGGGAATATATGTCTCTATGTCATTGGGAAACAGTGCATTATCATCTAGGTGGCTTCCTGAGATTTGACGTTTGTCGTGGAGTCCCCAAAAGTGTTTGGTTAGCTGGAGAATTTATCAGTGGATGTTCATAAGCAAAATAACAGCGAATAGTCTCTGTACAGTCTCTGTTTCCCTGTTTGTAAAACTTGAGCACTGATGGGAATGCCTTTAGAAGACTCCACCAGCATGCACAATGTGAGATGCTGAGGTCAGCAAGGGTCTTAACCTGTTTTCTTTACTAAGGGTAAGAACTAAGTAAAGAAGATGGCAACTTCTCTCAGAGCTTCAGGTTCTCTTGATGTACATCACCATGAGAAAATCATTGTCGCTCCTTAGGACTGCTTTGTCATCTGAAAAATGGGGTATGGTTGGTAGGGTTATTTGTCCTTTTATCTTTGACTTTCTAGAAATCTACAGACAATGTATGAAACATGACTTTGTGGAAGAAAATGAGCCCTGACATAATGCAATCAGGATAGTCCCCCCATTTCTGAGTTCCTGTATAATCCAATGGTTTTTGTATTCTTGGTGGCTACTTAGAGATATAAAGACATCCTCCTCATTCACATCGGAAGACCAGAATGTCCAAGGGCAAATTCTACTCCCTACTTTGTTCTGGTGGCTTCACCTACCATTCTTCACATTCCAAACCCAGCCACATCTGATCGTGGAGCCTCAAATAACACCACAGAGATGACACTGGATAGTTGATATACACCTAGGTCAGTGTTTTCATTTTCTGTGTTACAAATTTTGAAAAGTGGCCAAAAGTCATTAAGCAACATTTAGCTCAGAGGAGCTAATGAGCCATTCTGTGAAAGATGACGGAAATGCTGGCCTTCTAAACTGGCTGAACCCCTGGTGGAGGTAGACTATACCCATGACGAACCCTGGGGCTATCTTGGAGAATGCAATTTTCCTAAGTAAGTTAAGAGGTGAGAAGTATGAAAACAAAGTATACATTGGCAGTGAGTACAGGTCTTTGGAACCAGGTAGATACCTGAGAGGGTTTGGTCTCCATTTGTTGGCCCAAGATATGCCTACCATTCTCCAAAACCCAGGCTTCACTGTTTGGGGCTTATGTAAGGCTAGAGGTGTTGGTGTTCAGCCAATTGTGTTTTTACCCATTTAATCCACCAAGCAGGACAAGATTGTAGTTATTAAAGACAGCATTATTTAATGAATTAGCTAGCACATCCTAAGCCGGTAATCATTCTCACATTGACCAGGTGTTGTCTCCTCCCCTTTATAAGGGCACATATCGGTGAGATAAAATAATCTACAAACCCAAAGGAAAAATGTGGGTATGGAGCTCAGATCAGGCAAAGAGGATTTCCAAAGCAGAACTTTTTCAGTCAGGGGACATACCCTGGACTCTGACAACTTGGGGGAAGGGTTTTCTTACCATCATTTTGGGTACATATAAGTGGCTAGATATAGAATAAACACATGGTTCTAAAGTTGCCCTGTGATACTCATGATGTCTGCTCATAGCACTGAAAAGCCCTCCTAGAGAGTAAAGCCCCGCAATGCCCGCCTGCAATTTGACACATTTCCTTCTAATTTTCTGATGCTATAAATCTTGTTGCTTATACTTTGTCATTTAACACAGATTTTGAGGTCTATTGTAATTCCTAGTCATAAATTATCACATCTGACTGCTGCATAATACTTCATTACCTCTTAAGTCCAAACTCTCTGGAGACAGGCAATTAGATTGCCTCCGACAATAAATTTCAATTCCTAGCTAGCACATCACTCAAAGTACATCCTTGCAGTTGTCTTATTCCAAAATGCAATTTGTCCCTATGTGTTTAATGTTTTCTTAAGTGTTTTCAAGTATTAGTTCATTGCTTTCTTAAATAGTTTGTAAGTTCACCTCAAGCAGACAGTAATAGAGGCTACCTCTTGAGGTGTTTATGAGTATAAATGAGATCATGTATATGAAGTGCTTAGTACATTACCTGGCAAACAGGAAATTCTCAGTAGCTGGAATAAGCTCTCCAGAGCCTAGAACACATTAGAACTTTAATAAATACCAATTATAGTAATGAGTGTTTGATTACCTCTGGTGATCTGGGGTCTACTTCCCCATAAAGCTAGGTCCCGGAACACTTGAAACATGAGGTATATTGAAGATGGTAATTACCAAGTCACCATTAATCTTTCCAAATTATTCCCCTTTCACAGATGGCGAAACTGAAACTCATAGAGACTACACATTTTGCTTATGATCATTCAGCAGAGTTAGTGGCAGAACTGGGGCTCAAACTCCAGCCTAAAGTCAAAGCTTTTATTTTTAACTATCCTGCAATATTGCCAGCCTGGGGAAGTTATTCAAAATTTGCTATTTCAGCAACAATAGATATGATTTTTCTATTTGGTGGATAATGATTACCAAGTAATGCTTTTGAAGACCTAACATGTACTAAACTCTGCCAAAACTATTTTTAGGATACATTTATGCATATTATGGTACATCTGTTGAAGACTCTTTTAGATAAATGCATTTGTGGAGATACATATAGGTCAGTAGAAACCCTCCTGGCTTCTAGTCTCCGCCTGTCCCCTAACCTAGGCACCTGAATACAAAATACAAACTGAGGATCAGTGTTGTGTTAAGTCTGGTAATACATGGTTTAATGCTCCAAGTTGGAATCCTCTGACTCAAGAGCATTTGAATATAAAGAGGCTTGATTCGGGTGGGGTTACACTGGAGGAATCCGGCTCATAATTCAAGAATCACTGGTTAGAATCTGCCAAGTTTGACAACTAAGGTCCTTATGAGCCCACTGTGTTGCTGTAGCTATTTTTTTGGTGGTGAGGGATGTGTTTAGTTCCTCCTAGGTTGTTCACAGGAGAGAAAATTCTAGGCAGGTGATGAGAAAGTGTCAGTGACTTGAGACTCTGAAGTGGGTGATTGCAGGAAGTGTGAAGCTCCTAGAATAGGCAGGGGTGAGGTTCAGTGAGTACACTGTGCAGTTTCTGCACAGGGCTTTGTGAGAGGCACCTGCAGGTATCCGGGGTAGAGGGGCGGGGGCCTTGCACCACTGAGAGCCAGGCGATCTTGCTGGAAGTTGAGCTGAGATGGTTGACACACTATTGGGGTCTGTGATGAGGATTCTGGGATCCAAAGAAAGTCAGGATGGATGGAGTCTCTGCCTGGCTTGATTTTAAAGAGGCTGAAGGAGACATTGGCCAAGATGTGATCATCATTGCAACATCTAGGCCATAGTGTTTGGGGTCTCATAGGGTTAGAGGTGGTCTAGATGGTTGAACGGAATGCTGAACCCGGTTTTCTTTTCTTCTTCTTCTTAATTATTATATTATTATTCTTACTTATGTTTTGTGGTGATGTGAGTGCAGGTACAAGCATGCCACAGTGCATGTGAAGCAGCCAGAAGACAACTATGTGGAGTTGGTTCTCTCTTTTCACCTTTATCCAGAAATGGAACTCAAGTGGTCAGGTCTGGGCAGGAAGTGCCTTTACCAACTGAGCAGTCTCACCAACCCTGAGTCTATATTTCTGACCCATGAAAGCTGGGTCACAAAGCTGAGTCAAAGCCTCAGCTCCCACTCTTAGTTTTCTTTCTTTCAGCCCTTTGAGACAATGCCTTTTGTAGCCCATGTATGATGGTTAGTCCTGATTGCTAAATTGATGATATTTGAGTCACCACAGAAACATATTTTTGGCCATGTCTATGAGGGATTGTGAAACTAGGTTAATTGAGGTGGGAAAACCCACCCTGAATGTGGCAGCACCATCGCATAGGCTGGGGTCCTGGAGTGAATCAAAAGAAGAATACGAGCAACAGGCTGAACACCAGCATCCATGGTTCTGCTTACTGACTGTGGGTACAACATGGCCAGCAGCCTCTTGTGCCTGCTGCCATGTCTTCCAGGCCACCAAAGATGGTAAGCCAAAATAAGCCTTCCATCCTAACTTTTTTGGTCAGGTATTTTGTGGCTGCAACAAGACAAGTAACAAATATACCAGGCTGGCCTTGAACTAAATATGTAGTCACAAATGATCTTCAAGTTCTAATCCTCCTACCTCCACCTCTTATGTGCTGGGATGAGAGATGTGTGTGACCAAATCCATTTGTACAATGCTGGGGACCAAACCAGGGCTTTGTGCATGGTAAGCAAGCATTCTATGAACTGAACCCCTTTTCCCTTGTGTTTCTATGATTTTTCTAGCCCATTTGAAGACTGAATTTATGATCTCCCCTCAAAGTCCCAAAGTTGAATCAGGACATCTGGCTTTGGAAAGCCACTTAATGCACTTCTGTTACTGAAGGGGCTATAGACTTGGATGGGCTATTCTCAATCTACTATTTGTGGTTATCTCTCCTATCCTGCAGGGACATTTACCCCTCTGAGGACTGTGCTAGCTCCTGGAAGTAGCATGGTATTATTGCCTTGTTGAAAGCGGGTTGAAAACAATCCTTACATTCCAGTGTAATAACAATTCAAATAGGGTACTCACCCCTCCCCGGGGGGCTCAGGCAGGGGTCATAGCAGACTTCTCAGTAGAAGCACCATCTCTGTTATTCCACTTTCAGAGTGGAGAGGGTAAAGAGCTTCAGAAGGAAGGAGCAGTCTGTTCAGGGGCCCAGAGACAGTCAAAGCCAGCCTGCGTGCAGCAGGTTGGAAAGGAAGTCCCACGGAGTATTTTAGCCACGTTAATATTTTAGGACATGATCCAGGGACTATGGGCAGGCTGGAAGGATGGATTTTTATGGGAAGATCAAGCTGCTGCTGAGAAAAAGAGATCTCTGAGCAGGGTAGACATGTTGTAATAGTCCAGATGAGGGTTAGTGGCACAGACCTGGAGCCCAGGCCTGGCTGAGTCCATCAGGAGCGAGGCTTCTTGAGCAGCTGGGCTGAGCTTGTCTGCTTCTACACAGTCAGACCCCTGGGTTAGGAAACAATCAAATCCTGCTGGCTCTCATCCCAAGGCTTGGCTAGGAGCTTCCCTGCCTTTTCCAGGATCCTGATCCTTCATATACCCCTTCCCAAGATCCAAAGTGTCCCATGCTCAAGCTACATTTGAATGCAGCCTATACAGATCCTCCCCTGTGTTTCAACTCATTCCTAGAGTATCTGTAAGGTCTATCCCGAAGGAAGTGCTAGGTAGATCATTGTTGTAGTGTATTGCTTAGGACACAATGGTGTTCAGCACAGATTTCACTCATCCAGATGTATTATTCAATTTGAGTTTGGGTGAATAGGAGTGTGCAGAATCCATAGGCTCTGAGCACCCACTGCAGGCCTCCATGCTCCAGTCACTCTTTCCCTCAGCATCCCAATAGTTTCCAGACTCATCACCACAGGTTTCAGCCCGTGCCCCTTCATTTTGCCATGACTCACTTCTGACCCGCTCTTGACCTCCTCTTCCTCCTCTTGGGAGCTGCAGGCATAAATCTGTGACTCTGGCTGCCGAGCCAAGGCTTCTGTCTGGCTTTGGCCCAATCTGACACAATCCCTGAGCCCAGCAGGGCAGAGGTAGCAGCTTCACCTTGGCCTTAGTTAATTGCAACAGGGGAAAACTAGGCTTCCATAATTTTAGAAGTTGCCATCCTGGTTGAATGTAGTTCCACAGTTCTGTTAGCATCAGGCCTCTCAGACAGGCTGACAAAAGGCCTTGGCTCTGGCAGGCTATTTTGGGAATTTAATTTGGACAAATCAGAGCTTCTTTGAGCTTCATCTATTTCCTCCTTAGTAAAATCAGGAAGTTAAAAGCACTACTCATGGAGATAGCTGATGGGCCAGGTGCATGATACTTGCTGTGGTTTGGGTCCATAACATCACTCAAGGGCCCTTATGTTAAAAGCGTGGTGCTCTGATTCTGATGAGAGGTTGTGGAAATTTCAGGTATGGCGTAGTGGAGAGGGTTTAGGCCAGGGCAGGACGGTGTGCCTTTAGAGGGTATAATGGAGCCTCCCCTAGACTCTGTCCTCTTCTTGTTCCCAGAGGAAAGATGAATGGATTTCTCCCACCACGATCCACAGACTTACACAGGTTCGATGGGATCAAGTGACCTTGGTGTGATGGCTACTGATATTTGTCAACTCCACCCCATCTGGAGTCACTAGAAGGGCCTCTAGCTGTGTCCAGGAGGGATTATCTTGATTACATTAGTTAAAGTGGGAAGACTCACCTAGCTTTTTCCTAACTGGAATCCTGGGCTTATTAAAAAAGGGAGCCAGGCTGTGGTACCCACGTGTTCTGTGCTATCTGCTCAAGTTCATGGGATGTGACTAGCTACTTCAAGCTCCCATCACCTTGATTTCCCATGGTGGACTGTTAGCTTAAGCTGTGAGTTGAAATACACCTTTTCTCCCTTAAGCTGGTTTTTTGTTGTTGTTTGTTTGTTTGTTTTGGGGGAGGTTTTCTAGACAGAGTTACTCTGTGTACCCCTGGCTGTCATAGAACTCTCTCTGTAGACCAAGCTGGTCTCAAACTCAGATATTCTCCTGCCTCTGCCTCCCAGGTGCTGGCATTAAAGGTGTGTGCCACCACTGACTGCTCAGTTATTCTTATCATGCTGTTTTCATCATAACAACAGACAAGAAGCTAAGACACATAGATGGAAACATTTGAAACCATGAACTAAAAACAAACCTTTTCTCTTTATAAGCTGATTATCTTGAGTGTTCGCGACAGTAACAGAAAGCTGATTAATATAGTGTCCAGCCATGAGCATCAACTGTTGTTGTGGAAGTGTATTTTTAGTTGTGTTTAAAATTGGTTTTGTCCCCTGTTGGAAAAAGGGATGCATAGGTCTTGGTGTTCTGTATTGTTCGCAGCTGCTGTATTTACGTGGAGGATGTTGATTGGTAATGATTTACATATGCTATCAGTAGAATACCTGAGTAGTTCTGAATCAATAAAAACATCCAAGCTCAGACACTTAGGGTTCCACTATGGAGTCTGGCGCTGGCCAGAGTGGTGCTTCCCTCTCCTGAGGTCTGGCAAGATTTGCAGTTATGAGAATGCCTCCATGCCTTCCTTGCTGAGCCACCCCACAGCAGCAGACAACTACAAACAGCTATTCTTCTTCTTACGTCTTTAGGATGGTCCTGTCTCTCCCTCCACCTTTGAAATACGGCTTACTGTAATAAGAGTTAGACAATCAGAAGAGACATATGGAAAAAGAAGGAAGGTACATGGCTAAAATTTTCACAAGATATAAGTTTGTGTCCAGGGGCCCCACCTACATTTTCTATCCCAGAGCCTCAGTTTTATAGGTAGGATTTGAGGACAGCCAAAGTGCTTCAGTACCAAGCATGTGGTCTAGGAAGATGGAGAAAGAATTATTCTGGAAAATTTTCCTTTCATAAGTATCTCCCATATCATTATGCAATAAGCCCTTCTGCTGTGTGGTATGTTCTTTGCTCTTTGGTATCCCAATGTTCCTGGAGGCCTGGGTGGTCTTTGCTTGCAGAAACTCCCAGTCACCTCCTGTAGAAACTCTCCTCTCCTCTTGCGAATGTGAGTTAAGGGGGTGATGACACCTAGCATGGCCAGCACATGAGTCTCCCAGTCACAGTGCTGCAGAGAACTCTGCCTCATATTCCTGATATTGCAAAGCTGGCATGCAGGGCACGGAGGGGATGCCATCAGAGGATAGAAAAGCTGGTATGAACTCATTCCCACAAGAGGAAAGATAACTCACCAGACACTCATCATAATGAAAAAGATGAGGTGTTTCTCTCAAAAGATTTAAAAAAGACAGGACTCTCCTGAAGCAGTCCACAGAGAAGCCTGAAAAACCCAGTAGTGACTGGAGAAGGCTGAGCTCTCTCTCAGTGATGATGCAGTTCCGACCCAAAGGATCTCACATCACCTTTTCCTTGAAACCAGCTCTCCACTAAGATGAAACACAAACAACTGTGTCAAAGATGAGCAATGAATGTAATATGCTGAAGAGCCCGACAGCGATTCGGTTTCTCAACACGAATGCTGTTTTAAGATGTGGTACAATTATCCCCAAACTTTTACAACACGGTGGGAGCACCTGGAAATTCTATGCATTGAATCACTCGGTTCTGCAAACATCAGTGGTCCTAATCAGTATCTATTTACCCTTCTTCACCACTAAAACGTTATAGGGCAGACCTTCCACACTGAAGGCCTTGATTGGTGATTGAGTGCTTCTCACACAGGCAACTTTATGTAGCATGAATCAACTGGGAAAAGTAGCTGCATGGATTTAATGGTGTGTTCTGGTGAACTGAATGAGAAATTCACTATATAAAGGAGCTTTATTGCCAAATTAAAAAAAAAACTATAATGGCTTGGTATTAATTATTGACAATTATAAGAATATTATGACTTCAACATTAATTTTATGGTTTCCATTAAACTTTATTTAACAACGGCTAATCGTTCCTCCTGACCCAGCCTGGCAGCAATACAGTGAGTGAAACAAAAAGATGTCAGGTGCTTAACACAGGGTCAGACACTGAGAGAGCAGACAAGAGATGGTGGCCTTTAGTTCATAATGGCGAGATTTAAATTTCCCCTAAAGATAAAGATATTGAAAAAAAGAAACATTTCCGAAGAACGGATGTGGATGGTGCTAGCCCAATGACCGTTCTTCTTATGGTGCCCTTAGCCACGAAGTACACATTTAGATGCTGACTGACACTGATTTTTGTTTGGTTAGTCTCAACATGTAGCCCAGACTGGTCTTGAAGTTTCTATGTAGCCCAGGCTGTTCTTCCTTCTCGCCTCTGCCTCTTTAGTATGATTGCAGGGGTGTACCGTCATATTCACTGACACTGTTATTTTTGATTGGTTTTGCCCTTCCTCAAATGAACGATACTAACATTAATATTAGCTGCTGCTACAACTGTGGTGATGATGATATTTGACTTCTACTTGGTGTGGGTTCCTATGTGTGCACACGTGTGCACTTGCTTTTGGAGTCCAGAAGCCAACCTCAGGTATCATTCCTTAGCTGCTGTCCACCTTGTTTTTTGAGACAGGGTCTCATATAAGTTGTCTTGGAGCTTGCTGATCTAGTTGCTGGCTGACTCACCAGTAAGCCCTAGTTTCTGCCTGTCTCTGGCTTGCCAGTGCTGGGATTACAGATTGGTGCCCCCATGCATGGGTTCTGGGGATTGAACTTGGGTCTTTATGCTTGTGTAGCGGGTACTTTCCTGACTGAGACACCTCATCAGCCCTGTAATTATTAATACTAGAAGCTTTAGTAGTAGCTCCTACTGACATCAGCTGATTCTGCCTGCAAAGTCCCCTGCTTTTGCTAACAGCTACATTTTCTTTCAGGTTAACTACTCTTTCCTCTTGGATCTGACCTTGATTATATGTCAAAGCACATACCTTCTTATGAAGAGAGACTCAGAGTTGGTACCCAGGTGCGGCTAGTTTGTCTTTACCAGCATCTCCGTGATAATACCCTTCCTTCCCCTCGCTGATATGTTGTGGGATTCTGGCTGTTGGGAACAGTGTGGCCATTCAGCTTATCCTCAGATTCTGTTATCAACCTCAGAGATACTCAGTATGATGTTTTCTTTTTTCCCAAGTGAAACAAAGGTGATTTGTTCTGCTTAGCAATCTAAGAACATCCAACAGGACTTGGAATGCAATAGTAAAATAGCTGTGATTTTTATTGTCATTTTCAATGTCACTATCAGATTCTTACTGCTTTTATGTTTGGGACATGATCTAGACATAAGTTCATAACATTCTCCTATCAGCCCTGTGAGGTACAAGACATATACCACTGACACCCACTTTGAAGATGAAAACCAATGAGTTATTAGCTAGTAAGTAGCTAATAAGTACTGTAGCTAGTAAGTGATAGAGGCAAAACTCAACCGTGTCATCTCCCGCTGTGGTACGTACAGCTTGATCATTCAGCTCTCGTTTTATGGAATGACTCAGTAGGATGTACCCGGCAATGTGCAAATCACTTTACATGACTTACCTTGCTTACATTTCACAAGAACAACAGAATTCCTTCAAAATCTTTTATGACATTTTATTTATTGTGTATGTATGTGTATGTGTGCATGTGTAGGGAGCATGTGTAGAAGTCAATGGAAGTCATCCTCTCCTACCATCAAACATGGGTCACCAGGCTTGATGACAGGTACCTTTACCTGCTAACCCAGAATTCTTTTTCTCTGTCTCTTTGTCTGTCTGTCTATCTCTCTGTTTCTCTCTCTCTCTCTCTCTGTCTCTCTCTCTCTCTCTCTCTCTCTCTGTGTATGTGTGTGTGCATATGCATGCGTGTGCTCACAGATGTTGAGGTATGGAGGCCAGAGGACAACTTATGGAAGTTGGTCCATTCCTTCCACCATGAGTCCTAAGGACTGAACTTGGGTCATAGCTAGGTTGTATGACTGATGCCTTTCCCCAAGGAGCCATCTGATAGGTCCAAACGATCGAATGTCTGAAGGAGCCCAGACTGTGCTCACAAATGAGGAACTGTTCAGGCAAGTTTAAGCCCCTGAGCAAGGTTGCCACCTGCCTGGCTGCTGCCACGCCCCTCAAGCCATCCATCCAGGAAAGGTCTGAGCTTGTCAGAGGGATGGAGAAAAGAAAAAGGCTTGGTCTGCCCAGACTTCACCTAGCTCACTTCACAGAGCAAAAGAAACTTTAGCAGATGTACCAGATCACTTCCTTTGGAAGCTCCCCAGGAGGTTTAGAGCAGAAAAAGAAAACTTCCCTGCACAGAGATAACTTTGAAATCCTTCCATCTAGGACAATCCCCACCCTCCCATTCTTTCTTCTTTGAGAATTCGAGACCTGATTAGGTCATGCTCGGCACTCGAGCTGGCCCAAGGCTGTGGTTTAAACCTTACAAGAACATCATCTGAGGCTAAGTCTCTTTGTTTTACCCTGAGATAATGGAAAGTCAAGCAGCCCCTGCTCCTCTCCAGGAGACCTGGCTTGCCAAGTTGGTTTTCATAACATGCTTTTACAGTTGATATAGTGTCTCTGAAAAGTGAGGCTTAAAACTGAAAAATGAAGAAGAACTTAGCTGTCCTTGTGCCAAAAAAATAAATGATGAAGGCCATGGGTGTCGTCTCAGACCTTGTCCTAGAATAAGCAGCCTGCGTGCTTCCAGGCACTGGAGAGAAGACCCCACTGTCACTGAGACTAGAGGAGCAATCAGTGGCCACGTTGTTAGGGTTTTGTCTGGAAATGTGTGCTCGAAAGGCACTTTGCAGACTGCTGTTTGGCCTCTTCTGCCACATTATCAAATCCCATTGGTATTTCTGGGCTCCAACTCTAGACTCCTAGGTTTAGTGGGGTAAGAAACTGAGAATTTGTACCCAGTCAGTACCTGGAGCCATTTTGTGTGTGTGTGGTGGGGTATGCGGGGGGTACATAATGGTGGATGGGGCAATGTTGGGAGTGGCGGAGATGACAAGACAGAAAAGCAAGCACCTTTTGTAGATGTCTGGACCTTTCAGAAGCATGAAGGGATGGAACTGTTGCGGACTTAACTTCTCTTGGCCTCATACTCACTGCCATGAAATGGGGGCAAGCCAGTGCCTGAGTCAGTTTAGATGGGAGCATTCCATGCATAGTGTATATGTGGCGTCTGATAGGGAAAATGCCTTCATTACCTTGCTCCCAGCTACTTCCATTCTGGATCTGCACCAATGACCACCATTCTGTCTCTAGGGATTTATAATCCACTAAAACAATCACTTAAAGTCCTCCCTGGACTAAGGATCTATCACCTAAGCCCATTCCTCTTATCTTAAAGAAAAAGAAACTGGTGATCAGAGAGGTTGCATGGTTTACATCTGAGCTCACGCAGTTAACAAATTTAATTATTTGCTACTTTTATATATTAGCTATATATTGCTATGTGACAAATGACCATGAAAAGTATAGCATCTTAAAATAGCAGTTTTATTTCAAAGGTTGTGAGGGTGAGGGATCTGGGTGGCTTACATATAAAATTATTGTTCAGAGTCGCTTTTGAATATTCAGGCAAGGTTGCCTAGGCTGTGGTTTCTGAAGACTTGAGTGCCACAGGGGGATCCACTTCCAAGATGGCCCTGAAGGGTACAGAACATGCCACCCTGAACATGCCAGTCTTCCATGGAGATTATTGACAGCCAAGGACTGATGAGAAGAAGCAGAAAAGCTCTTTCCCTTCCCCATTTGCCTAAAAGCAGGATCTAAATCCACAGTTGCCTCCCACCTCCCCATTAAGGAGCGAAGGAACCTACTCCCTAGAGACAACCCCAGAAGCATGGACTCAGCAGATCTCACTGACTGGCCCTTGTCTCCCACTGGCTCCCCATATGTTGCCTTCCCAGTCTGCTGCCCCTGGAAGCTCTAAGTCCCTCTCCTTTGTCCCATTGCTTCCCTACAAATGAGCTGTGGGCTGACATCCTCACCACTTCTGCAGGTTCCTGGTCACTGGGTCTGCTGGTGTATGCTCTGTAGTGCCCTCGTGGAAAGGCCACACAGTTGGGTCTTGAGGGCTCTTAGACCACCAGCCCTGGAATGAGGAGCTGACAGGATCCCTGGCCCTTCCGCTCTGCAATGACAGACCACAAGCCACAGTAAAACTCTGCCTGCTCTCAAAAGGTGGGCTGCGATTGGCAGTATTGCTTACCTAAGTCCCCGTCCCCAGAATATGCTTATCTCAGTATCCCTGTTTTAACCAATGACCTACCCCATAAATGTAACGACCCTTGCATTAAACACAAGAGATGTTCCACTTACAACACTCTTCCAGAATTCTTTGTGTTCTGTCGACTCTTAGTTCCCCTCTCTGGGTCCTGCCTGGATGCATTGACCCACGCTCTGCATATTCCTTCCTGGTGCTAAGCTAAGTGGCCAGTAGCCTAGCCATGCGCAGAGAAGTGAAGCAGGACCCCTCAGTCAGAGAGGAAGGAAAATGCACACATCGATCACCTCTGCTTTTTCTCTTGCTCATCTCTCTGCTGAACTAATCTGTAGGGCTCCAGCAAAGTAACCCAGACCTGGAGGAACCATTGTTTTCCCCTCCAGACTACCTTCACAGTTGTCAGGAAGCTTCTAATGAAGGGTCCAACCAATAGACTATTGGGAGGTGGTAGAATTGAGGAAGGTGGCATAGGAGGAAGGTGGTCACTGGGGTCATGTTGTTGGGGGCTATTTCTTGGCCAGTCCCTTTCTGTTTCACCTTACTCTGCTTCCTCTCCGCTATAATATGCACTGCTCCACTGTCTCCATCATTATGGACTGAGATACCTGGAACCATAAGCAAAATAAACATTTCCTCCTTTTAAGTCCTTCATGGCAGGCATTTTGCCATAGCAACAAGAACGCCGACAGGCAGAGTCACACAGACCTACTCTCCTATAGCGTGAGAGGGGACTGTGCAACTTTATGACTGACAGGAGGCAGAAATCATGGGATAACACGTGGGATGTCAGTGGTTACACTCTCTCAAGTAAGGACAAAGTCCTAGCACGTCCAGCGGCCTGGTTTCCTTCTCAGGCTGCCCTTGTCGGTAGCCCCCAGCAGGTCTTGAGCTTCTGTGCACACTGGCTTGTGTCCAGTTTCTTGCATGTGCCGTGCTCTTCTCCAGCTGCCTCCCAAGAACCACTCCTTCCTCACTGCTGGCCTAGGACATCCACACACCACTCCATTGCCCTGTCAATTCTTCTTTATCCTATAAGGCTAGTTCTGCCAGCACTTCCTCCAAGAAGCCTTCCTGATTCCTGGAAGTATGTCTGGCTTTCTAGTTCTATGTGTGCTATTAAAAATAATATAGCAGTCAACTATCAAATACATGTTTCCCTTCCAGGCGTCCATAGTCTGACTAATTCTCTCCTGATCCCCACCACAGAGCAGAGAGCATAGTCTCAGATTCCAGGTGAATTCTGGGTGCAAGCTGGTAACCACTTTTCACTCCCCATTCCTAGAGAGAGAAAAATAGCTGTTATTGTGCCTTGTTCCTATATAAGGCTCTTTTCATTAGTTCTAAAAATAGAATCATGCATATTTTCCAGACTGAGCATCCAGCCTGTAGTTTTGCCTGCAAGCTCCCAACATTGACCACTAGAAAGAAAGCGCTTTCTTTACAGCATATGACTGTATTCCCTTACCAATTTGACCTTGTTGTCGGAGAACACAGGGTTTTAAAGGCCACCAGCAGCGCTACCCGTGACGGATTTTCTTCGGAGATTAGGACCTGCTTCCAGAATACATGGGGTGAAGGAGTTGGGAGAAAGAATTCTTATTTTCACTCGGTTTTATGGTTGGCGTACTGAGCAGCCTGGAGTGCTGTTTTCACCACAGCCTCTCTCTTTTTCTTTGTCCCCCCACCCCCTCCCCGCACACTCTCTCCTTCAACTTTTGAGACAGGGTCTCATGTATCCCGGGCACCCTCCAACTTTCTATGTAGCCATGGATGACCTTGAACTTTTTATCTTCTATCTCTACCACTTACATGTCAGGATCATAGATCATAGACAGGTCAGTTTTCTGCAGTACTAGGAATGGAGCCTGCAGCATCTGTGTCAGTGTACCCAACAGGGCTTTAGTCCAGCTACTAACTATGCTATATCCCTAAGCTCTCTAGTTCTTTTTTTCACTAAATGATCATGTGATTCACACACACACACACACACACACACACACACACACACCATTCACTCAACTCATTATTTTGATTTATTTGCTGCAATGATGTAAACTGCAGGATCGTATATATGTGCACATATATTTATGTGTGTTCTATGTTGGGTGTGTGGGAAAGTCTTAGCTTGAGCTTGCAATGGAATTCTCATCTGCAAAAGTGGTGGGAGGACCTTAAGAGGTGGTTTGTAGGCAGGGTCTTTCACCCTAAGCTGAAAGGATGAGAAGGAGCCATCTTTGCAGTCCGTACCTTGCATTTTGAGTACTTAAAAGGAGGTGCATAAGGACAAGAAGGGGAGAGTATTTGTATTAGACAGTAGGCTCTGTAGCACTTGAGGGCACAGCAGGGCCCTTCACAGGTCTGGTTGCTCCTACGTTGTGGAGAGAGAGAATTTCCTCCCATCTTAACAGATCAGAGCAGCTTGTTGGTATCTGGAGACCCAGCAGTTGTGGTAATGAGCGGGCAGCACCTTTACTGGGACTGCTAGCAGCCGCAGCTGGGAGCACACATTAAGAGTGCTTGGGAACTTTAGATGTGGGTAGCAGAAGTGGAGTAGGAGAAGATAAAAACCAAGTAGCTGATTTGTGTCAGGGATTGGCTATTGGCTAGTTGGCAGGTACCTGGGAGATCTCTCCTAGGATGTCAGGGAAGAAGAGACTAAGAATTTACAAGGTACTGACTGGTATTTTGTGGAATCCTATGAAGACTCAGCAATGTGTGGAACGGCTGTAAGAAGTTACGGATTTCTATCCACAGATCAGAGAAAGCTGCGAAGCACAGGTTTATATAGAGTGCAAATTCACTGATGTGAGAGGCTGTAGGACTTTGCAGATGAGTCATCTAACCCCTCACCCTACAGGGAGGAACCTCAATCCTATAAAGAAAGGCTAATTTCCCCAGGGCAGACAGAGATATGAATGTTGCTGTACACCTACTGTGTTGCCCAGCAAAGAAGACAAGAAGGCACTTTCATGAGTGTAAACCCTGCCAGACCTCAGGAGAAGGATCTTCTATCAAGGCAGGTGCCATACTCGATAGTGGAACCCTGAGCATCTCCTCTCAGGGGTTTCTATTGATAACTAAGCTCCTCGGGTGTTCTGTTGATACCATGTGCAGATCATGAACAATCAAACATCCCCTCATGAATCCAGCACCTGGAGACCATATAATATGCCAAGGCCTAGGCAGCCCTTTTCCCAACAGTGCACAAAACAATCATTTTAAACACAATTAAGAATAAACTTCTACAACATCTGAGCTCTAGGCATCCCTGATGTTTCCTTCAGACCACTGAGACTTGGAGAGTGGACTGATGTTAAGACATGAACAGAATACTAGGTTGTGTGACTACACACAGTGTGATTAAAATGGAAGGAAGCCAGCCAGACTCAGGTGCCTACCCTGATGGAGTATCCTTCAGCAGAGGCATGCTCCATCAGGGTTATCTTTCTGTCTGAAGCTATGTACTTGGCAAATGTGGGTTTTTTTTGTTTTGTTTTGTTTTTGGTTTGTGTGTGTGTGTGTGTGCACGTGTACATACACGTAGAGGCCTGAGGTTGACACTGGGTGTCTTTCTCAATGGCTTTCCACCTTATATATTGAAGCATGTCTCTCACTTGTACCCAGAGCTCATCAATTTGGCCACTCTCTCTAGCCAGATTGTTATGGAGAAGTCCTGTGCTCCTGAGTCCTAGGATTACAGAGATATACTGTTATGACTGTCTAGAATCCATGTGGGTGCTAGAGACCCAAACTTCAGTCTCATGCTTGCCTAGCAAGTATGTCACCCTCTGAGCCATCTCACGGGCTCCTGCAATGGTGCTTTCACTGGAGCAGTTATTCCAGTAAAGATAGACAACCTCCAAGGATCTGGAATCCTTGTGTGAGCCTGGGAGATGTATGTTAATGGCTGTGTATGTGCAGGGATGCTTTCAAATCTGGGCTATCTCAGGACTGGGTGAGACCTGTAGGGGTGGTCTGTGGGGGCACCAGGAAAGGCGAGCAGAAGCTAAATTGGGGAAATAATAGAAGTGGAGGACAATGACACTATCCCTCTTTCAGGCAGAGCCCACGGGTTCCAAATGCTCTGCAGGGCATCAATCCTATGCTTACAAAACCTCTCCTTCAGTCAGGAATGTTCCAGAATGACCTCATATTTAGGTTCTCGTTCTTGCCTTCCTGTAGGAAGGAGAAAGGGACAGAAGTGAATGGGAGCTTAAGGAAGAGAAGAAAAGAAAAGGGGGAGAAGAGAGAATAGAAGAGGGGCAGAAAGACACGTGCACAAGAGAACAAGAAACAAACACGTGTGTGGAAAAGAGAGAGGCTTCACAGAGACCCATAAGGAGAAAGAGCAGACAAGGGTAGTAAATTGTTTCCAGGGTGTAAGGAACCCAATGCACTCTCTTGCAAGCCCCATGGGGCCATTGTTTAACAGCGTCCAGCTGTCCAGTCCAGCTGCAGGTGGGTTGTCACCTGACTCCCAGGAGTGTGCCTTGCCTCTGGAAACCTGTGTGATTTATGGTCCCTTCTGGGCTCCTGGCCCGATTGTCACCCCACCCATCACCTACAGGCTGACCCTGACTCACCCTCCTTCCTGAACTTGGTCCAGCAGGTAAACTTGACTTTCTAATGACTGCAGACACCTATGTTTCCCTGAAGCACTTGCCATGGTGAGGGAGAACAGACCCAGGTCATACAGTGGAGGAAGCAGACTTGTTAGAGGCATGAAATATCACTGAAAGTGTGGACCCTGTTACATTTCATTACCTGTTTACATTTCTCTGGCTGCCTTCCATGATAACTGGTCCAGAAACAGAACTGGAAACTAACCTCAAATGAGATCAGATTTTCCAATGAAATATGATAAGGAAAAGTGTCCAGAGCCAAATCACAGGTAAATGGGCCCAGTCTACCAGAGGGACATTCAAGCAGAGCCTGGTGTTGACATGGCCCTGGTCCAGCCTGACTGATGGCTGTCCTGAGGCTGTGGGAGGCCCACTGTGAAGCAGAAGGAAGGAGAAGGTTTGCGGAGACCAAGGGAGGTATGCACAGACTGGGATTTATCAGGGCCCCTGCCAGAAGTCTGACCCCTGATTCTTTTAGAGAGCAGCATCCTTCTCCTGGTGGCAATTTTGCTGCAGGTCATGAAAACTCAAGATTGAAGGTTTAATATCCAAGGTCAGGCTAGCAGGGTGGAAGAAAAGAGACTGTATGAATCTTGAATTGGGGAGATGGCTCAGTACTGAGTTCAATCCCCAGAAGTCATATTAAAGAGAGCCAGGCATGGTGCTGGGAGCTTGGAATCCCATTAGAAAGGTGAGGAGCCAGGAAGATCCCTGGGGCTTTCTGGTCAGGCAGCCTAGTTTATTTGGAGAATTCCAGGTGAATAAGAGAACCTGTCAAAAAACAAAATGGATAACCAGTGATGTCTTTTAACTGCCATTCATACATATGCACCTGCACACACATGAACACACACACACACACACACACACACACACACACACACACACACACACTGTCACTCTTTACAGCCCCATATGCCTCTAGACAGACATTTCCAACCATTCAGCCTCCTGACCAGCCAGTGGACTCTAAGCCTGTATATGTATGCTCATTTCCTGTCACAACACAGAGGACTAGAAGTGGCACTCAAGCCCTTGCCCATAGTGAAGGCTTTCTCTCTTTAAAGTTCACTCCTCAATAAGGCAGCAACACCCACCATCCATCTTTATAGACTATGATTAGGAGATTGGCTCAAACAACAGGGCAACTGGTGGTGGCTGCCTCCTGCTTCCTCTCCTCCTACTTGTCCTCCCCTCCTCTCTCTCCCACCTCCTCTCTCTTTGAGAATGAGAATATAGGGATTCCGTTAGCACTCTTCCATCCACAAGCCAATATCCACATGTCCCTCAAACAGGGAGGCATCTGCAGCTGCTCTCTCATCCCCATACACCATCAATCACAGTTCCATCTTTCTGACCTCCTTATTGCCTCTTCCATCAAGCCAGTCCTCTCCACCCAATTGAACGCAGGGCACAAAGAGCTGTTCCGAGGTTCAATATGATCCAGTAACTGTCCGGCTTTCAAATTGTTTCTCATTGTCCTTGGAATAAAATTCATTGTTTTCAAGATCTGGTCTCCTTATTAAATGGACCATTCGGATCTTCCATCTTCCCCTCGCCCCCCCTTTAGGTCTGAAGTTCAATGTCACTTCTTCAGGAAGGTTTTCTGATGCAAAGAGAAGATTGAGCTCCCGTCTTTGCTTGTTGTGATACTGCATTTGCTCAATGTTTCACTCCTGTATGGTCTGTATATCTTGAGAGTGGGGGATCATACAGGTTTCATGCACAGTCATACTGCTAGGGTCTAAGATGATGGACATAACAAACACACAGTAACTTGTGTTGAATGGGTGAATGAAGACTGTTTACCTTGTATTTGCTTTATGTTATTTATTTCCTTCCATTATAGAGAAGCAACTTGCCTTAAGTTAACCTTCTTAACCTAGTGATCAGCCTGATGAGATTGAACCAGATACCCAAAGCCAGGACCCTGACAAGGGATGTTTCTAGGACCTGGGCAAGATTCAATTAGGATAAGCCTCTCATTTTTTTTGTCTTTTACCAAATGCATATTCTACCTCTAGACCTCCAACTAAACACATGATTGTATAAGAAAATACATTTTTAAAACATGTTTTTGTCTTGAATCAATAGCAATAAAATGTAGCCTAAATTACAGATCTGAGGAAAACAGTACCCACTTTTTAATTTCAGCTAACAGTTTGAAGGGATGATTGTTTTTGAAAGAGCTGCAGTGGGATTTCATAGATAGCTACAGTAATGACAAATATCGGTTCTTATTAAGTATATTACCAGCCTCATTGGAATATTCTTAGCATATCTGCAAAGTTGCTACTATTTAAATTTTATCACTTACTTATTTATTTATTTAGTGTGTCTTCATGCCACCACAAAAGTCAGAGGATAACTTGTGGGAGTCAGTTTCCTTCTAACATGTGGGTTCTAGTGATCAGACTCATGTCATCAGTGTTCACTGTGTCTCTCTTGTCTATTCACTGACTTGTATCACCAGTCGGCTATTTTTATTTTAAAGGTGTGGAAGCTGAGACCCAGAGCAACAGTGAGCTTTTTTTCTAAGTCCACATAGCCTGTGAGTAGTAGAAGCTTGGTGCTTATGGGGACTGTTGCATACAGTGCCCTTTTTGTGCACTGAGGTTATACCCATCTCCACCCTCTGCTGCCTTCTCACGAAATGACTGTTTGGTGTTCATACCTCAGATGGCTCAATTACTTTTAACTCATCAGCTAGCCACTTGGATCATGGCCAGATGTTCATCAGTGTTTTTGTAAAGCTGTGTGTAGCAGCTGGCTCTTACTTTCATTTGAAGTTTATAAATACACACGTGGAAGTCAGAACAGGGCTCTCCAGGTGTTGCTGGAGCACATTCTCTATGAAGCAGAGAGGCTTGCTGGCTTTGCATGAATGACATAGAGCCAGAAGAATGTGGCCAGAGAAGAACCACAGAGCACCTTCTCCTTCCCTGGCTCCCAGTGGGAAGTGAGTGAACAGAGCCAAGGTTAGAGGCAGAGACATGGTTGTTTGCTGTATAGGTGAACAGCTTGGATTCATTAAGTCTGGAAGCTTCCACGTTGGGGCCAGTCATAGAAAGCTCCAGCAGAATGCTCCTTTTCTTCCCTGGTCCTGGTTGACTTGAATGTGGTGTTTTGTGATGCTGATGAAAACCAATCTTAATCACCAGAAGTCAGAGAAGCCTCTCTCCCTCTCAGACTACTCTCCTTTTCTCTCTTTCCTCTGGCTTTCCCCGTGTGTAGTTGGTTTGAAGAGACCTACAGGCTAGAGAATGGGAAACAGTTGGCATTTAAAAAGACAGCCAATTGTCTCTATATGCTGGTGCTCCCTGCATATGGTTTATGTGCAGCTTGGAATTGCCAAAAGGGAGGTAGGTCTTACGTTGGAGCATCTCACCTTTTCATGTGAAAGTTAGTGGATGTTATGGATGGTCTGACCCCATGTACTATATAGCCCATTGTTAAATATGGGCTGAGTATATTTAAAAATATAATCTCATTATAAGGAGATAGTTCTTTCGTGTTTTTTCTTTTTCTTTCTTGTTTCCTTTTCTTTATTCTTTCTTTCACTCTCTTCTTTTAATTTTTTTCTTTTCTTTTCTTTCTTTTTATTTTGAGACAAAAATGTAGACCAGGCTGGCCCCAAATTTACAGACCCTCTAGCCTCTGTTTCCTGGGTGCTGGGATTAAAAGTATGAACCACTACACTATGCAGGAAATGGATAATTCTTCATCCTACCTGGCATTCCTATTTCCCAACTGGTCACTTTGCTTGTTTCCTGTATTATCTTAGTTGAGATTTATTCCTCCCTGGAGTGTTGGATAAGAAGAATAGAAGTCCAGCGGGCAAGATGGCTTGGTGGTAAAGGCACTTCTACCAAGGCTCAGGGATTGTGTTTGATCCTCAGAAGCCACATGGTGAAAAGAGAAAACCAACTCCCAGAAATTGTCCTCTGACCTACACACATACACACACATATAAACAAATAGATAAAGAACTGTAAGTTTTTATAAAAGAATCATGGTTGTCACTACCATACACCAAGTATATATTAGATTTTAGGCACTGTTCTGAACTCTTTGCTCCAAACCCTCTGTTTTTTTCTTACCTAACAAATGGGGAAAGTAAGACTATTTCAAGTCCATAGATCACAGGAGTTGGTCAAGAGTCAACACTAGGCAGCATGATCCTGGGTGAGTGCCAAATCAAATTTTTTTTCTTTAAGATTTTATTTTTATGTATCTGTATATGTGTGTGTCTGTGTACATGCCATGTATGTGCACATACCCAAAGAGGAGGAGAGGGTGTTGGGTCCCCTGAGCTGGGGTTACAGGTTGTGACACCCTAGATGTGGGTCCTGGGATCAGAACTCAGGTCCTTTGTAATAGCAGTGAGTACTCTTTACCCCTGACCTGTCTCTACTCCTCTGGGAATATTCTCTTTTAAAGGTGGAGCACAGGCCTTGCAAATATCTTATTGCTTATAGCCTGGACTTAGGTGTACAAAACTACTTTTTTCTTAATATAAAATGTAATATTTAGTCAAAATTAAAAAAAAATCTTATGAAGATCAATGTCCATGAAATTTTATAGATGAGACTTCAAAGAAAGCTGTGGCTTCCTTTTCCTCCAAAAATGGTGGACAAAATAGTTGCACACAATTTTGAGACTTTCAAAGTCTCTCTAAAGTCCCCTTTCTCCACGAGACTCCTCTGTTTAGAAGACCTGATTTAGAACAATACTAAACTCTGTATTTAAGGTGGTGTTGATATCAATGCAAGCACAGGAAGCTACACTCATATAGGAAAGTAGAGGTTTCAGTAGAGCTGCACCGCCTCAGATAAACTACTGAATTTCCTGTACCATTGTCATAGCTTCCCTGGTCCTCTCCCAGCCCCAGAGCTACTGTGACATTTAACAGAGCATTATCTGATGATTGCTGCTTATTTTCCACACAAATGTTCACACTCCTTTGTATAGCAGATTTATTTTTTTCGGAATGACTTCCAAGTTCCCTTGCCCAAGGAAATGTGCAAACTCAAATTAGTGGTTCAAATGAATAGCAAACTCCTGTGGGGATTCCAGAAACAGAAGAGGCTGTGTTTTCAGTTCTTAGCTCCAGAGAAGCAAAGACCTACAACCAGAGACTTCCTTAGGATGCAGCCAATCAAATTTATAGAGGCGGGTAACCATTTTGTGATCCTTGACTGGGCTCCTGTAAATTAAACTTGTAGAGGACAGATTAGTAGAAGAAAATTCAATATGTGAATGATGCATATACATTGGAGTATACATTTGTGCATGCATGTTTGTATGTGATCATGTGCACATGTATGTGCAGTATATATGCATATGTGTGTGTGTGTATATATATATATATATATATATATATATATGCTTGTATAAGAGGCTGGGGGACAACCTCAGGGTATCCTTCTCAGAAATGCTGTCCACTTCCTTTGAGACAGGGTCTCTCAGTGGTCAGGATCTCATCAACTAGGCTAAACTGGCTGGCTGACAAGCCAGGGAGATCATGGATTAGAAGAGTGCACCCTACGCCTAGTGTTCCAGAGCAATTTAGCAGAGCAATAAATTGGTGCACACCCTTCTTCAATACACTTGTGGAGAAGTGGGAAGGCTAAGGACCGAGCCTCTAGGGCACCAGTTGTGAGAAGGCATAAATATATAAGGGACCTATCGGAAGACAAGCACTAGACAGTAGGGTTTGTATATCAATTCCTCCAGGCTCATAGGGGTTATAATGATTAACTTGTTCCCTTCCTCATAGAGATAGGAAATGGGGACTCCTTTATAAATGAGGTTTTATAAATGGGAGAGGCACAAGAGTTTTTCTTGTATTAGCTTCTTGTCAGCTACCTTCAGCTCAATCTTTCTGCCAAAGTGGCATGTTTGGGTGGCATGTTCCGCTGCTCTTCAGGTTCATCACCTAGAGCCCAACCTGTCTGGGATGCAGCTGCTGAAGGGAGTGGGCTGCTGGGTATTGGCTCAAGGAAGCATAGGGGATGGCAGCAGAGGAAAGGAAGAAATGGTCCCGTCAGCTTGTTAGACTTGAGAGGCCCTAATGTCCAGGTATTAGAAATGAAGCCACCTCTGTCCCATTGGCATTGGTTGGCCAGCAACAGAGAAAACGTCCTTTCTCTAATCTCTGGCCCTGTACTCTTAGATATCTTGCTTTTTTTTCCATTTTCATTCTCTTTAATGCCACTCTTGGTACTCGTTTATACAAATGTCTTCTGGACAGGAAAACTGACAGTGAGGAAGAAGTCCCACACCATGTGTTTCTTCAAGGTCAGTCTCAGGAGGGACAGTAATGATGCCTAACATTTCTTATGCAGCCAGTGTGTGCTAGGCTGGGCAGTGGCCTGGCATGTGTAATCTCATTCCGTTTTTCCACAAGACTCCAAAACAACTGTGATCATTGTGCCCACTGTATACAGAAGACAAGCTGAGACAGTTGGTTAGCTTGCTTGATGTCATGTAGTTATATAGTGAAGCAATGATTTGGACACAGATCATTGATTGCTAATTTCTTCCAGTCTCTTCACTGCTCCCACCCACATCGCTCCATGGATGGAGTCTGCCTTTCTCACTAGCCATATTTCCCTGAGTGGAGAGAGTGGAGCCCTGTACCATGGCTCCTGTCTTTCGAAACTGCCTGAGATCTGGTGTTCACCCTCCTTCAAGCTGTCTCTCTCATCCTTTCCCTTCCAGTTCCATGGTTTGCTCCTTGCTTCAGGCCTTCATGGCTAGTCCAGGATGACTGTCTTCTTGGGAATTTGCTTTGGCCCCAGCACCAGCACCCCACCACCACCACACACACAACTAGAGAATAAAATGTAGATACCCTGACACACTCACACTATGTTCTTGCTCATTGCCACATCCAACACCCACACATTCTTATCCTGTCCAATGGGCTCTGTTATCTAGCACCCCCCAACCTGTCTACCTGACATCTACCTAAGACATGTAAAATGCGTTTTGTTGCTTTATCTTGCCATAAATACTTCGGGGGGAAGGAAAAAAAAAAACTATGTGGGATTAACTTATAAATATACACATGAGCAGTGCTATTGGGGTACCACTCTCCTCCATGGGGGGAGATCCTGCCTTTCTCACTAGCCCTGGCCTGGAGGAATCACCCATGTCTCATAGCTTTGGGTTTTAATTTGATATCACAAACAGGTACTGGCATAGCCCAGAGCCCCCATTCTATAATAGACTTGCATACATCTTGCTTTGCCATTTGTAGCCCAGTGATCTTATGCAAGTCACGTAAAATCTGAATCTTTTTGCCTCCAGAATCTGTAGAAAATGCTACTGATTGTACATCTTGGTCATGATGGTTAAACCTACTTTTATATGAGTATTACTATTATATATGTATTAAGCAGGATTGTTAGGACTACAGCCTGTGGGCCTGAGAGCTGCGCCTCTTACTTGTGCGACTTTAGGGCTCGTTTTCCCTATTTGTGGAAAACAGGCACTAGAGTCCTCCTTGTGTGCACTGGGAAGTACTTCATGCTGCTGAACTCACGATCATTAGCTTTGTGGGAAGACCAGGATTTCCCTGGCAGCCTGTATGCAAAGGGTCTGATTTCTTAACTGCAATTGCTTGAAGCAGAAAAGGGGCAAGAGAGAGCCTGAGGTGGAGGAGGAGAGCTGAAAGAGGAGTACAGGTCGGATTACCTGCTGGGGGACGGGATGCACATGGTCAAGAGGGTAATTTTCAGGAGTCTGTCTTCACATGCATTTCAGGGATCAAACTCAGGTCCTAGTGCTTGATCAGCAAACAGTTCTGCCATCCTGCTTGCCCTCAGGCTACTCTTCCAATCTGGCTCTGCCTGGCAGTCCAGGGATTGTTCAGCCAACTCCGTCCCAGCCTCCTATTTCAGCCTCCCATGGCGTCTTTCTCATTCTCTGTTATCAGCCTCCCGTCTCGGGCTCCAATTCCATCCTTCCCTCTCAGCCTCCCATTCCAGCCTCATCCTAGCCTCCTATCCCAGCCTCCAATCCTAGCTTCTCAGCTCAGCTTTATAGCTCAGGGTTTGCAAGTGGTGCAAGGCTTTTCAGCATAGTTCCTAGCTTCACCAGAGAGGTACCACAACCAGTCGTACATATGTTCCTAGCCAGGTGCTGCCCATTACACACCTCTATCCTCACTCTCACCATCATCTAAAGTTGATCACGGCAATTCAACAGGATGGAGCTGGCCGGTGGTATCCTGCTGCTTCCCAGTGGGTAGCGGTACACGGCCTCCAGGCGTGGTCACATTTCCTGGGGCCTCGCAAGGGTTAAGAGAAGAGCTTAGGCTGACGTCGCTCTGGCCGAAGGTGGTTCCCCTTGCTGAGGGTGGAAGAGCCTGACGGGCTGAAACCCGAGCTCCGGCTCAGCTGGGGCTTGGGGAGGTCCTGGCAAGAGCAGAGCAGCTGCCCTGCTCACCCTCAGGCGTCACTCCAGTCGGCACTAGCACAGCAAACGGGAACGATGGAGCTGGACCGCTGGGTGCAGTTAGGACTTGCGTTCCTGCAGCTCCTTCTCATCTCACCCTTGCCAAGAGGTACTGTTAGTGACTAGGAACTCTCCTGGGGGTTGATGGGGAGCCGGGCTGTGGGTTGTTCCACGGATAATCTGGGGTGCCCAGCTGGTGGCTCTGATGCTCCTGTTGTCCTTCCTAAGAACGGGATGTTTCATCCCTAACTGTGGGACTGGACTATGTCAGAAAAGGACTTCTATGCTATCTATCTATCTATCTATCTATCTATCTATCTATCTATCATCTATCTATCTATCTAAAACATCACAGTGCCCTGAGAAGTCCATTCCCTGTGAGTTAACTGGCTCTGATTTGCAAAATCAAAGTTTCCCTGGGAAAGCACTCCCACAGGAATGAAGGCAGGGATTGGGTGGACATTCCTCCAGTGAACCCTGCTTGATAAAGTCTCAAGGTAGGAACTCTGCTGAGCAGACCTCCAGCATTGGAGCTATGTTCACTCAGAAAATGCCTCAAATCCTGGGAAGAGTGAAGCAGAAGCTTGGACAAAATGGGCAAATTGTTTCTGGGGGTGCAGTGTTTGTTTTGAAAGAGTCCTGTACCCTTTGTTTCTCACATGTCAGTGCAGGTCCCAGGAAATGGGCTCCTAGAAGCACAAGAGGCTGGGATATAACAGAGATTCTGGCAGCCTCCTGACAGTTCAAGGAGCAGAAGCCAGGGAATGGCAAGTCTCAGAAGCTGTCCCTAATAGGCAGGAAGCAGGGACTTTTGTCTGCATCTGTCTTGGGTGGCTGGAAGAATGAGGTGTGAGGAGGGTTGAGATGTCAGGCAGAAGGGTAGCGGTGCAAGGAAGTGCAGCGAGATGGGCAGGTGTGAGGCTTGGAGGGGTGAAGTGTGGAGTTGGAGAGGTGGGTGAAGTCTGAGGAGAGAAGGTTAAGACCAGATGAGCACAGCTGAGATTTGCCTGCGAGGAGAAACTTTACATAGGAGCAGAGCACTTATGAGCCTCTCCTGTAGTCTTTCTGGGCTGGCTGGCTGTACCCTGTCCTCCATACAAAAGGGTGGTGCTTTGCTTTGGCACAGTGGTTCTGAACCTGTGGTTCAGGACTCCTTGGGAATTGAACAACCCTTTCACAGGGGTCACCTAAGACCATCTACTATCGGATATTTACATTGCGATTTATCACAGTAGCAAAATTCCAATAATGAAGTAGCAACAAAAATAATTTTATGGTTGGGGGGGGTCACCACAACATGAAGAACTGTATTTAAGGGTCAAAACATTAGGAAGGTTAAGAACCACCGCTTAGCAGGTGGCTAGCAAGTGCCTGAGAAAGACACAGAAGTGGAATGTGGCTGAACGCAATGGCCTGCTGCAGAAAAAGAGAACATAGCCTTCAGAAGCTTTCCTTTATGTCAACAAAAAGCCTAGAAACATGAGATCTCCTTTCCCATGTTTGGTTAATAATTTCCATGTACAGGAGCCTGGCTGTGTTCAGCTAAATCTTCCTTAATGATATACTACCCAAATGGTGAGAGTGCTTGGCTGAGTATATATCCCAGCAGCACAGAGCTTGCCTAAAGATGGTTAGCTTGTCTCATCCAAAATTCACCTCACTGACAGCCTTGATACAGTACTGAACAAAGGCAGGAGGAACCCTTCGAGGAAGGTTTATAATCCAAAAACCCAAACACTTGGGATGACTCGAGGATTCTGTATTAAGACTCTTCCCCACTTCAGCTCTGCCTTTTGGATACAAATCTCTTGGTGGTGTGGGTGGCCTAGACTCACTGAAGAGGATCCTGCTTCCTCTTAATTCCAGGGTACCGTGCGCCAGGCCCCCAGGGTTGCACCAACACTCCCCTACTTAGTCTCTGTGCTGGTGCAAGAGAGACAGCTTCACCCTATACAAGTTAGGAGCCACAGCTCAACTTGCTGAAAAACTCATCTCATGCTGACCTAAGAATCTCTTTTACCTTTTGCTATGGAAAGGCTCTGAGGAGGGTGTGAGGTGAGCCGTCAGCCAAGCTGCTGGCTGAATCAAACAGAAGCTTCATGTGTTTAGCAGAATATCCATTGTTGAGCTCAAGGCAGAAGGCCCAATAGAGAAGGAAAGTATTTCTTCCTGCAGGGAATGAGTCCACCCCTGGGCCTGTCAAGAAAAGCTTAGAAGTACATTTCCATTAATTACTTTTCTAAAAAGAGGATCTGGTATGTAAACACCCCGTGGGTTGATCCGGGAAGTTGTTGTTCATGGACATGTGATTCACATTGGAGGAGGAGAAGCTAGACATGGGGCCAAGTGATAAACCTAACATAAACAGCATGTGAGGGGGAAACCCAACTCTGCTGACTCCACCAGACTCCGCAGTGCTGCCAGCGGGACTCTGCCTAAGAGGAAAACCTCACTGAAAATATGGGGCTTTGGGGAAATGAAATCTTAATACGGATCACTTTGCAAGTGTCGCTTCCAACAGACATTAGCTTGTAGGGAGTAAACACGAATTCGAGTGGGGAAGATAATTGGAAGCATGGATATTCTGCGAGCAGGAGCAGCCAGCTGAGAAAGGGAATGTGGAGAGTGAGCAAGGGAGGAGTGGCCAGAAAAAATGAGATGTTCTTTATAATGGAGACATTAGCACATTCCGAGGAGAGCTATGGAAATTGGCCTTCTTGGCAGGGGTGGAGTTGTGTAAGGAGCATGAAGAGGGTGTTCCCCTAACATCTACTCTGAGAATGCCTGGCATCCCAGCTGGAAAATACTTTCATGGTGGATGCACTTCTACTCAGAGGCCCCTGAACTGAATCTGACCTGAAAGCTTTCTCCCTGAGGACTAGCTCGCATGGTATCATAAGGTACCATGCAAACTTCCGAAGGAGGAAATAACCAGTAGTCCTACCCAGCTACAATGCCTGTGAACCACAGCAATCAGCATGGCACAATAACCCTTAAGATGCAGTAGTGGCACGCATACAGTGGTGGTAACCAACAGCTCTCTAATTGGACATAAGACCTGTTTACCAAGAGGGAAAGCATTGTATGATTCCATGTATGACTGCCATAGTGACTTTTCTATTGCTGTGATAAAATACCATGAGCAAGACAATTAATAAAAAATTAGTTTAATTGGGCTTAGAGTTCCAGAGGGTTTGAGTTTATGATGACAGAGCAAGGGCATTGAGGTAGGTGGCTGGAGCAGCAGCTCACATTTTGAACAACAAGCAGCAGGCAATGAAAGAAAACTGGGAATGGTTCTATGTTTTGTAACTCAAAGCCCTCGCCCAGGGACACACCTCCTCCAACAAGGCCACACCTCTTAATCTTTTCCAAACAGATCTACCAATCGGGGACCAAGTATTCAAATATATGAGCCTATGGAGGCCATTGTCATTCAAACCACCACAATAAAGTACAGTGAAATTCTTTAAGATGGAAATTAAGATGTCAGTTGCCAGGGCCTGAAGGAAGTAATTGGAAGTTAATGTTTAATGAATACAGAGCCATGGCTTGATATGATGAAAAGGTTTTTGACAAATACATGTCAGTGACTGTGTGACATCAACAACGTGGATGTTGGTGACAATGAACTATAATGTGTGTGTGTGTGTAGTTAGTGAATTATAAAGATAATTATGATATTTGTTTTTTCCTACAATAAAAAAATACTTTCAGGGTATGGCAAGTGGTACACACATACAATCTTACCACTTGGCAGGAGGACTGGAAGTTTAAGACTATCCTAGGCTACATCAGGAAACCGCTCTTCTCTAAATAAATAAACAAACCAATTAGTGGCGCCTTTGGTGAACCTTGGCTGCATAACTTCCAAGGTCACATTACCTTGTAACCTTTTATCAAGCACATCTAGCCTTGTTAAGGGTTAAGGCACACAAAACAAAGGAGAGGGGCCTTGTCATTCTTGTTTGGGGGACACTATTGCTCTGTCTTGGCTTGTTTGGGTGCTGAGAGGGGTCACAAAGCCAAGCAACGTAAACTGATCACCCAGAGGCCACATGACCTGAAGTATCTAGTGGGACACGGGAGTTAGGGACATGTGAACCTGAAGGTGCTGAGAGAGGCTGGCTCCTCTCTGTAGTTGTCAAGTCCCACTTCCCCATGTTTGCCACTGGCTACGAGCACTTGAGTTTCTGATCCAGATTCCTGAAGAGACAAGGACAGAAGGAAGCATACAGAAGGCTGGACACTGAATTGGGAGAAGTACAAGTGTG
The DNA here is from genome assembly GCA_026225945.1 of Cricetomys ansorgei. Lineage (NCBI taxonomy): Eukaryota > Metazoa > Chordata > Mammalia > Rodentia > Nesomyidae > Cricetomys > Cricetomys ansorgei. Next base: position 5,184,531 of record JAMJFZ010003875.1, read on the forward strand.
TAAAAATTGCTAAGGAGTGATCGATTGACTAACAGGACTTTTTAAAATATCTGCTCCATATCTATATAACCCTCATCTATGTTTCAATCCACATGTTTCATAGAACTTGGTCTTGCTTCTCTCCCTGACTTCCTTTGAGCATGAGCCTGCGGTAGAAACTGAAGGTGAGGCTGGGTCTATGCCTGGTCATAAACTGTGGATGAAATACTTTGGAGCACAGAATTTCAGAAGTGGCAGTGTCAGAGAGCATGTAAGGCCCTTGTAAATACTCAGAAGTCTAGGGGAGATCTTATAATGTCACTGGAATAAAATGTGTTTGACTCAATCTTGCCTACATCTGGAGAGAGAACTGGCAGAGACCAGGGTGTCTAAGGGACATATGACTGGCCTTAAGTTAGAAAATTATTTCCATCTGCCCTATTAGGGGACAGAAAATTCTGATGATGCAAAAGAAAACGTCTCTATCTTCCTCTTCTACGGCAGCTCTAGAGGCTGCAACTGACTTGAGGCATGTGCATGCTGGGCATGATAAATGGGAAGGTTGTGATCTCTTCAACGTGGGAAGGGATAATCAGCCTTACTTTATGGCTATTTGAGAGTTACAAGCACCCAGCATCCTCTCCTCTCCTTGTATTTTCAATGGAATGAAATGCATGTTTACATATTTCAGAATACGTAATTTCAGAATAAAGAACTCAAAGGCTAGCTGGAGCACCAAAAACTACCAGATCAGCGGTGGAAATCCCACCAGATTCCAAGCCTGGTCCCTGCTGAAGGAATTCTGTCATTTTAAGATCTGAGCTAAAGCCTCAAGCTTATAAAAGAGAAAAAATAAGAAGCGTTTTCTTAAGTATGAAATAAAAAAATTAAGTCTCATATCTGTAAACAGCAGCCCTCAAGGAAGGTAGAAAATTAAAGCTGACTGGAATGTTCCAGACTCTGAAGCAACATGACTTTCTTTTTACCACAGCTTATTCCACTCCTTTCATTTTTCCGGGTTGCAATTACCTGTGAGATAGACTCAGCTCCTGTAGGTTGAGATGGAGCAAGTACAGGACTTCACATCAAATTCTTCTTTGTTGATGAAAGAAATACCAAAGGTGGAGGCAATGAATGGTTTTCTATCATATTATACCATACCTGAGAGATTCAATTCTGAGTTTGGTTACCCAAACAACTGATCAAGTTTTTGATGAATACATGATTTATATATATTTACTTAATCCTTGCAATAAACAGAGGAAGTGAAAAATAGGATTGTGAGCCAAATTCTTCCATGTGGAAGAACTTAGGCAACGTTTCAGTTCTGGTCCAGGTTAAATGTTGAGTGTCTGTCTTGAGTGCAGACAGTCTGACTGCACAAGGCACATACTGTAACAGCACACAATAGTACCACGGTAAGCTGGAGGTCCAGCTGGACTAACTGATGAAACACCCGAACTCTGATGATCCTTTTGATGCTACAAGTGCTCAGCTTGGCCCAAATGAGGCCATCTGCTCACCTCTGTGGAGGAGGTGGTGGAGAAGGACAGAGGAATCAGCTTCAGTTGAGACCACATGTATCCTGAGAAGAGCCATTCCATAGAGGAAATGGCTGCTAAGCAGAGAGAAACCCCAGCCAGTTTCAGGAATAGCTGTCCACAGTCTCATACATCCTATTCTGATTAGACATGGGAAATGGGAGTGGCTTTGTCCCATGGTCAGATTCTATAATCTGAATCATGTGTGTGTTTGATGGGGAAGAGAACTGAGCATGAGACAGATTTCAGGTTCGCCCTGGCACTTTGCATCCCTGCTTTCTAATGGATTTGTGCTGTCCAGTCCATCAATTGAACATTGTAATCCATGGGATAGAGGCAGAAGGTCTGGAAGCTTCTTTTTCTTTCTTTTTTTTTTTTTTTTTGGCAGAATACAGTTGATGGATATTGCAGGAGATGGAGACTCAATCCTTTGCCATAAATACCAGGATGTCTTTTAAACCAAGTCATTTCAACTTGACTAGTGTCTGCCAGATACAATTTTCCTAGATTTTTGTGCCACGTAGATTAAAGACATCTATTTCTGTCAACCTTCAGCCTCCTGGGTTGGATAAATGCTTCAATGCTGCAGGCTTGGTGTTTTCATCGCTGCCCTTGCAGAGGTTCAGGCTGTCTCAGAGGGTGGAGTTAGTGGTTTGGCAGCGTGTGTACATATAAGTAGATGTCTGGCCAGTTGGTTTTGTGATTGGAAAACTATGGCTACTGCCGTTGCCAGAGTAGAGTGGGGAACGTGTTCACCCAATGGTAGCTCACAGAGTGATGCAATGGTTGCCTTCGTACCATGAACGTTGGTTAAAAAATAAATCCCAGCCACCGACTAGAGGAAGGGGGGATTCTCAGTCCAATCTACTTCAATTGATTAACGTGTCTGAGAACTCCGAGAAACTAAAATACTAATATTTTAAAGCCCACTTTCCCTTTGTCAGTGAAATAAAAAAATTTCACTGACAGTGACCAGTGAACCACTTGATCACATGATCCCTCTTTCAGAGTTAACAATAAAGATGGGGAATGTCTTAGGGCATGGTGCCTGAGTTTGGATTACGGCTGGGAACTTCTCTCATATTTCTATTGTCTTACCCGAATTTAAGAACAGGGGAAGATGTGGCTGGGCAGCAAAGCATCTTTTTTTCAGGACTTCTTGTCCTGGCTTTCTGCCTCTAGGGAGTGTACTGCCCTCTTCAGAATGATACCTATCATCTCTTCTAAGTAAGTTTGGCTCCCTTGGCTCATTCAGGGTCACAATAGAATAGTGTCTCAAGCCTTATAGAAATGTGACACACACTTTAAGAGACAAAAGTATTCAGCTTTGATGGAAATGGTGGATCATCTGGCTCAACACTAAAGATGGAAATATCATAGCAAGAGAATAGTCTAACATCTGTCTTTGTCCCAAAATAGCCTTCACTTCGGGAATTACTCCTGCCTCAAATGTTCATATTCATGTATCTATTCAGCAGTGTTTAGCGAGCACCTAGCAAGTGCCAAGATTGTTTCTGTATGTTGGAATATCATGATAAATAAGACAAGGTCCTTTTCTTTAAGCTATTTGCAGCCTGTTGAGAGAATTTCGGGTTCATTTTAGCAATTCCCCTCCAAAGTGAGTTTCACAGATTGCAAGTCCAGATTGATGATTAATAACAAAAGAGAGAATCCAGGAGGTTATGATGAAATAAGTCTGGGGATATAGACATTGACTATATATAAAGTACATTATAGATTTGCAGAGTTCAGCAACAAAAAAAAAAAAAAAAACCAACAAGAAAACAAAAAAAACCTAACCATCATTAGTATATCACAAAGTTGTTTGGCTACAGGCCCTTCTTGGCATCATATCTTAAAAGACTGGGTACAATCAGTACTCCATGGAATATAGTTGTAAAAACTCTAGTCTTTCACTTACAATTGGGTAAAACACTGAAGAATATCTGGTCACTACAGAAAAAAAAGGACAAAAAAGAGCATTTTAAAGTTAAAAAAAAAAAAAGCCCTGGCAGTGGTAGCACAAGCCTTTAATCTCAGCACTTGGGAGGCAGAAGCAGGTAGAGCTCTGTGAGTTCAAGGCCAGCCTGGCATACAAAGTGAGTTCCCAGACAGCCAGAGCTACAAACAGAAACCCTGTCTCGAAAAACCAAAACCAACACAACAACAAAAAATAAAGTGTAAAAAAAAAAAAAAGTATGGGCTTCCCTTAAAATTTTTTAAAGTGTGGACAGAATCTGATGCTGTTGCTATTAGTTCTTGCCAAGATGATAGAAGGACCCTAAAGAGGATGGTGCTTCCATGGTACTGTAAGAAAATTCCGGTTAGCCCTGAGCTGCATGACTCACTGAGAAGATTCATTTCCTGCACTCAAGTTGCTTTCAGCAATGTGATTGGCATGGGACCATTGGGCACTCTGGGGTGTGAATCTGAGTGATGAACACTCACAGCGATGTGATAGTTCTGAGGGGTGATAAGACTTGTGACTTGACTTCCCAACTAGATAGGTCTCTCCTTCAAGAAGAACAGGAATAATTCAGCATCCTTTGAGTTCTTGGGAGCACTGGGTCCACGTCTACACCCACCACTCCCCTACAAGAACCACTCCTATCCCTCTTGTCCCCAGTCTCATGCTATTCCCCCATCACTTCTGGAACAGTTCACACGTGCTGCTTTGTACAGCCCAGAAGCAGTGTGGCTGTTTGCAGTTGGAACATATTCCATGGAGACAGCACATGCATTCCTGATGTTCACTGAGGCTCTGTTTGCTGTGACCTTGTTTTCTCCCCTTACAGCATAACTGTTCTTGTGTCATGCAGCATGCTTCTAACTTCGACCTCACACCACCTGCATCATCTCTTTGCCCAGACTTGTTTCAGATGCAATGACAACAGTGGCCGTGGGTGAGGAACAAAAGCAGCTGTTCCTGTGAAAGTCATCTTGTCTAAGTGGACTTGGGAACACATGATCTTCTCAATAAAGACTCAGCCCCCACTCACCATGTATATGAGGGTCATCTTTAACATAGATGTCTTGGTAGAGGTATATTCACATTTATTTGTGCATGTACACAGAAGAATAGAAGTATAGATTTGAATGCTTACATACTCATGTATAGGTGTGATATAAGTATACATGGGATGTAGTATGTTATGATTTAAAGCACAAGCTGGGATAAAATCTCAGATCTGTCATTTACCACTATTTTCCTTTTTTACTTGTTTTACCTCTCTGAGGTGACCATTACACTATCTAATCTGGAGACTAAGGACAATGATGATTACAGTCTAAGATTATTGAAAGTTTTAAATGAAACAATTTAAAGAAGTTAGCACATAGCCTAGTAGATACAAAATGTTCAGGAGATTAAAATCTCCCACCTGCTCCTTTCTTTTAAAAATATTCATGTACACCTTGCAACCATGCATACTGACCATTCCCAATCCACATCTCCCTAACACCCCATCCACCTCCCCACAAATCTTTCTCTCATGTTCATGTCTATTTATTTGTCTTGTGACCCCCCCTAAGATTAACCAAAGCCATCTGTGTGACTACAGGTTTGAACTAGCCATTGGAGCCCGGTAGATTCAGCAGAGGGTACACAACTAATGATAGTGATTTCCCTTCTCTGGGACTCTTTTGACAGCTAATAGTTTAGAGGTAAAGACTAAGGCCTCATGAGCTCCTCCTCTTTTTTAATAGATTATTGGCCGATTGGTTTTGTGAAGACCCAGTATGGGTTACCACAGTTGCACGCGTTAATGCTAGCAATGATAGTGCTCACTCTAGAGAATGAAGTTTCATGGCCCTTCATCCTATCTAGTCTTGCTTGTCTCAACAGCATAAATTTCACAACAGAGAATGGAGAAGCAGCAGTAACAGGTTTCTTCATCTATAGTAGTATGGTCTCTTTAGACACACTTCATCAGTTCTTAGTCCCATTCTATTCATCTGTGATTCAGTCAGAAAAGAAAATCCCCAAAAGACTAGATATACATTTATCTCACGAGCCTTGATCTCTTCCCTTGGTTTCGCCATCCATTCGCCTTAGGGGAAATGCATTTCATATGCTGTGCCTTAATGTCTCTTTGTTTGAAATGGGGCCAATGGCAGGATTTTGCAGGGACTCAGGTGACAGTGTTTAGACATGATTCTGGGGCAGTTATGTTGCAGTGCAAACCCTGAGGTTCCCTTAATAGTCTGAAGATGGGACTCTGCCAATGACTATCCACTGTGGAGTAGCCAGACAACCTCAGTGAGAAGTTCCCTCCATCTTGCTCTAGCTCACAGAGCTGTGGAAGATTACTAAAGCAAGGGCCAGACTGCCTGAGTGGCCATGAATCCCAGGGGTCAAGGGGTGATGGGACACACCATCATAATTGCAAATCATCTCTGTTGCTTGTTACCCTGCACTTGATATCTATTATTGGTCAGCTGCCTTTGTAGAAGGAGGATATGGCTTCCAGTGGCAGTGATGAAGATGTCTATGAACTAACTCTATAAGCTACTGGTGATGAAACAGTGAGTCTAGGCATGACCAACCTTTTAATATTGCAACATATTGTCATACAAAATTCAAAAAATGGCTCAATAGAGTTACTAAAAAGTATAGCAAAACATGTTAAGTACTTTTATGGTTTTACATTGGGCTGCTTTCATAGCTGTCTTTGGGTGGTCTGTGGGTTGGACATATCTGATTGTAGTCTGTGGAAGACCAAGACACTCATGGTATCCCTCATAACACCCTCATTCAGAAAACTTTGAAGTATTGAAGACTAGGAACAGGAGAGCAGTTTGCAGAATGCCTGGTTCTAGGGAAATCCAGATTGGATGTTAAAGGCATACCTTAAGTTTCATTTTTTTTCTCTGTTTGTTTTGTTTTATTCTGTTTTGTTTTTTGAGACAGGGTTTCTCTGTTTGAGACAGGGTAACTCTGACTGTCCTGGAACTCATTCTGTAGACCAGGCTGGCCTTGAACTCCCAGAGATCCGCCTGCCTCTGCCTCCTAAGTGCTGGTAGTAAAGGTGTGTGCCACCACTATCCAGCCAAGTTTCATCATTTTTAACACAGCCATTTGAATTCTTCAGTTGATATAATTTTTATTGGGTTCTACTGCCAAGTGCATGTAGATATATTATTCAAATGGTTTTAATTTTTTTATTACTTTTAGTTATGTGTGGGTGTGTGTGCATTTGTGTGTGGGTACATAGATGTGAGTGAAAATACCCACAGAGGTCAGAGGTATTAGACCTGGTGCTTGAGTTATAGACCTTTGTAAGTGGGTCCTGGCAACTGTTCCCTGGAAGAACAGCAAGTGCTCTTAACCTCTGAGGTATCTCTCAAGTCTTCAACATCTCCTTCAGTAAGCAATGCTAATAAAAAAGAAGAACATCTGTTCATCTTATATTCTCATATTCAAAATAGCCCAGAAGCAGCTGTCCTTCAAGGACTTCTGTACCACAGTTGTTGAGGATATAGGCAACTGGAGAGTTTCTCCAAGATTGTAGGCTTTTAGTTCCCCTAGACTATGGATGTGAAATTTCCATTTCTAAAGAGAGGCAGCAGGGGCTGATACATGTTCTATGAAAAGCTACATGAATGAGAGGCACTATGATTTGAACGTGTCCCCCAGTTTTATATGTAGAAAGTTGATCCCCAAGTTCATGTGTTAAGTAGAGGTAGAAGCTTTGGAATGTGATTGGGTCCCTTTATGAATGGATTAGCCCTTGGGTTTTTGAGGGAGTGGCTTTGTTAAATAAAAGTGAGATTCCTCTAGCTTTCTTGCACTGCCTTACCCAATGAAGCCTCCGCCATGTTATGTAGCAAAAAGACCCTAACCACAACCTGAGAAAGTTCTAGCAGTAAGACTTCCCAGCATCCAGAATCATGAGCTAAATAAAGCTATACTCTTTATAAATTACCTAGTCTTGTGTGGTTTTTTTACAGCAACAAAAAGCAGACTGAGACAGGAGGTGTTAGAGGAAAAAGAATAAGATCTAAAAGGCAGGTGGGAAGATCCAAGGGTGATTTTAAAAAAAAACAAAAAAAAAACCATGAAGAAATTGCTTGAAATACTGTGGATGTGTGAACCTGTGGACGACACAGTTTCTCACCCTCTTCATTCTCTGTGACTTAAACGAAGATATTCATTGAAAAAGAAAAATTATACAGAAAATAATGATGAAGTCTGAAAATCGTGCAGTTTTTCTCCCCAAATCTTTCATGGTCATTGCCATCTTTGAGTGCGTCGTCATCTTTAATCCCACCTTTTTGTGGCTTTGGGGAAAGGTTGTGGAAAGATATCCAGTCTGTGGCTGCCTGTCAGCACAAAAGAGGAGTGGATTCTGTGGATGTGGCTCCAGAGTGTAGGGTTCCCTACAAGGGTCCCTTCACTGAGGAGTCTGAGATACCATCCTGGGTTTTTAGACAAGTGGGAGGGTGTTAGTATGGACTCCCTGGGGTGAGCTGACTAGCTATACTAGATAAATCAATGAGTTCCAGGGCCCGATTCTCTGTACTGGCCAGGTGCAGGTGCAGGAACCTCACACTGGGGGAGCGGCAGGGGAGTGCTGGAGCGAGGGGACAGGAGCGAGGGGACAGGGGTTCTGGGACTGGCGTAGACCCTGATTCCCTGTGCAGAGAACGAAGGAACGCAATGAATCAGTCCCGGGACTCTCTTCTGGGGGAAGCAGCACTCAGTTTAATGCGGGGTGTCTGCTACATATATCCAAAAGCAGGGGAAGGTCTTGGGTACTCAGGGTGGGGGAATCTACTGGGCTAGACAAGGGCATTGGGGTAGCCTTATTTGCATGCGGCTAAGCGCCAGGGCCCTACTAAGGCACACCTCCTCGAAAGGCATGGTCTTACAGAGACAAAGAGGAAGGTATCTTATCAGCCACAGGGCAGATAAGCACCTACCAAGTCACATTTCTTTTGCTTCTGTGAAACAGGCAATATTTAGTATTTAGCTGGGATTAGCCAGGGCCAAAGGTGAGGAGCCCTGAACGCCTCTAGCTCTCACCTCCTGGGATAGTGTGGTGTTTCCTAGCTGCTTCAACCTGCTCTTCAGCTCCATGGCAGTTTCATAGGAGGGGAGAATCCATATAAGTCTAACTTCTCACGGACTGGAAAGAGGCTGGCCGAGGCAGCATAATAGAGATACAATTCTAAAAGGAGTGTTTGTTTTTGTTTGAAAGGCAGAAATCTAGATACTATCACTAGTGATGCTAACAGAATGGGTCTGGATTGGGGTCCAGGCATCCAGGGGTTTTCAGCACAGGTGCTGGTGCAGATGAGAACACCACCTTCCGATGCCGAGCCTCGGCTCTACCAGGACTGTGTCAAGATACTTAACCTTCTGTTGCCCCAATTTCTTCAACTCTATAATATGAGAACATTAATGCCACTGAGAACAAGAGACACTTGGGAAGCAGTCTGCACTGTGTCCAGTTTAGAACAAGCTCCAATATATATTAAAGCTGTCGCTGCTATTCATAGTCAGGAATGATATCTTTGAGTCAGACCAGCATGTTGATTCAGTGCTCTGACTCTAGAAACAGGCTACCTGTATTTGAACCCTATCTCTGATGTTTACTACTTGCTTAAGTCCATAAAATTTTCCATGGTCATTGTGATTTCCAACTGCAAGTGACATCGATGTAACTGGATTGTTGTGACAGCTAAATGAGCTAAGATAGGTGACTTAGAACTGGGTTGGATCTAAATGTTACTATCATCTCCCACAGGGTACTCACCAGCATTTATAGTGCTCTCCAAGTATAATAGTACCTTCTCTGTGCTTGCCTTTGTCACTGTTTGAAGCAAAGCTCTCTTTTGGATGATCTATTTCCCGATATGACACAGAGCATGGCTGCTGATCTTTATTCTGAAGATAAGAACACAGAGAATTTCTGAGTTCTCTGCCTGCCACTTTTTGTTTACATTTCTTGTGTTCCCTTCACGAGCCTGAAGTACTGTCAGTACCTACATTTCACAGATGAGGAAACTGAGGCACAAGAAAGTTGATGACCCATCAGAAGCCATGCACTAGGAGATGGAGCCAAGAATAAAATTTGAGTCAAAATTTGGAAGTCTGAATTCTATTTTTACCAATCATGCTGATGCTTTTTTTCTTAAAATTTATTTTTATACATTTTTGTGTTTATATGTGAATGGTATGCATTCTTTGCACAGCTACACATGTATGGGTATGTGTTTGGGCCAGAGGTTGACAGCAGGTGTCTTTCTTAATAACTCTCCATTTTATTTACTGAGGTAAGGTTTCTTTCTGGCCCTGGAACTCATTGATTTATCTAGTATAGCTAGTCAGCTCGCCCCAGGGATTCCCTATATCTGCCTTCCAAGTGCTGGGATTACAGGTGGGCTGCTATGTAGAGTCTGGGGATCAGAACTCTGATCCTCACGCTTGCACATCAAGACCTTTCTCTACCAGTTCATAGCCCCAGCCCTGCTGCTTTCTTCTTAAATGGTAAAGTCAGAGGTTGAGTCTCTGGAGAACCAACGTACCACATTGGCAAGACAGAAGTGTTGGCCCCTGTAAGAGTAGGGTTCTGATCTGTCTTCTTTTACATAAAAGATGAACATCATGAGGCATTATTGACTGTTTCCTTACCTGTTAAATGAAGAAAACACCATCCACTTTGAATGGTGGTTGTGTGGACTGATGAGCTGGTGAGTTTCAAGGACTCAGAACCAGCCATAATGTGTGGTGGGACATAGACAGGGACTAATGCAGAGCCGGAGCATCGAACAGTGTGTTGATGTAAGTGAAGATGAAAAGCAAGTGATAAATTTAATTCTTACTCACCTTCCTTCCCAAGCATACATGACTCCAAATATCAGATTTCTGAGACCCACTTCCAAATTATTTATTTATTTATTTATTTATCTATCTATCTATCTATCTATTTATGTGCATCGGTGTTTTGCCTGCATTTATGTTTCTGATAGGGTGTTGGATACCTTGAAATTGGAGCTACAGAGAGTTGTGAGCTGCCACGTGGGTGCTGGGAATTAAACCTGGGTCCTCTGAAGGGCAGCCAGTACTCTTAACCACTGAACCATCTCTCCAGCCCCCCAAATATCAGATTTCTAAAGAATTCATTCAACATCATGTTGTGCAAGTTGGGGAAATAAAAGACTAGGTTTTGGTAGTTGTCATTGTCTTACTAAGAAAAGGGGAGCTGTGAGAGAGGAAGTCTAAGTCACTGAATGTGAGATTTAGCAGGCTAGGACTGAGGACTGCTAGATGAGCAGAATGATCCTCAAGTCTCCAGAGGAGTAATGGAATCACCCAAAGGCCCAGGAAACATTCTGTCAATCCCACTTACAGTCGTGTCTTGTACCCTGGGCTCTAGCTGTTGATCAGACTTCCAGCAGGGAAGAAGGTTGTGTGGTGTGAGGTAGCAGTATGGGGGGGTCAGACAGCCAGTGTAGAGAGGTGCTGTGAGCAGGGGTGCTTGAGGAGCTCCCACCGCCTATGTGTATCTCACTGATTCCTGCGTTTCTCCCTCCTTTCTGTCCCAGAAGATTTATAAAATGAAATACAGTTCAGGAAAGAACTCTCAGAACTTTTAATTAAACGAGGCTAGATGGGGTGGCTACGGAGATTTTGGTGGACTCCGAAGGAAGTTCTGACATCCAGAAGGAGGTGCCAGCGTATGGTAAAATGCTTTTCCTTAACATCTTCTGGGGTGGTCCTGGCCCGGACCTGTGGTGTAACAAGTGATGTGGTGCCTCAACAGGGCGTGAAGCAGACAGATTTCTGTTTTTCACACAGAGTTCCCAGTCTTCAGACTGACCTTAATGGCCATCATGCCCGCTTATATTTTTAATAATGTTGAAACCGTGAGCCGCCCTGCCTGTGTAAGTGCAACGCGCTGAGGAAACTGTTTCTCCATCTCAGCAGCCATAGAAAGAGACCAGGGCCAGATAACCCTGAAGCGAACTTCAGCACGGTTCAGGACAGTGGAAGTGACACGAAGCGACAACAGGGACAACGGTGACAGCACCCAGCTCCCTTTCCTGTCTTGCTGATTGGTTTCAGCAAATGCCTGGAAGCTGCGATGCTTGAGCAGCCTCATAGATCGCTTTAGCGCTTTCTCCATACGTCAGGGCTAAGATGTTAAGCAATTCCTGATATGGATGAACCCTGTTTTTTTTTAAAGGGGGGCATAGAAAAACCCTTATACATATAAGGTAATTATGCCGCAATTTCAAATCACCATTGGCCTTTCCATGTCAAGAGAAAAAAGCTTATGGTAGAAGTAAAGAAGAAAGATTCTGAAACAAAGTACGTCATCAGTTTTGAGAGGTCGGAAGACTCTGTGGTTCCACAACTGTGAATACTGACACGCCCACATGTGCGCTTACTGAGAGCTTGGTGTGAAAGGTGGCCATCAAAAATGTTGAGGCTACTTCTGAATATTTATTATGTCTTATTGAGGATTTTCTTAATGATTTGAAGCTTTCACAAGGGTATCCCCCCTCCTTTCTTTTGTACTGAAACATCCACTGTTTTGTGGGGAAGTGAGAAGGGATGTACATCACAAGATATAAAAATGGACTGGGTGATAATTACAGGATGGTAACAAATTATCACTCTGGGGGTGGGGGAGGTGTGTTCTTAGGGGGACACTGTGCAGGCATGGATGGCCTAGCTGTGGATGGAAAAAATCTCTATAACTACTCCTGAATTTTATTACAAACCTAAAATGGCTATAAAAATGAATGAAAATTATGTTATCCAATGAGCAAGTAAGTAGTTGGTGTATATACAGAGTACCCAGGAGCAGGGGAGATGATTCAGTGGCCAGGAGTGCTTGTCAAGTATGAGGACCTGAGTTCGAATCTTCGGCACACCTGTAATGGCATGGCTATGCATGTGTGTCTATAACCTCAGAACCAAGGAGGGCAGAGACAAGGCTTCTCCTGAGTTCTCAGGCCAGTCAGCCTAGGTAAAACAGTGAGAGTCCCTGCCTCAAGGCAATAAGGTGGTCAGCGATACAGCAAGATCCTTGACCTTCTCCTCTGGTTTCCACAGGAGGGCACATGGATCCTCACATGCACACACTTGTGTGTGCGCACTACACATGCACACCTCCCCCACATGAACACACCTGCAGCTTTGAGAAGATTATTTTTAAATGTGGGTCAGATACAAAGTAATGTTGGCCCTACCTGGGAGCTTGTTTCCCCCTAAGTAGAGAGCTTGTTCACCTTCTGCTAGCCCTGGAATTTCTTTCTTCTTAGAGTGAATTCCCTAGAAAAGATGCTTGGGTATGTCTCTGCTTCCACCAATAAGGTAACTAAGCTTCCCCCTTAGCCCTTTCCTCCCTGGCAAAGTGAAGGCTAAAGTAAATGACTCTGACTTGGAAGAAAACACTATGAACCTCTCCGGATCACTTTGAAGAATACGTTGTGGGAGAATACAGAAGTGCTTCAAAGCTATGGGAATGCTAACTTACCTCAGCATGCCCAGAGAAAGCACCCCAAATGCCTACTGCTGCGGTTGGTCCTGTCCATCTGAGCACCACGCTGAAACTCCATGAATCTGTACAGGGAAGTCAAATCGTCAGTGTGCTCTTCCCACAAATGTGATTCTAATAAATGAAGAAAAATCCCAAGACACTGGCTTTGCCTGCTCATTACATCTGCAGATCTGAGCTGGTCAACTCAGGCTGTCACAGGATATTTCCTCTGTCTACTTATTCTTTATGATTTGTCTTGTTCTCAAGTGTGTGTGTGTGCATGTATGTGTGTGTGTGTGTGTTTCTGTATGGGGACATGTGCACATGTGTGTAGAAGCTGGAAGAAGCATTGTATCTCCTAGAGATAGATTTATAGGTGGTTGTAAGTCCCTCAACGTGGGTGCTGGGAACCTAGCTCAGTCCTGTGCAAGAGCAGCAAGTGCTCGTAACTGATGAGCTGTCTCTCCTTACAGGTCTATTTCATAGGCCACATTGCTGTGTCTTTCAAGCTGCAAGAACAAGAAGGGCCACAGACTTATACGAACCTTTAAAACAATGACCTCTATCTGTCGTATCCTATCTTCCTGGAAATGATCTCATTTTTATTAATAGATCAGTTTCTTTCTATGATTTTATTTAGATGGCCCCAACCCATTTTATTTAAAGGATCTTTCATGACTACTTATTTTCATAAGTTTCTCCTATGACAGTTTATGATCATGTGGGGTCACCTGACCAGTATCTATTCCTCTACCAAATTGTCATCTCCTCGAGGTCAGGAATGATCTCCCCACACCTCTGTTTTATTCAGCAGCCAGCCTCCTTCCTGACACATATTTGACACTCAAACATTTCTTGTGGAGAGAGAGAGTTAATTCATCAGTTCAGTTGACACTAAACCCAGCGGGGAAATGAGGCACAGGGTGATCATGTGACAGGTTAGCCTGTCTCTGAGTGTACTCGGTGTGTTAGTCCCTTATTGGTTCACCAGCACATCACTATAAACTTAGTGACTTCAAATAGCCCACATTGATCACCTCTACTTTTGGAAGTCAGCTAAATCTGAAATGAATCTTACAGGCGAAACCGAGGTATTGGATCCATTGCTTTCTCCTTTCTAGTTTCTAGAAATCCTCCCTCTCACTTGCCAATGACCTCCTTCTCTATTTTCAAAGTCCCTCACCCTTCCCAACTCCACTCCTGTCTGCACATCTCCTTGGCTGACTCCTACATCCTTCTGACACCCACCTTGTGGAGACACTGGGCATACCCTGGCAATCCAGCACCCTTCTCCCATCCCAGGATTCTTAAATAAATTACATTTGCAAAATCCCATCTGCCAGATACCCCTGAAGTTATTAACTGGGACTGAGATGGCTCTATTAGTAGAACGTGCTAACCGGGCAGAGCTGGGCTTGCTCACTGAAGTAGAGACACGTTAGGGAAATTACTTCAGGGAATTAATTCTTGGATAAAATGGACCCAGCACCCAGGCTGGAAGTGAACCAATCTGTGGCTTGGAGAACCAGATGTGGCAATTACCAGAGTAGAACAAACCTGATTTGGCTTTCCATGTTGAAATACAAAGTCTTAGAAACTAATTGAGTAAATTTGCAAATGAGTTTCGTCTGTGTAGCGACCCAGCTCAAGGAGTTAACAGGATTTAGAAACTTTTGGAAGCCTGGGAGTGGTAAGACACGAGCCCACGCCTTGTCAGCGCAATTGCTGTTCAGAAAGTGTAGGGAACACGCAGTCTGGCACATGCAGTCTGATGAGGCAGAGGCTGTATTGGAGGAAAACAGACCCATGGTAGGTGTACCTTGGACCAACTGTTTTAGGCTTCCCCAAGGGGAAGAACATGTCCCAGCTTTGATACCATCCAGTGGGGCAAAGCTGACTCTCCCGGCTCTGAGCTCCAAGCTGGATCCGGTGGTTTTGACCAGTGAAGGGATATTAGCTCTAGAGTTTAGTGAGCTTCCTTCAATTCCTGCCTCCTCAGCACTTCCTGTGAACCTGCCCAGCAGCTGTGACTGAGTTAGTTGTAGTTCCTAGTGGTTTGTGCCACATAAAGGAGATAAGGCAATAAGCAAGTCATCCCCATGGTATCCGTGGAGGTTGGTTCAAGAACTGCTAGGGATTGTCAAAGTCTATGCAGGCTCGAGTCTCTCACGTAAAATTAGTCTTTGTGTAGCGCCTTGCACATTTTCTGTAAACTTCAAAGTATTTCTAGCTTATCAGACCTAGTAAAGTATAACACCATATAAATAGTTGATACATTGTTTAGATAATGATTTTATCATTTTTATGAGATTTTTTTCCCCTTTGCTTTGTTTAATAGGACCATCACTTGACAAGACAAAAGACTAACCCTGTCGGGCAACCTGACTGCCCCTGGCTGCATCAAACCCTAACATTCCAGATCTAAGTTACAGAGTTCAAGTTCATTTACCAAAAAAGG